>OX632365.1:24940736-25029462 GCA_951751655.1 Ophion costatus | reverse complement strand
TGACACATGTTATATGTCATTGTAATAGCGAGGACAACGTTATTATCGCAATTCCATGTCGTTTGCACGAGCAAGTCAGATCGCAGAAAAATCGTCTTCCATTATTTGGGGCACATTTCTGATCACTCTTCTCACCAGTAACGATCAGATATTCCTTCCTCTCGTTGACCACGATTTTCACACGCCGAGACACTTTAATCCGAATGCTACATTATCCACCTGCCTTTATCAAACCTTCAGTTGATTTTCTCCGAAAAAAAATTCGAAATATACTTTTAATACTGCTTAATGTGTCTGCAAAATTTAAATTCGAAATCCATAAAATTATAGTGTCAGCAAATATTTGAAATTTTCAAATTTGACAAAGAAAGCATTTTTTTTTAAATTTGTCCGCATCAAAATGAGACAGAATGCCACGGAAGGTTAATTCTTTTTATTGATTTGTTATGTGACGTTAGGTATACCGACACTTTTGTCAATTTTCAATTTTAGCTCGAGCCTAGTTCGAAGCTGCAAAATTTACGATCCTCCCGGGGATTGATCTTCTCGGAGTATCAAGAGATTCTGTAGGCTTAGGTTCGAATTTCGTGATTTTCACGCATGACTCACTTCGGAGGGTTATTTGCGTCACGGCTCGCCATAAAAATCGGCAAAGCCATTCGTTCACCGCTAAAGTTCCTTTTACGAGCAACGAAGAAAATTCTGTTCGATTGTTTTTCTTTTGTGGTAATTTGGCACACGTGCCGCATCGATGAATACTTTATGAGCGCAATCGACAATAGGAATACGCGTCTTTTCACGTTGTATCAAAGAAGCCGTAAACTCTCGACGTTCACCACGAGACCCTATACAGCTTGCATTTTTAATGAGCATCGAGCCAGTACGCGCGAATTTCATTCAGCATCGATTTTCACGATACACCATGCGTGTGGTTTTGAACTTCTTAAACTGACGATTTTTTTAAGAAAATTTGCGAATCGACTTGCTACTTTCTTGAATTTCGAATTTGTCAGAATTTTAATGCATTCTCAATGCAAAAATAAATCATTTTCGCGGTAAACAATAATAATACATAATGATTAAGAATAAGAAAGAATATATAATAGAAATTAGTAAATAGTAAATGATAAATAATAGTATGCAATAAATAATCATTTGTACGGTGCACTAATAATTTTTATTGCTTTAAGAATCAAGTTCTAAGCGGGGGAGGACGGGATAGCGGTGGAATTCGTGAAGAATCTGTCGATCGAAACGATAGAGGAATTAAGTTCTAAATGCAATAAAAATTATTACAACAACGTGAAGGCTTAATAATAACTACGAATAATAAAAAGTAGTAAATAATAAATAGTAAATAACTAATAATAACAGTAAAAATACATAATGGTAAAAAATAAATAATAATTTCCCTGGAGCAATAATAATTTTTATTGCATTCAAAATTAAGTTCGGAATGTAATAAAAATTCTTATTGCACCATGGGGATTTAATAATAAATATGAATAATAAATAATAGTCATTGATAAAAAATAGATAATAATGATAAAAAAACGATAATAAATAATAAATAATGATTAGTACGTTGTGATAATAATTTTTAAATGTAATAGAATTTTCAACTCTTTTGCATTTAGAATTGAATTCCAAATGCCATAAAAATTTCATTACGAATATCCCCTTCGTATCTTTTTAAAGAGAAACTAGCCTTTCAACTCATTCATCGAGAATTTAGCCTCTCTACCAGCGAAGTATTTTTTAGTTGCGGCCAATAATTCCCAAATTAAAATAAGCCCTACATCCGCGTATCAAATTGCGCAAGACTCGGATTAATAACGGCCGCAATAAAGGAAGTGCACTCCCTCTCGCAGCATCCACATTGCTCCGTATCAACTCGCGAATTGGAAGAAAAGAAGGTCGTATTTTTCGAGGACGTTGTCGCGACTGTGTACATGTACGTGAGACCTGAGGAGAGACAGGGCCTAGACGAGCCGGTGTTAATTGGAGCCGATTTGGATGCTAATCGAGTGACGAACGCGACTGGAACTCGAGTGTGTTAGCGATATCCCTGGGCACGTGAAGCCAAACGACAAAGGAAGCCAAAAAGGACCCACCAACATTTATTCAACGACCGCGATCTCTTCGTTTCGACAATGGAGTTCCGCAAAGTAATCTCTTCCTTGATCATTTTATAGTGGTTCTATCAGAAACTCGGTAAAATATAGCCACCTATATCGGCAACCGTTTTCAACAGATTGTTGAAGAGAGTGGCCGTGGTTAGAGGTGAAGTTTTCATCGTTAGAGCGCAACGAAAATTCGTTTTTAACTTCTTACTCCCATTATTATCCAACATAACGTTTTGCAGATTGGTTCCAAGCGCTAAACACGAACCCTAAAAAATGTTTGCGTGATTTTCATAGCTCAAATATGCCGAAGAAAATTAGGGAAATAAAAAGAAATATATACATATTTTCGTTGCATTCCAACGATGCAAACTTCAACGTCATCCATGGTCACCACGTTGGGGCTTCTCCAAGGAACCGGAAATAGTGAAGTGATACGCGTAGGGTGCAAGTGAAAGGGCCGGAATCGCAAAAGTTCGGGTGTACGGAGAAACATTGAAAAAAAAAGTATCACACTATCGAAATATCCCAAAAAATCGGCAGATTGTTTATATTAATGACAAATAGGTAGCCCAACAGTGTCTACGCTACGAGATATGCATTTCGAAGTTTCATAGAACTTGGTGCAGGCCGCAGCCGAGTGTAGGTGGCCCATGGAGAGCTGAGAAGAAAAAACAAAAGTACGAGCCAAGCCGATGAAGTGGAGAGCTCACGAGATTGATATGAGGGACTTGACTCGAGAGATGCGCTCCTGGAAGATGCGGTCGCGATGAGAGGGTATTCATATCTATGCCTCCATCTCCCCACTCGTTTTATTGTCGTTCGGACAAGTACATATGAAAAAAAATGAAAAAAAAAAAAAAATCGGTGAAGCGCGAATCTCTCGTCACTTTTATCACGAAGGTTCCACGCGCGAGTGTCCGCCCACGCGCCAACATCAAACTTTGTGCACTCTTTCGCCCAATTTTTCTGCCCGGTCACTCCAGGGCTGAAAAAATTCATTAATTCAAAGTGGAAGCCGAGAGGAGGGAATCGATAGCAAATTGAAAATTTGCATCACCCGAAGTAATTTGTTCATTCAAAGTGGCTTTAGCCCCATCTCTGACGTGGCCCTCATCCTAAACCCAAACCACAGTTCTGCACCCCGGTGTGTTCGCCTCTCGTGAGTGTCTTTCGCGTCGCGGCTGTTTGCAGCTTTCGCATTGGCCACTTAATATTGAACTCCAACGGTCAACATTGCGTCGCGTTTCCTCGTCTATTTGCGCACGGCCAATGAACACTAAAGTGAATAGTAAATGGGAGCTGTATTTGCGAAAGCATATTGATCGATGGACCATTAATCGAGCGGGTGGTTTGCATCTTCGCACGCTTTACCTCCGACATGGATAGTTCGTGTAAACAGGTTGATCATTCGACCTGACGACAGAACCGCAATTTCCATTGGAGACACGTCGTTCGTTGCAAAATGGATTTCAACATACCGGAAGTCATAGAAACGGGCTCGTTCGTAACTGGGCGGAGTGTTGGGCGATTTTGACAGCTCTCGCGTCCTCATCAGGGCTGCATACTGTTGAAGCTCGACTTCGAACAACCCCGGCGCGATGTAACTCACACCGATCACGTTGCCATCAGCACAATAGACACCGGGCGCTCCGGCGAATCGTTCGGCGATTGTTCGTCCAAACGCTTGGCAGTTTACGTGAAAATTGACAGCGTAAGTTATTGGCAATCGAGGACGAAAAAGCTCGCCGTCGCATCAATCCAATTAGATTTGTCGATACGATTGACACTTCGCGGTAATGCCGTAGGCTCGACGATTAACCTTGAGATTTGATGACGCCTCGAGTGGTATCGATCACTGTCAGTTTTGTCATTTCGAGGGTTGGCAGGGCGGATACATAACACGCGAGGACTCTGCACCGATTTGCCGTAGGATAGATCGGCCGGGACGATACGCGTCTAGAAAATTATTAGCTCGATGCCGAAAGCTCACGATCGGACGCGTGTACCGCGCGTGACGAAACGTCGCGATGAAATGCGGCCGGTTTTCACCTCGAGGCCACTACACCGCGCGGGACTCGAAATGTTTTTTCACGTTGTACGCCCGCGCTGTAACATGCGCCTTGGCGGTCCTCTACCGCGCATTCGGCTTGCTCGCATTCATATCCATCATCCGCTTGTATCCATCCCCCCGCTCCCCTGTCTCTGGCAATTTCACATTTTTTCGCTTTTAGCGAGATTTTCAAACGTTACCTTGCTCACGGATGAGGAAATAATTACCTCGAAGCCGGCTCAGAGACCCACGTTGTCAGCGCTGCCGAAATAAATGAGCGTCCAATGAAGATCGGGCTGTATACGAAACGCGAGCGTAACGCCAGGGCGAGATAACGTTCGTGTCTCAATCGTGTCATTGACACTACATCGGCATCACGTGTGACTATTATTTGAACCACATTTTCGAATGTTCCTTGGTAAAACGCACGTTATCTTTCGTGGCTTGTGAAGTTAGAGCTGTTCGAGAGGAAACCGACGGTCGTGCGCTGTTTCGAAGCTACCTTAATGGATCGTGGAAATGTATGTGCCGAATTCGACAAGAGGGGGAAAATTGGAACGTGGACGAAAAACTCATATTTGTGATAAAGCGTTGAAAACTATTAGAGACGTACTTTCTTTTTTATGTGCGGAAAAATGCTTTTAAGGGGGGGGGGGGGAAACAAGCCCTCGACTAGAGGGGTGTCAGCCCTTGATTTCATTTCTTTTTTCACATTATTCTATAGTGGATTTGTCATCGCGTTACATTAGAATAATTTTTTGTTTCATCCAGACCGGTGGACTGCTTCTGGGTGAAACTGCAACACCACCCCCTGGAATGCTTTGAGGGGTGGTTTCACACCTAAAACCGTTTTTCAGCGGGAAAAACGAAATACGCGTCTAATAGTGTTCAATGCTTTATTACGTATATGACTTTCAAGAAAATAGATGGCGCACATTTAAGTGATGTTCCTTGTGAGTGCAGAAGACATAATTTGTAACTTTTAGGCGGGATCAATTGGGGTACCACGGGTAAAAAAAATCATTTCTTTTCCTTTTTTTCAGAGTATACATATTGAAAAATATGTGATAAGAATTTCAAGTTAGGATATAGAAAATTGACCAAGCTACAGACGATTTGGTGAGAGCAGGCAGTACAACGATTTACGCGTACAAAAACTTTCATTCGCGTTTTTCTCGATCTGGCCGAAATCATGGCTATATCTTCAATTGCTCGATTTTCCATTTTGAAAACCGAAATTTTCGTCATTGCAGTAGCTATCATTGTACGTAGCCGTTGTTTTTTTTTTTTCGTTTGATACTTTTTAAGCCCCCGAATATAAGAAAACATTTCACCAAAATTACACTTTTTTTAACATTCGCCAGTTTGTGAAGATTTTCCATTCGGAAAATGACTACGTAGAACGAGAACTACATTTATGTGCATTATAAACATTTTTTCTTTTCAATTTTCAGACCAACCATTGTCAAGTTATCGATCCGGCCGTTGTACTCCTTTTTTTTTATACAGAGGCTCTATTACACCTCAACAACTTTGTTAATTATTGATTTCTTAAATTTTGTATTTACACGCAATAAGCTGAATGCATGCTTAACAGCGTACCGTTAATTCAAAATCCCAAATAAATAATCTAGCAGACAACAAAAAATCGGAAACACGACCCTTTTCACCCCATCATAGTGGTCCTCCCTTAAGGCAGTATTGTTGTTTAGAAATTTAAATAAAAATGGTTTTTAAAATTTAATTTGATTATTTAACAGACCTTTCTTAATACGTCTGTGAAAACAGTTCAATGATACTCACAAAATTAGCCGAGTTATAGAAATTATAAGTAGTATTTCTTTATCATATGTATAATAAATATAATGTAATATATATGAGGTATTCCACGTGAATCCGGTGGACTTTTTCCCTGACCCCCGTCAATTCGATTAATTTTTTAAATTCTGTTTCTATTGACTCTAAAAGACACCCTGATTTTTTTTACATGTTTCAAAACAATCCTTAGTAAAAAAAAAACTTTTTTTCGAAAAAACGACCCGATTTAAAAATCTGAAGAAATTTGCAAAAATGCGTGATTATATGTAAACATTGTCAAGCTATCACCCGCAGTGGAAGTATGATTTTTTCGTTAGCAGTCAAAAAATTCTGGTACTAATTTCAATTGAAGTCGTCTCCAGCACAGAAAAAATCATACTTCCAGTGCGGGTGATAGCTTGAACTGTTTTACATATAATCACGTATTTTTGTGCATTTTTTAGATTTTTCAATCGGGGCGTTCTTTTACGGAAAAAATTTGGCCATACCAAAATATGGAGATACCATAATATTTCACTAAAATACTTTTATGAAAAATCATTTCAAGGTCATGATGTCATAGGTCGTTGGGTTTGTCTGAATATCAGCTACAACGTCTCATAAAAAAAAATATGTTCCCATTCGAAAAACCATTGATGGCCTTGAGAACGCAAAAACTATCACCGTGGCAAAAATTAATTTTTCACCGCTGTATCAGCCCTTCGAAATCAATCAAATTATCTCCTAACATTTTTTCGTCGCTCTAAAGGCAACGGAAATATTTGGGGTGGTCACGTTAAATGGTCCACCCTGTATAGATAACATGAAAAAAATTATAAATGAAAAACCAAATAAATAAACCTTTCTTAAATACAGACAGATGTAGTGAAAGCCATCATTCCGTGCATATAACGGTGATCAAATATAAAGGGTGATTCACTTGAAGTTTGTCACTTGAAAACACCTATAAATCTTTACTTTAAACGAAAAAGGCGGAGACAACATTTGCATGATTTGTTATTACTTACATTTAGGTTGGCTCCAATTTTTTTCATGTGGAGGCATTAATCCGATTTCAAGGTCACCGCTGCTTTTTTCAAGGCAACCCTCTCTTATGTTGGCTTCAAACGTAGAGCACAATAAAACAAAACCAGTAAAAGGCAATATTGTGACCTTGGGATGACCTTCATGTACTAACGACAATACAAAACGGCAGTTAAAGCAAGGCGAGCAAAAAAAACGGTTGTTGCAGGTGCAAATTATGTTTTTATTGCACTGCATGTTGAAAGATCTGTCGACTAACCGCGATACATTTCACGATACGGCTTCTGAATGGCGCGCGAACTCTGCAACGTCTCGTTAGAAATCGCTCGATAAGCATGGTTAGACCATTTCTACTTATCGCCCGACTCATGATTAAAATTTTTTTTTCAAGGTCATCCGCAAGGTTGAGATACTATAGGTATCTCGGCTTTGCATTTTTCATCCGCAAGGTTGAGATACTATAGGTATCTAGGCTTTGCATTTTTTCGTCATCTACATTTGTGGCCAATCGAAAAAACGGTTTCCATTTTACTTTGAAAATAGGTTTTCACCGCTATTTGGAAACAAAACTTAAGGCTACTGAAATGTAGACATTGACAACCGATTCAAATTTTGTCATTGACTTGTTGGTCGAAAATCGATACCCATAGGTGTTTTCGAATGGCTAACTTCTAGTGAATCACCCGGTAGATATCTATATCTAAGCTTATGACGAAGACACGTAGAAAACCATTATAGTATGCTCTGGCGCTGATTGCTTTTACGTCCATTTTTCTCACTTAGTCGCTGTCATTAGATGCAATCTCTATTGTCTGCGTCTCTCTCTCTCTCTCTCTCTCTCTCTCTCGCTCTCTCTCTTTCTCCCGAATTCTAACCAAATCCAGGATAACCGAGCAGCGAAAATGGATGTGGTTTTCACACACTAGGAATATCCAGTTGTACTGTACGGGAGTACTATATGAGGCGCCCAGATGTGCAAACTTTTCACCCGCATTCGACTCTGCTTGTGACAGTTTTTAGGTCGCGTCATCTTTTCATAAAATAGACACGGAGCCACTTTACTCTACCGTGTTCTCCATACAATCAAAAGGTACATACGAAGAGGATTCACTGCTCTGCTACAGCAATGGACAAAGGCAGGGGATTGAGAAGTGCTCACCCTGGGCTGAGCTTGCTATGCAGCGAGTAGTGGACTACTGGACCACTAATTCAGATGTGATTACGGTGCTTCTTCAGCGTTTGTTTATGGCGCAAAGCATTCACGACAATGATTGTCAGCACGCATAATGATGTAGGATGATGCACGTTGAATGCAGATATATAAAAGAGATATACTCGTATCTGTAGGTATCCGAAGTCGTAATTGGTTCTTGGACGATTTCCTACCGCACATGTTCGTTCAAGCAAATTATTAGGGCTCGTGTCCACGCATTGTCGTTTCGCGTAGATCATATGTGATTTGCATTACTCAAACTCGGCTTTAGGTATGTTAGTATTCATCCCTTAGGAAGAGGGGCTTAGCAGGTCTTCCACCATCAATAAACATGACGTGATGGATTTCGAATGTCCAGCAATTTCGAATGAGGTCAGTCCAAACGAGACTATTGGAGTTCTGCTAGGTAATGGCCATAACTGAAACAGGGTGATGTTACGGTAATCGTAGCTCGGATTCGGCATCAGTCGCAATTTTCGTTGTGACGTGTGTAAATTATCGTAAATACGCGTACCTCTAGCCCTAATGGCAAAAGTTCCCAGTCTATCGGCGATACGCTTCGGGGCTCCGTATACCTACTGCTCGTTAGAATACGACGGGAGCAGGCTCATGGAGTAGGTACATCGTTACGCCGTAATGTTGCGTAAACGATGCAAGAGTAGGTACAAGGGAACTGATGGCGGCGAGAGTGGTAACCGATGGCTCTTCTTCGCTTCGCAGCTGCTCGGCATGCTCGCCTCTTCAACTTGCCGATGAAGCCACATTGGCTAATGTTTTGTTGACCATCCCGGCGTTGTCGATCCCTTCCGTAGAAGCACCGGTCAAGGTACTCATGTTGACCGAGATCCATCAATGTTACATGTGGCCCTCTTACCTATCTCGAGCATCCACGACCAGTAGGCGCGTCTATCAATGAGCGCGGCTTTGGACCACCGATGTCCACTTCGTAGGATCCTTCGGGAAAGCTGCGGTCAGTTGATGGAATCGTTCGGCATTTTGGTAGACATTCATATCTTTCGTTTGACAAGCCGGAAAAACGCTTGGACTAAAATGGGTGAGTAATAATCACAATCCACTGACGGCGGATCGAAGGTGATCAGTTTGAAAAGGAAGAGCTTACCTCTGCGATGCTTGACCAGTGTCCAGTAGATCATTAACGCGATGGCAATTGGGCGCTGGAGCAAACGTGGACGCGCCTCGTAGATCGACAATTCTTTTTGGAAAGTGGAGATATCGGCATCAATGACGAGTCGAGAAAGGGACAGCCGAGTCAACGACCGCATGATTGTCGAGCGGGTTTACTTGTGGACACAGGCACATATAGATATGGATCCCGCAAACCGTGACATGGCCATACGGGTAGATTTTCGATGGTGGAGTCATACCCTGCACGGTGGGGAGGTGAACGAATAACACGGCTCATGAGGCACCGTCAGGGCTAGTAACGATGATGACCTGAACTCCATCGTGCTGATATTGACTTTGCGAAATGTGCGGCCTTCATGTCCCCAATTCATGACGAACACCTGATTAGCTCAGACATGCCCGTTCTTAGCGTCAGCTATTTTTTCAACTGGACCCGAAGAAAGTGTGGAATATGTTGGAAATAATGAGTCTGGCGTTGCGGACAATGGAAGCTAAAGACAAATCGTCCAGCCAGTTCGATTCTCGTTGCAGTGGCCGTCGCCATGTCGTAAAAGTGTTTTTCTCTCCGAAATTTATTGACAGTGGCGGGGCTAAGCAACTTGCTGTTGTGCGTGATTAATGGCGTTGCAGTAAATTTATGGGGTGCGACGGAACACGAAAACAGTATGAGGGGTCGAATAAGTATTGGAACTTGTATAACGACTGATGCAAGTTGGCACGTGTCAACTTTTTACCGCCGCGGAAAATGAAGAACATATTGGTTCTGTCGTCTCGCGCACGATACGTGCGCTATATTGCTTACGTCTAGAGGGCGACGTGAAATATTTCAACCTCTGAACCTCTCGCGTTTCGGCCGGGCCGTGCAGTTACGCACACATATATCGCATGTTTTCCGCCAACTCCACCTACGTTTGGACCTCCATCTCGGAACTTGACAAATATATTTGTTCTTGTATTAAGGGGTCAACTTCTTTAAAACTTTAAACTCAACCTCTTTAAAAAGGCTAGTTAGAAAAAATGTTAAACGAGGACAATAAAAGTAGTACAAAAATTGTATTGGAAAGTTTATTGTACATAGCTTTGAGTGTACAAAACATTATCTTCCAATTTTTCAATTGAAAATGGCGTCAGAGCCGAATACCTTGAAGTACCTATCGTGTAGCGTTACGCGGCCGCGAATATTTATCCCGTAGGTTTCACTATAGGATTTAAAAAAATACAAAATTCTAAAATATATACAAAAAGCTATGGAACTGCGTAAGGAAATAAGAAAATACTTTTTTTGAAAAACTTAGGGCATGCTTGAATGAAAACTTTAATCTTTGAGCAAAAAATCACATGAGTAATTGTTTATTCACACAGAAGTTAATTAAAAATCGCAAAGCCCTTACGCGGTTCCATGGAGAGTTCATTCGAGAAGATATGTTTGAAATTTTAAGTGAATCGGTGTATATTTCGCTCAGTTACGTTTCCGGCCAATTAAAAGAAAAACATGGTTTTGATAAAGACGCGTTTAAAATTAAAATTACCATTTGGTAATAGACATTTTTGATTCAGCCTAAATCTGCAATGCCACCCATGCATTGACTTAGACTTTTGAAATTAACATTGCCCTCTTCCTCTTGTTTTCGGTCGATTTCAAAGATTGTCGAGCAGCTTTGACAGTATCAATTAGCGATCGATCAGAAATCGGCGGCACTAGAGTAAATGATCGATGCGCGCAAAGGGCTGCCTTGACAAACCTTATGAAAATGCCTTCATTGGAATTCGTCTAACTTATGCAACCTGCTGTTTCCTCCCTTCGAGACCGTGGAGAATCTTTTAAGCAAAAAAATCGATTTCTTTGCAAATCTTCGTTTTGCTTTACCCCTTAACGGTACAATTCATAATATTTATTCAGCTGTGAGTGCTCTACATCTAAATTTCGAGTTAAATGTATTATGTTCACTTGGTACGCTGCACACACTTACTTTGCGAAAAAACAGGCTGAAAAATCTTTTTTTTAAACCGCTACTACCTTCGGACTGGTGAATTTATCGTTCGCCCATAACATTCATAAACCCAGGCATTTCGAGGTTTATAAAAAAAGAGCCAGGTGCATTCTGTAGTCTGAGAAAATTGATTACAATTCAGGATGTCGAGGGTAAAACGTCGATCGTGTAGACGAGGAATTCCTAACATATACACGATTTCACAGACGGGGAAGAGAAAGAATTTCTTCCGCCAATGTATACTGGATAGCTCGGGTGTGCAAAATCCTCCTAGAAATACTTCAGCCACGAAGCAAAAATAGCTGAACAATCCAGTTATTTAAATGTACACGGTTTCAATGCCAAAGTGATCTGTAGGTAGTGTCATCGATTTCAGAATAGTTGGTTACGATAGATAGCGCTTTTTTTCCAATCCTATTCCTCTTGAGACGAAAAAGATAACGAAGGTTCACATTCGATCGATTACATTACGGACCTTGATGAACTTCGGAATTATCATCTGAATTATCTCTGTAAAAAATAAAAATGCGTGTATACGAAAAAAAATCAAAACCCCAATGGAATTGTGGTGATAACGATTCAGTTATTGGCCCAACGATAATTGTTTGCATTGTTTGGGCAAAAAAATTGAGTAATTAATGTAGTGTGAGAAGAAAATTGTGGTGGCGAATCATGGGAATGAATTCTTTATCTTTTTATTTAGGTACCTCAAACATCCATTCGTTCTTGTGAAAAAAGATATGATCTTCATTCTGTGAAGTTGGGATTGGGATCGCGGGTCGGTGGCTACAGCATTCAAAATTCTATATTTCCCTACCTTGAGCAATATTCATTTATTCCAATAGAATTGTAGCAGACGTTGAATTTTACATTAAAGCAGGCGCATTATACGGAGATACTTTCGCGGTTTCAATGAACCCAGACGCGTGAGAGATGTTAACAAGCAAAGGCCACCTGGAATAAGAATATGCGGCCCGCGGATCCGGAGGGGATACACGTGTCATCAATATCTCAACGTCCGCGTGACAACGCGACTATTGACGAGCACACTTTGGGAAATCATCTTAACCGATGTTTATTTGTATAGACGGTAGTGGTTTTTTTTTGTATTCCCCTTGGAACAACGAGAAAAAAACAAGATTGGTCGTAGTGGCGAGTTTCGAGGGGGCTGTGATAAAACATATGTCAAGTTTCGAAACGTTTCTTGGCTTGTGGAAAAGGTGACGGTTACCGCAGTCACTGCCTCGAACTTTTAAAAGCTCAAGAGATGGAATTTAAAAAACGCTGGCATTGAAGCTGACGAGGAAGCGATGAGCTTAACTAATTTCGAGATATTTCAATGTCAAATTGCTATTTCCAGCAACTTGTGCTTTCGACGCTGTCATACTCACGTTAGATTGCAACACTTCGTAAAGTTTTGCGTAAAGTTTTTTTTCCAACGGTGATCGATGGAATTCAGTGGTCGAGAATGGAAAATTGTTGTTTCCAAAGTGACAGGGCGAATTTTTTAATTCATTATTTTTATATTATTATAATTGACTGGCACAATGAGTGGACAAATGTTACAATATAAAAAATAATAATTGTTCAATGCAATAGTCGATTTTCTGTTTGACACCAAGCGCAAAAAAGTTTGAGGAATATTTGATAAATTGTAGGGACCAGTATCCTCTGTAGGGACCAGAAAAATTGTTTTTTCTCTCCATTTGCAAAAGAAGGGCCAAGTGGTATAGTCACGATGTTTTCGACACTTACTTTTTATAAAGCGACTTTTTTGCGAGTCATAGCTTGCGATATACGACCTCATAAAGTAACTATCCCCTAGTTTTCTCCCAGCTCGTTCCTTCACCCCACTTTCGCTTTGTTTCTTTCCGAATTTCGTGCTTGCTCCGTCTAATGAGCTCGGTATAAAAAACGCACTAGCGTAACGACACGTGTACAGGAGAATGAATTCACGAATCCTTTTATCGTGAAAGAAGTTTCTGTTGGTCGTTTACCAGCTTTGATTAGTGACATTATTTAATGAAATCGCGACTCTGCCACGAGGAATAAAAGATGAAACGATTCAACGTGTGACGAAATAACGATAATTGTTCGATTTATCAATCAAAACGATTGTATTTTTCAATAGGGGAGCGCGGGGCTGGAAGTGCTAGGGCTCAGCAGTGCCGACGGGAATATCGCAAAGATGAAAAGCGATAGCTGCAGTTTCATGTTGTGTCGCAAAACGTATATAAGAAAGGGTCACGTTTGTGTGTCCTAGTTGTTATTCCCATGAGTCCCTTTCAGACTAGAAATTAAAATTAGGTAAAAAAACTAATTTAACTACTCTGACTGATTGAAGATTGATGCGAGAAGGGCTGGCAATTTCGTTTAAATCTTGATTGCTTTTAGTTATTGCTACAAAAATTAGAAAATGTGACGAAAAAGATTTAAATCGTCTCTCTATAAGGACCAATCAAGAAGTTATATTCTGTTTAATTAGTTGAAATAAGAAGAAGTATTGATGAGTTTTTTGTTTTTTTTCTCATATAGTACATTGAGAGTTCATTTTAAGAAGAGTCAATTGAGGTTAGTGGATATTATTTGATTAATAAAAACATTGTCATAAAAATTACAATATTTTTTATATCATTCAATCTTTTTTATTATTTTTTATATTTGAATGGCATTTATTTTTATTTAAAATGCCCACCTTCCGCATGGTACAACCAACCTCTCCACGTAGCCTCGTTCTACTAACTAACTTGAGTCTCAGTTATAAACTATTGTTAAATTGCAAATTACAAGGACAAATTCGAAAACTCCATCAAATTTGATATGAGATGGTCTGGAAATTGCAAATCCTGGATTTCGTTTGAATAGTGATTTTGAGCAATTACTCAATATCGGCACTTTTAGCACCGCGCTCCCCTACTGCAAACTGTTCCCTCTTCAGTTTGGACACGTAAAAAATTTTCGCCATATTATTATTGCCAACTGGTATACTGAGAAGACTGAAGGTTCAAATTAAGCGTGGCTCATAAATGTTTAAGGCACTATTCTAGTCTAGAAATATGAAATAATCGATTTTTTTGTCATTTTTTGAAAGTGGAAACTCGTAAGAATTTGTTCTCAAAAGGAAACATTTACATTCCTAATATTTACGCCAACAAACGAGACCAGAATACGATCGAGCGGTCGGAACTACGAAATTCAGAAGTTTCTAACGAAGCTAGAACTGCGTGCAGGAAAACACGAGCTTCAGAAAAACATAATTCCCAAGTTGAGGAAGGTACACTCGACGAGGCTGCTATGGCCGATTGATATAACGGAATTATAACATATACCACTCAAATCATTGCGGTTGTCTAAAATGTACCCAAAATTTAAACACTTTTTTCTCGAAAATGCTTTTTTCAAGCTGGTTGACATAAAATCTCGAGTTCTATTGAATCGATTGCCTTAAAATTTGGGATGTACCTCACGTATACATCCCTCTATCGTCCCTACCTTGAGCATTGCGAACGTATTATCATTATTACAATTGAAAAAAAAATTTCTTCGAAAAGAAAAGAGCGATCAATTAACTCTTTTTTCGACAGTCGCTAATACACTTTTTTTTGCTGCCTGCCATAATGAGATTCTCATTGATCAATAAAATGGGTCGTATTTCTGTTCTAGACGAATGGGAGTTTTGGAAACATGTCAACCACCTCAACCGTTTTTGGACGTCCGTGATTTGATGACCTATAACGTTTTCAAGTTTTGTTTTCTTCGCAAAATTTCTTTTTCGTAAGTTCCTGAAACACCAATAAAAACACCATAAAAAAGATACCAAAAATATTTATTGTTGTTTTTTATCAAACCCGAAATACGCCAAAAGCGCAGACCTCTAGACTAGAATACCGCTTTAAAATGAACGTGGCGAAATGATGAGTGAGTGCGACCAATTTTTTTTGTCCGTTCTGCAGTAAACATTTCGCCAGTGTTATTGTTAAATTTCATGTTTTTCTGCCATTGATTCAATGGAGACAATAAAAAATTATGAGGCCGCGCAGATCGGGGTCACCAGTGCGCCGTCCAAATTCCGCGCATGATTATCGGTCGTTTTTCGGAGCGTACGTCGAACAAGCATTTATGTAAGATCGTGAGACAAGGAATATCCGGTGCCCGATGAAAAGTCGAGATTATTCAGTGTGCCCGAGACCACACGGGGAGTCGAGTGAAACGCACGGAAAAAGAATAAAGTCGCCGGAATAATATCACGTTTTCGGAGATTGCACGAGACACCGTGCACGCAATATACGTGCGTGGCTATGCGATCGATACCAAGTTCACACACTTCCGTCATCTCGACTCCCCGTCGACAATGTGATGACGCACAATCCCGTCTCTCTCGCGCTGGGGAAATTGAATTCGAATCTCTTTGCAGGGCTCAGTCATGCGCATAGCTCGATATAATTATTAATAAACTTGAGAAAAACAAGACGGGATACGTAAGATAATTATAATGTGTAGTTTTGAGTCATCGTGTGTGGACTCGTTTTTCTTCAGCCTGTTACGTAACTCGCTCACTTGGAGGCCTAGCCTCGGACTTCGTTACAATCCCACAAGAGCACTCGTTTTCGTACCTCGTTTTCGTACCTCGCTATTTTCACGTTCATCAGTGGTCCGCTGCCTGAATATCACGCGGAAAGTCATTCCGCAGGCATTGTTTGTTCGAGCGAGTTATGGAAAAAAAAATAAAGTAAATCCCAGGCTCGAGTAAACGCGCAACGTCGCGGGCAGACGCTACGCACCGGGGCGATCGAATAATTGTCACCTGCGTGCGAAAATTTTTCTTGTCCGTATACCGGACGAATAATCGCGAGAGAGAAAGAGAAACGACACGCGTACTTGAACTACTTCGAATAAATTTTGTCGCAGATACACACATACGAGATTTTTCTTCTCTTCGTTATTGGCTGCAAGACACACGGCCTTGTTGCTGTCGTTGTTATACTCTCTGAGTTCATCGCAGTCACGAGAGCCCGATACGCCTGTATGGATGCACACGTGCGTGTGTAGATGTTTGACAAGCATAACTCGATTCGTTGCAAGGAATTATTTGATAATGTGATCAAGTAGAATTTACCAACTCTCGCATGAACAGGTGTGCGTTGATACACTAGTAATTTAATCAAAATGCAATTGGAAGTACGAATCCATGTTGTCCAATCCTCGCCAACAACCGGACATAGGTAGGGGACGGAAGGATGAAACGTCGATACTATTCGACAACTGCCGAAGTATTAAAAAAAATGAAAACTCGTAACACATACACGATTACGTGGCTTGAATAAATATTGTATTTATTTAAACGCTCGTTCTTTTTTGTCATATGTAGGAACTAGAGATTGTATAGTGCCAAACGAGCCAGATTTGTAACTGGGTGTGTCCGACTATGTGGAAATCCATGAAGGAGTTAAGTCCCAACGGAACGACCTTGTCAACGCGGTCTCGGCACTTACAAAGCATAATCGTAGGAGTTTCTCTCTCTCTCTCTCTCTCTCTCTCTCTCTCTCGTAAGAAGGACTGAAACATCGAGTGTAACTCAAATACTACGATTTCCCCGATGACTGCGGAGATGGTCGCAAACTAGGAGGGGCAGCAAAGTTTACACACATATATATATAAGGACTACCGAAGCTTCACTCCGGGCAGTACCTTAGCAGCGTGTTCGGCGGAACTACATCGGCGCACAAAACCTCTTACCATCGGTACAGATCTCACGGTAGTCCATCCGCAACATGCAGCGACATTTGTTGGTAAGCTTTTACATTTTGTTGTGTACGTAATGTATCACCCGTCAACGGGTTGCACCTGGTTCGCAGCCGACAGAAGAGCAATTTTCGTGTTTTTTTTTCTGGAAAATGTACACAGTTTTGCATTTTTTTTTGCACTGACGAGTATGGTGTTAGGTATCTTTTACTGTTTTCGAATTGAAAAATATTTGCGCATTCGGTAGATACAATGGTTTTAGTATAACGCTGTTTGAAAAACGGCCTTTGCGGTGAACACTGCGGCTTGAAAACAAATCATTCGAAATAAAATAATCAAATGTATTTAGTTTTTGCGTACAATTATCTAGTGCATGGACGAAGGATTTAATAAAATATTGATTTTTAAAAAATGGCCGCTGTCCAAAATGACGGCCTCGATTTTCGGTGTAAAAACGCACTTTTTGGGTTGATAAAAAAAGAATATGCATCGAAAAATTATTTCCTCGTTCGACCATTACTTTTTGATATGTTAAGGAAGCTTGTAAAATTTGACGTTGATCAGAGCAGTGATTTTTGAGACATCGTGGTCACCGATTTTGAGAAAGTCATTTTGCGAAAAGGCGTTTAAAGTCCACCGGTTCGCGGAACCTACCTATAAACGCCCATAACTCCCTCAATTTTGAACAGATCGACTCGAAATTATCAGAGAATATTTTTGAAATGTTATACTTTAAGAATACGTTGAGAATCGAAAATCGATATTTTCAAACGTTCGACTAGGTGCGAGGCCTTTTAATTAATTAAATTTAGCAGCACCTTTAATTATCAAAAATACTATTTGGATTTTTCGGAGTCCTGTTATTGATCCAATTTAATGATACTAATCATTTGGCATAGACTTATTAATGAATTAGTTTTTAAATTTCGTTCAACGAAACGTTAATAACATTTCTGTGGATCACACCCAACGAAATCGTAGATTCTCGTGGGTAGGTATACATTTTTGAACGGATCTTATTGCCATGCTTCCTTTTCAAACTAAAAAAATGATCGAAATTGCCTAGTTTCGGGCATTGGTGACTAAAAAATATTCTATGTAGCCACCAATCATTCGGTCATTTGGGCCCAGAATTCTGATTTTATCGCCGGGCATTGGAAACGTGATGCATTCGTGTCAGCGCGATTTTCAGCCGGCCCAAAGTATTGTATATTCTGGGTAAGGTTTATAGTTTCACCTACTCGCATTTGTACGCGTCGTAACAAAAACCAGACGAGGAACGAAAGGGTCGAGACTGACAAAAAAAACGTGCTGCCCGAAGTACAGGCTGTATCGCGGGAGAGCGTTACTTCCGGTCGCGTGTCATACGAGTGACAGCTCGAAATTCTATTCACGTATACTGCGCAAATCCGGTTTTTTGTCACAATAAGCATGAGTGCAAGTGGTTTTTTTTTCTCATGAGTGCATGCATGCGTAACATTTTATTGTATCCGAATAAAATACATCTAAGAGTGCAGGACTCACGACGAACATCGAGAACGGAAGCTTCTGCCGCGATCGCTAGACCATGTATCTTAGAACATGGAAGTTGACGGCGGTGACGCATACGGCCACTATCCCGACCATAACAATACCCATAACCTGTTTATGTATGCGGTTAAGTGTATGTAAGCTTGATCTCGAGCCATGACTAAAATAGCGGTAAAATACAACATGATTGTTCGCAGATTACGATCATGACCGCTTTGATAGCGGTATGCATGGGTGCTATTCAGGGTACTGAACCGTTATCAAAGTTGACATCGACTGGGGCCGAACAAGCCACGAAGGATCTCGAAGTGGCAGCAAGCGACCGCAGTAAGTCATGCATCGTTTTACCTTTGTGTTTATTACGTTTGCTTCAGTGTACTCAGGAAAGAATCTTTTTTCACGCCTGTCTCGGGCCCTTGAGTCACGAGGAGCCATGGAGAGATCAGCGCTCTCAAACTCTTGGCAGTGTTAGTTATGAAAACAATACCGAGTTGGAATTTCGTTATCAATGGAGTTCCTCGGGGCTCTCGGTTGGCCTGTAAAACAGAGAAAAAGGAAGGACAGACAAAACAGACGACAAAGAACGTCGTTCAAGTTCTGAGGAGTGTGTGAACACGCCTAGTGACACACTTGCTGCCCTGCCTCGCTCTTTTGCGGCGGCCTTTGTCATCACATGATTATGAGAGGAAATACGTACAGTTGAATAATAAAGTTGTTACAAATGTATTTCAATCTCAGTCCGGACGCCTGTTTTAATCATACTGACCTCTCATTCGCATATCATTAGCTGCCATTACGACTACCGTTTTTCCTGGGACATATTCGTTGGATATCTTTGAACACATCTGACCTTGCGAATAAACGTATGAGGGTCTAAGAAATGGGACCTAGAGTGTAAGCCAATGTGGGGTCGGATGTTGACAATTTAATATGACACTGGAAAAACTATCAACATTCAAAATGTATAGATGATGATTGTCTCTGGTTGCAGCGTTCCTCATTGGCAGAGACTATGGATACGGCAGCGGTGGATACGGCAGTGGCTACGGAACGTATCCATCAACTGGCGGGAACTCTGTCTACACGCCAACAGGCAGTAGTTACTACAATCGTGGTAACACTGCGAATAGCGTTTACCGAGGATATCAAGCAGGCACAGGATACGGTGGCACTCTCGGAGGTGGAAATACCGGGTAAATATCTGAACTTGAATGTATACACCGGCAAGGGAGAGTGATTTCCTTTATTGTAGTATCCATAACCAATGGATTCGTTTTTTTCTGTTGCAGATGGGGCTACTACGGAAACGGAGGCTACGGATACGGAGGTTTAGGAGGAGGAGTGCTCGGTTATGGAGGTTACGAAGATGGCTACACCGGACTTGGTGGACGAGGCTATAATCGCTGGAATAGCCTTGATGGCTATGGAGGATACGCGGGTACCGGTTATGGCAGTATCGCTGGTAGTGGGTACGGGAGTTACGGAAGCTCTGGTTACGGAGCATCCTCATATCCGTATGGCTATCGTGGTAATGGATACGGCTCTTATAGCGGTTCCGCAGGCTATCCTTCAGGCTACCGGGGCTATTCTTAAATCGACTTTACTGTATGACAATGCGCTTACCATCTGTTTCCATCTTTTCCGATTCGTGATCCTTAAGACTCTTGACCATTATCGCCCAATCTAATTTTGTAAGCATTGAATATCGATTTCACTTTTAAGTACTTTACGCTATTTTTTGTATACATCGATACTGCATTAAACGTAATGAGATAAGGATGATCTCATTTATTGACATAATTAGCAATAAAATGGAGATTCACTCAGTACAGCGCATCGGCATACGCCACAATATATACCGGATGCTACAAGTTTAGGGCTTGGAAATAAAAGGAAAAAACGTTACACATGTAAACATATATCATATGTCTTTATGTCAGTTTTAATATGTACAATCTTAAACGGTAAATAGTTCATTCGCTATTCCATGGCTCACATAATAGATAACGTACTTTTAAAATGCGATGTATGGTTATCTCAATATTACACATGTTTTATATGAAGTGTGGTAAGGCATGAAGAGGTGATCGTCGATGATCTTACTTTTCGTCGATTCTCATATTGGTGTTTAGAATTAAAATAACACGAAGTGTAATGTATGGTCCAACTTTTGGAAAGCAATGCCGGCGTAATCATATGTAAAAGGATTCGTATTTGGCCCTGAGTAACCGACCGCGGAAAATAACACTCGTGCGCAAACTCAAATAAGCTCTCGAAATCTTGTGGCAACTCACATTCAAATATGTACATGATCCGGTGTCAGATAGTACTGGTGCTGAGCCACTTGATTAGTTGGCCATCCTCGGATCGCTATGGGCTGCTGATTGGCGTAAATCAATCTAATCGACACGATTGTCCGTTTTTCCGAAAAATGATTAGAATCTCTATTCTTATTCGGGTATAACTTTCGAAAAATGAGGGTGATTAATTTTCTGTAGCTAACTGCCTTTCCGCATTTATGCTCCTTTGGCTGTGTATTTCTTTCACTGTATTGGAATATTTAAAAACCCGAGATTGGCTTGACCGAGGATTTGCTTTATCTGCTCAACATTACCGAGATTATTGATATCCAGTAATTGGTTTCTAACGGAGGATTTCAGTTGACTGCACATAGCGCACTCGTATGGGACCGGTGTTGCAGAAGGGAACATTGTCCTCATCATGTTTTCACTATGAGATTTTCCGCCAGGGCAGTAAGGTACAAAAATTACAGGAATGAATCCAAGTTGACCGGTAACAATGGAAGGTTGTGGCGGGCCAGTGTGAGTCTGCGTTATGTTGTTGCTCTCGACTAGAACGCAGGGACATGATTCTGGATCAGGACCAACTGGAAGCGGAATAGGTTTGATATTTATAGGACCAGGTGGATGAACCCCGATCGCCGTGAAGCCCAGATTTGGTACAGGTGTTACGTCGATAGGTTTGTTTGAGTGTTCGATATCTAATGACGGTTTGTCCGGAGGCCGTTCCGGCAGACGCGCAAACATTTTTGTATTATCCGGACCCTTGGCGTCAGAAAGGCGCAACTTTTCATGACTTGTATTTTTAGAAGAGTCGAGTCGACTCCTAGGATCAATGACACTAGAATCGTCCCGTTCTTTGTTCATCCTCGCAATGGTCTGATAATCGGTTTCCGTCGAAATATGCCCAGATGAGATCTCTTTGCTCGCCGTAGCCTCCTTATTTTTTTTAAGATAACGATCTCCTTCATTTTTGTAGTATTTGTTTAGATTAAATTCCGTGGAATATTTTTCTTCCATCCGCCCAATTTTTTCTTTCCTATTTTGGTAGGTATGCTTTAGTTCTTTCATCTGTTTCTCTGAGTCATTATAATCTCTTTGATCTAGGCCTGTTAGTTCATATTTGGTTTGATGAAAATTATATCGGTTTGGATTGGTCCTCGAAATATTTTTTGACGCATCACGTATAGAATGTCTATATTCACTGTGGTCAAGCGAATCGACATTTGCAGTATATCCGACTTGTTTCTGATTTCGGGCTGTATAGTTTTCTGGTTGTTTTGGGCGGATTGAAGATCCTGCTGACACCGGAGAATATTGCCTATTAGCCTTATTTTCATATTCAGTGTTAATCGATTGTCGATGCGGAGATCGACCACTGGAGACGTAACCGGGGTCGCCCGGCCATGGTCCATTTGGCCCCGGTGATCCGGTTGGCCATGGGCCATCAGGTCCGTCGGGTCCAACTCCACCAACACCACCTACGCCACCTACACCGCCTATACCACCAACAGGACCAGTCCCGCCAACAGGGCCATCCGGACCTTGCGGACCTTCGGGCGCTCCGGGGTAACCGGGATAAACACCAGTTGGTCCTGTTCCTCCGACTGGGCCTTCCGGCGCTCCGGGATAACCGGGATAAGTTCCAGTTGGCCCTGTTCCTCCGACTGGGCCGTCCGGTGCTCCAGGATAGCCCGAACCTGCAGTGCCGGGTTTATTAGCCGTACAGGGAGATGACGGACAAATTGGTACTAGAGGTTGTTCTGGATAAGGTGGTTGAGCTGGCATTCCAGGATGCCAGGGCACTTCAGGAGTTCCTGGATGGCCTGGTATTGCAGGAGTGCCTGGTCGTCCTGGTATTGCAGGAGTTCCTGGGCGTCCTGGTATTGCAGGAGTTCCTGGGCGCCCTGGTACTGCTGGAGTGCCTGGACGTCCTGGTACCGCAGGAGTTCCTGGACGTCCTGGTATCGCAGGAGTTCCTGGATGTCCCGGTATCGCAGGAGTTCCTGGACGTCCCGGTATCGCAGGAGTTCCTGGACGTCCCGGTATCGCAGGAGTTCCTGGCCGTCCTGGTATCGCAGGAGTTCCTGGCCGTCCCGGTATTGCAGGTATTCCCGGATGTCCTGGTGTCGCAGGCGTTCCGGGGCTACCCGGTTGAGCGGGTGTTCCTGGATACCCTGGTTGGGTTGGGGACCCTGGATATCCTGGCTGTGCAGGCGTTCCGGGATATCCTGGTGTTGCTGGCGTCCCTGGATATCCTGGATGCTCGGGTGTTCCCGGATGCCCTGGTTTAGGGGGTGTTCCCAGATCTTCCGGTTGGGCAGGTATTCCGGGATATCCTGGGGTTGCTGGCGTTCCTGGATATCCTGTATGTGGGGGTGTTTCCGGATATCCCGGATATGAAGGAGACCCTGGATGCCCTGGCTGTTCAGGTGTTCCCGGATATCCGGGTTGAGCTGGCGTGCCGGGTTGTGCTGGTGTTCCTGGATACCCCGGTTGGGCTGGGGACCCTGGATATCCTGGGTGTGCAGGTATTCCTGGATGTCCAGGCTGGGCCGGCGATCCTGGATATCCAGGTTGAGCTGGTGTCCCCGGATGCCCTGGCTTTGCTGGTGTTCCCGGATGCCCCGGAGTTGCTGGAGTTCCAGGGGTTCCTGGACGCCCCGGTATTGCAGGTGTTCCCGGATGTCCTGGTGTCGCAGGCGTTCCGGGGTGACCTGGTTGTGCGGGTGATCCTGGATACCCGGGTTTGACTGGGGACCCAGGATATCCTGGGTATGCAGGTGTTCCTGGATGTCCAGGCTGGGCCGGGGATCCTGGATATCCTGGTCGAGCAGGTGTTCCCGGATATCCAGGTTGAGCTGGTGTCCCCGGATGCCCTGGCATGGCTGGTGTTCCCGGATGCCCTGGAGTTGCTGGGGTTCCAGGAGTTCCTGGACGTCCCGGTATTGCAGGTGATCCCGGATGTCCTGGTGTCGCAGGCGTTCCGGGGTGACCTGGTTGTGCGGGTGATCCTGGATACCCGGGTTGGGCTGGGGACCCAGGATATCCTGGGTGTGCAGATGTTCCTGGATGTCCAGGCTGGGCCGGGGATCCTGGATATCCTGGTCGAGCAGGTGTTCCCGGATATCCAGGTTGAGCTGGTGTCCCCGGATGCCCTGGCATGGCTGGTGTTCCCGGATGCCCTGGAGCTGCTGGGGTTCCAGGAGTTCCTGGACGTCCCGGTATTGCAGGTGATCCCGGATGTCCTGGTGTCGCAGGCGTTCCGGGGTGACCTGGTTGTGCGGGTGATCCTGGATACCCGGGTTGGGCTGGGGACCCAGGATATCCTGGGTGTGCAGGTGTTCCTGGATGTCCAGGCTGGGCCGGGGATCCTGGATATCCTGGTCGAGCAGGTGTTCCCGGATATCCAGGTTGAGCTGGTGTCCCCGGATGCCCTGGCATTGCTGGTGTTCCCGGATGGCCTGGAGTTGCTGGGGTTCCAGGAGTTCCTGGACGTCCCGGTATTGCAGGTGATCCCGGATGTCCTGGTGTCGCAGGCGTTCCGGGGTGACCTGGTTGTGCGGGTGATCCTGGATACCCGGGTTGGGCTGGGGACCCAGGATATCCTGGGTGTGCAGGTGTTCCTGGATGTCCAGGCTGGGCCGGGGATCCTGGATATCCTGGTCGAGCAGGTGTTCCCGGATATCCAGGTTGAGCTGGTGTCCCCGGATGCCCTGGCATGGCTGGTGTTCCCGGATGCCCTGGAGTTGCTGGGGTTCCAGGAGTTCCTGGATGTCCTGGTATTGCAGGCGATCCCGGATGTCCTGGTGTCGCAGGCGTTCCGGGCTGACCTGGTTGTGCGGGTGATCCTGGATACCCGGGTTGGGCTGGGGACCCAGGATATCCTGGGTGTCCAGGTGTTCCCGGATGTCCAGGCTGGGCCGGGGATCCTGGATATCCTGGTCGAGCAGGTGTTCCCGGATATCCAGGTTGAGCTGGTGTCCCCGGATGCCCTGGCATTGCTGGTGTTCCTGGATGGCCTGGACTTGCTGGGGTTCCTGGAGTTCCTGGACGTCCCGGTATTGCAGGTGATCCCGGATGTCCTGGTGCCGCAGGCGTTCCGGGGTGACCTGGTTGTGCGGGTGATCCTGGATACCCGGGTTGGGCTGGGGACCCAGGATATCCTGGATGTGCAGGTGTTCCTGGATGTCCAGGCTGGGCCGGGGATCCTGGATATCCTGGTCGAGCAGGTGTTCCCGGATATCCAGGTTGAGCTGGTATCCCCGGATGCCCTGGCTTTGCTGGTGTTCCCGGATGCCCTGGAGTTGCTGGGGTTCCAGGAGTTCCTGGATGTCCCGGTATTGCAGGTGATCCTGGATGTCCTGATGTCGCCGGCGTTCCGGGGTGACCTGGTTGCGCGGGTGATCCTGGATACCCGGGTTGGGCTGGGGACCCTGGATATCCTGGGTGTGCAGGTGTTCCTGGATGTCCAGGCTGGGCCGGTGTTCCCGGATATCCAGGTTGAGCTGGTGTCCCCGGATGTCCTGGCTTTGCTGGTGTTCCCGGATGCCCTGGAGTTGCTGGGCTTCCAGGAGTTCCTGGACGTCCGGGTATTGCAGGTGTTCCCGGATGTCCTGGTGTCGCAGGGGTTCCGGGGTGACCTGGTTGTGCGGGTGATCCTGGATACCCGGGTTGGGCTGGGGACCCTGGATATCCCGGGTGCGCAGGTGTTCCTGGATATCCAGGGTGGGCCGGGGATCCTGGATATCCTGGTTGAGCAGGTGTTCCTGGATATCCAGGTTCAGCAGGTGTTTCCGGCCGCCCTGGTTGTGCAGGTGTTCCTGGATACCCGGGTTGGGCTGGAGATCCTGGGTGCGCTGGTGATCCTGGGTGCGCTGGTGATCCTGGGTGCGCTGGTGTTCCTGGATGTCCAGGATGGACTGGGGATCCTGGATATCCTGGATATCCTGGTTGAGCAGGCGTTCCTGGATATCCAGGTTCAGCTGGTGTCCCCGGGTAGCCTGGCTGTGCTGGTGTTCCCGGATATCCCGGATGTGAAGGAGTTCCAGGATGTCCCGGCGTTGCTGGCGTTCCTGGATATCCTGGTTGTGCTGGTGTTCCCGGATATCCAGGTTCAGCCGGTGTCTCCGGGTAACCTGGCTGTGCTGGTGTTCCCGGATATCCCGGATGTGAAGGAGTTCCAGGATGTCCCGGCGTTGCTGGCGTTCCTGGATATCCTGGTTGTGCTGGTGTTCCCGGATATCCAGGTTCAGCCGGTGTCCCCGGGTATCCTGGCTGTGCTGGTGTTCCTGGACGTCCCGGTTTCGCAGGTGTTCCTGGGTATCCTGGCTGAGCGGGCGTTCCCGGGTAACCCGGTTGACCCAGCTCGCTAGGTATTCCGGGATACCCTGGCCCAGCAGGTGTTCCCGGGTGCCCTGGAATACCCGGAACTCCTGGCTGCTCTGGTTCAGAAGGTGCTCCCGGATATCCCGGCTGTGGAGGAGTTCCTGGATGTCCTGGTATGGCAGGCGTTCCGGGATGTCCTGGTATTGCCGGTGTGCCCGGGTGTCCTGGTTGAGCAGGTGTGCCTGGGGTCCCGGGTTTCCCGGGAATAGCTGGAGTCCCTGGATGCCCTGGTATTGCAGGCGTTCCCGGACGTCCCGGTCGTGCGGGTATTCCCGGAAAACCTGGTTTTCCTGGCGTTTCCGGTTGGCCGGGTTGAGGTGGTGATCCTGGATATGCCGGTTCAGCAGGAGATCCTGGATGTCCTGGTTCCAACGGCGTTCCTGGATATCCCGGTTGCGCGGGTGTACCTGGATATCCTGGATAAGATGTTCCAGGGTGTCCAGGTTTGGGAGGTCTTTCTGGATGACCTGGTTTTGAAGGTTTTTCAGGGCGCCCCGGTCTTGGCGGCTTTCCAGGGTGACCTGGCTTGGGTGGCCTTCCTGGACGGGAAGGTTTCGGAGGACGCCCCGGACGATCCGGTTTTGTAGTCGTCGAATCCGGTATTTCGGTTGTTCCTTCTTGCCCTGGTTCCGTAGAAGTTTCTGGATATTCGGGCTCCGTAGGCACTCCCGGATAATCCGGCTTTGGCGGCCGTCCCGGACGTCCTGGTTTCAAGGGCTTATCTGGGCGCCCTGGTTTTGGTGGCCTTCCCGGATGACCAGGTTTAGGTGGCCTTCCCGGATGGCCGGGTTTTGAAGGCTTATTTGGATGACCTGGTTTTGACGGTTTTTCTGTATGATCTGGTTTTTCAGGCCGTTCTGGTACAGCAGGTCCATCGGGATATCCTGGTATAGCGGGAGTTCCGGGATATCCTGTTTGAGCAGGCGTCCCTGGATGCCCTGACATGCCCGCGGTTCCTGGCGTACCTGGTTGACCCGGTGATCCAGGATATCCCGGTTCGGCAGGAGTTCCCGGATATCCTGGCTGAGCCGGTATACCTGGGTACCCTGGTTGAGCAGGCGTTCCCGGATGTCCTAGTTCAGCCGGAGTCTCTGGATATCCTGGTTGTGTGGGCTTTCCTGGTCGTTCTGGTATTGCCGGGGTTCCTGGTTTTTCGAGTGTTGGGTGGCCCGGCGTCGCTGGTGTTCCTGGATATTCTGTTTGCCCCGGTGTTCCAGGGTATCCCGGTTTGGCTGGTGTTCCCGGATATCCTGGTTGAGCCGGCGCACCTGGATATCCTGGTTGTGCAGGAGTTCCAGGATGTCCTGGTATGGCCGGTGTGCCTGGATGTCCAGGTTGAGCAGGCGTTCCTGGGTAACCAGGTTGAGCTGGTGTTCCAGGGTATCCCGGTTGTGCAGGCGTTTCTGGATGTCCCGGTGTGCCTGGGTGTCCTGGTTGAGCAGGTGTCCCAGGATATCCTGGCTGGTCGGGTGTGCCCGGACGCCCTGGCTGGGCAGGCGTTCCTGGACGTCCTGGTATTCCTGGAGTACCTGGGTGCCCTGGTACCGCTGGCGTCCCCGGATATCCTGGTTGAGCCGGTGTGCCTGGGTATCCAGGTATTTCTGGGGTGCCTGGTTTACCAGGTATTGCGGGGGTACCAGGATATCCCGGTTTGGCTGGTGTCCCCGGATATCCAGGTCGAGCCGGCGTACCTGGATATCCTGGTTCTGCAGGAGTTCCAGGATGTCCTGGTATCGCTGGTGTGCCTGGACGTCCAGGGTGGCCAGGCGTTCCTGGGTGACCAGGTTGACCTGGTGTTCCAGGGTATCCCGGTTGTGCAGGCGTTCCTGGATGTCCCGGTGTGCCTGGACGTCCAGGGTGGCCAGGCGTTCCAGGGTGACCAGGTTGAGCTGGTGTTCCAGGGTATCCCGGTTGTGCAGGCGTTCCTGGATGTCCCGGTGTGCCTGGGTGTCCTGGTTGAGCAGGTGTCCCAGGATATCCGGGCTTGGCGGGAGTGCTCGGACGCCCTGGCTGAGCAGGCGTTCCTGGACGTCCTGGTACTCCAGGGGTGCCTGGATGCCCTGGTGTTGCTGGTGTGCCTGGTTTTCCAGGTACTCCTGGAGTTCCTGGATGTCCTGGTACCGCCGGTATCCCCGGATAACCCGGTCGAGCCGGTATGCCTGGGTGTCCTGGTTGAGCAGGTGTCCCAGGATATCCCGGCTGGGTGGAAGTGCCCGGACGCCCTGGCTGAGCAGGTGTTGCCGGAGGTCCTGGTACTCCAGGGGTGCCTGGATGCCCTGGTGTTGCTGGTATGCCCGGACGCCCTGGGACCGCCGGTGTCCCCGGATAACCTGGTTGTGCTGGTATCTCAGGATATCCCGGTTGGGAAGATGTGCCTGGATGCCCCGGTACTGAAGGTGTGCCTGGGTGCCCTGGTTGAGCAGGCGTCCCTGGACGCCCTGGTACTCCAGGGGTGCCTGGATGCCCTGGTGTTGCTGATGTGCCTGGTTTTCCCGGTATGCCTGGAGTGCCTGCATGCCCTGGTACCGCCGGTGTCCCCGGATAACTTGGTTGTGCCGGTATCGCGGGATATCCCGGCTGGGCAGGTGTGCCTGTGTGCCCTGGTTGAGCGGGCGTCCCTGGACGTCCTGGTACTCCAGGGATGCCTGGATGCCCTGGTGTTGCTGGTGTGCCTGGTTTTCCCGGTACGCCTGGAGTCCCTGGATGCCCTGATACCGCCGGTGTCCCCGGATAACCTGGTTGTGCCGGTATCGCGGGATATCCCGGTTGAGCAGGCGTGCCTGGGTGCTCTGGTTGAGCAGGCGTCCCTGGACGTCCTGGTATGCCTGGAGTGCCTGGTTTCCCCGGTATGGCGGGGGTTCCATGATGCCCCGGTACTGCCGGTGTTCCTGGATACCCTGGTTGTGCCGGTGTGCCAGGATACCCCGGTTGGGCAGGTGTGCCTGGATGTCCTGGTTGAGCAGGGATCCCTGGACTTCCTGGTATGCCTGACGTGCCTGGTTTGCCCGGTATGGCGGGGCTTCCAGGATGCCCCGGTACCGTTGGTGTTCCCGGATACCCTGGTTGTACTGGTGTCCCAGGATATCCTGGGTATCCTGGTCGAGCAGGTGTTCCTGGATATCCCGGTTGAACAGGCGTTCCTGGATACCCAGGTTGACCCGGCTTTCCCGGGTGCCCGGGTCTACCCGGTTTACTCGGATGTCCAGGACGGTTAGGATGCCCAGGATAAGAACTACCGGGCGTCCCAGGGTGACTTCCTTGCATGGACGATCCGGGTTGACCAGAAATACTTGGATACTGCTCGGTTGGTTTCGGCTGCGGAGTTTCACCTGGTACGCCACTTCCTGATTCTACGAACAAAGTTAGGGAATCCTCAGGTAATTGAATGAACGGAGGACGAAGTATTGCGGTTGTTAAAATCCCGCTGATCAATTTCACGTTTGGTCATTGACATTTCACAAAAAGTTAACGGTGCTCTTTCATAAAGAACAATGTAAGTAGATTCTAAAATATCTGTCGTCTTGTCTGAATTTGAAGATTGATTTTTCTTATCTAATTCTACAATAGTAGAGTGCAAAATATTTTAAAGGAGACCAAAATTAATGACTTACGCCCAGGTTTGATTGGTGCGGTCATAGTTGGTTTTGTGACAGTGCCTTCAAATTGCCCACACACGGGTGGGAAATATAAGTCTTTCCATGCGGTTAGAATTCCATGATGGTCGTGAGCGTCATTATGTTCCTCACTATGATTGTGTTCATCATGGTGCTCATGTTTGTGAAGGAATATTTCCACATTGTCGCCCGGGTGCACCACGCGGTAGCCCCACCCATCGCTTATGTAAAACGTTGCCGCAAGTTTTCCGAATGGATCAGTGTAGCCGTAACACCCGTAAGTGACACCATCAGGACCATGGACTTCATGGTGAAACTGTCCGTTTGGTTGCACTTCATACCCATAGTTGTATGTATCTGTTTATAAATGTATTCATTTAATACATTCATGACAAAATTATACATCGCATAACAATATCAACGATGGGTTACTCACTCGTTTCAAAGTCTTGATTCAGGTATTGCGATTTTTGATCATCACTGATGTCCAGAATTAATTCACTGCCTTTCCCGCTCGTCTGCGCCTGCGCAACTTGTAGAATAAATTCTGCGAGCACCTGCAAGAAAAGAATACGTGCAGAATTTTATTTCACCATCCTACACTCATCTTCTCTCTAATTATTGTATGGTCTCGGCGGCATTATCGTATTTAATAAACCGGCAAAAATTATTGAAAATAATGAAAAAAATTTAAACAATAAAAAATTATTACACAGGTAAATATAGCGTTTCCTATATGCTCATTTTCGAGTACAATTTGTATAGAACTCGATGCACGCATTTGTGTAAAAACCTTTTAAACACATTCTTTTCGAATGTCCGTTTTATGTATGCATGGTGCTGGTTGCTTGCGTGGATGTATGCGAATTTGGTTGGAGTGATTTCATCACGAGACTACGCAAACTTAATTCTGAAAACTACCCGGGATGATTTGCATAACGGAATGAGATATTTGTTATTTAATGCAATAGTGAAGGTATTAATGGTGTTTAACTCTCATCAGCCAGTTAAATTATTATGATGCGTAATGGACTTTCGCAGTCATAAAAAATAAATCATCTGTGACATTAAAGTCGATGATTATACACGGTCGTAAATTCATGGAAGTATATATAAGTATAATTAGAAATTCTTTTTAATTGCCTGACGTCCGGGCACGGGTGCGACTCTTCGTATATTACGTAATAAAAACGGCAAAAGAACATTCGTTTGATCCATTTCGTCGAATAAGTAATTGTGTAAACCGATAGTTCGGAACATACATATTCGGCTGGGTCCACAAATTTCATCAAATCTTCATCGCAGATATTCGGTTCTTTATGCATATAATTACAAACAGCATCAATGCCATGACGCATTTTTTGAGCGAACTTTCGATATCCTGTTGTTTTTGACCATAAAAGTGTCATGGTCGAGGCTCGATTCGCCGAATAAATTCATTCTCCTTGACATTTATTATTTAGAATTTTTCGTTAGTATACAACTATCATCCATGCATTGTTCGTGTTTGGCGAGACAAAATAAGTGTTGGATCGAATTTATGAGCTCTCGAGTCAATTATCCGTCTTCGATATATATTGGACGACTCTTGGCTACTCTTCGAACGGGATCTCGGCAGATTTAGAAAAATTATCTTGATTTAGCTCGGTATCTCAATTAGCTCTCCTAAAAAATTGATTTTAAAAAATGGCTGAAATAGTGACAGAGCGTATGGAGTGTGTGAAAAAACTTGCAAAAGGTGATAAATCAACTTAAAAAATATGCCAAAAAACAAAAGAAACTGCGATTAAATAAATGCATCGGCATTTCGAAGAGTGACCGATTGCGAAGGGAAAGAACATAGAGCGGAGTCATTATCCTAAAGAGGAACGAAATGACGGGCGATTTAATGAAGCCATTTATTTTTGGTTGGGTAGCGAAGATGTCAGTTTTTCGGATGCTTACAGCACTGTATTTTATCCTCCCGATACAAACTTACCGTTCATTAGCTCTAGAACGAACTTTTATTTTGAATCGTAAAAAATGTATGTAAAAAGGTTTTTTGCGTTCATCGAACCGAATTGTTAACTTGCTATACAAAAAGTTCGCGATATTCGTGATTTATCTTACATAAAATATGGTTTTACGACGAATCGTCATAAGGCTTTAAAGAACCCGAGAAACTATTACAATCTATATTTATGTAATAACTTCATTAAAAAGAGAGAATTGATTTTGAAGAATATTATGCAGGCTTAACCACGATAAAGCTCTTAGTCAAGGATACGGCCCGATAACGTAACAAATGTTCCGAATGAATGTTTTTATTAATATAAAATGTCATCTATTTCACACATCTATTATTCTTGCGTAACAATATCTGCAGCCATAAATCACAGCACTCAAATTGTTGTATGTAATTATGTCGTAGCTATATTTATTTATATGATCTTTAGTTCGTGAAATCTGGTCACGTTATATTTTGACTGCGATATCATGACGTTGCGATCCAAAAGAGCTTGCAATCTCAAACATTGATCTTTCATATTGACGAACACTAGTAGGTTTGAAGAAATCATTTAGTGGATGTTATCTTGTTCAGAAATGGTCATAAACGATTTATCCTCTCTGACACTGTGCCCACATATGGTCTCTGTAAGGCAATAGCGATCGCTATATTGGACAAATAGTATTCTTCTCTCGTTTCTTTCTGCGTGCCACCCACGCGACAGAGAAAGTATTATCCTCGGTATTTTCGTGTGTTTGCGTTCATAGAAAGGCCTCGCTAATGACAGTATACCGATTACAGCATCACAAGAATATTTATCATCGAAATTTCCGATGATCTCATGTGTTCTTTTTCGGAGACTTAGAAATTCGAAACAGCAGCATGAAAGTTTTATGACTTCCTCGATCGGTGGCGCCGAATCATAGGATTATAATAAGAAACCGATCGTCGATAAAAGGCGGAGATTATAGTCGTATACGTGCAAACTTGCGACCAACCTCCGAGAGCTGTTTTTGTAGAAATTCAAATTTATGTTTGAATTTCAATTGGCAAATATGGAAGTTGCGTTAATAAATTTGGTGGTAAGTATTGCTTTTTTCTGCGTGCTCAAAAGATTTTTTTCCCAGTAATTTGCATGAATTTTTAGGGGGCATTGTGGGACACATATGAGTCACCAGGGATACAATATTCAAGCGGAGGACATTGAATTGCGTTTACGATTACAGAGCACTAAGGTCGCCGACACATCTACATATTTCGTCACGGTTACGTATTGACGGAGCTCGGTAAAGTTTATTGCTTCGGCGAGAAGCCTGTTGCTGTAGTTGAGCCTGACACAGAGAATAGTAATGCCGTACGGATCGGACACATCTTGAGATGGAAAGTTTAACGTATAGCTAACGCGTACTCGTATCTTCTTGCATCTTCCTCCCCCCCTTGTACGTTTGTACCTTTGAACAATGAATCCTCGCCGACGTATCAATCCTACCCAAGCTTGGTTCGTGTACTTAAGACCCGTATAAATCATGCTCATGTAAATGATGGTACCCGGGAGACGGTTCGTAGGCACACGAGAAGAGGCAAATCGTCGATTGTCATATTTAATCAGGGTCTATCGATATATAAATGATGTGTGTTTGTGCATTGTGGAATTTAATTTTACAAGGAATATTATCCAATTATATCTCAACAATTGGCTATGCGTACATCTTTACCCAAATTAACACGTTTGAATAATAAATCGGCTATTATAACGACGTTATACTAATTGCAGATATTTCCACGTATTCTGTTGATCCCATATCCCAGTGATGGCCGTTCGAAAGTTTCTTCACTCCATGTTTCTTGCTGAATCAATATTCCGTACGAAATCTTTTCTTGCGTGGGCATTCCATTCCTTCAAATTTATATACTACCGGAGAAATAATAAATTATAGAAGACCGTGAGGTAGAAGAGAAAAGTTCGCAACTAGTGACGACTATATCTCAGCCAGTGCAGCTTCAGCCGCGTACTAAAATCAAATGAGCCGTTGCTATATTGTCTCCGGACTTACCGAACGTTTAAGAGCCAGCAATAAGCCACGTACGTTAGGTACTCGCGCATTAATATCTTTACGCGTGAATAAAGGTCAGCCTCAATCAATCATCGAACTTATATGCCCCATCGTGAACTCCTAATGAACTCTTCATAATTATCGTGATCATCAAACTTATCATTTTCCACCAAAAAAATGCAATATAAATTCTTCTGGCGTGGGTGATTTTGACAGTTCATTGATATTTAGTTTCAGCATGGAAATGTCGTATTATGACATCAAGGACGCGTGCCTGCTATTTTTACCACCTCGGAGTGTGTCTCATGGTGTAAGCTTATTATTCCGAAATTTACCACAATCCGACGATGCATCGTCACCTCGGGCAAAAGGACGAATATTATTTTCATCCGGTTTCGACAGCAAAGAAGATTCGTCGGTGATGGCTGTCGCTGACTCATAATCCGGTTATTTCAGTTGAACAAAAAAACATCGCTACGTGCCAAAATTCTGATGCGTTCGGGCATCATACATTGTTCATTTGTATCACCGGAGATTGCATCGGCTTACTCTGTACGTACGTACGGAGAAAAAAGGGATAAAAAGAGAAGGATGGGAGAAGAAGATCTGATCGGACTATCGATTTCGCCTGCACGTTATTCACTCGCCAGTACATCCGATGCAAACAATTTTGATGATAGTCACGTGTTAATGGCGACCTTGTTGAAGAGCAGTGACGTGAATAACGGAATTACCGCCTGAAGTATTCGTCAATGAATTTATGCAGGGCTGTGGATGAGCAACGATGCAGTAGTGTGCATCCATATATTCCCGATATACAAATGTGCATATGCGTATACACACATATAAAACGAGCGTGAGCAAAAAAACCGGCTTGAACCGCATTAATTTTCTTCTCGACACAATGACTTACGCCCTTTTACCAACCGACTGTCTTCGTGAATCCGTTGGCATATTTATAGACGTACAGGTGTTTGATCGATAGTGTCGATACAGGATGCTCAAATTAATTATTCATTCGTACGTCGATACGTTCAACACCGATGTCTCATTCATTCACATGCACGTTTGACTTTTCATCGGGGACGCGAATTTCTGTTTTATATTTTTTTTCTCATGTCGCGACATTGTCACGCCTTCCATTAGTGCTCCTTGAACGACAGGCTGTTCAGTATCCCGACCACACGGCATTAATTTGCAATGGAATTCAATCCCCCTTACACGAGGAATACGAAAACGTCTTCGTTCGCGCGCTCGTCCTACATCGTTTTATTCACGTATTTGAAAAACGACCAATTTGTTTGTACGATTATACTCCAACACGACGATAAACGGATTCAACGATTGTCCGATGCTTTGTTGCAGCAAACGGCAATATTACTCCACTTCGTTGCTTCGTGAGATCATTTTTCTTGTCGTTCATACGGCGAAGTACACGAGTACACGCGAGCGCGACCGAAAGAGAATTTGCCCGGAAGGCAAATTTTTAATCCTGGACGCTCGGTCCGATTGCAAAAGTGTTGTACACGTCTCATTCGACTGAGAAAGAAGAGGACGAGGATCGATGGAGGCAAGGAAAAAAAATATACATAAAATACGAGAACCCGAAGTAGGTGGAGGAGGAGGAGGATGCCACGCAGCGGACGCATCATTTTTCGTAGTGAAAGTCCACCAAAGAGCATGCACACAGACACGCGGACATGTAGGCCAATATGTATGTACACGATGCACGTAACGTTGTGTAACCCCACGAAAGACGCTCTCAAAGAGCGACAGCGTGCGGAGACGATCACGCGCAACTGGATTTTTTACGGTAGCCCGAGGGTGCCCGTAAAGACGTGGTGGAGCATCGTTCGTGCTCTTGCACTGCTGGTTGTTCCCCTTGCCCCTTTTTGCCTGCACTTCCCCGATCGTTTTGTCGTTGCGGGATGTCATCGCGGCCGGGTCAATTCCGTTTCGCTGACACACTTTTGTTGCCTCGATCAAAAAGCCACAGGTTCCGCGTCGAACAGTCTATATGCTCCTCGCATAAAAAATAAATGTTTTTCACGCGATCGCACGCGATACCTGAGCGAAGCGCAACGGCGCACAAAAACGCTACGGGTCTATTTTGAGGCCTTGGTTTTTTTAATATCGAATTGTCGATTTTGCGACGGTCCTTGAGATGTCCTCACATATAAATGTGCTGACATTAATCTGGAGGTCTTTTTTGGGTCGGGGAGGATTTGATAGCTAATTAAAGGTACGCAATAATTACGAGTACGAGGACAATGAGCTACTGCGAGGACGATCCTCAAGGTCGAAGGTTCTTCGAATGCACGTTTCTACCCAAGGGATAAGGTACATCGTCGGATCAGGTGCGGAACCTTATCGGAGCAGCGCAGATGTGTTTAAAATCGAAAATAAGGAGAAAAAAATGCAACGCGTTGTACAGCCTGCGTAATTTTTGTTTAGGCGTACATACGGAGGCAAAGAGAATTCGCGAGGACCAGCGACCGGAACAAATTAGCCGAGCTTCGTTACCCAACTAACCGTATCAACGCGTTAAACAACGCATCCCCGGTACATACAGCCGTGTCTCTTGTATACATTGCCACCTATCGTAATGTACACCTGCTAAAGTCCGCTTAGTCGACTCGCATAAGCCGGCGCAGGAACCACCGAGGGAGAGAGATTTGTACAGCGCGAATGTGCTTACAATCGGATTGCACCAGCCGATAGATACGGTCGGCCCGATCACAGGGAGAGATTGCTCTCTTGGACCGGTAGCTGTCAATCTTTTCTCCCGAGATTTTCGATACTGCATTACGTTTAGGAACTCACTTGTACATAAGTACTCCCGAGACAACCGGTAGACATGCATACACGTGTGTCTGTACTTGGCTGTGTTTGCACAAAGTGCTTTTTTAAAAACTATTCGAGGAGATAAGTGTTGTTTTTTTAAGCCTGATATTATGCTTGAAAGCAGTGCGAGATTCGAATTAATAAAATTTGCCTGCAATATGGAACGAATATTAATTATATGAGATCGAGGACCGTAAACTTGTTTAGGGCTGGTTTTCTGATTCCGATTTCGACTCGCAAGTTGAATATTTTTAAATAAAAATGAAATTACATTTTTTATAATGAAATTACTGAATTATTGTTTATTTTTATTTCATTTGAATTATATTTTGATATTCAAACTTTGGTATTAAGATTAAATTAAATATCATATCAAGTATAAAAACTTTATTATAATATTTTGTTTTAATTAAATTGCTTAATTATTATTAATTTTCATCCTTTTCGCATTATATTCGAGAACTAAAATTTTAATATTAATATTATTAGACATGATTTGTCTGATAATTTTACTATTACAAAAGAAAAATTTTCAAACTTATAATTTTACTCTACCAGCCTTCATCCCTGCAGCCAATTTTTCGCACCAGTTTTAAATTAGCAGAAAAAAGCGTGAAGCGCAATCGAATAAAGGATTCGTTGCTTGGGTTGAAACCTGATTTTGACCTACTAGTTGAATATTAAAATCATTGGACCAGTTATATATTTATAGTATTCTTTTTACAACGTTTTTCAACGATTTATTTTTATTCTACGTGTTTTCATCTCTGCCTAGGCAATTTTTCAAAGTAGTTTTAAATTAGCGGAAAAAACGCCCCGAGCCCAAGAGAACTCTATAAAACCAAATTTTATCAATTCAAAGATTCACGAATTCCAATTTAACGACTCAGCCAAAGTTGTCCGTTCTGTTGGGTCGGCGTAAAAAGTTGAGACGAAATTTCTCATGGGAAGGAATTTCCAACGTGCGGTTAGTTTCTCACCAATTTGTATGCATCGAAAATTAGTGAAAATTGCAATTGTCCCAAGTATGATAACGCTGACGGATGATGATTGAAACAACGAGAATCACAGCGACCAAGCGAGGTAATGGAAAATATGAAGTAATTCTGGTATTATCCAGACACCTGTGTAACGTCATTTATTTTCTTTGCTCGATAAAAACACGTTCTTGCCCCGCGCAAGCGTCACTTACTCACGGCGCTTCGCGAGAAAGGAATTTATGAATGAAATGTGGTGCACGCATCAAAAAAGACTCTCTGCCATTCCAACGATCCTATGAATGGCCTGAGATAGACAGCGCGATCTCTTGCTCGACTGAGGCTAAGAGAGAAGGAGAGCGGATTACGTCGACGAGGGTCAATGAATAGGATATTACGAGCAGTAGGCATGTTGGACGTGCAACGACTATAATCCAGATTGTACCGAATGTTAAATTGAATTTTAATATTTCACAGCACAATTCCCACATGCACTCTTTCAATTCGACATTGCAAAACAATCCGAATAATGTCGATCAAAAGATCATTAAGTCGAGTAACAGAATAAATAAAAAAAATATTTAAAAAAACATATCTTGGGATCGAGAAAAAAAGTCCTTTTTCAGTGCAATCAGTGGCAACCAGTTTCTGTCCGATTTATTCATTTCCCACGAGCAAAAAGCCGGCTTGGTGAATGGCTCGTTCGTCTTTGGGCTGCGCAGCCTTTGATATCGATTGAACGAGCAACAATTATTGATCGACGCGCGATTGAGCATACGTATGCGTGTCCACCATGTCCTGACCTTTCAGAATCCCCGCGTAATGCTTGACGGGTGATTTTCAAGAGATATTCGAATAGCTCACTTTCGATCTACAGTCGCAGAATTTTAAATGAGTGTCCAGTGTCCGGTCACACGTAATCCGAGAAGGCACGCGTATAAGGAATTTAAAGATTTCAATCAAATAATGCAGACGATAAAACGACAAAAAATAGGTAATATTATCAAATATTTTTTTTATCTTGGGGACGATTAAAGTTTCCTGTACCAATTTGCGCAGGTGAAAAATAAATGAAAAAGTGCGGGTAAAATGATCTTTTGTTTACTGCAAAAGTTTCATATTTCCAGTACCGATCGACCATGTCAATAGTTCCCGATACCGATCTAAACTGCACTCATCGTAACTTTGTATCCTCTGTTGCGTGGGTGTTGCAACGTACATTCGCGATTGTCGTTCTACAAGTACACTGTACACAACAACGTTGACAAAAAATTGGCACTTCCGGGAGGCGAAAAAATCTCCAGTACCGAGTACCGTAAAACGTCGCTAAATGTTATTTTCGAGGCATTCGGGGCTCTTTATGTTCTAACAAGAGTATGTGGCTTCCGGATGGAGGCCAACATCGCAAAATCGCCAAGATTGCAAAATTTTTGAAATATGGGGATAATCTTTAATTCAGCGTTGAAAATCGTCTTTGTCTTGAGTGATGAAATTTTCAAAGGGACACCTTTAGGGATTATTTTGATGCAAACATACCAGGGTACAGGCGGCGATCCATAGGCGACCGCGCATCCTCCCGCGAATGAGGGTGGCCCCGATCGGCCTCATCTTATCCTCGTTTTTATTTGAGTTTTCGTCTACCGACTCATCTTACGAACAACTCGCTCACGGTTCGCCAATCTTACTCTCAAGGGCGAAAAACAATATGTAGGAACGTGGCAAAAGTTTCGACTCGAGGTTTACGAACGATGGAGAAAATCGCTCGACATGAGTTCGAGGATTGTGTATCGGGCGTGTGTATTCGCGAGATCTATAGCGACGCAGCAGCGTGAGGCGTTCGAAATCAAGACTGAAGATGCGGTTGAACGTTTGAGGCTTATATATAGGGTGGGGGTCACCAACAGCGAGGACCAACACACGATCAGGCGAACCTAACCAACCAACTCTCTTGTGGTACCCATCGTCTCATCTCTTCTCGATTCTTCGTCCCTCTCCTGACTTTTGGCTACTCTCCTTCTCTTCTTATTCACTCTTACCTGGTGCCTGTTTTTACTATGTACCCACTGGTCAACATACATATATGGGGATATTCTCAGTCCGCTGTATTACGCGAAATGTTGACCGTCAGCGGATCTCGCTCTTTCGAGTACGTTAATTCTTTTTTTCTCGGGGGCCGGGAAAAATAGGAATTTTCGGGAATTTTTTTTGGGAAAACATCTGCAGGTTTTCTTTTTTTTTTGTTTTTGTTTTAGATCAAGGGGGGAAATGTTTTTTTTTTGAGGAAAAATTTATTTACGACTTTTGAAACTTGGAGTATGTTTTATTACTACTTTTGACTGTTACGTGGTATTTTTCAAAATTATTCTTTAAAAATGCCGGTGGTAAGGCGCGCTGTATTCTAAACGGGTTGCGAAGGATGTTGTTAGACGGCGTGATACGTAGCGTCGGTGGGATTAATCTGAAAAAAAAACCAATGGAGATACTTTTTTTTTCATTAACCCTCATCCGCAGAATATGAACCAAGAAAAAGGGAGAAATGTTGAAAATCGATGAAATGGTGCGATTTGGAAGAAAAATATTGAATTTTTCGAAAAAAATGACTGGTTATGTAATAAAAAGACTTTTTTTACTTTTCAAAAACATTTAGGGTAACGCGTTGGATAATAAGGTTAGAATGATTTATACCAAATTTCGTCACAAACGGTCGATTAGTTTTTAGCTGTACGTCACGCCAATTTCGAAATTACAGTTTAAATGACCACGCCATACCGCTACCATTTGTAAAATTAATAAAAATTTAAAAAACCATGTACGAGCCAAAAGTAGTAATAAAATATACCCTAAGTATAAAAAATAGTGGAACAATCTTTCCTTAAAATAAAAAATCATGAAAACCAGCAAATTTTTTCCTCGCCTAAAGGTATCTCCCTCTTTAAAGAGTATGGTTTTAAGTGTCTTTAACAATATCCGTATTGAAAACCATTTATAAATGTGATACATACAATAATTTGTGCAGAGTGTTGTTTGGGAAACGTCTTTCGCTGCTCGGAAACAAATCATCCGAAATAAAAAGAATCGAACGCATTTATTTTTTGCATCACATTGTCCAGTGCTTCGACCAAAATTTTCATAAAATATTGATTTTCGAAAAAATGGCTGCAGTCCCAACGTGAAAGAATCGATTTTTAGAAAAAAGCGCTCTATTTCGGTTCACAAAAAAAACTATGCATCGAAAAAGAAATTCCTTCGTCCGAGCACTGCTCTTTGATATGTAAAAGTAGCTCATAAAATTCGAAGGCGGTCGGGGGAGTGACTTTTTCTACATCGTAGTCACTGATTTCGAAAAAGTAATTTTGAAGGAAAAAAACGCGTTCAAATTTCGCCGTTTCGTGGAACCAACATAGAAACGCTCATAACTCCCTCAATTTTTTACGGCTGGACTCGAAATTTTCAGAGAATATTTTTGAAATATTATATCAATAACATCCAAAAACCAAAATGATATTTTAAAATTAATATTAAAAAAAAATCAACTAAGTGTAAGCCCCTGATGTATGTGATTACGTTGATCCAAAAGTCATTCTAAAGGCATTAATGCTTGAATAATGTTAGATGTGGGGACAGGCAATACTGAAGATGGTCCTCGAGTCGAATGTCTTCAAAAATCTTTTTTGCATATATGCACAGATGGACACACACACACACACACACACACACACACACACACACACACATATAGTTTTTGGTCCTCTTCCCTCGTAATATCAACGGAAGCCACTCGTATTATCTCATTCTCCACTTAAAAGAGTCAGCTACGACCATCAACGGCAACAACGAGCAATCACAGCTTCATCGTTTGCCCCGCGCATCCTTCACCCCTCGTCCGTGCACTTTCCTAAATGGTATTTCTTTTGATGTGGGCCTTTTTGAGTTTGCACAAGATATCCTTGATCGACTCCGATTTTAGAGCCTCGTTCCGATACACGTACGGAGCATCTTGACATACTTGACGAATTCCAATGCTCCCGATCAACCGCCTGTTGGGAATTGCTCCGATGAGCGTCCTCGTGCGTTTGTGACATTTTGCCGACAAACTATGGTTTTTTACGTCGGAAATTCCGAAAGCGATGGAAGCACGTTTCCAATCGCCGTTTTGGTTCTTCGCGAGGACAAAGTTCCTGTCGCGATGATGACTCTGTCGCTTCTTTGCACTCACGATCCAAACAAGGGCTGAGAGCGCCCCCCCCCCGCTCAAAGGAGCGCGGGAGAGGGCGTTTGATTATCCTTTAGGTATGGATGATTCGATCGTGAGGAATTCGACTCCTCGTGGCAATTAAGTTTTCTACGGACTCCGCGCTGTCCCCAATGTACGTGGCTTACGCACAGTCAAAGAAACAAAAAAAAAAACGTAAAATCGTACGTGCACGGCTGGAACGGCTTGATAATCGTTACACCCCAAATCTATTCGCTTCTCTTCTAATTAGTGAATTTTTATCGACGGTTCCGCGCGATTTCCCTCTCCCGAGACTGATTTACATCTACCTCGTTAGGGGAGCCTCTCGTCAAAAGTCAAGAAAAAAAATCAACACGCCAGAAGCCCGGTAAACTCTTCACATGCAAATTCCGGGGAGTGCCGAAATTCCTCTTCATACAAATGCAAATATTATTTAATTGCACGAAGTATAAATTAATTGAAGTTTCGAGCGGGGCGCGCGTTGAGGAACATACGGGAATTGGGAGAAAGCAATTTAAATAATGCAAAGGGCTTCTCAGTAGCCCGGTGCCGAGGGGAGAAAAAAGAAAAGGGAAAAACGAGGTACACGGGAGGGTGGTGCAGCCTCGTTTGCGGGCGAGAACGCGGGGAATTTCTTTATCTTTAATCTGGAAGAGTAATAGGCTGGGGTAACGAAGCAACGATCCTTATGTTCTTGGAAGACGCTATACCTCACCTTTTATGTACTTGATACATATGGGTGGATGTATATGCACGTATATACTTTTTACGGCGTTTTTATAAGTTCAAAACGTATTCGTTGATGAACACACAAACGAGTATGTGTATTTTAAGGACGATTTCATGAGAATCATTTTTTTGAACCAGGGTCATTGTGAAAAATGGTAGTATGGGGAAAAAAATTCGGCGAAAATTCGCCCACAGGTCGATATTAAAGGGCTACGTGAACCTAGAGGCCGGAAAAAAATGGACAAATTCCGAATTTTTGTTCTGGGAAACGAGTGGTGAAAAATAAACGCATTTTTTTAAATGTGAAGGTAAATATTATTATGAGGCTTTGAAAAAAGCAACTGACAAATGCCAAAAAAACAACAAAAACATGGCCGAGGGCAGATGGTGAAATTTTTTTCACGACGTTGGGCGGTGGACACTCTCCTGCTTAAACGATCCATCTGAAATCTAAAAACTAAATGGGTTATTCAAGGTAACAATACATACGAGTCGTTGACGATCGACAATTTTTCAAATGATTATTTTTAACAACGTGGCGACGAATTGAAACTCGACCATACAAAATCTAGAAATAAAGTCGTAATTTTTACGTAATTATTGCAAAATGAAGACTGATTTGGAAAAAGTGAGATCGTCAACGACCTTTGAATATTTCTCATCGTATCTCCTGTAAATTTAGAAACAATCCATCAAGTTGTTCTTGAGATATCACGTCCACCGACATTGAAAGCAGCGTTTCGAGAAAAACGTGTTTAAAGTTTGAAGCTCATTGTTTGAAGCTCATTCAATTTTAGGAATATTTGAATGAAACTTTCAGGTAATATAGCTAAAAGATGATATTATCGAATAGAAATATTTTTGGAAAATGCAATTTTTTGACCCACCTAGGTAGATATAGTCCGTTGAATAACGGTGCGAACTATCCTTATGTATTTTCGTAATTTTTGCTTAAAATCATCGTTTTTCACGGATTATATGGAAAAATAATGTCTATGAAATGTGTTCAATAGTAAATAAATATCGCTTTCGTCAGAAAAATCAATTTATTGATTTTCGGATTAGAGCACCTAGAGTCGGGACGACGATGCAGCAATTCCCGCGCTTGTGGGCGCGATTCCGCCCTCTGATACAATAGAAAACTTGTTTTTTTCGGGTTACTTAAGAGGCTGATGACGTAGGGATATTTTTTAATACATTTGATAACTAGCCTTTTAATTTGACACGTCCAAAATGATTATTTTTAGCCGAAAATTGAAAAGTACCTCCAAACTGCACTTTTTGCAAGTATTTTTTTTCGAACGCTTATTTTTTAACGGTCTTGCGTTAAAACATAAACTTACGGAACAAAAAAAAACATCGATTTCAATATGTTTTTTATTCAGAATATTAGAAAAACGAGATCAGGGTTTGACACACAATTAATATCAGTCTTGCCAATACGGGTTTTTTATTGAAAAATATCCATAAATAATAAAGTTATGTCAATTGGCCGTAGGTGGTTCTGGAAACTAAGGTGATCTGCAAAGAAAAAATGTACTTGCAATGTAATAATGAAACTTCCGTGAGAGAGGACGCTTTTTTATTATTTTGAAAATTACGGAAATGGCAAGTTATAACAAAAGAGTCCAATTTTCGGCAAAAAAAGAACTGAGAATACTTGTTATTAACAAATGGATAAGCATGTAAAAAAAAATCATTCGGTCATCGAATAGAAAATGTTGTAAACTATGTTGTAACATTTTTTTAACATGTGCAAGTCAAATAAATTTTGAGACGCGACTTACACCGTTTTATAAAACATAGTTTCAAGAAAAACATAATAGAACAGTGGCATTGAATTCCTCGTTGGAACGCAACGAAAATAATTATTTTCTAATTGCCAATTTTCTTTGGCGGAATAAAGCTACAACAAACTTTTAAAAAATTCTCATTACAGACCCACAACCCAGCTCTATCAAGAATGATTCAAAATGACAGTACATATGGAGAAAAATGAAAAATAAAAAAAATTTTCCTGCATTTCAACGATGCAAATTTCGACAACATAAAAGAGGGTAAATCGCATCGGAATTGTTAGTCGCAGTGCATTTGGATGCTGTAGGATGTCGAGCTTTCCATCGTTGCAAACTAACAAAAATTCATTCTTCATAACTGTTAAAAATTTGTTTAGCCCTTTGCGCCCATGAGAATCTCTCAACCATTTGCACGTATTCCTATACCAAATTTATGACCTCAATTTGCAAAGAAAACGCTTCGGATAACGATAAATATAAGAAAAAACAAAAAAATGACGAAAAAAAAATTCGTCGACATCACAACGATCTGGCCCTTCACAAAAATCCTCAGAGCTGGTAAATTTTTTGGAATTCCCACCGAACCTCCGTTGCGAATAAAAACGAAGGTCTACTAAACTATTCACCAAAAAGCTCGTATTTCTGAAATTCCGTTTAAAAAATAATGTTCACCGCAGACCCCTTAAAAATCCCGGCAAACGCGATTATCCTTTTTGTCGATCCTGTTACTTTTTCGCCACGTATCCATCCCTCATCTTTGGCTGTCCGTTGGCTTTGAAAAATTCGCCTCGCTCGAAATAATCACGGTTATGAAGCGAGCTCGTTACCATACCGCATATTAGCTGGTCGCGGCGGTATTACACGTATCGAGGCTTGTTTTACATGCAGCACGTGTGGCGAAGTCCGCGTGCGCAAGAGCACACCGTGGGCTCGTCCAATGTTCAACGGTGAATTTATACTCGTTCACTTTTTGGCTCGCGGAATAGGTGCTCCGTACTCGCGATTTTATGTACACCGCACATACCTTTCTGCGTACACATACAGAGGCCCCCTTTGTGCGCTCGGACGTTATCCGTCGCTCGCAAAATTTACTACCGCTCCTGTCAGATCCAACGTGCGTATGTTTTTCCGTGATGAGCGCTTTGTTTTTCGTCGTACATGTGGAAGGAGCAATTTTGCCGAGGGAACGCCGAGACGAGTGAGGCCTCTGGAATAACCGTACCTGCATTAGGGGATACGAAAAATGAATTTCCTTACGGGCACTCGTCGCAACTTGCGACGAGTTGCAAGTGCACGTGCTCGCAACTTTTATCTCTGCCGAGTTCGATAAATTCTCGCGTCTTCATCTTTTTCGTTCTTTGTCGTCATGTGTTTTATTTTTGTTCCGTGGCAGCTCTCGAAAGATTTGAATTCCGACATTTGTATCCGTGGGCGCCGCGGACACTCGCGAAAGAATCGACATGATAGACGAGATCCCCATTGTGAAACATGGCCGAATATATCCATGTGGGAAATACGGACGCAAGAATAATATCCGGCGAGGAAGCGTATGGTAATTGAGACGACGAGCTCGCGGCTTTCGGCTGGGACAAGCGCGTATTTAAGGGGTTAGGCCACAGTAACGGATATAAAATCATGTGCGAATTTAACAATTTTTTTTCGTACGAAAAAAGGGATTCACTCATAAAATTAATTACACATCTATTTAGTATGAATATCAAGCTGTTGGAAAATATATATTTTTTTTTCGATGTACAAAATGGCCGATTACTAATATTTTCTTTTGTTACCTTTTTTAGGCGCTCCGCGGCGTGACATTTAGCATCCACAATTTTTTACCTAAAACGAACAACAAAAATTCTCGTCAATGTACATTAGAATACCTAGAGAAGTACGTACGGAATTTTAAAAAATATTGTTTTATTCAAAAGTTGTAGTATTCGAACTGAAGAAATGAATTTTCCTTGCAAAATTTCACATGAAACTGCTCATAAAATGAAAAGTTTTCGATTGATCAGAAATTCCTTACGTACTTCCCTGCGAAATGCAGTTAGGAACATAACTTTTAAATTTGAAGTAAATCGAGTGAAAATTGTTGAAGTTATTTGTCGCACCAATAGGAAAAAAGATAACAAAAGAAAATATCTATAGTTGGCCATTTTGTACATCGAAAAAATATATATATATATATATATATTTTAGAACAGCTTGATATCCGTACTAAATGGATGTGTAATTAATTTTATGAGTGAATGACTTTTTCATACGAAAAAAATTGTTAAATTCGCACATGATTTTATACCCGTTGCTGTGGCCTAACCCCTTAAGGTTTTTTATTATGAGTTAATATTATTATTATTATTATTATTTAAAATGATTATATTAATTACATTTATTCAAGTATAATAATATTGATAATAATAATAATCTAATAATAATAAAATATATTAAATATATTAAAATAATGATAAAAAAGTCTATTATAGATTTTTTTATATTATTGTATTATTTATATTTATTTAACCATAATAAGAATGATTATAATTATTGTTATTATTATTACAATTCATATTTGTTTGCAATCGCTATTTCTATTCTCAACGCTAATTGAGACGACGAGGTGTTCGCTGCTTTGGGTAGGGACGAGCGCGTATTTAAGATTTCTTTATCATGACCTATTATTATCATTATTATTTAAACATTATTATACGAATGGTGTTTAATTAACTATTGTAATATTAATAGGAACAATATTTTTATTTTTATATTTACTATATTGTATTCAATTTCAATAATGATACCTATTGTTATTATGATTACTACAATTAATATAATTATAGAGTAATCACAAATAATCAAACTGATAACAACAATGATTTAAAAAATCATGATTACAATTTTAGTTCATTTTTACAATTGTTCAGTCATTTACATTATTTATTTATTCATATTATAATATTTATTCACTTTCTATTGTTACATGTATGAGTATTATTATTATTGATACAATTTTATGGGCAGTTTTTTTTATTCGGGAATAAAAATAAATTCTGACTGAAAATCTGGGAAGAAAAATACTAAAGTTAAAGGAAACACTGACGAACGCCGTACGTTTTTATGGTTGGCAAAAGAAGGACGAACCTTCACGGTGAAGCCATAATGCGATAACGCCTCGGTATTTGCTGTTTGCAAGGAGGTCAAAAAGCGTCCGGGCAGGAAGGCTTGACGGCGGCGAAAAAAATATCAGAAAGAAAGCGATTGAACGTCAAAATTGATTAGGAGCAAGAGTCGATTAGTAGCCTCGATCTTTCGAGGACGATGATACGATAAGAAACGCAATCGTATATCTCTCTCGATTGAACTTTTTCCCGCGCTCCTCGCGTGCTTTGGAGGTGAATCGGATGATTTGAAAAAAGAACTGGCGTTTCTTCAACTACACACGTAAATGGGATATTATTGTGCTTGATCTCCTGAACTCCCCCCTCCCTTTGCCCTGGACCACGAACGATGCTTGCGACATCAAGAAGAAAGTAATAAAAAAACGAGAGTTCGAAAAAACGTGAGAAATGCTACACAATTTTTCGTTATCGCACACCAGTCACTTTCTCTAGCGCGCGATGTTTTTTCTTTCCTGTTCTCTTAATAGTGAAAGTACGCTACTTTTATAAGTGGGATCAATGTCGTGATTCGATAACGATGCCCCACCTCGTCCGAAGATGACTACGTCGCTGGTATTTTTCTAAGCTCGTGCTTCGCGTCTCTCTCGCACTCGCTCACTTTTCTCAACCAGGTGTGGAACGTCCTTGGAATTCGTGCTCGCCTCCCATCGCCAGACACACGTTTGAACGACGCTCCACGTGCCCGCGATCTTTTCTCCATTCGATATTGCCTTATTTTTTCGTAACCGTGAGCGCCCAAGCGCGATTACGAAATTACTTCGATTTTCCTTGCGGCCTGCTTGAGAATCAATTCCGATACGAGGCAAATAAACGCGAGAGGTTTATGTATCATTGGAGACGATCATTTGGACTTCCCTCGTCGAGAGCTGACTGAATCTGGGTTTGGATCGGAATGACTAAGAATCAGTGGACGATGGAAAAATAATCCATACCTTCCGTGCAGAAATGTATCGGAGAGTCCTCAGTTTCCCGATGGATGTCTGTTGGGAATTGTTTATTGGAAATGTCAACCGGAATTTGTTGGAACTCCCAAAAAATGTCTTTTCGTACGTGTGTGGTGAAGTTATGTCAAAGTGCAGTAAAATAAATAACAAGCGATTATAACAGTGTATTTTCAGTGATGTGATGCAAATTGATTTTTAAGACATCATTTGTTCCAGGGATGTATACCTTTTCGAGATAAAATTCATATTTATCAAGAACTCTTATTTTTATTTGTAAGGGCCTCAAAATGAGCTGCCATTTTAATTAATTGATAAAACGTGCTGTTCATTCGAAAAGTATGCATATTTTTATTTGAATACAAGGTATAGACACAGTGCCGGATTTATACTTTTCTCAAGTATCGGCCACCTGACTTTTCTCCGCCCTCCTATCTTAATCGCTTGTATTTACCTAGGCCTTTTTAGGAGCCTCTGAAATCCGCTGCCCCCTCACGTCTGTCACCCCTAGGCAGCTGGCTATACGGCCTACTGGCAAATCCAGGACTGAACAAACATGGAGGCTATGTGTGTAACGTAATATCCGATAAATAGCCGCCTCGTCCCTGCTTGCAAACGTTCACTCATTTGACGAAATTTTCAATTACATTTTGGCATAATTGCGGACTCATTTCATTGATGGCGCGTCCGATTGCTTCCTTGAGCTCCGGAATGGTCTGTGGGTCATTGGCACACATTTTTTCTTCCCGAAAATCCCAAAGAAAGAAGGCAGATCATTTTGAGACACCCTTTGTATATTTCGTTTGTGAAATTCAGCGTACAGAATACGATGGAATCCATCAAGAATCGTATGGACTTTTGTTCGATAATGTCGGCATTTTTCGGGATTGAAATTGGATTCCAATGAACTCCGATAGGCATCCGCCGAGCGTGACGTTTTAGTATAGGGATCCAATCCGATGATACATTGGAGTTCTACGAGGAAGTAGGGACAAGTATATGGGAATCTAATTGGATCCCCACGACAATTCCTGCACGGGCTGATGGAGACAATCGAAACTAAGCATCTCCAGCATGTTCTGTCGTAGGATTAGTCGGTCGGTCGTTTTTGTTATTCGCTTGGATCATTGACCGTGGCAGCTTATTTTCGAATATGTCTGCCTGCTCAGGACGCACCGAGATAAACTCAAGCAGAATTGCATATACGACCAGTTTCGTTAATGTACGGCGCCTGGCCGGCCAGATCCTTTCGTGGCCAAATACGATCATCGTATATCAAGGAAGCGTAGGTCTCCTTTTTCTTTCTGGGTTTCCCCATGCCCGGCACGTGTGACCCCCGAAGAGAGCCATGTAAATCCGCTTGTTAAAGCTCACGAATCCTTTCTCTGTTTCTTTCTATCGTTCTCTCTCTCTCTCTCTCTCTCTCTCTCTCTCTCTCTCTCTCTCTCCCTCCCTCTCTCTCTCTCTTGATCTTGAGATACCGTGTCACCGCGTTCGGCCATTCGTTCCCGAGTCCACTGACCTCGAGACTCCGTTCACGCTGGTCATCATCAAGAGATCTCCTCGTAGTTTTATGACGCTTATTTATTTCCTCGTGTTGTGCACACAACAATCCTACGATCACCCCGTCGCGTTTAATTATTCCGCATGTTAATTTAACGAACCTATTAAATATATAGGTTGAAGCGCAAGACTGTCTCGGTCGTGAACTTGAACGGTCCTTGTACCAGACTATCAAGCCCGCACCGTCCACACAGGCGAGTCCTTGCGAGAGCGATGTCCTCTCGTTCTGCACGTCCTACCCGCGTATACTTGCCGTACAATTCAATTAGCCAACTTGAGGAACCGCCGCGAATTTTCGGAGCTGACATCATCGACAATGATTCAGTTGTGGCCGCGGAATTGCTGGGAACATCTTGGTCCCCCAATTCCGTGGGTTGTCGATCCAGCTCTCAGCTACGTCGATCCAAGCACCCTCAGGATCATCTGCGGTTTTGCGCACTGGGAGATTCAAAGCTTATATGCCTTTGGATGGTCGGACAACGAGGCCTGATCTTGGGGATTTTTTGTTGGAAAGACTAACGAAGCAGTTAAAATGAGATTTGCAGGGTTTGTTTTACGTATCTGTAGGTACTCAAATCAATTTTTTATTTTTCACAAAAATACAAAGTGGCGGGGCAGTGGCTGGTGGAATGAGAACGCTTTTTTTGGGGTCCTCCACCAGCGGACTCGTAGAATACGCATATGAGCAGATAGGACAACAAATATTATCGTTTTCTCGTAATCTACATGATTTTTCCTGGTGAAGTACACACGATTACTACAATATATTGATTTCAGCTAATTCGCCACTATTTTGCAGTATAAATCGCACTTTCGGACGCAAAACGGCCTTAATTTGTTGATAAAGACTGCAACTGTTGATTGATCGCAGAAATCGCGTGTAGTTCGCGAGGAAAACTAGCTAAGAAGCTACAGTAACAAATTTGAAGTTAATCGGTTTACAATTGTAGAAGTAACGGGGCCTTTCGATTTTGAAGACATAGTTCCAAGAAAAATGCGTTTAAGGAGGGAGATACCTTTAAGCAAGAAAAAATTCGCTGATTTTCAAGATTTTTTTTTAAAGCAAAGATTTCTCTCGCATCTTCGAGACTCAGGGTGTGTTTTATTACTACTTTTGGCTGTTACATGGCTTAAAAAAAAATTAATCTCCCAAAATGACACGTTCTTCTAAACTGCTTTTTCAAAACTGGCGTGACGTATACCCAAAAAACCAATCGACCGATTTGGCTGAAAATTGGTATAAATATTTCTTATCTTATTGCTTAAAACACGATCCTAAATGTTCTTGAAAATGAAATAAAAAAGAATTTTTTACGGCTGAATGTAGCCTTTTTTCGCAACATTTAATCTTGTCGTTTCAAAGCGTACTATTTCATCGATCTTCAACATTTCGATTTTTTTCTTGGTTCATATTCTGTCTATGAGTATTAATGAAAGAAAAATCTTCGTTGGTTTTTTTCCGAGTAATCTTGCCTTCGCTAAGTGGTACGCCGTCTGACAACATCCACCGCAATCGATTTAGAAAACCGATTTATAAAAAGAGAAGTACCATGTAACAGTCGAAAGTAGTAATAAAATATATCTTAAAACTCAAAAATGGTGATGGAATCTTTCCCTAAAAAAGCCTGACAATATAAAAAAACATGACAATCGTTTTGTCGTCGCCTAAAGGTATCTCCTCCCTTAAAGTTTTAAAACCAATTTTTCTTCGGACCGTATCATTCTTGAAATTTTTAAACATATCAACCATATGATTTTAAGGGTGTTTACACATCATTCAAGCCAATAAAAAAAACGATACGTTTTATTTTTATTTCAAATGTACAGAAGGCCTTAACTGTGCTTCGCCGATTGGATATTTTATTGGAGAGCTTGTTTCGTTTATTTTTGACTCGCGAGTTCGTTGGCTCAAGCGGCCAAAGTCCTGTTAGACCATCTCCGATTATAAAGGGATTTGTGCGCATGCCGAAGCTCGTGAAAAAAAGGTCACCACAAGCCGTTAGTAATCATGCAAATCGCTCGGAATTCTTCTTAACGGCCTGGTTTTTATTATTCTAACGTTTTATCATCTCCGAGGATTTTTTGCTCGCGTACGATTTAACGGGCTAATCGTCGCATACGTGTGTAGTAATCGAGTATGTAAAAACGTTGCCGTATTCCGAGGCGACGAACGAAAGCCGATTTGCGGCAAAAACAAGCCAAAAACGTATCGGCGTTGACACTCGAGTGGTTTTCCTTATCGTAAGCAGTAACATCAATTCGACGATACATTCGTCACGGGAGGATTAAAGGATCAGCAGGATCAGTGGATGAGAAAGACGAGGCAGAGAGGATAGACCGATAAAAGACAGAATGTGATGAAATTCACTTTACCAGTGCGATAGAGTGCCTGAAAGAATCTGCAATAATTGCCCCTCCCTGCCGTTTTGAAATCTCTTATCGTTAACACCTTATATGTGGGTGGTCGGACAACAAGGCTTTTTGAAATTTCTTTTGTAAATCCTAATGACGCAATTAAAATGAGGTTCTAAGGGTTTATTTCACATACCTATAGGTACTTAAATCAATTTTTTATTTTCCAATAAAATATAAAATGGTGGCCTAATTTCCCATAGAAAGAGAACGCTTTTTAGGCCATTTTTTTATCATTAATATAGTTAATACTTCATTTAATACTTCAATTTAGCAATTTAACTTAATATTTTTTTTCGTAATCTATATGATTTTCGCTACCGAAGTACCTGCACACGATTATTATATAATATTGATTTTGGAAAAATTGGCACCATTAAAAAAAGCGCACTTTCGAGTAAAAGGTCTTACTTTATTTATAAAAAACTGTAGTTTTCAATCGATCGTAAACATTGCGTGTACTTTGCGAGGATATCTATCTGAGAAGCTACATTTTTGGAGGTCCGTCCGATTTTGGAAAATACGGTTTTAAGAAAAATGGCGTTCAAAGTGTCAAAACCATTTTTCCTCGGACCATATCATTTTTGGGATGTTTGTACGTATATCTTCCATATCATTATTGGGATGCTTATACATAATTTAAATAAATAAAAAAAGATACATTTTTTTTCAACGGTATATAAGGTATTAAGGCATCTTATCACTTTAGGCGCTAAAAAAGGCTATTTTCATGAATTTTTTAAATAGGTTTATATTATAGACATTGATATAAAAATTATTACACTTAATAAATACACTTTTGAAATACATTTGAAATTTTATTTATTTATTTAAGTCACTATTTATAGACGAAAATGGTAGTTAAAAAAATGTCCCAAAAATTGTAGGTCCGCGTTGTTGATTAGCATGTTAATGGCTATAGCGCCTATCATATGATTTTTGATATATGTAAACATAACAAAATGGCGGACATTTTTCGAAAAAATTAAAAAAAACGTGTGTTTTTTCAACGTTTTTGGCAAAAAAAGTAAAAATCAAAATTTAACAAAATGTTTGATATGCGTTATAGCTATAGTTGTAAAGAATATGTGGATAAAATTCCATAAGGGTCCGTTCAGTAGTTTCGAAGATTTTATCAACAAGCCGTCGCAAAGCGTTGTTTAAAAAAAAGCGTTTAAAGTTTGTTTGGATTACATAAATATGCATAAAAATATTTTTCAATGTATTTCGAAAGTGTATATATTAAGTGTAACAACTTTTATATCAACATCTATAATATGAACCTGTCAAAACAAATTATCAAAACAGCCATATTTTTAGCATCTAAAGTGAGAAGACCCCTTAATGGAAATGTTTTTCAATGATTACAAAATCGATTATTGCTCACTGGCGAGTCGGAGCGTGGAGCCAAATGGATTCACCTGATAGGATACGAATGTGTTATGCTTCCACCGATTTCCCAATGTCCGCTACGAATAAATGATGTCAACTCAATGGAATAGAAAGGCTTTCGATGATTAGATACAAACTTAATAATTCCACGATAAGATAAAAGTAGAAATAAGGCGACGCAAACAGTTTGGAGAACGAGGGTCGACAGGTGGAAAAATGACTTTTGAAATCGCTTTGTACGCAATATAATTGTACCCGGCGGGGGGAGGGGGTGGGTCATTAGAAATGGAAATTATCGGGGCAAGATCAGTATGGATCGTACAATTTTCATGGATATTTATAAAATGAATTTACTTCAGAACACCGGATATATATAATTATCATATTCATATATTCATAAGTACTTTTTTATACTGCAGCTGTAGTACGCGGTACGGGAAAGTACCGTGCTCGAGATATTCGGGACGCGAAATTTGGGCCGTTGCGCAATTAAGAGAACTGGTTGGAAAATTTCGGCGGGGCGTTGATACGATCAGGTATGACCGTATGCCGAAAATACCGGGCTACTGACCGAACAAGCAGTGGCCGAAGAGTCGGACTTTATCTTGGTCTGTAAATGCAAGTGTAAATGCAAGTAACTTATCCACACACACACACACACACACACACACACACACATATATATATATATATTTATATATACCTGGGTGTGTGTGTGTGTGTATATAGGAGTTACCTGTGTATATAAATTTACATCTAATTAATTAATTAATATATGATGTAATTTATATATATATATATATATATATATATATATATACCCACACTAGTAGAATTAAATCGGGACACTTTAAAGTACATATTAAAAACATATTACATATTAAACATTACATATTACATACATAATTACATATTACATACATAATTACATATTACATACATAATTACATATTAAGTACATATTAAAACAATACATATTAAATACATATTACGCTAGGACGCAAATAAGTTTTGAGAAACGAATTATTATTATATGTTTGAACATTATGAACGAGTCAGCACCTAATATTGGGAAATTTCCCAAACATCATACTTATCATGATAACTCGAAATCCTTAGACTTTGGACTAAGGTAACATAAGTTAGATATGTTCCTAACGAGGTGACCTATCACCCGCATTAGACTTTGCACAGTTCCTCCGTACCCTCGGCGAATGCGATACAGTGTAGCTTAAAACGGCTGTGGACGCAACGGAAGTTAGGCTAGATCAGCGAATTGCGGGTAGGGCGTGGTAGGGAAGGGTTCAATTGGTAAGGGCAATCCGTTAATTCCCCCAAGGGTGTACGTTGGAAATCGAGGAAGAAAAATCGGTATAAAAACATTACATAATCATGTTGTTTAATTATAATATAATATATTCGTTAATATATACATATTGTCGTTATTATTAATGATCAAAGTCATAAATAATACACAGCCACATACACGTATGTATGTGCATATATATATATATATATATGTATGTGCCTGTGTATTATATTATATTATTATATTATAAAAAACTTGCGCGATGTGCGTACTACATTTTTTTCATACCCCAGGCCATCAAAGTCAGTTGTTCGAATTTTTTGTACGAAAATACTGCATAAGATCTTTCTTCATAAAGTTTCCTTAACATTTAATGTTAAAAAGACGACTTTTTCTAGATAAAACAAATAACCAAGAGCATTTTTATTCAAACCGGGTAAAAAAAGTTATTATTTGTGGAAATGATATGCGAAAAACCAAAAGCAGATGTTTTTTATCTCGAAAACCGTGGGACATTTACTAATTATCTGACCTACCGACAGTTGCAGGATTATCCATTCATAACAAGACACCTGGTATATATATATATATAACTTTTTGACCTGGTTTGCATAAAGATGCTCTTGGTTATTTGTTTTATCTAGAAAAGTTTTCTTTTTAGCCTTAAATGTTAAGGATACTTTATGAAAAAAGATCTTATGCATAATTTTCACACAAACAATTCGAACATCTGACTTTGATGGCTTGGGGTGTAAAAAAAATGTACTACGCATATCCTGCCAATGACTTTAAAAAGTTGCCTAGTTATTGTCGATTCATATCATTTATAGAAGTGGCATGTGAAAAACCAAAAGCAGATGGTTTTAAAAAAAGACATAAAGCCCAAAATCGCGAAAACCGTGGGACCTTTACTAAACTAAAATTCCAGCATATAGTAGGGCATGATCTGACCTATCGACAGTTGCAGGACTATCCATTCAAACAGGACACGCTGTATACATGTATACATTTCGATATGCATCAATTAATAATAATATTTATTATATAACAACATACACGTAAAATAAAACATCAGCTTTACGGCCCAGTGCACGTGCGTGCACCACACAAGAGAAAGGGAATCTTATCTGCGCCAAGATCAAGATCACACGCCGCGCCCTTGACACCAATGATATCGCACATTCGCATTGATACGAGCATCGCGCGAACGATCTTATCAATCCTCCTAATATAACAAGTTCACTCGGGGCTTCCGTCAACCCCCTATCATTTCGAAGCAATACCTTTATATTGACACCAACAATGTCATTACGAAACGAAGCTCGATAAGCACTCTTTCCAAATCAGTATTTTCCAATCGCCACACGTAGCGTTCGATACCGAGTTACTCCACCCAATCGAAATAAAATTGCTAAAAAAGTGAGATTCCATGGCCATCGCTTCGAAAATGAATTTCCGACGTCCTCGTTCAACTCGGTGAGGTGATTTTTTTCTTCGCCAATCCGTCTTTCCGCGTACGCGAAATATTTTTAGCCGAAGCAGCTGGATAAGTGTGGGTGTGCGAATTTCGCGAATGCAAATTTTTCCGGATGAGGTGGTCGACCATCTGGAGAATTCCTCGTCACAACCGTTATCCACGTTTGTTATTTGATGTTTAACGGTTATTCGCGCAACCGCAAGCTCTTTATTATTTTTGGGTACGTATACATAGGTATATATATATGGCTGTGCGTAAATATAGAATAGTGTATTGAAGAAAAAGGTGGTTGGGGCGCGTGGGAAGGAATTTTTTTCCGCCTCGAATAAGGCGCTCTCGGAAGGTTCGGGACAGCTTCGAGTTTAAGGGGGATCCGCGCGCACAGTCACGCGGGTGGTTGGTGCGTGGTTACCGCGGGGGAATCGAGTTTTTCGCCGGCGCGGTACATATAGCGAAGCCTCGTCGAGGACCAAAAACTCGTGGACCTTTATTGTGCTTGAAAACCAGTTCTCTTCCAGGAAGCTTCTCTCTCCCTCTTGGCTATCGCCTTTTCTTACGCGCATATTTACGCCTTTTCTTTCCTCCTCTCTTGAGTACGGCTTTTTTTTTTGGTCCTACCAGCCACTTTATTTTTCACTCGAGCCTCCGCTATTTTTTTTTCTTCCTTCGTTTCATCGAGCCGTATGCATTTTTGTTCCGTCGCTGGAGATCGCCAGCGATGCGCGACATACGCAAAAAAAGAGCGTATGCACGTTCGCTTTGCCCCCGCCCCCTGCACCCCCCCGGGTGGGGGGGGGGGCGCCCTCCCGGACTGTCCGGGTTATGTATATAGATGCATATACGTATACCGCGAAAGGAGGACTTGACCGGCCGCTGAACCTGGAGAGGAAGACGTCACACATTCCTTAAGGGCCTGCAAAAAATAAATCAGCCGTGACAAAGGGGGGTGCATCGATAATCCGACTCGTCTTATTTTAGCCAAATCCATTATGCCTTCGGTGTACGGCCGTCGATGTTTTGTCTTTCTTTTCTAAAGGTACGAAAGTGCATCAGGAGCCGTGCGTGAGCAGAAATATAGCTGCGATAGCGCGCTCGAGCGAAACCGTGCCTCGAATTATGGCAGTCATTATAACGCGTGACATAAGTTTTTACAAGGACGCGATCGAAGTTTGGGTTGAAGAAGCGAAGGGGAGAGGGTGAAAAAACAAACTAATCGCGGATAAGAGATTTTCTATAGTCGGAGGAAAAAATTATGTTAATTGGGAGAAATCGGATGCTTGTGGGATATTCGTGTGTCGATGTGGTTAGTTTTGCGGTCGTTATTGGTCGACGTGGAATATATAGGCAGAGAAATTTCTAGAGATCCGTGGTCATAAAGAATTAAACGAGAGAGAGAAAGAGAGAGGGGGAGGGAGAGAGAGAGAGAGAGAGAGAGAGAGAGAGAGAGAGAGAGAGAGAGAGAGAGAGAGAGAGAGAGAGAGAGAAAGGGATAGAAGGAATGAGACAGGGAGAAAGGGATTTTTGGTGCTGTAACGTGAGCCTGACCAAATTCCTCAGATGAATTATCTGCTAAGCTCTGTGGCTTAACGTCACCAGCTCCTCGGGTCGTCATACGCGAATGTTAGCACGCTAAGTTCAAGACCGGTCTACGAGATGTGCTTAGAAGATTATCCCGCCCCCTGAAATTAAATTTGCCCCCTAAGTCTCGTTACTACTCTTCCTCGGCTTCTTCCTCATTCGATGAACGTCATCGGGTCCAAACTTTGACGGCCAGTCATCGTGCCGTTGGCGGAAAAATAACATTTTTGAGAACTCTGTGCTCCAGTGGCGGATAAAGGGAAAATAATGGAGCTGGCATCGTACAATGATCATCAAGATTTAAGGAATTCCTTTTGCAAACCCAAATATTTGGCAATCTAAAGATTTTCGTCTATAATCAAGCAGAAATACTTCCCAGTGTGCTGGCAACATTTCAAGTCAAGTTACCGAACGTTTAACGAAAATTCATGCCTCTGAAAATCGTCTCATTTATACGATATTTTATGGAAATTGGACGCTGGCCACGTTTCTATCCAATGATTTGTGCAATAAATAATTCTAGGCGCCTGGTATGAACGGCTCAACACGGGTAAAAAGTTCTCAAGATTACGTAACGACGATCGAAGATAGGGGGTCATTGAATGGTTGAAGAAAATATTTATGACAACACCTGGAGAATTTTCGTAGCCGCGACTTTTCCGAGAAAATTTTGAAACGTCTAAATCTACTAAATTTACACGAAATTATTCATTCCAGTTGGATATAATAATTGATTGATTTTTTGTTCCAATTGGGCATAGTAATTGATCGTTGCTTATATTTATTAAGCGCTACTGTAATTTACCAATGATTTTGTGGGGGCCCTCGTCATGCCCCCACAAAATGCGATCCTCCGCGAAAGGCATACCTTAAGGCAGTATTCTAGTCTATAAATATGAATCTTTTTTTCGCATTTTTTTAAAGTACAAATTCTGAACGATCAATAAATAGACTTCAAATAAATGGATGATAAAAATATTCTTTGATCTCTTTTTATGAAGTCCGAAGAAACGCTAGAAATTTAGGCTTTCAGACTAGAATGCTGCCTTAAGTTCGTTAGGCTAGGAAACTTGGTGTAAGACAATTAGAATGCACGTTAAAAAGATAGTTACGCAAATTTTCGTATTTTTTTATGGAACTATTATTGTTCGCAACAGTTGTGTTTACCTAACTTTACATACGTATAGACGTCCTCTTTACTTTCACCTTTTATTGCGGGCTACGAATTACAATTTATTATTCAGACGATTTGACGCGAGGCTTCGATTCAACTAATCGGAATGCCGTTGGGCGGGGCAAAATTGCCGGACGGTGGACCGGACAAAGATTCGCCGGGATATCGATCCGAAATACTCGAATCGACGGAATCCGATTTTTTTACTTCGCAATTGAAAAAAAATGTATAAACCCAATCGTTGCAAAATTCCGGAAATATTAATCCTTGCGGTTTATTCTGGGGATGTCCTTGCAATTTATCCGGGACGTCGAACGGAAATAATACCAGAATGGACGGAATCGGATTTTTTGTACTTCGCAATAAAAAAAAAATGTATAAACCCAATCGTTGGAAAATTCCGGAAATTTTAATCCGTGCGGTTTATCGTGGATATCAAACGGAAATACCAAAATGGACGGAATCCAATATTTTAATTAGTAAACTGACCCTTAGTTGCTACACTTCAATTTGGCCACGATTTTGACACACTGGGTCAATTTGACCCGGATAGTACTCCATCCGCCTGTTATTACCAACCCTGCGGTGAGTTTGTATTTTAAAAAATCAGCAATACACTTTAGACATTTCTCAATATATCTGCATAATCAAAATTCGGAAAGCATCCATTTAAATAGTAAGTAATTATTAAAAACTTTTAATTTTGGGAAAGTGAGCATTTCATTTCAACCTCGTCCAGGTTAAAAATCAAGGTTAAAAAAATGTATAAATCCAACCGTAGCAAAATTCTGGAAATTATAATTCCCGCGATTTACCCGGGACATCGAACGAAAATATCAGGATGGACGGAAAACCAACTTTTTGAAAATTCGTCATGACAAAAATGTAAAAATCCAATGGTTGCAAACTTGAAGAAATCTTAATCCTCGCCATTTATCCTGCGATTCCTTTCCGTTACGAGGGACCTGGTTTAAGGTCCTCTGTCTCGTCAGTCATCGACCTGTGCCCCCGCACAAACGAGCACACACATTTTCGGAAGGATTCCGAAATTCACAGATCTGCCAGCGGCCGGATTACTCGCCGGCGATAAAGATGCAAATTTCGGGGATTCCGAAAACAACACCCGGATGTCATGGCCGCGTGGTTCGAGGGTGTTAATAAAAAACGTTTGTACAACGCGGCTCGCGTCGCAATTTGTTCTCGTGCGATGCGTGCGAGCTGCCCAATTTATGTAGCAACAAGTCTGTTACGAAGATCCGCATTTGCGGTTTTTCCTTTCGAGCTGCGCGAAGTCGCGAAGATCGCGATTACCCGTGCTGACCGCAAGCCGGTTAATTGAACGAGTCTGCCAGGAATCGAGTCATCGACTCGCATTATTTCGGAACGGTAGAGTTTCTTGCAAGCACAATTTCATACGATTATCCCATTGTACATCTCTTGGCTTAAAAAAAAAAATGTGTTCTCGAATGGATTCAAGGGGGGAGATACATTTGGGCGAGAAAAAATTTTTGGATTTTTTTAGCCCTTCCTTGTCACACTGGGTTATTTTGACCCGGACGAATTTTAAATAAAATTCCCATTTGCCAAAATTAAAAGTTTTCGATAAGTTTTTTGCAGCAATTTACTTTTTTATTTTCCGAATTTTAATTATCTAAACATATTAAGAAATATTTAAAGTGTATCCCGGATTTTTTTTCAATAAAAACCGACTGATGTTTCGGTAATAATTTTTTTTTTTAATATATGGTATTTTTCTGATAAATCCTTAAAAATGGCGTAGGTATGGCACAGTCTTCTGGAAGGATTGCGGCGGATGTTGGCATACGGCGAGACATGTAGCGTCGGTGGGATCGATGTGAAAAAAAACCAACGGAGATTCTTTTTCCATTAACACTCATACGCAGAATATGAACCAAGAAAAAGTGAGAAATATTGAAAATCGATAAAATGGTACGCTTTAAAAAAAAAAAGATTGAAGTTTACGAAAAAAATGTCTACATTTTGCAATGAAAATATGTTTTTTTATTCTCAAAAAATTAGGTTTATGTTTTAGACAATAAGGTTAGTAAAATTCATCCCAAATGTCACCAGAACCAGTCGATCAGTTTTTTAGCTATACGTCACGGCAGTTAAAAAAATTCAGTTTAGAACAGCGTGAACATACTTAAAGATTACTAAAAAAAAATACCTTGCAACAGCCAAAAGTAGTAATAAAACTTACCCTAAGTAAAAAAAAATGGCGAAGAAATTTTTCCTTTGAAAAACAGTCATGAAAACCAGCAACTTTTTCACCTTCCAAAGGCATCTTCCCCCTTAAAGTAGCGATTCTAAAAATACCCCAAGTCTGTGGGAAAAACCAGTGTACAGATATGGTATTCTTTTTATGGCCCGGCATTCTTCTTCTTTCTGAATCGTAAGCGCGAAAATTCGCGTCGAACTTTCGTCCCCGATTCACACCGGATCCCTGTCAAAAAAGGAAAGAATTAATTTTAGCGCGATGGACCGAGAGAGGATTAAAATACGAGGACGATAATTAATTCGTTCGTTAACGCGATACATAAGGCGCGGAGTGAGAATCTCTCGAGCGAAGGTGTACGCGTGGGCGCCGCGCCAGTCTTAACTCAAACTGCGCCGACAGGAGGGAACTCGATATCGGACGAGAACTTTTGGGAAAAACTTTTCGGCGCGTCCGCAAGCTCGTCCGAGCTCAGATTTCTCGAGGAAAATTTGAAGATGGAACTCTACGAAAATACAGAAGACCGGAAAAAGCCAGGCCCCCTCCCACGACTTAGCGTGGTGGGGGGTGGGGGGGGGGGGGTGCACCCCCTATCACGGGTAGGACCAACAAATGATGAAGCACCAGGCGACGGCAGACTCATCCCGCACGTCGAGGGTAGGCACGCGTAAAGCTCACCGAGAGCAACCGCTTGTGAAATTAATTGAATATTTTGCCTGAGAAAAAGCGAGACCGAGCTTGACGTCCTGAACAAAAAAAAAAACGGCAAGAAAGGACTCGCGTCGTCGGCGATTTCTTTGAATTTTTATATCCGCGGTGCAATTTATTAACTTCCGGCTGGATGGCTTTTACAAGGTGATGCAATTGTTTTTTTTTCTTTTTTTTTTCATATGGTGTCAAGCGGAATGGAAATGACGTTTATAGCGCTCGAAAATGTCCCGGGGAATTACAGACGCCCGTGAAAAAATATATAATGAAGCGCTGATGCAATTTTCGTTGTGCGAAAGCTCGTGCCGTTTACCTCGTTGATGCACTCGAGCGTGAGAAATGTCAACGTCATTTCGCTTCCGTTTGAACCTCACGCTTGCCTCACGCCGCGCAGATCCTTTTTATCGGGAAATCAATGTCGAAAAAGCGATTGAAAGGAACGGGACTCGCGGGAGCCACGTGAACGGTTCGCGTGATCGCCGTGGAAAAGGATATTTGCAGTGCTCCAAGCTGCTACTTTTCGTTGAATAGTACAAAAAAAAGTTTGTGGCGGTGGAATTGATTGTTTTTTGCATTGTCCTTTTTGGCGGAATTAGGCTAGCAAAAATAGTATTGAATTTTGCATCCTTGGAAGGCAACGTTTTTTTTTTTAATTCGTTAACTTGTCATCTGAATATTTTGGCAGTTTTACACTACGAGAATAACCTAAACATTTTTTAGGATTTTTCCAACTCATATAAGTCAAATTTGCGAAAAATATTTTGCGTGACAGCAGAAATGTATTTAAAAAAAGGAAAAATCGATCGAAACGTTTTCTCATTTTAATTCTATGAGAAATTTACAACCAACATCTGCAAAAATCATTTTGTATTATAAATAAATAAAGTAACTGGAAAGAACAATCAGCTGCATTCCAACGATGCAATCTCCACCATTGAAAAATGTATAGAGACAAATCTATTGGGATAAAGTTTCGAAAAGGACAGGCCTCCGATTAATTTGGAATTTTGGGTGTCCGTAAATTTCTACTCACTAATCACGAATCTGATAGTGAAAGTACCCGCAAATTTGATATTCAAGGTCAATACTCACAAAAACTGATTTAAAAAAATTCTATATTATTGGAATAAACGTTGATCTTAGAGAAAAATGTTTCCTTTAAAAGTTGTAGCCTATACAACGATTGATCTTTTATGTCCTTATGAGTTTTCTTTAAAACCAATGTGGTTAGAGAAAAATGGGATAATGCTCGGAAAAGTAAATTTTCCAAAACTCCATTAGTTTTGATATTATCTATTTATGCACTTTACCGCGGGAAGATTGCAGTTTAATCTTTAACTCTATACGCATACCTAAACAACAAACAAATCCAAACAAATGTAAAGAAACTCCAATTTTCCTGCGCTAAAGTGCGTAAGTAGATAACATCAAAACTAATAAAGTTTAGCAAAATGTACTTATTGAAGCATAATCCCATTTTTCTCGAGACAGAATGGTTCTAGACAAAAACTGTATGGAATATAAAAGATCAATCATTTTATAAGCTACAACATTTGTGGAAAACATTTTTCTCTAAGATCAATATTTATTAAAATAAAGTAGAAAACCTTTCAAACAGTTCTGTAAGTTTTCCCCTTGAAAATAAAACTTTTGGGTATTTTTACTATCTCATTCGTAATCAGCGAGTCAAAATACATGGGTACACGAAATTTCAAATTAATCGAAGGTACGTCCGTTTCGGAACTACACCCACACATTAGTTTAGAGAGTTAAAAAAACTTTTTAATGAAGAACCTACAAAGACAACGTAAAAAAACATATTAATTGACTTTCGTCCCATCTTTTCCACGGTCCTTTGTCGTCAATGAACATTGACATGCTCTTTTAATCGGAAGGTCCGGATTTCCGCCAATTTGTCGTCCAGGCATACCTTCGCATGTGGTTTTCCAGGTAAAATCGAACCACCCAATTTCGTTCTGACACCTGTCAGCTGTTGTCTCACCGGTGGAAAAGCAATTTCGCCCGATCAGATTTTAGCTCATTTCCCGACGAGTACTTTTTGCAACATTAGTCTGAACTACCTCGAACGTTTGGAGCACCGCATTGACACGCTTAACGCGTATCTCATTCTTGTGCAATATCGCAAACGTTCTCGCTCCCTACAAATCGTCCTATTTTTTCCACTCGCAGAGAATGAGTTGGCAAATCAGTTCGGCACGCACTGAGACGTATTTTCGGGACAAAAAATTATTTAGAATATCCCCAAACATTTTCCAGAGCAAAATAGTAGCACGAATCGTCTGCTCCTGAAAAAAAATATTAAAAAAACCTTGACACGGTCAATCCGAAGTGAAAGAATTTTTTCGACTCGACCCACGAATTTGATGAAAAATAAAATGAAAAGACTGCATCGTTCGATTGAGCTCTTCGAAACTGTAACGAATCATCATCCGTCAATAGATCGCGCTGCAATAAGTTTGATCAAAAAAGGCTTATTTTTCCGGTAGTTCACGATCATTCGACTTCGCAGATATATCGAAGTTTACGCGGGTCCAATAAATCTTGTTTCACGCACCAAGAAAGAACACGCATTTCCATTATACCAAGTGCGAACGGCGAAAAAAAAAACGAGAGTGAAAAATGACGCGCGATCCCGTGAACCAAAGAGAAAAATAAAAGGATCTCGTTCGTCGGGAATAATCCGCCCACGCAGCCACACGTATGGTGCGATATCCTTCACACCGGATAGCGAAAGAGAGAAGGACGGATAGACCGCGTAACACAGAAAATACCGAATTTCCGTCGAATAGTTCGAAACTCCAAACCTCCGATTTTCCGTCCATTTTGGCGTTGACCTTCTCGTCCTTTTTTCTCCTTCACCGGTAGACAATCCAGGACGAGGAAAACTTTTCTCGCGTCCGGAGTTTACATGCTATGCACGGGAAAAAATTTCACCGTGAAGATCTAACTTTACTCGAGGACAAAAGCTCCGAAGGACAATGGCAAAAGTCTTGGTTCCATTGCTTTGCACTGGACGCAAATATGAAGTACAAATTTGAATTCCTTCGAGGCATGAAAACATTCAATAATCGGCTCAATTGAGATTCGTGGGAGAAACTATTCTTCGCACGTTTGCCACGGTAAAAGTGTCGCGAGGATGGCGAATGAAAAAAAAATCGTCGGCGTTACGTCACGATGTGACATCACGGGCGAACCGGATCCTGCTGGGCCGAAAGGAGAAGAACGGTAATGCTTTGTGGAGAGGAGGAAATTAAAGTTTACGTGTGTATGCATTTTTTCGGATAGCAAGCTTAAGGGGGTAAATCACATTTCGTACGTTTTCGACGATTTTTAATGAAAATTGGGGTTTTGGGAGAAGTGAATGGTACATACAATTAGTCTTAGTACAGAGGGCGAAAATACGTCGTTATGGATTTATGAACGAAAAGAGTAGAAAAAAATTTGAAATCTCAACTGGGCTGCAGCTCCACTTAAAGGGTCTTCTCATTTTAGACACTAAAAAAGGCTATTTTCATGATTTTTTTGATAGGTTTATATCATAGATGTTGATATAAAATTGTTACACTTAATGAATATACCTTCGAAATACATTGAATGAAAAAATGTATGTATTTATGTAACCCAAACAAACTTTAAACGCGTTTTTCTCGAAACAACGTTTTTCCACGGCTTGTTGCTAAAATCTTCGAAACTACTAAACCGATCCTTATGAAATGTTAACCACATATTCTTCACAGTTATAGCTATAGCCCATATCAAGGATTTTTTAACTTTCAATATTTACTATTTCTTTGCCAAAAACGGTGAAAAAACGCGTTTTTTTTTTCAAAAAATGCCCGCCATTTTATTATTTTTGTATATATCGAAAATCGTATGATATGCGCTATAGCCATTAACATACTGAATCTAAAACCGTTTGATTTTTTTGTTTCGGATGATCAATCTACGAGATTTCATCAACAGCGCAGACCTAGCATTTTTTAGGAAATTTTTTTAACTGCCGTTCTTGTCTATAAATAGTGACTTAAATAAATATTAACAAAAATTTCAGCGTTTAAATTGAGAGCTCTGATAATTTATCGATTATTGGCAGAATTTCAAAGACGGACTTTCGATTTTTGTGAATTTTTCTATGCATATCATTTGCCTTTTTTGGGCCACTTTTCAAATGTAGTACCCGGGAAAACTATTTGAGATATCGAGATGAATTTAGCTGTATTCTCTTAGTCGATCAACAATCCTTTTCGCAACTCACTTGTTAAGTTTGGCACTCGTATAGAACCGACGCTCCGGCTGAATTTTAAATTTTTTGAAAAAATGAAATTTTGGGTTGTTGGCGTTTTGAAAATGCAGCCAAATGAGTCGAAAACAAGTTTTTTTCGGCGGTTCAACGATTTCAAGGATTTAACCGATGGGAAATTTCCCGCCGACTACGAATATCACGGAGTTTTCGTCGAAATCTCAAAATTGCGCGAGCACACGTCGAAAACGTCTTTTTACTCACTTTTGGAGATTTTTTATAAAAATGTTGATTTTCGTTGGTTAAATTTGGTTGGTTAAATGTTGATTAAAAACAGTGGATTCGCTGAATCGTCAATCATTGATTTTGGATTTGGATTTCGAACTCCGGTTTGTGGGCATTCTCTTTGTAATCCTTTTTTTCTTAGAATGCCGCTTGATTCATGAACCTCCGATTATTTTTCGATTTTTGGCAGAATTTCAAAGAAACACTATCCACTATATATTGGTTGGTTAAATGTTGGTTAAAAACAGTGGATTCGCTGAATCGTCAATCATTTATTTTGGATTTGGATTTGGAATTCCGGTTTGTGGGCATTCTCTTTATAATCCTTTTTTTTCTTAAAATGCCGCTTGATTCATGAACCTCCGATTATTTTTCGATTTTTGGCAGAATTTCAAAGAAACACTATCCATTTTTGCCAACTTTTCCATACATCTTGGCCACTTTTTTGTCCATTTTTCACGTGCTCTTACCGGGAGAACAAACTGGGATATCTAAATGAATCTAACGTCATTATCAAAGTCTGCGAAAATCCTTTTCAAATAGAACCGTTGCTACAGCTGATTGAAAATTCGCGATTTTGGCGATTCCGGAAAAGGGGCTAAAAGGGTCCAAACGTTTTTTATCGACTTTTAAACCATTCCAAGGCCCTAACTAACGGGAAATTTGCTGCCGATTATTAATATACCTTAGTTTTTGTCGAAAGCTCAAAATTACATCGGCTAAATGCCAAAAACTTGGTTGCACGCACTGTCGATAATTTTTTACTGAGCTCAAGAGTCATTTGGTTGAATCCGTATTTAGGGGGTGAAAATACATTGATATAATATTATATCAATGTACGAATATATTATATCTATAATTATAATATAAAATAATACAATGTAAAGTATATCTATAATTACAATATAAAATAATACAATGTAAATTATATCTTCAATTATAATATAATACAATACAATGCAAATTATATATATACGAATTGTTAAAAGATGATCAAAAATCCCCATTTTTCGCATTTTGGCGAAAAATACATCACTGAATCACAGCACATTTATTCTCCATTTGAATTTGCAACGGTTCTTTTCCTCTTCTCTTTAAAGTGTCAACTTCTCACGGGCGATCATCAAAGCCGCACAGCCACGACTTTTGGTCATACCTCTAAATATGAGTATTTTTTTACAGAAACAAAGACTCGTCAACTTTTGAAGAATTTTTTTTCCTCTATTTCTCTCACGATGTATTTTTGTTCGTATCGGGTAGGACATATACGTTCAGCAGCGTGTCCAGCTACACGTGCGTCAGCATGGGGGTATATCGTAAAAAGTATCGTAAGCGGGATCCGAGAGATTTGACGTTGAGACAAGGATCAGACCGGCTGCGATGTCTGTGCAGAGTTGAGATGATGAAAGTTCGCGCTGTATTCCAGAGACTTCGAACTTTGGCTGTGATCGCTACCACGGAATCTTCGCACTTGACGAAAATAGTAGTAGTCTGTAATCTGTATTGACATCGTTGTTCGCCGGGAGGTCCGTCCCCAGCATGCATCAATTCGACCAATACCCTGAGGGGTTATCTTTGCACTCTGCGGCGAATTTCCTTCCTCGTAATATTCCGAAGTTTGCCAAGTTGGCGTTACTGACACTGTTGGGACATCCACGACTGTTTGAGTTCACGTCTCCCACTGCGCCGTTCTCTTTCCATCCCTATATAGCTGTCTGTTCCACGGGGAACATTCTACAAGCCCTACAGCCCTACAGCCCTCAAGGGCTTTATGCTCCCGCGAAAAACCAAGACTACGTACAGCTTTACCGGTGGCCTGTAGCTCCAAAGATTTCGGACGTTTCTCAGCGCATCTTACTCCCAGCTTGATAACGAAGAACAATTAAATGAAGACGCAGAGTCCCTTCGGACTTATGTGAATCTTGACTTATGTGGCCTTTTTAAAATCGACGAAAACAATGGCCGACTGCGTCAACAATTTCACTCACCATAGGCTAATTTCGGGAGAATTGGCAATGAGGGGGAGATGGCCAATATAAATATTTGAAAAAACCATGCATCAGATGTCGATTGTTACTGCTTAAGGGGGGGAGATACCTTTGGACGAGGAAAAAAATGCTGATTTTTGTGTTTTTTTAAAATAGGAAATATTTAGTTACCATTTTTGGGACTTAGGGGGTGTTTTATTACTACTTATGGCTGTTACATGGATTATTAAAATAAATCTTTAAATGTGGCGGAGGCTGAGTAATCTCGAATAATATCGATAAATCTAATTGATCTCATACGAACTACCTAATGGTTGCCTCACTATGAGCTAGTAATATTCTGTATGTTTTATAGCCTAGCACTCGTCTAGTCACTGCTTAAGCTACCTATACTGTGCCTATACTAAAGTGCCAACTGATTACTAGATCGCAATGGGCTAGTCAACGATAGTTACGAATGACAAAGTAAGGTTATGTGTGACACATGTACTGTCATCTAGCGATTGAGTCATGGCAGGTTAGCCATCCTGACTTATAGGTATGGCACGGTCTTCCAAACTGCATTTTCAAAACTGGCGTGATGTATAGCTCAAAACCTAATTGATCGATTTTAATGAAATTTGGTAAAAAACCTTTTTAACCTTATTGTCCTAAAAATGACCTGCAACGTTTTTGAAAATAAAAAATATGTTTTCATTGCAAAATGTAGCTTTTTTCGGAATATTCAATGTTTCCGTTTCAAAGAAATATTGAATTATCGATACCGTTTAAATTATTTTCAATACTCACTTTTTCTTGGCTTATATTCTGTACATGAGTGTTAATGAAAGAAAAATCTTCGTTGCTTTTTTTCAGATTACTCCCACCGACATTACGTGTCACGACGTCTGACGACATCCGCCGCAACCAGTTTAGAAGACCGTGCCATAACTCCGCCATTTTTAACGATTAATGAAAAAAAATACTTTGTGACAGCCAAGAGTAGTAGTAAAACTTACCCTGAGTCTTAAAAATGCTGAAAAACTATTTCATTTGAAAAAAAAAACATGAAAATCAGTTATTTTTCGTCGCCTCAAGGTTTGCTCCCTTAAGTACTGTCCATCTGTCCTCTACACCTATATCCACCTGCACACTCCAGACGCGAGAGCCAATCGTGATATTAAAAAAACACTAATTTTCAAGTCGACCTCATAGGAGTTTGTTTTATTTTTGTAATTTATCTTTAAGTCAAATGTTCAAAGTTTAATTAAGAATGGAGATGAGCAAAGAAACGTCTATACTTTTATTGTTAAGAGTACTTGAAAAAACTGTTGCCAACTACCGCAGACTTACCCTAATTACATTTCGAGTAAAACAAATTACCACGAAATAAATTTATTTTCCATACAGATAACATTTTGGTAGAGAAGACTTGTCATTTTCCAATATTTTACAAATTTATTTACACGCTCTCGTGATTCCATTTGCACGCGTACTCTCAGCCCGTCTTGAGGGCTACTTTGAGGAGTTGCATGGTCCAGAAGTGCATTCGTTCGAGGAGAAATCGATTTTTGAGGTGGAGCACTGGTTCGGATTTTTCGCCAATTTGCAGATACCTCATGTCCTTATCGAAGGGCTTCCAGATCTGAGGATCGGTCGTGTGTGTCGAATTCGGGACTCTGCGAAAACGTCAGTCCAAACGGCATAATCCTGAGGCGCGATATATGTTTTTATTGACGTTTGACAGGTGGTGAACAGTTCGTTTTTCACGTACCCATTGTAGGCGAACGACGTCCAAAGATCGACCATGATATCGATCATTTTTTCGTCAGACTGGCTGTACTTGTTCGCCGCCACTTCGGGGCTCGTTGGAAAAATATAGTGCAAATCGTCGGTATGGGCCACACCGATGTTTTGGTTGTCACCAATGACTTGGTGCGTTCCGCTGTACGCGTCGCGATACTCGAACGAGTAGAACCAAAAAGGACTTTTCGTTTGCTGCAGCGCTATGTGCATCTGAAGCACAGATGGGAATACAAAACCGACGTCACTCATCAAATTCGTTAAGGCCTTGGAGAACTGGAACACGAGCGAGAAAATGGAGTTAAGAAAAACTGCACATTGTTCCAAAAGCTTCCGGCTTAAGAGGAACATCACTTAAGGGTCGAGGGACGATTTTGTTGAAACTCATATCTATCCATTTATCTATTTACCTATATATCTATATATCTATATATCTATTGTGTATATCTATAGATCCACATATCTATATATCTATCAATCAAATCTCTATATATATATATACATACATCTATCATCATCGCCCAGCCTCAACCGCTGGAGTTGGAGCATGAAATTTGTAGAGGGTGTTGATGTTATATTGGAGGCATCACTTAAGACGGAATTTCTCGAAATTCAACCCCTAAAGGGGTGAAAGGGAGTTTCATTATCAAAGTCAAAGTTTGTATGGAAAATAATATTTGTATGGTCAAATTTACTTGAAAGTTGGTATCATTGTTCTGTGACACAATTAATGACGTATTTCGGCGTTTTTAAAAATACAACCCTTAAGGGGAGAAAAGGGGTGGCAAAGTTTGTATGGAAATTTAAAAAAGTCTGGTCGGATTTACTTGAAATTTGGTATTCGTGCTTGTTGGTACACTTAATGAAACGCGTATTTCAACATTTTTAGAAATTCAACCCTTAAGGGGAAAACGGGTGGCCAAATAAAAATAAAAAAAATCTGGTCAGAGGATTTACTTCAAACTTAGTATTAATGCCCTTCAACACACTTAATAAAAGACGTATTTTAACGTTTTCGCAATTCAACCACCTCTCAAAAAGGCGTGTCGAGGGCTGGTTTTGCAGTTTCACCCACAAGCAGTCCACCAATAAAATCAAAACCAAAATTCTTTTAATGTAAAGCCATGAAAAATTCCCTATACAATAATTTAAATAATACATTAAAAGGTAACGTGCCCTTTTTGAGGAGTCGTTGCCCTCTTAAGAACTTTTTTCCGCAAAAAAACGTGTCTAAAATTTTCAATGCTTCATCACATATATGAGTTTCAACAAAATCGAAGGCGGACACTCAAGTGACGTTCCTTGTGTTAGAATTGATCGACAACAGTCTGGAGTGCGTGCAGTATACACTCACGGCATTTCGATCCTTCGGGTCTACGTCTAGGAAATAGAAGTCTTTGACGCTCTTGGCGAGCCCCTCGGGATCATCGATCTCGAGGAAGTTGACGGTGATGGAACGCAGGAACTGATCAATATTTGATGCGATCGTGTCGTACAGAGTGTCGTTCGCGTAAAGCTCTGCAATGAAAAAAAATGTTGGGTGTTTTGAGAGAATTGACGAATTGCTACCATTTGATTTAAATTTATACAGTAAATTCTTTGCCATATACTGAAGGCACTCTTCTAATGACAAATCGCTTGTCTACACCGTTTCTATAAAATTGTAAAAAACAATTGTATAATTGATAATTTTTTATTATTATTGTAATTTATTCATTACAATAATTATTTATCGTAATTACAATATACAATACATAGACAATACAATTACAATATATAATACATATACAATAAACAATATCAATTATTGTAACTATTATTTTGTAATCGTTTCTATAACAACTGTAAAAAAACACTTTTTAACATAGGAAAATGCCTACTCTTACGCCGAATGGCAGTTTTACGCACGAAATGGTGGAGAGAAATGTTCAAATTTGTATAAAAAACTGTAAAATCACTCGGTAGATTATGACACTGATGGCGAAAATGGCATAATATATTGAGTGATTCGACACTTTTTCATAACATCTGAAAACATTTTTTCACACTATCCCATGCGTAAAACTGTCATTAACCCTGCGTTGACACACTGGGTCATTTTCACCCACATGAATTTTCAGTAAAACGCTCATTTTTCCAAAACTGAAAATGTTCAATAATTATTTTGCGCGATTCAATTCGATATTTTCACAATTTTTATTGTGCATACATATTAAAGAATGTTTAAAGTGTATTCCTGATTTTTTTGGATAAAAACTTACCGAAGGGTTGTCAATGGCAGGTGCATGAACTACCATCTGGGCCTAACTGACCCAGTTTGTCAAAATCGTTGCCAAATGTAAGTGTATCAATAAAGGGTTAAGCGATGAGCGTAAGCATCCCTTTATATCAGTAAGTATTTTTTCAATTGTAAATCTTATAGAAACAGTCCAGACGATCGATTTAAAATTTGGAGGGTACATTTAGTATGTAAAAAAGAATTCACTTTGTAAATTTGAATCAAATTGTAACATTTCGTTAATCGTCCTGAAACTACAAGGGGCACAATTTTTTCCAATATAGTTAAATTTTCAGTATCTCCTCGAATTGTTCCCAAAATTGGATTTCAATTAACGTAACTCGTAGGGCCCTTCGCGTACTCACGTGCCGTCACTATCAACCCTTCGTCAGCAACGTTACCGGCAATCCATGGATAGTCGTTTTTTTTCATGACAATTCGATCGAGCGGACTCGTCGTAAGGAATGCACCCTCGAGTGGCGGTTCATTCGTGGGCAGCCACGTGTTGAACGAGCTCGTGAGCCCGGCAAAAATGTCGTTCGTCGCGACGAGCGTGTAGACGTCGATATCGCGAAGACAATCGATCAGAACTCGCGAATTGTTGGTCGGGCAGTGCACGTACTCGCCAAGATCTGTCGCGTGCTTTTTGTATTCCGTATTCTCGTGATACGCCCAAAAGCACAGAGAACTTCCGCTGTGAGCTATGTACTGATTGAACAAACCTATCAAACAAAATATTGAAAATTTGTCGACACGTGCTGCCATTGCAAAAAAGTCTACGAAAAATCCAAACGAACTTTTAATTGGTCGGAAAAAAATCGGTATCAAAAAGTAATCTTCCAAAAAAACATTTGATAGAATGAAATTAATTCAATACAATTCAATAGAAAATCGAAATCGTCTCCCTTTAAGGATTCAGTTGGTTTTAAAAAATCAGTTAATTATTTGAAGCCCATGAATTGATTGCAATTCAATTATTCCTATTAAATAAATACAATAGTTACGCTAATTTATCAATTCCTATATAGTAGGTTGATTAATTAATCTACACGAATTGAGAAAAATAATCAATGGCTATACCATAATTTAATGAATTAATCCCAATGAATGACGTTAATTAATTAGATCTTATAATTGAGCTAAGTAATTAATTCCCATGGATTAAGTTAATTAAGTACTTCCTATAAGTAAACTTAATTAATCAATCTCTACGAATAAAGCGAATTAATTAATTCCTATAAATTGAGCTAAGAAATGACGGCCTCAGGCCACAGTAACGGGTGTAAAATCATGTGCGAAATTAAACATTTTTTTCGTATGAAAAAGTGATGTACTCATAAAATTAATTACACATCTATTCAAAATGAATATCAAGCTGTTAGCATTCTTTTTTCAATGTACAAAATGGCCGACTACTAATATTTTCTTTTGTTATCATTTTTTAAGCGCTCCGCGACGTAACATTTAGCATCCACACTTTTTGACCTAGGACAAAAAACAAAAATTCTGGTCAACCTACATTAAAATACCTAGAGAAGTACGTACGAAATTTAAAAAATATTGTTTTATTCAAAAGTTCTAGGTATTAGAAGTTAAGAAATGAATTTTCAGTAAAAAATGTCGTTATAACTGCTCACAAACTGCGCATAACATGAAAAGTTTTCGATTAATCAGAACATTCCGTACGTACTTCTCTGCAAAATGCAATTAGGAACATAACTTTTAAATTTGAAGTAAATCGAGTGAAAATTGTAAAAGTTATTTGTCACGCCAATTGGAAAAAAGCTGTTTCGAGAAGTTTCGAGTAGTCGGCCATTTTGTACATCGAAAAAAAAAATTCTAGCAGCTTGATATTCCTACTAAATAGATGTGCAATTAATTTTATGAGCGCATCACTTTTTCATAGGAAAACAAATTGTTAAATTCGCTTATGATTTTATACCCGTTACTGTGGCCTAATGCCTGAAGTCCCAAAAAATAAGTTATTCAATTACTTCCTATAAATTATCAACATTCAATTTTTAAGGATGTTGGGTCCAAAATTGGGGATGGCAATGAAATTTTAAAAAATTGATAGGTCATTATGTAAATCATTTGAAAGGTTGTGTAAGCATTTCACGACGATTAGGAATGAGCTGGTTACTGAGAAATTAGAATTTACAAATTACACGCAGCCTTATGGAAACCGAAGTAAGTTTGCCATTATTATTTTTTTTGTTATAAAAAATGATGCCAGAAATACAAAAAAAAATTACACTTGAGGATAGCAAAGTTTGCTATTTGCTAATAGAATTGCAAAGTTACTTCAGTTTCCATAAGGCTGCGTGTATTTTATCAATTCTAATTTCTCAGTAGCCAGCTTCCTAATCGCCGTGAAATTTTTACACAACCTTTCCAATGTTTTACATAATAACCTATCAAATTTTTAACATTTTATCACCATTTTCAATTTTGGACACAACATCCTTAAAAAGTGTATTATGGGGTACAGACGGGGACGCACAAACCGGCGCTAGCGTCGGACAAAGCGTGAAGATTGACGCTGACGCTACCGGCGCTCTGTCCCACGAGCGTGACTTTGTTCAAATCACCACCGAACGCGCGAACATTTTCCCTAACCCAACGGAGCGCCAAGAGCTGATCTTTCAAGCCAAAGTTGCCGGTCGCCTCGGCATCCCCTGTGCTCAAGAAGCCGAGCACACCGAGACGATAATTCATAGCGACGAGAACGACATCCTTGTCCATCATGTATCCAGGTGTTACGTACTTTGAACCACCGTTGCCCTTGATGAACGCACCTCCGTGTATGTAGACCATGGTTGGGTACAGGGCCGATGGTCTCGACTGGTGTATGGAATTTTATAAGAACGAATTGAATGCACTCCTAGTACAGTGGGGTTTTAAGGATGTTAAGTCCCAAATCGCAAATGATGATAAAATTCTGAAAATTTGGTATGTTTTTGTATGAAGTATTTCAGAGGTCGTGTAAAAATTTCACGACAATTAGGAAGCTCGTTATTGAACAATTAACATTCACAAATTAAATGTTGTTTTATGGAAACTGATGTAACTTTGAAATAAGTTTTTTTTGCACCTCTCAATTTCATAATATCTACAATATACTGAAAGCAACGGAAACAAAACGAAGTTTACTGATAAATTTTTTTTATTTCTTTTAAAAATTGTTCTCAACAAAATGTTAATTTTTTAATAACGAGCTTCCTAATCGTCGTGAAATTTTAACACGACCTCTTAAATACTTCATACAAAAACATACCAAATTTTCAGAATTTTCTTATCATTTTTTATTTCGACCCTTAAGGAGGTTGAAGTAATGATGATAGAATTCTGAAAATTTGGTATATTTTCACATGACGTATTCAGGAGGTCGTGTAAAAATGTCATAACGATTAAGAAGCTATTTATTGAATAATTAACATTAACATGTTTCATAGGGACTCAACATCCTTAAGTATTTAAACTAGGGTAAACTAGTTTGACGGATCATATATGAAATATATACGAGGTTAAAAAAATAAGGGACTTTTCAAATTTCGTGGGCTACGTTCATTCGATTTTCGATTTTTGTTGTTGTTATGTTGGCACACATGTCCCCAACATATGTTGACATTGTCAGACATTTTGCATATTTAGTTTGTTTTTGACACATATAAATGTTAGACATGTTTTGGTGTGCTTGGCGATTTTTTGCTATTGATCTGGGGCCAAACAATTCATGGCTTTTGCATCACGATAATGCACCTGCTCACACATCGTTGCTTGGTCGTGATTTTTTGACCAATAAAAACTTGGGCCCCTGCGACTTTTTTCTGTTCCCAAAACTGAAAAACCCATGAAAGGACGGAGATTTGCCACGATTGAGGAGATAAAGACTACATCGCTGGCGATCAAATAGATATTGGTGAATAAATAAATATTTTTCGAGAAAAATAAAGTCACATTATTTTTTGAAAAAACCTCGTATATATACAGGGTATTCCAGAGCTCACTCTGACTAGACTGACCATGTTATTTTTCTAAAGTGAGTAGTTCAATAATGAACACGCTTTGAAAGTAAACAGTTTATTATAATAAGTTTAATTCCAGTTATGCTGGAATGCTGCGCCACTTGAGAAGATGAAGTAAAAATATGTTCGACCCATAAAACATTAAAAATTGAGCATTTGTTTTTATCTTATTTAGCCATGGGTTATACGTAATAAGCTATGTTAAAGATTTAACAAAAATAAAGCCATTCGATTGGTTAAATTTAATAAAGAAATATGTTTTTCTTTAAATTTAAACAGTTCCCTTAAAGATATTACAGTCCCCTGTTACGAGTTTTCACAAAATTGCCGGTAGGTTGCAAAATAAAGCGAAAATGGGCCGGCTTTCGAATAATACATGTTTAATTTATTAGTGCCTTCCGTTGTACACACTTTGTTTATTATTTTTAAGAAAAAACAACTTTGTATGGGCGACTTTCCAATTAGTAGAGAAACACGCATATAGTATAATAATAGATACATATGTATGGGCAGGAAAAAAAGAAATGTATATTCATGCGGAATAAATAAACATACGTTTTATTTACTTGAGGCAGGAAACCACTATGACGGGTAAAAAAAATCGATGTTTTGGCATTTTCTCAAAGTATACATGTCCGAGAATATGTGAAAAAAGGTTTAAGTTAACACTTTGAAAATTGACCAAGTTACAGATGGTTTAGTGAGAACAGGCGTCGCCTTGAAACGACTGTTCTTGACCTGGCTGGATTCATATCTCCCGCTCTAATTGTCCGGTTTTGGATTTTTTTAAACCGCAATTTTCGCAACTGCAGTAGCCATTTTTGGGCGTAGTCGTTTTTTTTCTTCCAATTTATTATTTATTAACCGAATACAAGTAAAAATTTCGCCACCATTACACTTTTTTCAATACCCCCTATTTTGTGAAAGATTTTTTTCGGAAAAGAGGCTAGGTACAACGGGAACTACATTTATATAGACTGTAAAACCTTTTTATTTTTATTTTTCAGACCAACCATTTTCAACTCATCGATCCGGCCGTTGAACAATATTTTTTATACAGACGCTCTATTATACCTCAATAACGTTGTTAATTTTTTGTTCTTCTCAATCAATATTTACACGAAATAAAGTCATTGTATGCTTAATAACCTGCGTTTTTTTTTTCAAATCCCAAAAGAATAATTTAGTAGACAAAAAATCGAAAACCGACCTTTTTTCGGCCCGTCACAGTGGTTAAAATTTTTCCCAGCCGCTGAATTTTCAAAATACTTTTCGGGATCCATCAGCCAGCTTCTACTGTACTTGGACTCGGCAGAAATTAATCGAATCTCGAGTACACCGCTGCTAAGCGTATTAAGGGAGTATGCCTCTCTGGAAATTTCAAAAAATCGTTTTCTTCTCTCTGCGTATTGTCATAGAGTGAACTTTGACATTTCATACTATATCATCATAATGTATCTAGAAAAAAACAACTATCAAAACTGTAAATATATAATTAACTTTATAAGTAATACAATTAATACAATCAACATAGCGTAATGTATAAGTAATGTCCAATAAATACATATATTTTGACGATGAAACGCTTGGTCATTGAATTAATTTTTCCGACGCATCCCATGTGTATGCAGTACTGCAAAACTAAGTGTGTTGTTTCTACACACTTCGAGCATGTAAATGGCTGCACACGTAAATAACACACGTAAGTGTGTTGTTCGACCGCATTTATCCATGTTATTTTTACACCGTCATTTTTTACACACGTTGCAACGTGTAAAAAGTATCTACAGCCATTTACACACGTAAAGTGCATCAAAACCACACCCTTTTTGCAGTGTAGCGGTAAGAAGAAGTAGCGGTAAGAAGACAATATTTCACAAGCTCATGTAAGATATGTACCAAAACGTTGAACGCGATTATCTCGAAACTACATATCTCGACACGGCGGCATTGATATCTTGAGTAACTTTCACACTATCGACTTAAATTTTCCCAGTTAGCGTTCAAACAGTAGTCATATTCGGTTCACGATCGCATTTTCTAATTGGATGAACCATTCGTTAATAGCAACGACTTCAGTATGCTGTTTTTCAAGAGAAAAATGAGGTTTTCTTTGGCGAAGCTGTCATTTATCGTATTTTTCAAAATTTTGAAAAAGTGGATCGTGAACCCATATCCAGCTGGATATATTTGAAGAAAACATTTTTTGTTTTCGTTTCAGATTACGTTTGAGCCTGGTAGAGATCCCGACGTTTCGGGCCTCGCCGCCCCGAACACTTTGAAAGATTTTCTTCCGAAAAAATTACATTGTGACCGCAAACATGTGTGCAATAATTGGGAAAAAATTAATTTATTCCGACCAATGTGTTACTAGAAAAAAATTCATCATTCTGACCCTTCGAATTGATCTTCCAGAGAGGGATACCCCGTTGAAAATAGATAATGGTTGTTAATGACATATTTTATCATTTTACCATCGGCGTGTAAACGTTCAAGTACAGGCAGTCTTCGTGGCCGACAGGTGTACCATCGTCATCGTACTGGGGGCACTGATTGCCGTCTTTGTCAGCGATTAATGTACCCTTCCAAGAATCCGCTGGCAAAGGATTTCCAAATCTGTTCCGTTGAACATCGATCAACGATTAATCACTAAATTGGCACGATCTCACTGGGTAAAAATGCTGGTAACGATGCGACGTGGCTCGATCGTTCTTCCGGAACATCGAACTCAGTTGAATACCTCAGCGAAGCGAGCGGTGGTCGGGCGTACGGTATGCCGAGAAAAGCCGAAAAGTTTCGGCCGCTTCTCGAGGTCAGAATCGTCCCTCGTAATTTTCCCTGGGCGACGACGACTTCCTCTTGATTTTTCACGACTCCGGAACACAGTACGAGCGCGAAAAAGAGCACCGACCGAACGCACGTTCCACCTACGGCCATGACAATTAACTGGCCATTTCGCAGGAGCCTTCGAAAATTGCACTTTTTCAGTGTCGCGCGCCTCGCCTCGTGAACTGATAAAGTACGGACATAATGACAAGGCGCGCGAACCTCAATGCCAACCGTTGCATCCGCAGCGATATCGCGGAATGGCTTTTTTCCAATCCGCAACGGATAGCATCATTTGCGAACGTGTACACGAACTGGCAGGTCGAAAATATTTGGTGACAAATACATTTTTTTTTCAATGTATCCATAAAAAAACGTTTTTTTAAACGTAACCTTGTCAGTGTTGATGTTTAAAAGCAGTTGGAAAAACTTGTCTTTGAGAAAACTTTTCTCACATACACGAATTACGATTCATCGTACACAAATGATTTGCTGATTATTTGGTGCTAAAATTGATCGTTATGCAGATTAGTGGAAAATTATTTGTCGCTGGAGTTATTTGGTACTTAAATTATTTTTACTTGTACTTTTTGTTCATTATTTGTCACTGCGCTTATTTGTGGACCATTTGTTACTCAACATATTTGTTGTTTTTACTCCTATTTATTCTTAATTAGGTTTCACTCAAATTAATTCACGATTATTTCCTAATCAAAAGGATACTGATTTTGTTCTAATCTCATTAATTCCCAATTCCTAATTCCAATGCTAAAGGGTCATCCATATATTACGTCATCGATTTTTCTGATTTTTACCCTCCCCCCTACTTGATTTCTGGTCATCCAACGACCAGACCCACTCAATTTAAAAATTACGTAGTTCGTGAACGACCCCTGATCAGATAAATTTCTCCTTATGTTTTAATCAAAATAATTCCCAAATATTTTCTAATTAAATGAATTTCCAATTATTTGCTGATCAGATTCATTCTTAATTATTGACAAATCAAACCAATTCCTAATTATTGTTGATCAACTAAACTTCCAATTCTTTTTTACTTTAGTGAACTTCGAATCATTTTTTGCTTTAATTAATGTCCAATTATTCGCCACTAAAAAAAGAGGCAATACAATCGACCGTCTTCGAATGGATATTATTCGGGACCAGTAAAAATGATTTTTGCAAGTGGAAAGCTGCGTGCAATCTCCGTGAATAATGCGGGTGCAAGAAAGTTTCAAATACGATCATGAATCACCCGAGACACGAGCGTGGTCTGCGAAGGGACGCCGTAACAAAACGGCCTTGGGAATATATCGTTCGGATAATATATTACGGCACCGCGTGCACAAACGGCATGTGCCTTCGTCCTTTCCCCGGCCTCCTGAGTTGCAGTAATCGCAGAAGTAATTGGCCCGAAAATAAAGTGAAAGTGCGACGCCGGCGAAAAAAGGGTATAAAGCGTTCGAGAAAATATGACATCAACGCCACGTGCCTTTTTTTTTTAACGTGACGACGATTTTTCGCCGACGTTTTAACGATTCCAGCACATTTTGTGGCGCACACGATAAACACAACTGCAATCGTGAGAGACTCGATAAGATGCTGCGCTTCACACACTTGTATTGTTGATGCGGAAAATTACTGACACTTGGTGTCTCGATGGGAAATTTTCTGCTGGCTAATCGGAGCTACCTTCGGGTTCATTTTTCGAGAAAAAAAATCGAAATTTTCTTGTATCTGCGAACGGATAATTCCGGACGATATTTTCGAGCTCGTTGAGAGACCTTTACAAATCGTAGCAAACCATCTTACTTTCTTTGAGTCACGAACAAAAAAAAAGGGCGTGGTATACGTAATATACCGATCGGAACCACATTTTCTTATTTGCTCGGAGGGTCAAGTTTTCCAATCAAACAACCACGTTTAGGGGCATAGAAGTGGCAGGGAGTCGATCTAGGCAATAAGACAAAAGTTACGGGAGGCTATCGACCCCTACCTTGTATCAATAACCCTCCTGAGGTATTCCATACCACTTGCGTCAACAATTCTATAGAACAAAAAGGTTCTATGAGGGGAAAGAAACTTCGACTCCGTTATGTATATGCAATGCTAACCTTCAGCACCTGTGGCTGTTTTGAGGATAGTCCTAAATTTTTTCTTAAACAAATCTTTGAATGTTGGGACAGGACGGTCCGCAAAGGACGTTTGGAAAAATATTCTTACATTTACCTACAGATGATTCACATTTATCTGAGTATTGTAGATACTTAGATTGAGATAATTGTAACTTTTACATTTAAATTCAGATACAGGTAAATGCAATTATTTCCATTTACATTTATCTAACTATTCTTACATTCATCCAAATATCCTTACACTTACAATTATTTAAATATCCTTACATTTCTTTTTATCTAAATATTCTCACAATTACATTTATGAAAATATTCGTACAGTTACAGCTATCCAAATATTCTTACATTTGTCCAAATCATTTCGTCTATCTGAATAGAAGACAGTCAAGAATAGTTAGATAAATAGAAATGAAAGAATATTTAGATAAATAGAAATGTAAGAATATTCAGATAAATAGAAAAGTAAACATATTTAAATAATTGTGAGCGTAAGGATATTTGGATAAATGTAAGAATAGTTAGATAAATGTAAATGTAAATATTTACACTTATCTGAGTATTGTATATAAGTAAATATTCTTACATTTATCCAAATATCCTTACGTTTCTATTTATCTAAATCCTTTCATATATCTAATTAGAAGACAGTCTGTCTGCAAAAAAAAACGGTGTGTTTCGATATCGATCATTCAGGGAGCTATAACCATATCAGTCTTCCTCTAAATGCACACTACCTGCTTGTACACGCGCCGATAAATGTTCCTCCGAGGTCACCGCATCGGTTTTGTTCGCGATTTAACATTTCCCTTGTTTTTTGCACCATCACAATTCAAATGATCAATGGGGTGGAATCTTGTGAAGCTTCGCCTGTTTTTTTTCGTTAATAATTTGAAAATGTATTTCAGCTCTGAGAGTACGGTAAATGGCGATTTGGAGAGTGAAATTTTCAATTTATACGACTTTTATCCTTTAGCATACTTGTGGCTGTACGGTTGTGAGCTTGTTTCGACATAGGCGGCATCAATGTGGGGGTGTAGCTCATGAATAAATAATCTGATGAACGAACTCGATGAAGTCTTCTTTTGGTCTCATTTTCGCAGAGTCAGTTGCACGAAAGAATTTGTTCCTTCGATCCGCACATTAGTACCAGAGAGGGGGGGGGGGGAGGGAGATGGCAAGAGAGAGAGAGAGAGAGAGAGAGAGAGAGAAAGAGAGAGAGAGACTTTCCAGGAACGATATATCAGTGACTCGTTAATCAAACCCTCCCCTATGCTATAATACAATATTGGGTATTTAACTATCGCGAGCTCCTGGCAAAAGAGCCTCGTTTGTTATAACCCTGTTGATGATATACCATTCTCCGGCATGTGTAGACCCTTTGTTTGGTCTATTTTTTAAGCTGCCCCAGACCTGCGGCAAGGGTTCTCAATCGATCCGACGAAATACGATCGATATGCTCAGTGCAAATATTGCAGTATTTTCGAATCTTAAATTCAACTGAAAGATCCGAATTCCATTGAAAGTCTGGCAATTGATAGCCCTCGGTCTGGCGGCCTATTCGTGAGTAACCTAAACGTTTTAAGGGGGGGAGGTACCTTTAGGAGGCGAAAAAATTTGCCGACTATCATTACTTTTTTTTTTAAGGAAAGATTACTTCACCATTTTCGAGACTCAGGGTACGTTTTATAACTATTTTTGGATATGACATGATATTTTATTTATCAATCGTTCAATATGGCGGAGATAAGGCACGGTCTCTAAACTGCATGTTCAAACGGTGCTTGACACGATCGAAAATAAAACAGCCTGACGATTTGTTCGACACTTTTACTTTACTAATAATTAAAACAAAACAAAAAACAAACAAAGATGCTCTCGAGTGCAAGTATATCCGAACGTGGGCGTATCTACGCATATATTTTATTCATAGCGCGCTTCGCACCATCAAGCGAATGCGAACGTAATTCCGTGTGCGGCCGTGACGGAAAAAAATCCGCCACGACGTCTACGGGTACAGCAACGTTGTACACGCGGCATTTTACGCGAGAAACAAAGGTCGACGATTGTACGCGATGCCGAGAAGTTTTCCGAGACTCCTGGGGGAATGATGTAATCCGTCGAGGGCTGTATCGGAGGAGCCAGAAGTTTCAACCGACAGCTTAACCAAAGTTTTATATCTGGTAATGACCGCTCGAGAGGCATCGAGTGGCGACCCGCAGAGACACTTATTTTCTTACCGGCCAGAGAAGAGATATCAAAAGTCTGGTCCACTTCTCACTGATGTGATACTATTTGGAAGCCTGTTCGGTGAGCACGTTCGGCTCTCTCTCTCTCTCTCTCTCTCTCTCTTTTTTTTTTCTACTCCCATGCTTCCTTCATTTCGATTCAGGCAAGTTTCTCGCCGAGCTTAATCTACAGTGGAATATCGATGAACAACTGCTGCACACAACTGATCGCCCCAACCTCGTTCAATCAGCGACGTGTGATGTAATTACCAGAATTGGTCAAACACGGGGAGATTTCTTCCACGAAACACACGTCGTCCAAACGTACACGTGCGAAAAAGATTAATATGCCATATATATAGTCCAATGACAGCGGACATACTTTTTAGATCGATGATCGACGTTGATGATGACGAGTCGGACTCAGGTCCTTTTTTTATTGCAACGAATCGATCGAATTACTGTTCACAAATCGTCGGAACATGTGTCGATAATACGGCCGAAGAAACAGCACACAGATAGAAATGTATAGTCACTTCAATCATATTTAAACCATATTTTATATTACGCTGAGGGGACAATAATATTTTATAGTCATGGCTACTGCTGAAAATATAGTACTGCTTATGATATTTTAGCAGTTGTGTTAACTATATGCTCATATGTTAACCACGACCAACAATCTTTCAAGCATACGTTGATTATCAATGCTGTATAATATAGTAGGTTTTCACAAAATGGATGATTCCTTGCATTATATTGGTTTTTACCATATTGAATGGTATGTCTACTAAATGTATATAATATTTCATAAATTAAAAAATGTTCAATTGACCTGTATGATTGTTTATTATGATTTGTTATTCCCTGACCACCTGAAATGATTCCTATCGAAGAAAATATTTCACCTACATGGAGATTCAAACCTACGACCTACCTATTTATATTCACGCAAGCTGTCACTATGCTACCGGGTACTTATGTTATTTCGATCGTAGATTTGGCATAAGGGATAAAAGTTATTCCAGCTGCAATTCCGAATAGCTGGTACCTCTGATGTAGGTGGAATTTTGCACAGATTGCCTTTCTGATAATATATGTCACTGCTTAAATGGATTTTTTGGCGCAGCCCGATAGTTTCCGAAATATCAAATTCTAAAAACTGATAAATGAATGCGCTAATATATCTATATCGATCATAGCGTGCCACCGCTGTCTACTTTATTGATGCGTTCCACAAATGATTTACGTTTTCACTATAAGATTACCATAATATAATGTTGTTCGTATAGTCACTTGTTGTAAGATCTTCTAACAGTTTATACTCAACAAGTGTTAATGTCAACCGTATAAATAGTACAAACTCGAACTGAGATAAATGTCCATAGTATTTATAAAAAAACGCTCATGGTAAAAGTAGGCACAAAATTCATATACCTTATTGCTACCGCAATCATAATATGGTTAACGCAATTACAAGAGTCTATCTAATCATGCCGTTTTGGTAGTGTGTTTCTTTTATCTAGTATCCCTGAAATAACTATTAACTACTGTGAAAGACTTTACAATATCGATATAGTTAAATCAGTTAATATTTGTACAATAGTAAGTAGTTTTTTCGGGGATAATAGGTAGTCAAGCACGCCACCGAAATTGCATGTTTCGATATATTTTTCGCTTATAGTTGTGTTAACGATATTATGATTACGGTGCCAATAAACTATACAGGATTTTACTATCCCCTCTTCTGACGTGGGCGTCTTTCATAAATACCATGTATTTTCCTCTCAGTGCAGCATTAGTATTTGTGCGCCGATTTTGTGATTTAGCTGAATTAACCATACCGATATTGTAAAGCCTTTTACAATAGTGTATAGTAATTTCGGAGATACTAGATAGTCAAACACGCCACCGAAGTCGCTTGTTTACGTACACTTTTCGCTTAGAGTTATGTTAACCATATTATGATTGCGGTGACAATAAAGTATAGGGAATTCGACTATACTCTATTTTACCATGCGCGTTTTTTGGAAATACTATGCACTTTTCTCTCAGTGCAGGTGTGTGACGTTTTAAGGATGTTGAGTCCCAAATCGCAAATGATGATAAAATTCTGAAAATTTGGGATGTTTTTGTATGAAGTATTTCAGAGGTCGTGTGAAAATTTCACGACAATTAGGAAGCTCGTTATTGAACAATTAACATTCACAAATTAAATGTTGTTTTATGGAAACTGATGTAACTTTGCAGTGGGTTTTTTTTTTGACCTCTCAATTTAATAATATCTACAATATACTGAAAGGAACGGAAACAAAACGAAGTTTATTGATAAATTTTTTTTTATTTCTTTTAAAAATTGTTCTTAACAAAATGTTAATTTTTTAATAACGAGCTTCCTAATCGTCGTGAAATTTTAACACGACCGCTTAAATACTTCATACAAAAACATACCAAATTTTCCGAATTTTCTTATCATTTTTTATTTCAACCCTTAAGGAGGTTGAAGTAATGATGATAGAATTCTGAAAATTTGGTATGTTTTTACATGAAGTATTCAGGAGGTCGTGTAAAAATTTCATGACGATTAAGAAGCTATTTATTGAACAATTAACATTAACATGTTTCATAGGGACTCAACATCTTTAAGGTGAAGCCGATAGCAAACGTTTCGACCAGGATGCTGCATCAATGGGTTACACCTGGATTGAGGCCATACAAGCAATCTTCACGATTTGTTCTCGGAAAACGCGTGCAGGATTTGGAATATATATTTTTTATATTAAACAGTATGGTTTTAAGTGTCTTTCAGAATTATTGCATTGATAATTATTTATAAGTTTGGTTGGGACAATGACCACTACTACCAGAAACAAATCGTCCGAAATAAGAGAAAAACAACCGCATTTCGTTTTTGCATGAAACCATCTCGTGCTTGGACGAAGGATTTAATGAAATATGCATTATTTTAAAAGTGGCCGCAGTCCGAAATGACAGTGTCGATTTTCGGGCAAAACATCGCTTTACTTTCGTTGATAAAATAAAATGCCTTTGTTCAAGGACGGCTTTTCGATACGTGAGAGAAACTTATAAAATTTGAACTTGATCGGTGCAGTAATTTTTGAGATATCGATATTTATATATGTATGTATTTTATATAAATATTTTCGAGTTACCAATTTTGAAAAAGTAATTTTCAGAAAATCGCCATTAAAGTTTGCCGGTTCGCGGAGTCTACCTACAAACACCCATAACTCCTTTAATTTTGCACGGATCAACTTGAAATTTTCAGAGAATATTTTTGAAATCTTACGACACATCTTGCGAATCCGTCAAAATAAAACAATCGATATTTCCACAAATGTCAACCAGCTAACCCTTAAGATTGTCAGTTCATTATTTTCCCACTGCAGAATTTTCGCAGTACGAGGAGCTGCTGGAAAAGCATCAGTATCCTTAACGTCCCAAACGAGGTTAATCCTTTCACTCCCATTTCGCAATACGATCTCTTATCGACGATTATAACAATACCGGAAATTACCACAATATTTTCCGAAGACCCCGTGCGTCTTCACTAATGAGAATTGCTCCGTTGAACTCAGCGTGGAACCGATATTCCTCATGACTACTTTGCGCGATAGCGTATCGGAATCTCCGCCCACGAGATCATTCTTTCGTGGTGTCGATTCCATTCAATTCATTCAATCGATACATCGTTGATTTGTGTATACCCAAACAGGAGACGTTCATAGGAAACAGCTTCATTCAGCCGGTAATATGGGGTTCGTTGAATTCTTCGTTAAGTCCGTCAGTGGCATGGTATCTCAGCAATTATACGTTCTGCCAATGATGATTGGTACGTTACCGGAAGTAACACGTCGGGACAAATAATACACCCCCAAAGTGTATTATTTCTGGCTCTATTATTCTGTGGGAAATTGGAGAAGGCTCCGTGGCTAAGTAAGCCCGCTCATCAGCTGGTCAGTCAACGAAAGACGGAAGGTGCATATCAGCTATCAGGCATACCTATGCGATGATGGCTATCAGCACAACTGTCTGTTTAAATACAGGACGAACCTCGAAGTTATCTTTGTGAAATGACGCTTGCATTCATCCAAATCGGTGGGCATTGGTGTTTCGAATAGCTACATAGTGACATTTTGCCCTGTGAGTATAGAGAACCCGCAGCCTTATAGATTCAAAACAAAAACTATCAAAATGAAGGACTGCAGCCAGAATTTCAAGCGACCGGAAGAGGGTTATGATACTGACGTTGCATCATCCGAACGCAAAAGTCTTTCTCACGTTTCATCTTCACATTGATTATCATCTAAAATCTTTTTTTTTTATGTTATGGTTATAAATTTTTAATAAGGACCCTTAAAAAATG
>OX632365.1:24768221-24940536 GCA_951751655.1 Ophion costatus | reverse complement strand
AATTCGAGGCGAGTGGACCAAGGCATGTGCAGTTTTCTGGACTAAATGTAGGCGTTTATTCTCGAAGCATACTCCGTGTGTGTGTGCGTGTGCGCGCGCGTAAGTGTGTAGGTGTGTGTTGTGTGTGTGTGTGTGTGTGTGTGTGTGTGTGTGTGTGTGTGTGTGTGTGTGTGTGTGTGTGTGTGTGTGTGTGTGTGTGTGTGTGTGTGTGTGTGTGTGTGTGTGTGTGTGTGTGTGTGTCTGTGTGTGTGTGTGTATATGTGCGAGTGCCCATCTTCGTGTGAGTGTCCATGTGCCTTGGCGAATGCCACACGTGTCCCGACGAAAAGTTAACGCATCGTTACCTCCTCCGAGCATTTATACAATCTCACCGCATTATCCTTCCACTTCTCATCTTGCATCTTTCATGTCCCATCTTCGTCCTCATTTTGCTGCAACAGTGGCGCGCTGGCAGGCTCATCTTCGACCTCGATGTACCTGTCCATTATTTTATATGCACGGACCTTTGCCAGCACTCCTTAAACGGATGAATACAGTTTTTTTAACGGTGCACATGCACATGTGTACGTGTAAGTAGAGATGGCTGTATGCACGTGAGCCCAGGGTAATACTTGCCAAACAGGTAGTCACTCCGATACGACCTTGTGACCGCATTATGCAAGGAGAAAAGGAGTTGCAAAAAAATATAGCACAAACTTCGAGTGGTTTGCTCGCTGGAAGATGCACGATCCTTACCACTCTACCATTGCAGACGATCCGCCGAGCACTGCGACATTACTTTTACACAAACGGTACCGTCTCAAATGTCACCCAGAATTCCAGATCCTATCGGCGTTTCGTTCGATCGCTGCTAACGTTACGAGTAGAGTAACGATGTACGCTAACCGGCTACTTTTCTCGGCTATTCCGGTTTCATGTGGAACATGACCTGTATGTGGATCCTGACCTTTCCCATGTTTTGGCGGTGGTCCCGTAGGGTGGTTTTCTTTGATGGAGGGTTTGTAAGAGAGAATGGTGCAGATTGGAAACTGATGTCTTGATGTCGTTTTGTGTGTCCTCAATGTGAGAGCCATCCCCGTGTGGAAGTTGTCGTAGGGATCCAAGTGGATTCTCATACTTGTCGCTACTTCCTGATAGGGATCCAATGGGTCATCAGATTGGATCTCTTTTGGGAAACATCATACTTGTATATTGGATTCCAATCGAGGTTCTCCATTGGAATTCAATGTGCGAATCCAATTTGAATCCTAGAGGATTCCTACACTATCGAACAGAATCCGATACGATTCTCGATGGATCCCGTCGCATTCTGTACGTTGAGTTTTCTAAACAAAATACATAGAGATACAAAACGAACGGCTCTTAACTTTACACACTGGGTAATTTTAACCCGGACGAATCTGAAATGAAATGCTCACTTTATTGAGCATTTAAAAAGCCTCACTTACCCTAAGCTGAAAGTGATCAATATTATTTTTCACAAAAATTCAATTTTATACTTTCCCAATTTCAGTTATGCAGACGTATTAGAGAGGTACGATCACTTCCATGGGGTAAAAATAGAGTCTAAATTTACTTTACCAACAGCTGCTTTGATTGATGTTTACTTATGATGATTATTCGTATTATCGATCATAGAGTGCCAAATGTTGTAGTGAATGATGAATTTATTGCACGTGAACAAATAAAAACTGAAAAACAAGACTGTCAACGACTCGGTAGTAATCTTCGTAATAATAATATTAACATATTCACCATAAAAACGGACTAACGAGACAAGAAAATCAGCCGGAAAGCTATTAAAGTAGGCTTGAATTACCTCAGCGGAATTAACACGATAGGGAGAATATAATTATACGTATTATTGCTACGTGATAAATGATAAAACTCCATACATTGTTGTTTGCATATTTTGTGGCGGCTTCTGTTCAAATTAATTTCAAAACAAAGCTGGGTTATGTTCGCCAAACGCATCAGCTGTTACTAGCGACGTTGCTATGTCTGTGGGTGCTATTTCGTCGTTCTGACCATTTTCAACCGGAAATTGAAAATTCTTTGTAATGTAGTGCTTTAACTACACGGTGAAGATTGATTTTCTTATTTTTGACTATATCTATTATATCTAATCTATCGAATTTCATTTTTCCAACGGGTATAGTTGGATACGTGAGCAGAAAAACCACGATCACCGCACTTCCGGTTGACCGTCTCCATAAGACGACGTGGTTCGGTAACTCAAAGTGCTCGACTTTGCAGTTTTATTGCGAAAAAACTAAACGGCCAAAATAGCTCAAATTTTGGCAATAGGCGCATAAAGTATTCGTCAGAATTATATAAAAATTTCAAATCCGACAGTTAGATTCGTAGTAATGATCGTACCTCCGTAAGTAATGTTTGAAGACCCCACCGAAGTGTTGTTAGTGGTAGGTGGATGAAGTGCCACCCAGAATGCTGACTGCAACGAGCTGACTAGGACAACGAGGAAGCAGTCTACGTATTACTAATACGTTTTTTTTGCAATGGACTAGGATGACCAGGATTATGAGCTGAACTAACGAAATCCAGTCCTCAAGTTCGTTAATTTTTTTCATAGTTTCATGCTCGCGTCACGAGGCTTGGCTGTCCATTCGGGTCCAGAGCACATGGTCCAACTGGTGTATCCGGAAACGCAGGGAGTTTCAATGCCAGCATGGAGTCAGGATTCGACTCTTCGCAGCGTCCTGAGAACGCAGTCCTCATCGGCATCGTGCCTGCGTTACCTCGAGCCGATACTTGAAAGCTTCGCGCTTATCAGGCTCGAGTAACGTTGATGGAAGGTTGTTGGTGCGGAATTTCCCAAAGGATTGCAGGAACCTACCGCACCAAAGTCTGCCCGCCACCCAACGGTGGCCCTCCACGGAACTCTGTTCGATCGACCAGGTCAACCATCGATCCGTTTTCATCAGGCATTGCCTTTTTCTTCGTCTTTTTAACCATGCGCGATTGCGGAGCACGCAAGTCCCGCTTCCGCGCGCAGACGCTGTTCCTCGACGCCAGGACGAGCCGCAAGGCCGTGGATGGTCGACCAAAACAAACGCCGCGTCTGCCAAGGGTCGAAGCAGAGGTGCGCCAGTGGCGCATGAGAAAAGAAAGAACAAAAACGAAACGTCTCAATTCTTCTTACGTCGGAAAATCGCGGATTCATTCGTGTGTGCGCGTTTTCGCGACTGCTTCGTATTCTCTCTCCTCGGGGGAAAAATGACACCAGGACTCGGTCACGATCCACTGTCATCGTACAATATAACGGTCCTGAGTGAGTAATCGCCCGGAGTGGTAGCGTCGCGGCGAAAGGTCGCCAATTTATGCGCTCTCCGTCCTCGTCGCCTTTTGTTGCCCCGTACCGTACCGTTCGCCTCGCCGAACCGAAGACCTCATCGCGTACAGGCAATTGTCCCAGGCAAATAAATTCGCCAGCGAGAAAGCGCTCTCGAGCACCAAAGACGAATTTAATCTCGAGCCTTAACGGTGCATCGTTCTTATAATCTGAATTATTATTCAAGGTAACGCGGCTCTCTGCCTGTGGCAACAGCCGCAGCATGTTCTCTTCCAACTGGCGAATTTTTGCTTCGCGCTTTCGTACTCAGCACCGTCATCGAAAAAAGGCATCCTCTTCATGCACTCGGTGCTCATCGTGGGTAAGCTAAACTTCTCGATCATCGCGTTATCGGAGAGGGAGGGAGAGAGGAAAAGTATGATTCGATTGGATGCGAATTTTGGGTTGGGATGTTGCGATCTGAGATTTCGATGGGATTGGAAGGGACAGCAGGGCTTAGGGTAGTAACGCTCTGGTGCCGTTTGCACGTGTGTCAAAAAGGATTCATACTGCTGTCTGGATGGGCTTGGCACGTGATCTGCGCTCCCGATATATTCTCGTGGAACTTTAGCTTTCTGCTGCTCAACATTGGCCAGCTGGTGTACATCGTTTATCAAATGAGGCCGGTGAAATTTGATCCAGAACTCGAGGAGGCTTATCACACGCTCTTTTATCCCTTCAAGGCAAGTCCGTCGACCATTTTTCACCAATCAAGGTAGCTCCTTTCATGCATGGAGAATTCTTATTTTTGATATTCCTTTGTATTCCTTTTTAGGTCTGTATCCCACATTTGTCACTTCACTGTTACTCAGAGACCCCTAGAGGGCTGTCCACAACCATTCTTTCCTGATCCACTACTGTTTCGCATTCGCACGAGGCCACATGCAAACTGCGGGAAACTGCCTTTTTAAAGATTTTTTGGCATTGTAGATTTCCAGGCCTGTAGATTTCTTCCACATTCATCGAAACGTAATTTCATATCTGGAAGTTTAGTAATACTAATGTCAACTCGTGATCATGGAGTCGAAAATGTTTTGGCTTATCGACAATCACCTGAAGAATTGCGTTGCTCTTGTCAAATGGACTTGGTCGTTCCAGGTGTCGAGGCACCAATTCAAGAGGCTCGCCTCACCCGAATTCGCCACCATAATGTCCTTGCACGCTGGCGAAGCGTACGCGATGCAAAATCTGACGAGAACCGACAGACTGGGACTGCTTCTAAGTGGCAAAGTCAACGTACTCAGTGACACGAACTTTTTACATCCGATACTGCCGTGCGAGTTTTTGGATTCCCCGGAATTCGAGAGTTCACGAGCCTCCGTCGACGACAAGTTTAAAGTAAGCTCGTGAACAAAATTGAAACGTTGATAAAAAAAAGAATTGATACTGTTACACTTGCTACGAAATGATCCATTTTTTAGCATTCATTTCATTCTGCCGTATAATTATTTTGATTGTCCATATGACTTGGTACGTATATATGGATATTGAACAATTATTTTCCAGGTGTCCATAGTCGCAGCCAGTTCGTGCAGATATTTGTACTGGCAAAGAACAGCCCTGGAATACTTGCTGGTGAAGGAGGCATACTTGGCAACGGTATTGACGACCCTGGTTGCCCGTGACATAGCTACGAAACTCTACGCCATGAACAATAAGGTATAATTATTAACCCTTCGTTGTCGCCCTTATATTTGGGCTAGATTTTGACACTGGGTCAATTTGACCGGGATAGTACTTCAACCATCGGCCATTAACAACTCGTTGGTTTTTATTGCAAAAAATCAAATCACACTTTGAACATTTTTTAATATGCATGATTAAAATACGGAAAAATCAAATTAATAGGTTGTAGAAATTTATTGAAAATTTTAGATTTTGGATAGGTGAGTATTTTATTTAAAATTCGTCCGGATAAAAATGACGCAGAGTGTCGACGTAGGGTTAATATTCTATCATAAAATAATGTGTACACGTACATTTACTTTTATCACGTATCACGATCATAAATGATAAGAATTAATTCATAAAAAATTCGATTGATTATTGTTTATAAAATTCATACATATTGTTCATTTATTATTAATCGTTTGTTTATTATCATTAATAATTTATTTAACAAATTACATAAATTTACTAATTGATAAATAAAATTTAAATAACAATTGATCCTGTTGCTGTCTGCCTGTTAGATAGTCACGGATAAAGGTTCTCATTTGGATATAAGACTGCCGTCTATAAGTGCTGGTTTGGGCATCACCGGCGAATATCGAAGTCCCAGAGCCTCGAGACAGGCTCTCATACGTCGAAAAGACAACAAGCTTCCTTCAAACAACGGTAATTTATTTAGTCCCAATATCAACACATATTAACCCTTTAAGGACGGGGAAATTTTCATTAAAATCGACGTTTTTTACATGAAAGATATCAATAAAATCGATGAATTTCTCAATTGGAGTCCCAAGCCTAACTGCTGGTCAATACCAGCCCGTCCGGAACGAAAAGTCCAATTCCAAAAATAAAAATAAAAACGTTTGAAAGCGTATTCCTCTGTAATTTGATGCGCTGAATACGGAAAAAATAATGAAAAAAAAATCCTTGGTGGCATCATTGACCTTGAAAATCGCCATTTCAAGGTCAAATTTTTTTCTCTGCTAGTTTGGCCTCAAAATGTATATACTCACATTGTGGGTGCACTGAGTACAACGAAATAGGCATATATGTTGTAAATGTCATCCTGAAGAATATTTCAAGGACGCCGCAGTTATTATAGAATAAGCTTCGTCAGTGAACATACTGCCCAAAATTTTGCGATACGTGGTACTATTGTTTTTGTATTCAACGCATCAACACAGGTAAGTACGGCAACTCGTTGGCCGAAAAAAATGACCTTGAAATAGGTATTTTCAAGGTCAACGTCAAAAAACATCAATACATTTTCACAATATTTTGGCCATATTCAATATATGAAATTTTCCGTGATAAACATTAGACATTATGTGCCCCCTGGCTGGTCGATATATCGACCACTCCCGCCCTTAAAAGGTGAAGCGCTAATATCTAATATTGGTGGAGGAATTTTACAATCGCTAGTTTTTTTGTTTTTTTTTTCTTCTAATTTCGTCCTCAATTTTGTGTGAATCGCAGTGAGCGGTGCAAAGCCGAAGGATCGGCTGTTGAACAGCCTAACGAAGCTTGGTGCTCCGAACATGGAGCCACTGCCAGAATTGCCTTCATGCGACGATCTCGCCTCGAGCGGCGTCGAGAGTTGGCTCGACTCCTCGAGCAAGTATCACAGCTGTGAAATAGTCGACGACGAATGACGAACGGCCTCCGTCGATACACTCGGCTCGCGTGACAATTGTTCGCTGGAATCGATGAGTTGAGAATTCGACGGGGCGTAATTCACAAAAATCACATGACCATTCTCGAATGCCTCATTCTACGGGACTTTCACCAAGTGGGTCATCAATGTGAACGGTTCTTTCGGCGATTCCCCAAGAACAATTGTTGTCTGACTAATATCAAACTACCGCATTGGGGGTGAAGACAGAGGACGCGAAAATAATTTCAAACGCATGGCTGTGGTTCCCTGTCTCTTTTTTTCCTGTAGTTATCGGCCATTGGAAAATATTGTGACTTCCCGAATAATTTTCTCGCACCTTTTACGGCGCAAAGGAAAAATCGTCGAGAGGCGAAGGTACCGGGGGACGTGCATTGATTAAGGATGTTGAGTCCCCATGAAACATGTTAATGTTAATTGTTCAATAAAATGCTTCTTAATCGTCATGAAATATTTACACGACCTCCTGAATACTTCATGTAAAAACGTACCAAATTTTCAGAATTCTATCATCATTACTTCAACCTCCTTAAGGGTTGAAATAAAAAATGATAAGAAAATTCTGAACATTTGGTATGTTTTTGTATGAAGTATTTAAGAGGTCGTGTTAAAATTTCATGACGATTAGGAAGCTCGTTATTAAAAAATTAACATTTTGTTAAGAACGATTTTTAAGAGAAAAAAAATGTATCAATTAACTTCGTTTTGTTTCCGTTGCTTTCAGTATATTGTAGATATTACAAAATTGAGAGGTCAAAAAGAAACTTATTGCAAAGTTACATCAGTTTCCATAAGACAGCGTTTAATTTGTGAATGTTAATTGTTCCTTTTATTATGATCCTTTTATTGTGTTCCTTTTATTGTGTTCCTTCAATTTGTGAATGTTAACGAGCTTCCTAATTGTCGTAAAATTTTTACACGACCTCTGACATACTTTATAACAAAAACGTACCAAATTTTGAGAATTTTATTATCATTTGCGATTTGGGACTCAACATCCTTAAGGCCTTATATACGCGATTTCGCCGATTTTCGAAGGTACGTTTCTAGACGCGGTTAAAAAAAATGACGCATATTTTGACAACATTTTTTTTACAGATCATTTATGCACGTGGTTAAGTATGTGTAAAAAAATCAGAAATATTAAGAAATGGCGGAGATATAACATTATAAAGCAATGTATTTTTTTTGCGCGCGCGCTGATGGTGAAAGTTCTCGGCATCGATGTCGGTGTCTGAAAAAAATGAACATATTCATAATTGCATGATGAATGTATCTTTAGTGTGAACCAACAATATTGTTTTTAAAAAATTATTATAATAAAAATTCGAAACTTAAATTTTTTTACTCAATTTTCTGCCGGCATTTTGTTTTTTATATTTTTTTGTGTCATTGACATTCTTGTTTCTATGGTTCACACGATAGGTGATGATACTAAAAATACATTGTGAAAATTTCAAAGCGACCTGAACCTTCGTTCACGAGTTAGAACTTTCACAAGGTTCAGAAAAGTGAATCGTCGAAAAACGGCTTTGAAGTTGGCCGTCGGGCGCGCCGCGCGGTATCTATTTTACGCTCTAAATGCTGTAACTTTGAAAGTTTTGGAATTTTTCAATTGTGTAAAGCTTGAAATCTTCCTAACAGTTCAGGCTAATGGAATAAAAAAGAATTAAAAAATGAAGAATTTTGAAAATTTTCGCGTATATAAGGCCCTAACGGATTATGCCTAGTTGTCGGTAAAAAGCTCGTTTTTGTTTTTTTTTTAGAAAATGGGGATGCTAATATTCTACAAAAATTAGAATTTTAAAAAGCATCATCTGAAGAACACTGTAATTTTTTTGTGGAAAATTATTTATTTATAATCGATTTACAGCACTCCTCGAAAACGTCTTTTGCGGTGAGTAATGCCCTTCTGAATCAGGTTATCTGATATAAAAAAATCAAACAGATTTCGTCAGTATATTAATTATTCTATGATTAATCCTTGCCACTGTGGGGTGCGAACCAACTGCAAGACTTTTTTTCTTATGCGAAAATGTGTTGATGATGTGTATTCTACAGAAGTGTGGCAATTAAGGGTTAATGGAAGAAATTTCCGGAATATCAAATTGGAAAAAAAATGGCGCAGGTTTAAAGTGGAAGTCTCGGTTTTTGCGAAAAATGGGCATTATTTGTTCATCGAATCGAAAGTATATAGCGAAAAAAACCCCGCGCTCGAGTACTCTATTTTGACATCTAAAAAAGCCCTAAAAATAGAGAAATTTTGAAAACGTGCTTTCGAGAAAAAAAAAAAGCGTTTAAGATTCCGATCGACGCTTTGAGCACTCCGGCGTCAACATAGCAGCCTATAAATCTGTCAATTTTAATCCGATCACCTTGACAATTTCAGGAAACATTTATAACATGATACACTGTCAAAATATGTCTGTTTCGAAAAAGTGATATTTCGACTTTTACTGGGCATAAGCCCTTAATTTTGTGAACGTTTTTTCTTTTTAAAACCATAATTAATTCGGAAATTGAAGGCAGACGGTATTTGAATTAACAACAATTTGGCAGCTGTTCATTTCTATCAGTGTTCGGGTCTACTCGTTATTGTGCGGCCTTCGCATAAATTGTGGGACCCGATAAAATATGTTTCGCGCACCGTTCGATCGCACTGGTTCGGCCTATGCGAATGTTGCACGTCTTCGTAATTTCACATTATCGAAAACGCCACCAAACTATGAGCGACGAGGCCACGTTTTTATTCTCGTGTTTCGATTTCGTCCGGCTCGTTTCACAATCCCTCGTCGAATTTAGCAATAACGAATTTATACGATGTTGTAAAGCGTTGTTTATTATAATCGCCGGGTTAGTTGGCTATACAAAAACGATTATTGTAATTATTATCTTGTTGTAATAAACGTTTGAATAACACGTCTCGCCTTGCTCGTATTTTATCGCGGCGGCGATTAAAATTGAAAATGGAGACAAATGGCCCCCCGCGTATGGGGGACGAGCGTCAGAGGAGTGTTTTATCGCCGCGTTAAATCGTGGCCAACATCCAAAAGTGAAGGTTCGCGAGTAAGCTCCTTTCCAGCATTTTTTTTTTTTCTTCATTCGTTCTTCTTTTCATCAGTTCGTGCTCCATTTTCGGATGTTTCGTATTCGCAGCTTTAAATCGCCGGAAGTCGGTGCGATTTATATTCGAAATAAAAAAAGGCAAAGAAAAATGTGAAAAATAAGTCGAACGGGGTGCAAAGAATTCCGTGTGGCTCGTATGATGAAGAGCTGCGATTATTGTCATCCGGTGCATCGACTATTTATCTGCGTTACGAATAGCCGTGTCCGCTCGGACACGACCGTCCGTTTGTTTTTCGCACAAAAACGAAAAAACATAAAAAAAAAACAAGAAAAAATGAAGAAGCGACCGCGGGTCACAGGAGAACACACGCGATACCCAAAAGGTGGCAATTTGTAAGGAGGGAAACGAAACCGCTGTTATTCTGGCACTGGACCAAACCTCGTTCATCTTTTGGGATCGTGCTGAGTATAACATCGTCCGCCCAAAAAAAAAAAGCAAATCTCATTTATTTGGCCTGGGCGGTACGAAATCTTTCGGCGAAAGGTTTAATCGGTTATGGTTTTTTCATACTTGCCACAGTGCTTCTCAAAATCGAGCCCCGAAACGTCCGGCGAGCCAAATCCGCGACGTTCATTCCCGAAAACTCACCTTACGAAAATCGTGTCGCTGGTGGAAAGAATTAGAATCCGGGAAAAGGGATAATAAAAGTTTTTATCGTTCTCGCAGAGGTCTTTGATATTGGGGGGCTTTGGGCGAGAAAAAAAATTTGCTGATTTTTATTACTTAAAACAAAAGTTTTCTTTAACTTTTTATTTTTTAACATTTTCTTTAAGAAAAGTTTTCTTTAACTTTTACTTTAGTTTTATTTTTGAATTTATTTTTGAAAGCTAGGGTATGTTTTATCGCTACTTTTGGCTGCCACATGGTGTTTTTGGTAAATATTGGGAAGCGGGGCCCCTGCTAGAATCAGGCGAATTTTTATTGGGTTTGTTTGGGTTTGTTTGAATCCTTGAAGAAAAATCAACCTGATTCGAGCAGAAGCCCGCCTTTCGAATATTTACCGTAATTTTTTATTTTATTAATCTTTACGAATGGCGCAGGTATCGTATGGTCTTCCAAACCGCATTCTCAAAACTGGCGTGACCTATAGCTAAAAAACTAACCGACCGATTCTGATAAAATTTGCTATAAATCTTACTAACCTGATTATCTAAAAAATTGCTCTAAATATTTTGAAAATGAAAAAAAAAATCTTTCTGGCGCAAAATGTGGCAATTTTTTCGGAATATTCATTCTTTTTGTTTCACGGTGAGCCATTTTATCGATTTTCACAATTTCTCACTTTTTCTTGGTTCATATTCCGCGTAGGAGTGTTAATGAGAGAAAAATCTTCGTTGGCTTTTTTCAGATTAATGCCGCCGACGCTACGTGTCACGGCGTCTGACAACGTCCACCGCAACCCATTTACAAGTCCGTGCCATACCTTCACCATTTTAAAATGATAATTTAAAAAAATACCATGTAACAGTCCCGAGTAGTAATAAAACAAACGCTAAGTTTCAAAAATAGCAAAGAGAACTTCCCTTAAAAAAATCATGAAAATCGCTATCTCTCCCCCCTTAACGAAACAACGGGCTGACCCATTGCAATTAATGAGAAGGCTTCGAGAGCAAAAGACGGGGCGACAAAGTCTCGTGCACCTTCGCGACGGCGGCTCAACGCGTCTTAGGATCGCTCGATAAAATAATAGCCACCCCTCGCCCCTGTACACATTTATAAAATGCACACAACGAAGCCAACACTGAAAGAACGAGAAAGTGAAAAAAGACAATTGTGCACGTCGTTACTTTAGCGACGCTTTTTTTTTTCTTCCCTTAAATAAAAGTCATCATTATTTCGCAAGATCGCGATCGTCACGGCCTTGTCGTCAAAGTGCATTATCGGGTGCAGCGCGTAACGACTGCTGAGAATGTACGGCGCAAAAGAATCGAAAAATAAGAGGTGTAGAGAGGGAGAAAACGAAAAAATATTGTTTCGTGATAGTACCGAATGGTGTTCGTCGAATAACTCTTTTGAACGGGCTGTGGGCGAGCAAGAAAGAAAACGGGAAATCCCGAGTTTTGTTCGCTGTGGCTCGCTTTGGCTCTTGTTATTTATGGAAAGTCTTATCGCGTTGGATGAATCTCTTCGGAGCGTCCAATGTGCGATGCTTGCTCGTCGTTATATGTGTATGTATATGTGTGTATATATATATATATATATATATATATATATATACCTGCCCTTTTCCTCGCCTCCAATATATATATATATATTGGAGGCGAGGAAAAAGGCAGGTGGGGGCTCAACGGCCATTAGGAAGATCGCTTTATTCCGTGGAAGAAATCGTGACCTGATTATCAAAGTCTTGCGGAACGGATAAAATGCCTCGTATATCAAGGTCCGTCTGATGCTTTAGCCTCCTGTACGTGTACACGTATACCGGCTGTCCGGGCTCAACACTAGGGAATCTATAACACGTCGAAAATGCCAAAACCTGAACAAAAGTATAGGAATTTTTCGACCGTTTTAGCCGAGTCCAGTGACAGATATATCGATCCTCGGATCGTAAATACAGATCGATAGGAAGATCCTGATTACCCTCGAAGGGGAAGTAACGACGGTCAACTTTTGGTGTAGAATAAATCGGCGGGAAAAACGTTGGAGTCGTTCGAATTCCCCGCAGGGTTCTTAAGGGATCATCATAGTGTACGGAATCGGAAAATTGCTGGTTTTGGCGATTTTTTGTCGATGGTTGAAATACGCAACCAGTCTGATATTTTTAGGGCAGATCATAGCACTCGTAACGACGAGAACATACGTTTTTAAACGTTTATTTTTGTTTTTTGTACATTTTTTTTAACGGTTCAAAATATCTTGGAAAAAAAGAAGTCTTTACGGTGTACACGGTTGTGGCCGTCAAAAATGATCTGAAATCAAAGTTGTGAGAAGATTATTACTCAGTGTGAAAGTCGCTATTTTGCTGTGGAGTTTTATTTTTAATCAAAATTGACCCAGTGGCGGTGGTTTGACAAAAAAGTATCGAATTTAGCCTATTTTTTCGATATTTTTTCGTAAAAAATGTGAAGATTAAAAAAGCTTCCAGGGTAAGATAAAAAATGGCGTGAAGAATGTCGTCTCAAAATTTGAGACGGATAGCTTGAAAACTCTTCCTTTGAGAGTGTACACCAATCTGAAAAACAAAATTTCGAGACAAACGCGGTTACATTTTCGAGTCCGCGCCAGGTCTCACGCCGCTGCTCAAATCACATTCTCTAATGTAAGAGATATTGTAGCGACCGAAAATATTCGAATTACGCTTCAAAAATCGAACAGCATGTTTATAACCGTCTATACTATCGGATAATGCAAAAAAATCGGTTTGTTGAAAATGTTACACTGTGATGATCCCTTAACGGGTCATGCCACGTTGTAACAGTCGAAAACAGCTCATTTTTAGGATTTTTCAAAGAAATATCGCGATGATAAATTTCTCAAAAAATTAGATATTTGAAAAAGTATCACCTGAAGATCATTCTGTAATTTTTATGTGTAAGAATATTTAATTATAATCGATTTGCAGCCGATCATCTAATATAAAATCCACGAACCAGGTCATGTAATATAATAAAATCAAACGGATTTCGCTAGTATATTAGTTTCTCCTATGATTAATCAAAGCACTGTCCGAAATACAAAATAAAAAAAAAATGGCACGTGTTCAAAGTCAGTCTTGACTTTTGCGAAAAATACGCATTTTTCGTTCATCGAATCGAAAGTACACATCGACAAAGAATTCTTCGACCAAATACAATATTTCTGCATCTAGCAGAAGCCCTAAAAGTTTCTGAAACATCGATCCAGTAGTTTTAACGATATTTTGCTCACCGCCTTCGAAAACGTACTTTCGTGAAAAGAAGTGTTTAAATTTGCGATGTGTTTAAAAAGTGTTTAAAATTGGATAAAAATTGACAAAAAAGATTTGTCAATTTTTATCCAATCATCGTGAAATTTTCATGGAACCCTTTCTAAGATGATGTACTCTCAAAATGAGTGGATTTAAAAAGTGATCTTTCGACTCTGACAACTAGGCATAACCCCTGAAAGCTCGATTACATGCAACAAAAACTGTTCATCTTGGTCTTGGTTTCCGAAGATGTGATTTTATTCTGGTTCATTCGAGCCAATGAAATTCCCACTACCACATAGAAGACTCGAGCCGAGAGAATGGAAAACGAGTTGGAAGATCCAAAGAACTAAAACGAAAAACAAAAAAAAACTTTATCGTTCCTCATTCGCAAATGCTCTTAGCGAATTCCCGAATGAATTTCCGAAAGAGCCACGCACCCATCGTCCTGAATACAGGGAACAAGGAGTGGCGAGGAAATGGAAACGCATACACGGAGGGGCTCCATAAATATGTATACCAGCTTGAGTACGCGCATAAAAGGCTTCAGTGGCTGAGGTATAAACGTAGATCGAAGATAGAAATCACGGGAAATCGCTGAATGTCCCTTTATTCCGAAACATTCCAAAATCCGAGGATATCAAAGATGCAAAGCGGATCTCGGTTTGATTGATCGCCTATGTAGGACCAATTTACTAAGGCAGTTAAAGCTGGAATCCTTATCGGTATACTCGATCCGAGTCTCCTCCATTGGTTTGATACACGTTTGCGAAGGTACGCCTGTGAGGGCATGCGGGAGCCGGCTGGCTTGTAAACTGGATCGTGGTGCACCTTCAGCTGATTCGCATTGATACTAACCACATGTGGGTAATGTGGCTTTTCGTGGCCTCGTGCCTCCTCGGTTGGATCGAAAAGCTATACACATAGCTATACACATAGTTTCTCGAGCAGCCGAAATAGTTCTCCCCGAAGTTTTCCCTTCCGAGTGGCAAGGTCCGGCTCTCTCGACCAAGTTTGCCGAAGTGATGGATAGCGAGTGAGAGTACTCTGAGGGTGGCGAGGGACGAGCGAGGGAGATTGATCTGGCCAGGCGGAAATCTAAGGTCGAAAAGGCATCTGCAAGTGTAATTGGCAAACGAGTGGTCTATACACACGTGTACACGTGTATATACCTATTGCCGAGTGAACGTTAGAAAAGGCTGCAGTTGTCAGGAACCGGCCCATTCGCCCACGACCCCATTACTCGCCTACGCCAAGGATTGCTTCACCACCATTGCCGTTTTCCACTTTCGCAAGGACACGCGTGCCCTCTCGTGGATCAGCGAGTAAGACCGACCACGTCCACTGTTTCCGGTCCAACTGAATACATCGAAGGTTCCATGGTCCTTCAGTGGTACTGGTCTCAGACAGCTAGCAGGCCTCTTTTCCTCGTTGGAGCCTTCACTTGGATTCGGAACACACATGTTTCCGGACGCCAATGTGTTCCGGGTTCACCGCCCATTCCGTTCGGCAACCCCATACCCCACTGGCCCCTTTTTGCCCTTTTTGCCGCTCGCCATTTCGGCATTCAAGCTACTCGTGAATCGTGCAGACTTAGGGAGGGTAGCAAAGTTGGTGGACCTTTGACGGCGATAATTAAGAATGAAAAGCTGTCGAGCTTGACGTGCTGAACAGGGTGTTCACCACACCGTGTCACGCACGTCAGGTCACAGGATGATCCCGCATCAGCACGCGACGCTTCCGTCTACATATAAAAAAAAATGGCAGAAAAAAAGAAAAACTTGGCTACTCCCTCTCTATCAGTGCTATCTACGGCCGTCGTTCGTGCGAAGACGGTAAATGGTGGGTTTGCACGTTCGCGAACTGTACAGTCCGGAGTGAACAAGAGTGAAAAAGAGAGGAAAAAATGATAGAAACATTTCTATCGGAATAACGAGGGGACACGAATACGTAAATCGTCCCGTCTTCGTAGCATTGATGTTAATTGATTGACGGCCTTTGCGGCTCGACGTGGTGCCGATTGCTGGCGAGCAAAAAGCCCCGACTTCTGGAACTTTTGATGGGCAACCGGAGGACATACGCCCTTGTCATTTTCGACAGACGGAAGCTCAGAAAGAGCCGAGCAGGGGGGCGCTGATGGCACGGACAGTCACGTGTACATATGAACCGGGGCTGCACATGAGGGTTGATAGCGGTCGGACGACGAGACAGGGTCTACGGACCAGACGAGGGAAAGAGAGCCAGAGAGGGGGAGCAGAGAAAACTCTGCTGGCTTCCACCATGGACGGTCATTGATATCGATTTGTGAAATCAATTACTTAACAGCTGCCAGCGAATAAAAGCACAAGAAGGACGTCGCGACGTCTTTATAGCCTCCTGGTGGTAGACGGTAGCATTGATGACCGTGTACGTATTCTTCAAACTACACCTCTGTGTATACGCGTATGTGCTTGGGATCTACTTTTTCGAGATGTTTACCAAGCGAAGGAAGCTACTCGTTTTACTACCGGACTGCAGGCGCTATCATGCTGAATGTTATATCAAAGCTCGTAAAAGAGCCTCGAATAGGAATGAGAACGAGATCGAAGGAGGTTACGTTCCTTTTCGGGCTCAATATTCATCCCTCGGTGAGGGATGAAACGCTTGGGAAACTTCGCCATCTTGTTAGTGAATCAATGTTTGTACTTCCTGTATCACGGTGGATCAATTCGATGATTGCCATTGGGAAATTCCTGCATCAAGATGGATCAATTCGATTATTGTGATTGGAGAATAAATGATGCGTTAACCCCTTCGTCGGAATTGACGCAATAGTGCGCCAACCTTTATTTCCCTATTTAACTTGCTCTGATTTGAAATCGGAGCCTCACTCGAGGGTTTTTGGGCTCGGTGATTCCGAATTTGAAGTCAAAATTTGGAAATTCACAATGGCGGCGCTAATATGGCGGACAAAAATCAAAAAGTTTACTCGATTTAGATGAAAATTAGTACTCCGGGATTTTTGAGGTCGCTTATTGCGAATCTGAACTTTAAATTAAAAAATTCGAAATGGCGGGCCGAAATTGAAAATTTTACTCGATTTAGGTAAAATTTGGTACTCTGGGATTTTTGAGGTCGCTTATTACGAATCTGAACACAAAATTCAAAAAAAATTAATGGCGGATCTAATATGGCGGACGAAAATAAAAAAAACAGCTCGATTTGGATAAGTCTTGGTACTCGGGGGTTTTCGGGGACGCTGAGTGTGATGCTGAACTCAAAATGAAGGAATTTTTTATGGTGAATTCAATAACATTGAGCATAATACAATAAATAGGTGGGAATATATGAAGCTTGAGTACCGAGTTTCATCTAAATCAATCTGTATTATTTGTATTTTCACTCGGCATATTTGTTCGTCATTGTGAATTCCTGAATTGTAAATTCAGATTCATAATCAGCACTCTCAAATCCCAAGAGTAAAAGTTTTCAGGATAAAAAAATGTTCCTGCCATTTTGGGCACTTTTTGTCGAATTCTCTCTGCCAACGAAGGGGTTAATGGGTTATGCCTAGTTGTAACAGTCGAAAGCGGCTTATTTTTTGTATTTTTCATTAGAAATTCGTCGTGATACATTTCTATAAATTTAGGTAATTGAAAAAGTTTAATCTGAAAAACACTTTCTTTTTTTGTGTAAAAATTTGTCCAAAAATTTTAAATTTAGTCAACATTTTAAATAAAATTGAAGTCAAATTGAAAATAAATTGAAATAAATAATAAAGTAAATGGAAAAATTGACAATAAGTTTTGCTAAAATGTTAAAACTTGTCAAAGTGTTCAATCTTGTGGGAAAATATTTTATAATGATTGATTTACAGCCGATTTCCGGGAAGTACCTCTTGAACACGTTTTTTCGAGGTAAGCAAAAGAACCAGGTTAGCTGATATAAAAAAGTCAAACAGCTTTCATTAGTAAACCAGTTTGTCCTATAACTAATCGAAAGAAATTCCGAAATATCAAATAAACAACAATTGCGTCTGTTCAAAGTGTCTCGATTTTTACGAAAAAAATGTAATTTTTGGTTCATCAAATTGAAAGAATATATCGGAAAAAAATCTTTCGATTAAATACTATATTTTTGTATCTAGAAGAAGCCCTTAGCATTTTAGAAAGATCCATGCAGTATGTTTTTAGGTATTTTTCTCACCTCCTTTCTCACCTCACCTCCTCACCCAAAACGTACTTTCGAGAAAAAGGCATTCACAGTTGCGAATGACGCTTCGAGCGTTTTGATGGGCGTCGATGTAACCACCAATAAATCTCTCAATTTTACTCCTTAAAATTCTCGGGAACATTTATAAGATGATATACTGTCAAAATGTAATGGGTTTGAAAAAAGTGATTTTTCGACTTTTACAACTAGGCATAGCCCGTTAATGAATATTAAGTGTACAGAAAATATGCGCAATATATTTTATAAAATAATAATGTCGTAGGAATAAATCAAAAGCTTTTCAAATACGATTTGAGTAACTGCTGTACTCATATATATACGAAAATATAAATAATTTATACTAACTGAATGATATTAATTAAATAAATAAATTATACCAACAGTAACCATTTTTCAATAGGGGTATGATGACATTTAAAAAACGGTCGAAATGTTTAGAAAATAAACAATAAAAAACTACTTTTACGATTTACTTAATTTTTTGCTTATTATCAGTTCAAGTATCAAAAACAGTATCTGTCAGTCTAAAGCATTTAATACATAAATAATTACAAAATACATTGGGCGATAGGTTTCAACTAAAAACGTCATATATTCAAAAATTATATCGTATCGTCGATCATCATATCGATTAATATTATCTATAACTAATGAAATAATATTGTCAATAAATAATGCACATTTGTTTAAAAAACTCTTGCAAAAATTACATACTTGTTTTCCCATCTGCCCAATTAGATACAAAAAATGTTGATAATAAATGAATATCTTTATTATTCAATTCCAGACCAATTAAATGTTCGAAAGTATACGCAAACCTTTCAACTGGTCGTGTACAAAGATTGTCAATGATATTTTCCCAATTATTTCTACCCTCTCCATCAACTTTTACAAATATTTTCCTTAATATTGCAATTGACCAATGAATTGCCACGTTGATTGCTGAAACATCACTGCATTGTAGCCTCCAACGCGGCAGTGAAAATACGTAGTTTTCCTTTCTGCAAACATTTCAATTGATGCACCATCAATACCAATTAAATCATTGCCAATTATCCGTGATCGTTAATAATCATTATTTCACTCCCGATGAGAAGGCCTCTCTTTGCACACTCGTTGACAGTTCGGGTGAAGCAATTCTGGCTTCGACGGGGTGAGTTGCACAGCGTCGATGAATCGATTCACGAAATGTATTCAACGAGAGCCGGACGCACTGTTTCGTGTACACATATGCTCGTGGAGGACGAGATTCCCAAAATGTGTGCATTTAGGGGCTCGTAAAGCCTCGAAACAACAGCAGTACGAGCACATTAAAGGCGTGCACGCTAGTGCGGCGATGCACCTGTGGACATCTCGCAAATAGCCCTTTGGTACAGGCGCTCGTGGTAGGTACAAGAGCCGGAACCTAACGGCGGTGGGGTAACGTGGCCTGTCAAGTTAAGCCCAACGATGTCAGTACGTATTATCCCCATATCTGTGTGCCTGCGAATGTGTGTATACGTCAAGCCAGTAAGCTCGATTACCATCCGAACTTTTCGGGGAGAACTCTTGTAGCCTCCTTCTATCGTGCCACCTCGAACTTTCTTGACTACATGAATTTATGTACTTGGGGAAATTGGGGAAAAAAACAAATTTGAACACGTTTTGTTCTGAACTGGAGCATTCTTGAGAAATTGGGAAATATGTGTATATATGCAGGGTGTTAGGAAAGTCAATGCAAAGCCTTAAGAGGGTAATAGGTAACCTCGTTAGGAACGGATCTTACCTAGGTTAACTTAGTCGAGAGTCTAAGGATTCCGAGTTATCGTGGTACGTGTGATTTTTGGAATTTTCCAATATTAGGTACAACCTCGTTCACAATGTTCAAACAGACGATAATTGGTAACTAAAAACTTATTTTCCTCTCGGCTTAATGTGTAATCGACAAACATGGATACAATCATCTGTATCTACACAACTGTAACTAAATGGGACGTGTTGAATAATAAAAAACTTGTCAAAAAATAAAACTACCCCATTTGTTCATGCTATTTTCAAAAAATAGCATTAACATGTTTTTAATGCTATTTTAAAAAAAACTAGCATTAACATGAGAGGTAAACGAGTCAGTACCTAATTTCGGGAAATTTTCGAAAAATCATATTTACCACGATAACTCGAAATCCTCAGACTTTGGAGTAAGGTAACCTTGGTTAGATATGTTCCTAACGAGGTGACCTACCACCCCGTTAAGGCTTTTCATCGACCTTTCTAACATCCTGTATATACGGGGTGTCCTGTTATGTGATTGACAGAGTAGTGCCTTCGACATCTCCTTTTCTGAAGAAACTGAGTGTGTCGTAACATTTTTGTAGCTAACGCTCTTTTGTCTACGGACCCTGCGTGTTATGAGGCGGTGTGACAGGCGAGGGAGTAATTCCTCTGGTCATTCTTGGCTGCATTATTTTTCAATAAAATAAGTCACTCTTTACCTGTTCGAGCAAAACTTTTGGTTACCTACCGCCAGAGTTAGAGGTTAGAAAAACGGAAAAAAATGTATATCGAGACAGACAGAGAGAGAGAGAGAGAGCGAGAGAGGGAGAGAGAGAGAGAGAGAGAGAGAGAGAGGGAGCTTCGCCGTGTAAAGCAGGCTATACAGTGCTGCCACCTGCTCGGAGGGCGTGGCGCTAGTTCCACCCTCGACCTTAGTAGTCTGAGGGTAGCATCGGACCGCGTCGCACGGAGAACGCGCACACGTTCGGTAGAGAGTGAAGCGCGCTGCTGGTGGTGTTTGGCAGCCTAGCCTAGCCGTAGTAGTAGCAGCCCGAGGCCAACGCTGCTGACATCCGAGCGACCCCTTGCATCGTTTCATCCGCCCCCTCCCGCCTCGGCCCCCTGACCCATCGTCCACCTCACTCCCCCGTTCGATGTCTAACCAGGCGTGCGGATGCGTGCTGCATTATTTGTGTGCGACTAGCGCGTGGACACGTAGAGATCGCGAGTGACTCGGTCACCCTTCCGACGCAACGCGGACGAATGGATGTATGAAATGCGTGGGTGAGAGGAAACTTTGACTGTGAGAGGAGAAAAGCAAGTGCATCTTTCACAAGTAGCTATTCAATCGTTTCGTCGTGTGTGCCAAGCCGTCGAGTGATCGTGGTGTCCACGGTGCAGAGTTCCGTATCACGATGACATCGTCGCTGCTGTCATCGTCCTCGTTCGCGAGAAGCTCAGAGCTTGCCGCGAGAGCGATGAGAGGTCGAGACAGCGGGTCCCGAAGTCCGGAGCTCACGTACGAGTTTCACCGTGGCGAGGTGTCAATGAATCGTCCGCACCAGGAGAAACGAGAACAGCAGCAGCACCACCGTCACCAGCATCAGTGACCATCATGGTTGGACGTAAACATACGATGAGATTCCGCTGCAGCGCAACGCGTCCAACGAGGTTCCCTCTGGCACATGGTGGCTCCGAATTGCCGGAATCCTCGTCCTCCTCTTCATCCTTGACACTGTTTTCGTTGTTACTCTCGACGAGAAGTTCCGTAGTGTCCACGAGACGCTGAAGGGGAAAAAGACCAAAAGCAAGCAGACTCTTCGCAGTGTCCTCGGGAACTTCCGCACCAGGTTGCCTCCTGGGTCACATTCGTCTGATCTCGCTAGCCTCCCACTAGCAATGAGCCAATGAGCTGGCGATAAAGCTCCTTCCGTTTGTTCATCGACAGTTTTTACGTTCCTGCCGCTATGTGAACGCCAGTGAACAAATGTGTTCACGTTCGAAGGGCGATCTTCGAGAGATGTGTCTCGTTCGAGGCAATAATCCGGACATTCGTTGGAAGAACGCGAGCTCACCAACGGCCCCACTTTTTTTTCCCAACATTTCCAATACTGTTTGGCCTCGAGAGCCTCACCAGGCGGGGAAAACGTGACGAGAAAGTGCACGGGGTAGCAGTGGCGATCGTGAACGAAACGAAGGACGGAGCAAGCGTGAAACGTACGTGATCTATCTCGTAACGTGGCGGGTGGACGGCTGGGCCAGGGGGGGGGAGGCTGCGGGAAGGATTCGCCGCTGATACTACGACGAATCCGCTATCGTCGCTCCTCGACCACGTACGCGGCATACTGGTGACTGTTCATGTGTGTGTGTGTGTGTGTGTGCGTGTGACACAGCAGAGACGCCACGAGCGTCGTGAGCGTCGCGCGCGTTCGCCGATCTCCGCGCAAGCTTTTCTACTACTTGGCGGCCCCTGTCTGACTGCACACTCACCTACTCCACTGATACTACGATCTCGTGTCTCGTATCACGCGCAAACCAAATAGTGGCGAGCCACGCTCGTCCCACGCATCCTTCGATACGTCCCCAGTGATCTGGCTGCTGGAAATTCGCATCGCGGCGACCCACGAGAGTGGAAACAACGCCGACGAAACGAGGAATTCAGTAGACAGGGCTCGTTCTTGTCCGAGGATCGTAATCGGCGAGATTTAGGGCTGCGAAAAAAAAATCTTCGTCTTCCTTGAGAGCTTTTCTGCAGTCTGAAAACAAAACGCGCGAGTTCCATTTTTCATACATTTTTGGAAACGGGAAGGCAGGAAAGAATTTTGCAGCGAGGGACAGCGAGAGGGCGGAGGACGAAGGGGGTTGCCGCAGAGCGAGGGCTCGAAGTTTGTACTTTGAAAACATTGGGAGCACGATGTCGTTTGCCCGAAAAAGTTGGGCCGTGTGCCACACGGCGCGAACGGAGGGATGATTGATGATTGAAAATAGGCATCAGATGATGTTAATCGGCGCGGTGTAACGCGATATCGAAGCATCGCGGGCGATTCGCGCGCGCGTTCGAACAAAAGTCAATTGCGATGGTGTTTCACGCGACTCACGAGGTGTTAAGCATCATCGAAGAATCATCAGGCTGCCTCGTAGGGAATAAAGTGACGACGGAGACTATCATCCTGCGTACACCTGACACGAAGCTGCATTGCACGCACAGAAGACTGAGCTGTATTATCCAGCATTCCGAACAACATATCGCATATCCACCATAAGGTACGTCCACCATAAGGTACTTTAGTTGAAAAAAGGTGGACAAAAATTGAACCTTTCGCCGTGGATGAAATTCGTCATCATTGCAGATACTTAGCTGTCATGGAAATTCCGTTTGATTTCAATCTAAAAAAACTAACCCTTCCCCGTGAATGAAATTTATCATCATTGCTGAAACGTAGCTGCCATGGAAATTCCCTTTGGCGTCAGTAAAAAAAATGCGAACAAAAAATCGAATCGCTGTGAATGAAATTATTCACTAATTTATCATCATTTCGAATACTTAGCTGCAATGGAAATTCCCATTATCGTCAGTAAAAAAAGACGAACGAAAAATCGAACTAATCGCTGATACTCAGTTGCCATGGAAATTCCCTTGACTTCGGTCAAAAAGCCGAACAATAATTGAACCCTTCACCGTGAATGAAATTTATCACCATTGCTGATACTCAGCTGCCATAGAAATGCCCTTTGCCTTCAGCCAAAAAAATTGAACTCATCGCCGTAAATGAAATGTATCATCATTCCTGATACTCAGCTGCCATGGGAATTCCCTTTGACGTCGATAATAAAAAAGACGAAAAAAAAGTCGAACCCTCCGCCGTGAATGAAATTTAACATCATTGCTGATACTGAGCTGCCGGGGAAATTCCCTTTGACATCAATACAAAAAAAAGCCGAACAAAAAATCGAACCCATCGCCCCAAATGAAGGTAATCGCTAATTTATCATCATTGCTAATACCTAGCTGTCGTGGAAATTCCCGGCCGATTTCGCTGTCCATCGACGAGTCAATTATTTCTGAACTGCCAGGGACGAAACCGCATTTGCGTCAATTGCGTAAATTGTACAGGGTCGCTGAATAATGATAGCCCCGTAACTGCCATGAGTCCTGTATAGACTTACCAGCTTGCAAGATATATTCATCGTCGCAGCTGCATGTGCCGTATAGTTGTTGGAACAGCGACCAAGCGTGAAGTCACGTTTCCGTCTTTCACACGCACGTGTACACCCTTCAGTGTAATACAAGTGTAGGCGCGTGCGTCCCGTCTCCTTACCCTTTCTCACCCTTTCTCCCACTGCCGCTGAGCCACCCTCTGCCGTTCGCCCTTATCGACATGAATTTGCCCGGCTGTCCAGAGTGCCTTACACATTATGCATGTTACGTATACGTGCATATGTACTCGTGTAACGAAGAGGAGCGTGCACAAGTGCGGAACGGGAGTGCATAAATCCAGCAGTTCGCGAGTGCATGTCGATGCTGCAGTATCACTGTGGTTGACTTAGATAAGTCGGCGGAACCAGCGCATCATTCTTGTGGTAGTTACAACGTCACGCATGCGGTATTAATTATTATTCGGTTTACATCGTGGCTTACCGTAATTATGACACGTCTTATCACCGACGATACTATATATTTATATTGGGGTGATTAAAAAAGGTGGACTGCTTTTTTTCCAATTCAGCAGTTGCAGCAAGGTGAAATAAGACGCTTGTTAAAACATGAGCCCTTAACGGACTATTTCTCTCTGGAAGCCCATTTTTAAGGGTCAGAATGATGAATTTTTTTTCTCGTAACACATTGGTCGGAATAAATTAATTTTTTCCCAGCATGTTGTACACATGTGTGTGGTTACAATATAATTTTTTCGGAAGAAAATCGTTCAAAGTGTTCGTGGTGCTGCAGTCGGTGTTGCAGTTCTCCAGCGGCGAGGCCCGAAACGGCGGGATCTCTACCAGGCTCAAATGTAATTTGAAATGAAAACAAAAAATGTTTTCTTCAAATATATCCAACCGGCTATGGGTTCATGATCCACTTTCCGAAATTTCGAAAAATACGAAAAATGACAGCTTCTCCAAAGAAAACCTCATTTTTCTCTTGAAAAACAGCATGCTGAAGTCATTGTTATTAACAAATGGTTCATCCAGTTAAAAAATGCGATCGTGAACCGAAAGTGACTACTGTTTGAACGGTAACCATGCAAATTTACGTCAATAGTGTGAAAGTTACTCAATATATCAATCCCGCTGTGTCAAGGTATGTAGTTTCGAGATAATCGCGTTCAAACTCGACGGATCGCGGTAAACCCGATGCACACTGGTCCACTAAAGTTAAAGTAGGTGTAACTTCATCAACTTTTAGTATTTCAGGGTCCGGTCAGTCTTAACATATTTTTGAAAGTTCTCACTACGACAATATGCAAAAAAATCGATTTATTTAAGTTTCCAGCGCGGGATACCCTCTTAATATTATTATTTAGAGGTTCTTCATCGCGATTTTTTTTCCATGCTAATAACATGGAGAAAACTTTCCTTGCTACTTTTAAATTTTTTCACGCGCCAACGGGTAAACGTACAACAGTGCCCAGGACATATTTTCGTAGGGAATTGGACGCTATGGAAAAAAGTTTTCTTCTCGTTTTATGATAAGTTTGCTTTTCCCAAAGTTATTCAATTTCGAAGTAAATAGAATTTACAGTAAATTTCAAGATTTGTTTTAAATTTTCCGACGAAACTGTTAGGTTTACCACAAAATGTCATAGGACCGTTCTTGTAGATCGTTTCATTTTCTATATAATCATATCATTGAAAGTTGCAAAAATGCAACAGTTTAATAGTTAAAGGACCTACAAAATATTTTTTTGTGGAAAAGTTGTTATATCCGTAAAATCAATCGTTATATTAACCAAAAATATAAATAAGAAGATGCCAATTTTTGTAAAGTAACTTTTTTAACAGGCATCGTATTTCATCTCACTGTAACTACTGAATAGGGGAATTGAGAAAAAAATAGTTTTTTTAATCACCTTAATATGCGCCCTATGCATTGGACGAAATCATTAGTCAGAAGAATATTGTTGTCAGCTGAAACAGTAGTAACCTATGGTTTCTTTTGAGTTCCAACGTCCACCCTTGCTGGTTTTTACGTATTACCCTTTCCAATTGAACACTTTTCCTTCACTCCCCACCCACACTTCGCTGATCTAGCCTTTCGTTGCGTCCACAGCCGCCTTAAGCTACACTATATTTGCCGAAGGTACAGGGAAGCTGTGGAGAACCCTACCGTTATAGACGGGCCCATATTCTTCTGATTACCTGGTGCACAGACGTTTAACTCAAGTAATCTACACCAAGCTCTCAGAAGTGTTAGCCTCCCGCTCACTCATTGATGCGTCAGCTGGTGCACACCTAAGCGGTCACCTCTCCGAGTATCGGCCATGCATAACGCTGCTTAACTTGAAGTACTGCCGCAGCCAAACGCCGACCGCTCACCCAACATGTTGAAACTAGAAAACTAGAACGGTTTATAGTTACTATGGATGTCAAAAATAATGACTATATAGTTATTGAAGGAACGATAGAAGCTACAAAATTTTCATAAGTTTGGGAATATATATTTTCAATGTCAGACACTATTATTTTTTATACTGTGAACATTTATGGATGAGTAAAATTATAATAATCATTGCTCAAGACACACACACACAACACACACACACATATATACATATATATATATGCATACATGCATACAAATGATGAACGAAAGCATTAGGCACGCAAATTTTGTTGTCAGCTACATAACTCAGAAAAACTAGAGCATTACTATATATATATATATATATATAATTAGTATAATTAGTATAAAACTGCAAAAAAAATACTATAGTAATTAAGAGAACTATAGAAGCGAAAAAAATATTCATAAGTTTGTGAATATAAATTTTTTACCACCAAACATTATTTCTTTTTCTACAGTAGACATTTTTTGAGGTAGTGCAATAGTGGCGTGTATTGTATATGTATTAGGTGTAGTAAAAAGAAATCGATTATTTTTGCCCTCAATTTCATGCAAAAATAATGGATTAATTTTTACTACACCTAATACATGCACACATTTATAAATATATGCATAAAAACTATGGGCAGAAGCATAAGGCAGTTGAATTTCTTTGCCAGTTGAAAAAACAAACAACCAGAACATTCCTGCCCAATATATGCCCTGTATCAATATTCATTATATATATATATAACTACAGAATAATTACTATAGACATTGAGAACACGATAGTGGCTAAACAATATGCCGAAGCGCGTGAATATATATTTTTAAACACGCAACACTCCACAGTTTTTCCACTGTGGAAATATTTTGGGATTGTGAGATTATAATACTCGTTGCTTAAGGCGCATGCACCCACACACACACATTTATATATATATATATATTCATAAATGCACGATAACACATTCCGCAATTAATTATTTTCGTAATGAAGCGGATTTTTTTTTATTTTTCATGGTAAGCAATTTCTAGGCAATGGAGGCCAAGGAAACGCGACAACTTTTTTCTCACACCTCTCTGTAATTGTATTACTCGCGATGTACCTGCATGACTATGCCGGACGCATTCCAACGCGGAGAGCAGAGGGAAGCGTTCTTTGTCCCTTTTTTTCTTTAATTAACATTGTTGGGGAGTCGCAAGCTGTTTCCTCGCGTTTCCGTTCGAATCGCGCTCAAAGCGCGACTGCCAATACACTTTCCGTGTAGCGTGCGTTCGTGAATTCGCAAGGCGCACCTATCGCGTTTTTATTTCCATTCACCCGCGGCAGGCAAACTCGGGACAAAAAAAAAAGCTTCGGAGAACAAATAATTTCCGAGCATGCGATATTAGAGAATTACGGTATTACCTGTTGCTGCTTTATCGCTCGGCAGTTCTTTGCCTCTGCTCTGTCTCTGTCTGAGTGTCTGGCTCTCTCTGTCTCGTTCCAATACAATATGACATCAGTAGGAAAGAAACAAAATCGTCCTCAATTTTGAACACACAGAACCGGAAAAACACGATCGCTTCGAGTCTCATTGTCCATACGTACGTCATCGTCTTAAGTTGTATTTCAATTCCCTCTCCCTTTTCCGCGCCGTTTTTCAGAGTTCGGCAATGTCCAACGGCGATACGCGGAGCCGTTTATTTCGAAGATTTACGAAACCAGAGAAATTAATAGTTTCCGAAAAAACAAAAAATGTCGAAATAAAAAGCGTATGAAAATGCCGAGATGTGCAAGGAAAAAAGAATCGTCTCCTATCCGGACACGTAATTTAACGTGGGCATATAAAAGTCCCCGACGTGATATACGCGCCGAAAACTACCGCGGAATATGAATGGATTTTTCGTTCTCGAGGAACGGAGAAACGTGTTTTTTTATTATTTTTTTTTCATCGCCAAAGCTTTAAATAGTCCTCGTGCGACGAATTCCTTTGCGGAAAGACTTTTGTGTGTGGATTCGCAGTCTGGATACAGATGTTTCTTATACCGAGGTTTTTTTTTTGGTCACCCGCTTCTCTCCCTCTCTTTCACCCACGCGAATTTGCTTTTACTCCGGAAGGTATCGCACGCGCTGCATAGAATTCGGTATGTCACGAATCCAGGTGAATCGCGGAGACGAGGCATGAAAACTTCGCGAGAAAGGGAGAGCTTTGGAAAGCTCTTTACGCGGTAGAGAAAAATGCGAGAACCGCCAATGAATAGCCCGCTTTTCTAGTCGTCTAGCCTGCACCGCTCTTTAATTCGGGAAGATCCGTCCCCTCGCCGACGTTTATTATTTTTCCGTTTGAATTTCGTTTCCTTTGGCTCCTCAGCTTTCCGGCGACAGCAAAGCCTCGCTTGCATCTCTTTACGCATTCGCTTTTAATTACGAAAATGCGATTACATTAGCGAGATTAATTAGGCCAAGGAACGAATAAACGCGAGAGGATTTCTGGAGACCGCGAGCTATTCTTTTCTCAAGTTTTTTCATTTCGTAGACCGCCTTTGTAAGGGAACAATAATTCCGGATGGAAAATTTACAATGCCACTTGTACGAGAAAAGGTTTTTTTCCTCGTGATGGAAAATTGTAAAAAAAGCTCAGGCTTATTTCTTATTTTGTACAATAAAGTGTGATGTATACGGCTCGGAACACTCCCTTTAGCTTTTTTGTTCCTATTGAAATCCTCGAAATTCCATATTTCGAGGGCTTTCACGTACACGTAATGCGGGGAAAGTCGATCTTGAGGACGGTCCCCATAGCAGCCAGATGTGCGGATGGCTGACGTCACTTAGATATCACGGGTTGATAATATCCTTTCTCCTGCATATACAGGGTGAGACCAAAAGTGACGTACGAAAGGAAAGTCCGTGCCTTTCTTCTGCCTCTTTTTTAGTTTTCGAGAAAAAAGCCTTTTTCCGTGGTATTCTGTTGCATCGATTATTATTTTTTTCTTCTCCGTGTATCCAATTTCCGCTTACAAGGAACATCCCTCAGGTGACACCCTTCGATTTTGTTGAAATTTGGATATGTTATAAAGCACCGAAAAGTAAGCGATACGTATTTTTTTTATCGGCGGAAAAGCGGTTTTAAGGGGTGAAACGCGCCCTCGAAAATAGGGGTGTTTTTCGTTTTTCGTCGATAATGGTATCGTTCTCATCTCCAATGTATAGTACATGAAAAAATAAACATTGTTGCAATTTGAATTTTTTTTATATCTCATACCGTTAAAACGTTATCGACGAAAAACGAAAAAACATCCCCATTTTCGAGGGTGCATTTCACCCCTCAAAACCGTTTTTCCGCCGATAAAAAAAAATACGTGTCTCAAAATTTTTGATGCTCTATCACATATATGAGTTTCAACAAAATCGGAGGCGGCCACCTGAGGGATGTTCCTTGTTAGAAGTTTTTGAAAGCAGTTGGGAGGCATTTAGACTAGTATAAGTATTTGTTTTTATCATGTAAGCTTTAGTTACTGATCTGAGGCATGAACGTTAGTGTTGAGTTGGTCCTTTATTAATTGATCAACAGTGCACTTCACGACGATAACACGAGGAAAAAAATTGCCAAAAAAGTATACATTCACTAAAGAGAAAAATTAAAAAAGGCTTTTTTCTCGAGAACCAGAAAAGATCGTGGAAAGTACATTGAACAATTTTTTTTGTTCCTTATCGAAATGCAATACGATATTGGATAACACTCGGCAATTTGCTTGATGTGAAGGTGGTTGCAGGGTCGTGGTGACTATCCAGTGATACCCGACTCACGCGACTAGTAGGTGATGTTCGCATTTCATTTCACATCGGAAACAAATTTTTAAGGTTACTTGGTTTGCATTGCGCGAGCCTTCTGGATATTGAATTTTCGGATGGCAGGTTTGAGGGGGTCATCCTATGTGACAGGTATTTTGTTCTCTTTTTTAGAATTTTTTTTATGAACCATTGAAACACACTACCTTCGAATTTTTACCACGCATTTATTAGCACGTTTACAGTCCCTCAGAATTTTATTGACCCAAAATAACGAGTCGAATCGACTTTACACAGTTCGGAAAACACTCATGTGTGAAAAGAAGTCGGTTGACGGCCGCCATGATTCCGAAGGTTTTGGTCACCCGCAATAACAAAACATCGAATGGCATTTTAATTTGTAGACCTGAGGCTATCGCCGGAACTAGAGTAAAATAAAAATATCGAAAATTGAATTTTCGACACGGTTTTGAAAGCTAAGCTCCAAGTATCGTCATTTTTTTCGACTTTTTCAGCTGATAAGAAACTATGGTGGATATCAGAAACATTCTTGTTCGGGTGAGAACTACCGATGTATTGACTGTATCATAAAAATTTGAACCTCTTCAATACTTTTTGCGATATCATGGAAACTAATTTGAAAAGCTCAGTTTTGAGAAAAAGCGCGTACAAAAGTTCAAGTACGATTTTCACAAAGAAAATGTTGACTCAAAATATTGTCAACTTCTGCAAAAAAAAATGTTGATTTTTTGGACCTGTCCCATGGGATGACCGCCTTAACGCTAGTGTCATTTGAGGGATTCAAGTACTATCCTCTTTTAGTAATTTCAGCCGAGCCGTTGAATTTCTTGTTTGACTGTGTCTATTTTGACATCCCTGTGGATGATGGTGTCAGACACGTAGGCTGCATTGGAATATGGGAGCCGATTCGAATAAGCATACGAGGCGTCTAAATTGTCCCTCTGGTATTCATTTTTCGGGCTCCCCTATATATTCGACAATTTCACGAAAATTCGTATCCTCGTAATAACGCACGTCCCACAAAGCCTCGGTAGACGGAAAAGATATCGAGGCTTTTCTATCGCTCGCTCGGCGTTCATGAATATATCGATTCGCGTGCTCGTTATATCATCCCCCGGAAAAGCTGCCCCATGGCGAACACAACTGAAATGTTTTTAATATCAAAGCAGGATAAATACTCGCCTGCGCTTATGGCCGAATCATTTTCACAAAAAAGGCGATACGAGAAAAATTAGGGAAGGAAAGAAGGAAAAAAAATTGCGCAATTGTAGTAGTCAAAGGTTCACGCGAGCGAGGATAATGGCTGTGAGAAAATGGTTTTTTGAATATATACGACTCGTATGTCCGTGGTGAAAAGTAACGAGCGATGCCAGGAAATTGCCCGGTAAAAAGCGAATAAATTTCCACTGGAAATTCTATACATGTATATATGTATGTGTATATATATATATATATATATATATATATATATATATATATATATATATATATATATATATATATATATATATATATATATATATATATATATATATATATACCTTAGTGTACACATTTTCTAGCGACGAGCACGTTTCACATACCGGAGCTTCTCCATTGTTCCCAGCTGATATCAGCGAAAAATAAACGCTTTTTGAATTATCAGCACCGCTAGTTATACCCATTGCATGAATATCCATTGTTTTACGTGGCCATCGGAAAAAGGCTCCTCCGTGAGAGCAGAGAAAACGCTTAGGGTAGAATTCTAGTCCAGAGGCCTAAATGTCAGGTGTTATTTCGTGCTTATTATATATATATATATATATATATATATATATATATATATATATATATATATATATATATATTACTATTCATTGTCTCAAGAACGCGAAGAAAAAAAATTTTGCATAAAAAATAAAAATTCATAACGTTTTGAATACGGCCGTGAAAAAAGGATCGAGACGGCTGACAATCCAATTTTCGTTATTCATAAGAATGTATTTTTGGCAGGTACCAATGTGAATTTTTTAACCTCAATTGTGACAGGTTGAAAAGAAGTTAATTATTCGCTCCATTATTTTCACAGTTAATTTTTTTCTTAATAGTAATAATAACAATTTTGCAATCCCTGAGGTAGGGAGGATAGAGGGATATTTACCGAAGGTTTATCCCAAATTTGAAGTCAATTGGTTCAGTAGAACTCGAGATTTTATGTCAACTAGGTTGAAAAAAGTAGTTTCGAGAAAAACGCGTTTAAAGTTTTGAACACAACTCCAGACACCCGCAACTATCTAAGTGGTATAATGGCATGTTATACTGACGTCATATTAATCGACGATTTCTGCCTCGTAAGTGTGCCTTCCTCGGCTTCGAAATTATGATTCTTTGAAGTTCGTTCTTCCCTGCGAGCACTCCCAGCTTCCTTAGAAGCTTCTGAAGTTCGTACCTCCGAACGGTCGACCCCAGCCTGCGCACATTTGGTGGTGTAAATATTAGGAATTTCGAAATTTCCTTTTGCGGAGATATTCTTAAGAGTTTATGATTAAAGAAAATGGCAAGAAATCGATTTTTTGAAATTTCTAGACTGAATATTGCCTCAAGTTATTCGTGCCATAGGGAACCTTTGAAGAAAAACTCCAACGCTCAGCTCTGACGATTTTCTTTTTCCTCTCTATCTCGAGATCGCCCCATGTAATCGGGCTACAATTTCCCTCGCAAATGAAGCTCCGAATTCCTTAAATTGAATTTTTGTAAAACACCGTAGACATCAATATTCTGAAGATTCACGCGCTTTTCAATTGTACCAAAAATCGTTTGTCAGATTTGTCAACTTGAAGGAACGTGAAGTTTAATAGAACAAACGTCGAATGGCAGGAAAAAAACTGGATAATCGGAGAAAGTTAAATGGAGAAAAATAATTAAGTACAGAAATAAAAAACTGTTTCGAGTTTTTCGGAAAAATTTTGTGTATAGTACCGAATCGTATGTAGTAATTTACGTTCATGAAAGGCTGCGAGTAAATTTATTTTTTCGTTCTTACTGAATAGTGAGATGCTTTTTACTTCAATGAGAAAAGTCCTGAGAAGTTTTATCGGAACGTTGACTCTGAGAAAGACCACAGCGAGAGTCGATAATTTGTCTCTTCTACTCGGAGAGTAATTAAATTCCATTCGACGTCGTATTGCTAACTCTTGATGCTCGTCTTCAGAGCGTTCTCCATTTCTGCCGCTCTCACTCTCTTTCTCCCCCTAGCTCTCTGTTATTGGCGGCTCACGTTATCAAAACGAATTTGCAATTAAATTGTTCTTATATATACACACATACGTGTATATATATAGGTATGTGTGTATGTATGTATGTACGTGTATATGTATATATGTATATATGTATATATGTATATATGTATATATGTATATATGTATATATATATGTATATATATATATATATATATATATATATATATATATATATATATATATATATATATATATATATATATATATATATAGACACACAACAGCAGAGCAATGATCGCACTATTCCTTCCAATTTTCTCAATTTATCCCCCCCCTCTCTCTCTCCCCTCTCTTACACACTCACTCTCTTTAGTACGGATCGATTATTCAAATTAACCGGCTGCATCTGTGTCTTTAAGAAAATTCCTCGCCATCTCCGTGAAAGAAACGAAGTCCAAAACTGATGAAATATTCACCGCCGATATTCATTGCGTATCAATTGCGACTACACTCGCTTGCACGGAATTTACGATTCGGACAAATCTTCCGAAGCCACAAACTTTTAAAAATGCATCGTCATTGGAGAAAGCAGTATTTCAGCTGCACTAGGGAGGAAGTTTTTTTTATTTTTCCAAAGTTTCAATTATTTTTTAATCATAAGTTAATGATTATTCACGAATCGAGCTAAGAACAACATAAACGAAAGTAGGTAGATCCATACGGGTTGTAAATTATGGGTAGGGTCTAATTTACTTTCTCAATAAGGGCAGGTTCTGATTCACGTTCTAAATCAGGGCGGGTTTTGAACCAGTTGTTGACCCAAATGCGGGCTTTGCGAGCCCGCAAGTTGTAAAAGTTGTAAAAAGTGACTCAGAACCCGCGTTTGGGTCAGAAACTGACTCAGAACCCGCGCTTGAGTTGGAAACTGACTCAGAACCGGCGTTTGGGTCAGAAACTGATTCAGAACCCGCCCTGATGTAGAAAGTGGATTAGGACCCACCCATGATTGAGTCGGAAAGAGAAACACAACCCGCGTTAGAGTCAGGAACTGACTCAGAACCCGCGTTTGGGTCAGAAAGTGAATCAGAACCGGCGTTTGGATCAGAACCTGACTTAGAACCCGCGTTTGGGTCAGAAACTGACTCAGAACCTGCGTTTGAATAGATCTATCGACTAAGGAACATATACAGGGTGTCCCAGGTCAACCGCCCGATCTCTGAGTTCTGAATACATGCCAGCATTCTGAACAAAAAAGTCCTTTGCCATTTTGGCGTCTGACGAATCGTTACCAAATCACAGTGCAATCGTCTTGCGCTGACAGCAAGCCCGTTAAAGCCATAGCGAACACAGTTTGTGCCTAATGATATTGAACTTGTCATTTATAATATCGCGGAGTATTCTTTTTGTTTTTTTTTTTTGGCGTGAACCTATCATATGTTTTTCCCTTTCATATGTTTTTTCATGAACCTATCGAATGTTTTTTTTTCAACTTTCAACTAACCCAAGAAAACTATTGGTGAAGTTGACAAGGATCGTATGTTTTAATTTTTACAAATACTGGCAGTATCAGAAAAACGAATTTTTAAACATCGCTATGTGTTGCTTGCTCTGAGCGCGAGACGATTGCACTGTAATTCGGCAACGGTTCGTCAGACGCCAAAATGGCAAAGGACTTTTTTGTTCGGAATGATGGCATGTATTCGAAATTCAAAGATCGGGCGACTGACTTGGGACACCCCGTATAAGCGGAGTTCAAGTATTGGAGCCGTTAACGACTGTCCCGATGTGACAAGACTCGCTTCGAACTTCGATCCAATTAAATCGGCAACTTTTCAAACTTTCTAGACCGGAGCTCCCTCCGTGATTTCACGCCGTAATCTTTACGAGTTGACGATGTACCGACAGATGTATACGCATTGACAAAAAGTCCACGCTCTTCGTGAGAAAGTAACCGCTTTGGCCCCATCCCCAACGTTTTTTCTATGTCTCCCTAAATCTGGATTCAAATCGTGAGACATTTGTACAATTGAATCCACAAGTGGCGTATCCGTACAGGTGCGGGGGAGGTCTGGACGCGCACAGTCCAGAGCCCACTTTGCGCTTAGCGGGATTTTGAGTGGGCGCTAAAACGGGGACATGAAAAAAAAATCAAGGGAAAAGGAGGGCGAAAGATAGGAGGAGAGACAGGGGTGTGAAAACGGCAGACAAAAAGAGCGGTAGGTTGAGTGGGAGCAGGGGGATAGGTCGGGAAGAGTACAAAAGGGCATATCCGTTCAATGACCATACGCGCTCTCTCCGTGTACTGCGTAAGAGCTTTTTCCACCCCGTGACGTCGTCACAGACGAGGGTGGCTGGCATACACACACCGGACGTTGCGTCGCGAGAGTTCGAGCTCCGCATATCGAATGATTCCAGGTCACTTCGAAAAAACATCGCCCTTTTTCCCCATTCCTATATCGGATTGAAAGAAACTTTTCTGAAACTTGACGCAAGCGCGTCGTACGACTCACTCGTCCCGATTGGCATAACCTGCATCTGCCTAGAAGCCCGAAAAAAATTACCAAATTCCGAGTTTTGTTTCTCGGAAACTGTTGGTCAAAAGGTAACGCTTTTTTTTTTAACATGAACGCATATATATTAAGGGCCGAAGGAAAAATCACCAAACAATACAGAACAACAAAAACATGGCCACCAGCAGAAGGTGAAATTTTTTCGCGACGTTTGGTGGTGGACACCCTCCAGCTTAAACGGTCCATCCGAAATTTGAAAACCAAACGGGATATTCAAGGTAATAATAAATACGAGTCCTTGACGATCGCCGTTTTCTGAAATCGTATTTTTTAACACCGTGGCGACGAATTGCAACTCGAGCATGCAAAATCTATGAAAAAAAAGTCGTGGTTTGTACGCAACTTTAAAAAAGTTGAGCTCGATTAAAAAAAAAAATAAGATCGTCAACGACCTTTAAATGTTTCTGACCGTGTCTCCTGTAAATTTGAAAACACTACATCAAGTGGTTCTCGAAACATCAAGTCCACGGACTTTGAAAATAGTGTTTCGACTCTATCATGGAATTGACATATAATTGCTGATAACGTCGATTTCCACTTTATCGACTCAGTGCAGCGCTTCAAAGTAGAAGCGCTCGGTGCGCGCGCTCTAGTACGGCTACCCGCTGGACAACCCTGGTAGCTGTTGAGAAAAGCTGTTTTGAAATTATACCTGAGTATACACACATACACGTTTACTTCTATACATTAACTGTATAGTCGTAGTCCCTATTTTCACTGTGTGAATAAAAGAACGATCTACCGGTTAGTAATGTATATTACAGTATAGTAAACTTTCAACGCGTTTTTCGTGAAACGATTTTTCTCCACGATTCTTAACCAATCGGGCTAAAATGTTTACTGCACATTCAGCATATGTATAGCTTTTGCCCGAATAACGATTATTGAATGATGTGAATTTTTTCTCTTATCTTTTCGCCCGACATATAACGAGAAAAACGTGTTTTTCGAACACTTTTGCAAAAAAACGACGCGATTTTGTTATGTTGCAAAATAAAATAATAATCATAGTTTGGGCGACAGCAACACTCATGCAGATTAAGAACCTTTTGTTTCCGATTACTTGGAGGGCACAATCATCAAGGTCAGCAACATGCTTTTTTCATGCCGTTACACGATTATGAATTGTTAAATAAATATAAATAATAATTGTAAATAATATACATATAAATAAACATGAATATAAATATATATAAATAAATATAAATAATAATTGTATTATTATAAATATAAATAATAATTGTTAAATAAATATACATTTACATGCAACAAAAGTAATTGTTTTCTATTCTATAAGAGTATACCTTAAAGCGAAAGAAAAGTTTGTACCGATACATGCAACATTTAAAAAAATAATCATTAAATTAAAATAATTTAAATTAATTAAATAAAATTAATGATTTAATAAAATTTAAATAATTTATATTAAATTAAATTAAATTATTTTAATAATTAAATTAAAATAATTAAAACCGTCACAGCTTTGAAGCATGATGGTGCTCTGGTTCGCCGGGCCGACTTTTAGAAGCCGTAGCTTATTCAATTTTAGGAGTATTTCCATGAAATATTCAGGGAATATAGCTAAAAGGTGATATGAACGAAAAAAATATATTTTTGGAAAATGCCATTTTTGACCCACCTATATACATATAGCCCGATATATTCTGCTTTTTTCCCTACACTTTCATCTCGTTTCATTTTCCAACATGTAAATCTCGCTCGAAAAAAAAATGTTGATCTTTTCCCCCAGGGACGAAGAGCTCCGCTCCGGCAATATTGTAGCGAAAAGATCGATCGTATCGAAGATATCGAGACTGGAAGAAGAAAAAATGGAACGTTTCTCATTTCTCGTAGACTGAGCGGGATTCCAGGCAGCGTTGGGGGTGGCGGATAAAGTTCTTCGGGCACACGGTTTGCTCTGGAGTGCCTCCATCGAGAATACTTCGCCGCAGGCTTCTCGTGGCCTCTGGGACGATAGTTAACTGCACCTGGTGCACTGTTGTACTATGCAAAGACTGCGGAAGCTCTCAACATTTTCGTGTACAACAGACATAAATGCATAGACGTGTGTGAATATATACATATATATATATATATATATATATATATATATATATATATATATATATATATATATATGTGTGTGTGTGTGCGTGTGTGTGTATATATTTACACACGTCTATGCATTTATGTCTGTTATATATAAGTATGTATAGGTGGATGGAGATAGAAGAAGATAAAAGACAGGGCAGGAGATCGAGGTCGCCACCAAAAGCATATAAGCTTTCGGAAGTCGGTAGAATTTCTTTGTCTCAAATTGGGCAAATCGTCGACGTGACCTGAGCCACTTAGGGACACTCGTTGAGTGAGAGACACTCGAGGACTCCTATGTGGGATCAGCTGAGAGAAAATGGATTTTCCGGAAGGGCAGGAAAGATGTTTCGTGCTTTCGAGGGGAAGAATTTTGTTACGTAGAGGCAAGAGAGAGAGAGAGAGAGGGAGAGAGAGAGAGAGAGAGAGAGAGAGAGAGAGAGATGCTGCACATGACACGCTCAAACGTTACAAATACCTGGAATACTATATATATGTTCTATCTTTATTCATGATCGATGGATTTCTGATTAACGACTTACACCTAGCTCTCGGCGGCAAAAAAGAGGAACTTCCCTGAATTTTTTCTGGTAAGCCGTGTGCATGTTTTAAAAATTCATTTTTTACATTGAAGAGTATGGTTTCGACTATCTTTTACGAATTCCGTATTGAAAAATATTCATAAATGTGGTAGATACGATTGTTCGTGTAGACTGTATATAGAAAATCAAAGGCATTTTGTTTTTGCATGAAATTATCGAGTGTTTGGACGAAGGATTTAATAAAATATTGATTTTGAAAAAATGGCCGCAGTCCAAAGTGAACATGGCGATTTTTGGTGAAAAAACCCTCTATTCCCGTTGATAAAAAAAATTTGATGAAAAACCGTTGATTAAAAAAAAATTCTTCATTTAAGCACTGTTGTCTGATATTTAAAAGATATTTGTAAAATTTGAACTCGAGCGGTGCAATACTTTTCGAGATATCGGGGTCATCAATGATGAAAAAATCTTTCGAAAAAGACCGTTTAAAGTTCGCCGTTTCGCGGAAGTTACCTACAAACGTCCATAACCTCCTCAATTTTGAACAGAACGGACGTAAAGTTTTCGGAGAATATTTTCGAAACGTTACATTTTCAAAATCCGTCGAAAACGAAGAATCGATATTTTCAAATAGCTCACTTATGTGTGTAAGCTCTGAGTGATTCGTCACCAATGCAAAAAAAGAAGTCCTCTCATCCTCCGCATCCATCGCTGATAAGTATTCAGTCAAGTGACTTCAGGATTGATTCTTCGAACTTGAGTCTTGAGGAAATAGAAATAGTTTCCGTCGTTCGTTCATTCCGCGTCAATTTCCAAAGTTCGTTCGTTTCAAGTCCTCTCCCCTGGCTGCTTGTCGCACGGCGTGCAACAAGCCGCGCCGCATCATTCGCGTTAATTGGCAGGAATTCGAGCTCGAGAGCAATTAGCCCGAGACGTTGGCGTGTATAACTCGATAAGCGACTCGCGAGAAGACCGCTCCGTTGGAATTTCACGCATACGAACCGTTTCACTTTCCTTTTTTTCTCTTCTTTCATAATGTTTTTCTCTTTTTTTCTCTCACAACCACGTACATACTTCCGCATAACGGGACAGTGTGCTTAAAGGAAAAAAGCAACATTTCGATACGAATTTCGAGCGAATTCGCCGAGCTACGCCAGACTCAATAAAGAGCCAGGGAGGAAAAGTATTTGCACGATTACACGGCGAGTGAGAGAGGAAGAGGCGAAGGGGAAGGGAGACAGAGAGATGGAAACGTATACATGTGTGCGTGTGTGTGCGCGCGCGCATGGGTGTGTGTGTGGGTGCGTGTGTTCCTATACACAAATATATATGGGGCAATCCACGCCATTTCACCTAGCCCCTCACCTCGACCATTTTCGGTGTTCATGATTTTTTTGTAAAATTATACCACATGAAAGGAATATCCACACCAATTTTTAGGTTTTTATCTGTTCTCTTTGAGGATTTGTAATTTTCCAATAAATGCCGATTTTGGAAGTTTTGGAAACATTTAAATGCTGATAACTCCTGCTGATTCACCTTAGACGCATTTCACTTGAGAAGCAAATTATATAGTGACATTTGTCAGTATCTCAATTAGTTCAGGAGTTGTCAGCGTTTGAGCGTTCCCAAAACTTCCGAAATTGACATTTTTTCCGAAAATTAGAACTCCTCAAAGAGACGAGATTTAAAAAAAAACTAAAAATTGGTGTCGATTTTCCTTTTCTGGGTACAATTTTACAAAAAAAAATCCGGAAAACCGAAAATGGTCGGGTTCACGGGCTAGGTGAAATGTCGTGGAATGTCCCATATATATATATATATATATATATATATATATAGGGAGAGAGAGAAAGAGTGAGAGAGAGAGAGAGAGAGAGAGGGGGAGAGAGAGGCTCTCCATCGTGAATTTCTACCACAGAGTACGAAAGGGTCGATAGCCTTGGTCGTACGGCGCTCGCGCACCCCATTCCTATATACATATACACAAACACACACACACACACACATATATATACACATACCTACCCCCATGGCTTGGGTCCGTAAACGCCTCCGGGCATATACGACATGGAGATGAAAGCTACACCGGTAAAAAGTGGTCGTTCGTGTGGCCGTGCGCGTGTGCCTGGGTAAAGCCTAATTCACTACAGACGTATAGTATTCGCGCGAGCATAAATCGAGTCCCATAGGGCGGAAAGTACGTAAAATCGAGCAGTTCCACGCCGTTAGCTCTGGAGATCCGCGAGCTGGACTCTTGCGTGCATACGAGAGGGAGAAAGAGAGAGAGAGAGAGAGAGAGAGAGAGAGAGAGAGAGAAACGTCAAAAGCTTGCATTCGTATCGTAGGACGACCTGCTGTCGCAGGGTGCTTCATCCTAAGAGATGTTTTCTTCTTTTTCTGCATCTGTACATCGACGATACAGTCAGTGGATTCTGAATTAGACACAATCAGCTGTTTAAGGATGTTGAGTCCCTATGAAACATGTTAATGTTACTTGTTCAATAACGAGCTTCCTAATTGTCGTGAAATTTTTACACGACCTCTGAAATACTTCATACAAAAACATACCAAATTTTGAGAATTTTATCATCATTTGCGATTTGGGACTCAACATCCTTAATAATCGAGAAACGTCATTGTTAATTTTTCGCTGCTCTTCCATCGCCTTCGTGCTAGTTTTTTTTCTTTGCTGCTCTAACGGGGAATTATTCAGAGCGCAGTGCAGCGAAACTCTGACAAGGTGCAGTGGATGGTTTGTAATATTCAGGGGCAAGAAGGTGGCCGAGGGCGAATAACGAGCCCTCGAAGAAACCCCGTGAGATTCGAAGTCCCCTGGACGCAGTGGCAAGATGTTCACTGACCACTCGAGAAAGCTCTGCATTTTTAGTGGGACCCGGAGTCATCGAAGAGCCGACCTCTTTGCGCGCTCGCTGGCTGCTCTGCCCTGGCGCTGTCCAAACTCGGGGCTGAGCACCAGGCTGAGCACGAAGGAGAGAGAGAGGCGAATTTAACGAGCCTGAAGATCGTCGAGATGTCCTATTTACTGGGTTTCCGTTTGTAGTGCCTTAACGGGTTATGTCTTGTTGTAACAATCGAAAACAGCTCGTTTTTGGGATTTTTCAAATGGAAAATCGTGGTCATGAATTTTTAGATAAATTAGATGTTTGAAGAAGTATGGTCTGGAGAATAATATGTACTGTGATTTGTAATTTTTCTGTGTAATGTTTAGTAAAAGTAAACACTTTAATTTTTTTTTTGTAAAAATATTTCATTGTAATCGATTTACAACCGATGTCTTGGAAACAGCGTTGAATTGACTTTAAAGGTAACTTTGACAGTTTTCGGGGCTACTTCAACACTTTTTAAACGTTTTTTTGCTCAAATTTGTTGTTCAAATTTATTGTAGAATTTTGGTAAAGTTGATTGTAATGTTGCTCAAGTTGATTTTGATCTCAATGATAATAATAAGACTGATTAAGCGCATATACTAGTACCCTAGGTACTTGATATTTTTATGTAAAGAGTTTCCTCAATAAAGATGACAATTCAATTTGTCAAAAATCGTTATTTTTCATTTAATGTCATGTATAATCCACAAAATATTATTATTTTTATCAAAATGATGTCATAGTAACCCTTAGTCTTTAATATAAGTTGCATTTCAATGCCTTGTCAAAGAAATCCCACACTCGACATTACTTTGGCACTTAAAAAAATATATATATGAAATTCTGGGGTTTGGTGGGGCTTGACTTGCTTATACATTTGATAGCAGAGGACACATTCATCTTTCGGACTAAAAAAAATTGGAATTTAGAATGTTAAAAACGTTACTTACAAAAAACTTGCAAAACCTGTTCAAAGTAACCCCATTTTACAACACCTCTCGAAAACATCTTGTGCAACGATTAATGCCCTTTTGAACACGGTTATCTAATATAAAAAAATCAAACAGATTTCGTTAGTATAGTAGTTTATCCTATGATTAATCGAAGGAACCTCCGATATATCAAATTCAATAAAAATGGCGTGTGTTTAAAGTGAGAATGTATTATTGCGAAAAAGAGCTTTTTTCGTTTATTAAATCGAAAGTATATATCAGAAAAAAATCTTCAGCGGAATACTATATTTTTACATCTAGAAAACCCCCTAAAAATGTTAGAAGGTCGATGCAGTAGTTTTTGCGATATTTTCCTCACCGACTTGGGAAACGCACTTTCGAGAAAAAAGCGTTTTAAGTTTCGATCAAAGCTGCCAGCGTTCCGACGGGTGACAGCATAGCAACCCATAATTCTGTCAATTTTGATCCGACCACCTTGAAATTTTCAGGACCGTTAATACGATGATGTATTGTCAAAATATCTTGGTTTTGGAAAAATTATTTTTTCGACTTTCACAACTAGGGATAAGACCTTAATACGGGTTGAAGTATGGGAAAATATATTTGAAATAATGGAATGTCCGGCCATGCCTTGTGTGATTATTTTTGTCGCAAACATTATTATTCTCGGTGCGTGAGTTAATTTTTTCCCCGTATGTTCCTTTCTGTGCCCTGAGCTTCGAGAAGCTCCGGACTGTTGTCCATTCATTTTCTAATCATGTCCGCACAACGTCAATTATTTCTACAAAAGTAATCTTCGACCTTTTCTCTACGGTACGACGATCTTTTGTTTTCTGCATCGTTGACGAAGAATTCGCGAAATCGTTAATCGAGAAATCTCAAATTGGAGTTTCATGGAGAACACGAGCAGTGGGTGCGAACAGAAGAGGCAAGAAAGCTGGCCAACGTTGAATTTTTCCCACGGCCGTCCTCGACCGACTTCCTGCTCGCGCGCGTTTTGCACCCCCGTGGTAAATGTGTGGGTGTGAGTATATCTTTAACAAAGACTGAAGGACCCCCGGCAGGATTATTCGAAGAGCGTTGGGATACATCGCGTGACCTACTTGAATGTCCACGAATAGAAATAAAATGAATATCAAAACAACACAAAAAAGCTGAGGCTTCAAACTTAATCCGTAAATTTATAACCACGAGAAAACAGCATGGGTACCTCACCCATGCTACAAATTTTTATTTCTTGTTGTGCAGAAAAAATGAAACGAACAAATTTTACACTTTATGCACTTAGTCTCTGTTAATTTAAAGAAACCAAGTAATATTAGTTTTGGGTTTACATGTTTTTATTTAATTTGAAGAAAATGGTCTGATTAAATAAAATAAAAGACAATTTTTGTCCTTGATTTGGATTTCTTAAGTTAATTTTATTAAAATAAGTGAGGAAAATTATTTATAAAAATTTAGGTGAGGGTCAGATGACTGGTTTTCATGATTTGTTTTACCGATAAGATTTCTTCTCCATTTCTTGAGATATGTTTAATTACTACTTTTCGCTGTTATATGGTATTTTTATTAATCTTTAAAAATGCCAAAGGTATGGCGCAGTCTTCTAAACGGATTGCGGTGGATGTTGTCAGACGGCGTGACGCGTAGCGTCGTAGGGATTAATATGACACAAACCAACGAAGATTTTTCTTTCATTGACACTCTTATGCAGAATATGAACGGAGAAAAAACGAGAAATGTTGAAAATCGATTGAATGGTACACTTTGATACAGAAAGATTAAATTTTGTGAAACAAATGCTACGTTTTGTAACAAAAAAATCTTTCTTTTTATTTTCAAAAACATTTAGGCTCATGTTTTAGACAATAAGGTTAGAAAGATTTAGACTAAATTTCATTTGAATCGGTCCATTAGTTTTTCAGCTAAACGTCACGTCAGTTTTGAAAATCCTGTTTAGAAGGCTGTACCATACCGCAGCAACTTTGTAAGATTAATTTTTTTAAAAATACCACGTAGGTAACAGTCAAAAATAGTAATAAAACATACCCCAAGTCTCAAAAATGGTGAACAAATATTTCCTTTAAAAATTGAATAATGAAAATCAGCAAATTCTTTCCTCCCCCAAAGGTATCTCCCCCTTAAAAACGTCCGATTCACACGTTTCGCATTTGGAGTGTCAGTTATACAGTGGCCCTTCCGCCTGTGCAACGAGATAAAAAGAACGGTCGTATAATCGTCGCTACAGACATTGTAAAGTGTGGTGCGTATACCACGCGGAACGACGGCTTCAAAGTCCCTCCTCGCGACGCTTTTATGTATTGTGTCAGCCATTGCAGTAGGTATATTACCCCCTTAACGATGGGGGGAGAGGAAGAGAGAAAATACCGCCTCTGCTTGCTTCTGCGTGTCTTTCCATCCCCCATGCAACATTACTTCAGGACCATAAATGATGAATTATTAAGAAAGCTCTACAAAAGTCCACAAAGGGGAGAATATGAACATTATATACTTTCAAACGTACCAGACCGTCCAAAACGACCCCCGTGTGCAATTTGCCGTCTAGGCCAGTGTGAGTTGAATGGACCTGGACATTCAAGGGGAATCCCGGAAAAAATAAAGATACAATTACTGAGTCATCTCAAGCACAAGCGTAAGAGTTATCTGCAGATCCCTCTCTGGAAGCCCAATTTGAAGGGTCGAAATGATAATTTTTTTTCCAGTAACACATTGGTTGCAATAAATTAATTTTTTCCCAGCATGTTGTACACATGTTTGTGGTTACAATGTCATTTTTTCGGAAGAAAATCTTTCAAAGTATTCGTGGTGCTGCAGTTGGCGTTGCAGTCTTCCAGCGACGAGGCCCGAAACGGCGGGGTCTCTAGCAGGCTCACATGTAATCTGAAACGAAAACAAAAAAATTCTTCTTCAAATATATCCGTCTGGCTATGGGTTCACTTTTCGAAATTTCGAAAAATACGAAAAATGACAGCCTCTCCAAGGAAAACATCATTTTTCTCTTGAAAAACAGCATGCCGAAGTCATTGTTATTAACAAATGGTTCATCCAATTAAAAAATGCGATCGTGAATCGAAAATGACTACTGTTTGAACGTTAACTGTGCAAATTCAAGTCAATAGTGTGAAAGATGATCGAGATATCAATCCCGCCGGATCAAGATATGTAGTTTCAAGATAATCGCTTTCAAAGTTTACATATTTTACACAATCTTGCGAAATATTGTCGTTTTACCGCTAGCCAGCGATTCCAGCACCATACAAGTGTCCTTCCTCATAATCGAGATCGTGCTGTACACCTAATCTATGCAATCTGCGGGCAATTCGGGCCTCTTTTGAGTGCTCTTCTGCTGTGAAGCCCGCTTTCGTTACACGCGAACCATCCTTGACCCGACGCACACTGTTCCACTGAAACAGGTATAACTTCGTGAATTTGTAGAATTTCAAGGTCCGCTTGATCTTAAAATATTCTTGAAAGCTCACACTGTCTCAATATGCAAAAAAAAAAACGATTTTTTTAGTTTCCAGAGAGGAATACCCCCTTAAGGGGTTTAACGAGCCGAAAAAACGATTCCTAGCGAACTCGAGGCTCTGTTCAAACCCCAGCCAAACTTCCACCAAGTTCTCAATTGCAAGCTCTGTAAATAATCTCGAAAGTTTCAAGCGTTGGGCCTAAAATTGTGCCAAGACTGAAAGCCTCCTTTCCTATCGATTCGGTGGAAAAAGCCTGTCTCGAAACCCGCAAACTTAGGGCGCATATGAAACACACGCAGAGTCAAGAATAGATGCGTCAACTAATTCATCATTGTTAGCTGTTAAGTGATAAATTGGATAGATTGGGCATGTGTGTGTGTGTGTGGGGTGAAGGATAGTTGGTGAAGGAAGCTCGTGCGCGCGATACGAGCGGCCAGGGCTCGTGCAGTGGTTACGGCTATTCCGGAGATACTAGTCAGACGCGTCTTGACTAAATAGAGTGGTACGAGCGAGTGGTGCCTTCGTGTATGTATAGGGTGTCGAAAATTCACCTGACATTTTAATTTATCAATAAAACGTATTATTTATCTGAAAAGTACGAATATTTTTATTTTGAGGCCTTAGGCTACAGTGACGGGTATAAAGTCATGTGCGCATTTAACAATTTTTTTTCGTATGAAAAAATGATTCACTCATAAAATTAATTACACATCTATTTAGTATGAATATCAAGCTGGTAGAAAATATATATATATTTTTTTTCGATGTACATATTTTTGACCCAGAACAACAAACAAAAATTCTCGTCAATCTACATTAGAATACATAGAGAAGTTGAAAATTGTTGAACTTATTTGTCACTCCAATTGGAAAAAAGCTGTTTCGAAAAGTTTCGAGTAGTCGGCTATTTTGTACATCGACAAAAAGAAAATATTTTCTAACAGCTTGATATTCATACTAAATAGATGTGTAATTAATTTTTGGAGTAAATCACTTTTTCATACGAAAAAAAATCGTTAAATTCGCACGTGATTTTCTACTCGTTATTGTGGCCTAAGGCCTTAATATAAGGTGGAAACATCGAAGGTACAAACAACGTTTGCAAACGTCCCTGTTTGCAAACGTTCACTCTTTTGACGAAATTTTCAATAACATTTTGGCATAATTGCGGACTAATTTTATCAATGGTGCGTCCAATAGCTTCCTTGAGCTCCGGAATGGTCTGTGGATCATTGGCATACACGTTTCCTTTCACAAAACCCCCAAAGAACGAAGCCCAATGACGACAAATCGCACGATCTTGGTGGCCATGAAACTTCGTCTTCAATAACTATGCAGTAACAATGCAGCAAATAACAATTTCTATGCCTTGCTCGATCGTGCAATTCTCCATGACTAAACTCCAATACTTCCTGATGACAGGTGTCAAAGATTAGTGCTTCGTATTCACCACAAAAAAAATGGCGCCCAACTTAAAGTGTCAGGTCATTTTGAGACACCCTTTAGATCCGTGTTTGCTGGACTCTCCCAAACTACCTACATGTTCTTTGGCATGTCGCGTTTAACGTGGGGAGGGGGAGGGACTCTTCGCTCGCGTGATATGGACGCCGACGTATTGTGGCGTGTCAACGTCACGAGCCATCGAATGAAAAAGAGAAACGAAAAAGAAGGAATAAATTACCGCCCGAGATATAGAAGCAAAATTCGCAACATTTACAGCGGTCGAGACGAATTTTTCGAAATGTTCATTAGTACGAGGGAGACTCTATGGGCAGCTGAAAGTGCGGGAATTTGAAAAATTTCGTCAAAAATACACACCGGAAGAGTAGAATAATAATTAAGAGGGGCGGGGGGGTAAGTTCCCGAGAACAGTCGAGAGGTGCTTGGAAGTTTTTAGTAGCCTCCGACGAGTTCTCGGATACACGATGACAGTCGTTAGCGACCAATTTACCGAGCTAACGAATCTGAATCCGCACGCGCCTCTCTGAGACAATGATTTTTGCGATGTCACGTCTCGGATTTTATTTTCATTGTTCCTCTCATTTCCGGGCATTTTTTGTTCCTTTTTTATGCACGTTTGGATTGAGAACAGGATAGTTCTCTCTTGTAATAACGACCGAGTCGTTACGAGCTGTTGGTATATACGTGCATACAAATCTAGTTCGACTTTGATGGAGGCGGAACGTCCGTGACCCTTTTTGAGTGATTTAAAAGTGATTCACACTCGAACGCTCCAGAATAACGATACTCTGGGCATTTCCTCACCCAGATGCGGTGGGTGATCACTATTTATTTTTAAAAAGATCTCCAAAACAGGTTCGCCCTCCATTCACGAGGAACAAATTGGCTGATCAAATTGTATGGAAAAATTTAGTTGCTTTTGGTGGAAAAAAAACATGGATTGTCGTGGTAAGAAAAGTGAAATTTCGCGAGGCAGACGAGTTGATGTTGCATCGCGATGATTTTGGCTAGGTGTGGCACAACCCGAAGGAATTACACGTCAGGAAACTTGGTCGAGGTCAGGTGCATTCTTCATGGTTTTCTCGGCGATGGAATGCGAGAGGCCTCGCGCTGTGCCAGTCCCTCGTAAATCATTCTGGCAAAATGATACGCTGCTGTTGCCTCAAGAATATGCAACATCGACAACGTCTTCGCCTCTGGATTTATACGATCCTTTCCTTGCCTCGTTTTTTCTTCTCCCTCTCACTATCGGTTTTTCTCCCCTGCCCAGACGACGCGTTAATTTGTGAGAAAATTGCCACTGACTGAGACAAATATATATTTCGCTATAATGTAGCCCTCAGCCCCACAGTCGTCTCATTTGTTCTCTGACGTGTGCCTGCCGAAGAAAGGGGACAAAAGATGGACGTTTTTTCTGTGGCTCGTTACGAGGATTTTTTCGTTTCTCGCTGGTATGGGTCAATCAATTATTGGAATATGAACGAGGCGAATATGGGGAAAAATGAGGGTGAAGTTTGCATCGTTGAAATGCAACGATTTTTTTCTTTTCTTTTTATTGCATTATTTTTATCTTCATCCAAAGCCTCTTTGCAAATTGGAGTTGTGAATCTCTAATGTGAATTCGCAAAAATGTTCGAGTGAACTTTACAGCCTTGAGGCAAAAAAATGAAAGAATTAAAGAGAATCAATTTTCGTTGCATTCCAACGATTCAAGCTTTATCGTGATAGAAAAAAAAGTATGAATACATTTGTATTTGGTCGGAGGTGAACGTGTCTTCTCCAGGACTCGTTTATCCTCTGGATCTTCCATCGCTTTGTACGGTATTTACCTCTTCATAAAAGGCAAAAGTAACCAAGGGCTTTGTTGCCCCTGTCACGTGTTTTTTGCGCTATACATTTCGCCGGGGACCACCTCGCTTGTCCCTACGATTTGTGCGCCAACATAAATCTTTACGTCGACTGACACCCATGGGAGAGAAATATATATGAAAAAAGGTCTGAGAAAAAAAACGTGGTAAATATTCGGAAGTGGGGCTCCTACTAGAGTCAGGCTAATTTTCTTCAAGGGTTGAAACAAACCCAAACAACCCTAAACAACCCCAAACAACCCTAAACAACCTCAAACAACTCCAAACAACCCCAAATAACCCCAAACAACCTCAAACAAAGCCAAACAAAAATTAGCCTGATTCTGGCAGGCACTTCCGAATATTTACCAAAAAAGTTTTCGACCTTTCCACCCAAGAAAGTACATATCAATTATTTTCGCGATATTTGTTTACCAAGCTTTTTTCGAGATCCTGGATTTATCGTCGATTGTTGGGCAGATGGGAAAAATCTCTCTCGCGTATCTGGCGTATATTTTCGTTCTCCATAGGGTTGAGAGCTTACGAGCCCGGTCCACCCTTGTATTACAAAACCATCAACGAATGTACGTAGTTCCCCAGATCGATAGCTCGCCCCGTCGCTGCCGACCTTGAAACTAATCGCTTTTTAAAATGTGCCGGCGTATACACGTGGGGGGACTTGTCAAGAGTTTTTTACAGTTTTTTTTTCAACCCGGGCGAACAGTCGAGGCAAAAGTTCAATTAACGGGTTATGCCTGGTTGGAGCAGTCGAAAAGAGTTCATTTTTGGATTTTTTTTATTTGTAAAATTGTGATGATAATTTATTTACCAAAATTAGGTACTCGAAAAAGTATCATTTTTCACTTATTTATAATCGATTTACATCCGATGTCCGGGGAGTATCTCTCGAAAACTTTTTTGCGGTAAGCAACCAGATTGTCTAAAATAAAAAAAATCCAACAGATTTCGTCACTATATTATGATATTTAAGTCTGCATCGGTGGACTGCAAGGAAAATATATTTTCTTCATAAGAAGAAAAATATACTTTTTTCTCAGAAATTTTTTAAATAGAAAATTAAAAAATGGCGCGTATTCAAAGTGAGTATCTTAATTTTTGCGAAAAAATGGGCATCTCTCGTTCATTAGATCGAAAGCATACAGCGGGAAAAAAATCCTTCGGTCAAATACTATATTTTTACGTCTAGAAAATGCCCTGAAAAAATAAAAAAGATCGATGCAGTAGATTTCGAGATATTTTCCTCACCGACTTTGAAAACGTACGTTCGAGAAAAAAGCGTTTAAAGTTTCGAACGATGCGCCGAGTCGTTTGACGGGCGTCAACATAACGGCCTATAAATCTGTCAATTTTGATCCGACCACATTGGAATTTTCAGGGAACATTTACAAAACAATTTTAATATGGTAAAACCAGCGATAATGTTACCGAGGAAGTTTTTTTTTATTACTCGTTGTTCTTTTTTACTCGCTCGAAGTTTTTAAAACGGATAAAATGATATACTGTCAAAATATGTTGGTTTTGAAAAAAAATGATTTTCCGACTTTTACAAATGGGCTGTTTGAAGCGTAGAACAGGGAATTTTCTAGTTTTTTACGAAACTGTAAAGCCAATTAAAAAAATCTCTTTCAACGTTAGGGGTAATGTCTGTTTGAGGCGTAAGACAGAGAATTTTCTGGATTTCTTAAGAAGAAACTATAAAGACAATGAAAAAGTCCTTTTAGCCGTTTATTCTTTATATATTCAAGTTAACCATTTTTTTTAATTTGAAAAATAATATGCCTCTCTACCACACTTCGGATTAAGACCAATTTTTTTCAAAGTACCAATCGGCGCGCAGTAGAAGTAATGTACATCGGCATCTGGAAGGAAATAAATTTTTATTTCATCAACAACATGAGTTTTGCCACAGAAATGTACAGAAATTCGAAAAAATATTGTTTTTTTGCAAAAATCGTAGTAGCTCAGAAAAAAATGAATTTTCCCTTAAAAAATCGATCGTAATTTATTTACAAAAACCGTAATCATTAATTAACCAAAAAAATCGTGTGTACTTCGGTGGGAAATCTATCGGAGAAGCTGCCGTTAAAATTTGAAGTCAATCTGATAAAAATTGCTCGACTCCACCTGCGTGCCAATTTCAAAAACAATCTTCCGCGAAAAACGGGATTGAAATTGCTTGAATTTTGCTCTTTCTACGCGTCACAAAATTAATTTTACTCCCCTTTTCGTTCAAATACATTTTATCGCTCATTCCTTAGCCCATAAAATCAACAAAAAAAAGCAGAAAACTATTTACAAATAGCGAATGCACAAACAGTGGCACTCGCTCGCAATAAAAAGTCGAATTTATAATTCCGGAGCTATGAGAAAGTTCTGAAATTCGGCTTTAACCAGCATTAAAAAAAGCTTCATAAAAAATGTCAATGAATGTTATTCTTCAGATATTTGTACGTCATTTGAGCCAATAAAAAATTCTAAAAAAAATCTCAAACAGATATTACCCCTGAATCACTTTCCCTCGGAATTTCCCTCTTCTTTTTCGCCGCCCAGAATTGATTTTTGTGAGTGAGCCATTCAAGCAGTTCGGACACGGCCCTTCCATTGGGAGTTCCAAATAGAGAACATGTCCACCCCAGACGGAAGTTAGCGAAAAAAAACTTTTTCATAATCGTCCCAACCATTCTACGAATCGAACAAAAACAAATGATTCCAGGATCTCTGGTTGCGCCCTTCATCCCTTTCGATCTTCCCCTTCGAAAAACCGTTCGGTCCTTTAGCCCAGACACTGCCTCCGAAACTAAAAGTTTCCGTGACGTTTTGCCGCGATTTTCTTCGTTGACGAAACGCGCCACCCCCGCGATCCACCCCCATCCCCTATCTCGGGAGAGAGCGACGAAAAATGTAATGTTGCACGGATCGCGTGACTCCGGCCCGATGGAAGAAGGCCTTCCGACGGCTATGCCAGCGGCCCGTCAAACTTTTCGACTTTTGGACGATCCGCAAGCTCGCCCGTTCGTCCCGGGTGCTCGATGTGCCCGAAAAACGCCAGCGCGAGACACGTTCGAGGAGGAAGGGTGCAAAAAAACGTGTACACATCGAAAATATTCGACGATTCACGAGGTAAAGTTACGAAGGACTATAGAGAGGCAGAAAACGTCTGGGTTTTTAGGTCGTTTTGTGCGCCTTCGAGGTTATATATTGATCGAGGGCTGAGCGCGGGAAAAGGGCGGGGTGGGCGATACGGGCTCGTAGAAGTCGAGGCGAGTAGGGCGGAAGGGAGAGACGCTAAGTCGAAATTATGACGTTCCCGCTGCCGACAATACGAGACGAAAAATAAATATTTTTTCTTCCTCCTCCCTCGCCCCTCAAGGTCCATTTGTCTGTTTGCACTCCACCCACGCGTATGGACTCTTATACGAGAGTACGTATAAGGCTGCGTTGCACATCGTAGGGGAAGACGAGGGTTGAGGACCGATCTACTCACCCGGCCCCAAAAAACCTCGCGTGAGCAAACTGGCATCTCGTCCATCCCCAAAGGGTAATAAAATCGGCATTGGTCGTAAGAGAGTTCAGAATCGGCACACTTGTCTACTGGTATTTGAGCAGCTGGCGAACAAAATCGGACTTGTCCACACTACGTCAAATTACATTTTTAGTTTATTTACTCTTGTGCCTAAAAACTGCCATTTTTGTCAAAAAGGCAGTTTTTGACACATTTTGAGGTGGCTAGAGCCGGATTTTATTCAGTTTTGAGAATCAAGGTGTGCTTTAAAAATACGAAAAATATAAAAAAAACTTCAAGTGGTGTGGACAAGTCCGGTTTTGTTCGCCAGCTCCTCATTTTCTCAACAGCTAACTATCCGAGTAAGACGGGAGTGGGTAGAACATCGGTAACCAATCGTCACGGCAGACCTGATTGGAGGACATCGTTCTCCAAGCAATAAAAGCCTCAACGAGTATCCTGCGGGCTTCACCTTTTCTCGTCCTCCACTCTCCACCAAGCACAACTTCCACAATTTCATTTTATCCATGTCCTTTTCACTTTCAAGGGCTGGAAAGGGTCGAGCTTCCACCAACGCACCGCTTCCCCTCGATTCAATCTTTCAATCATCTTAATTTCAGTTGTGAAAACTTGCGATTCTCTCCATTTCAGTTATGAGGGGAAAAAACTCATTAGTTAATTCGCTACCGTCGCAAGGACGATAACAAATCGAAACGGAAACACCCTCGTTCGAACCTGGACAGTCCGCGTGTCTTAGATTTACGACACGGTTCGAGAACGTGGAAATTGGAGCTAGCGTTCGTGTCGTCGTTTCCGCTGGTCGGAGGCGTAACGAATGTTTGTTTGCGAACGCAATGATGGAGGGCTTGGACTTGGATAATTTGTTTGCTACGGTAGCAAACAAAATATGTTCAGCGCAGCGATATTTAACTAATGTTTATATACATAAGATATATATATATGTGTACAGTTTCTATAGATACTTTCAGGAAACATTTATATGATGAAATACTGTTGAAATATATTGATTTTGAAAAGAAATGATGTTTCGACTTGTGTTATATTTTGTCGTTATAATATTTGTATAATTAGCAATGGAATATACATATTTCAATAGATCAAAGTCAGATGTTAGAATTGGTTTGTATGAAAATTCTTCATGAGATCTTTTTTCACAAAGTTTCCTTAACATTTAAGGTTAAAAAAAGATTTTTCCAGATAAAACAAATAACCAAGACTATTTTTTTAAGCCGCGTCAAAAAAAGTTATCATTTGTAGAAATGGCATGCGAAAACACACAAGGAAATGTTTTTTATCTCGTAAACCGTGGGACTTTTACTAAACTGAAATTCTAGCATATAGTAGGACATGATCTGGCTTATCGACAGATGCAGAATTATCCATTCATAACAGGACACCCAGTATATATATATATATATATATATGAGGGTGGTTGAAAAAATCGATTTCTTTTTCTCGACTGAAAATTGAAGTATGTTAAGAAATAGAAAGTTTTTTGCAAAATTTGAGGGTTCTAAACAATTTTTTAGTTAGTGCTCAAACACCTTTTTCATTTTTTTTCATGATTATCAGAGTATTAAATTTTTTGTATCTCGATGCAGAAAATGTTATTGCGTGATCCAATGTAAGTCTTGATTTAATTTTTTCTATAACAATACACCATTTTTATTTAAATATTTTTTTTTCCCATCAACAATTTGTATTTGCAGATTGAGAATCAATATATGTATTTCTGTTGTGAAAATTATATCAACCACTTGATGAACAAGAACACGGTGTTTACATCACTGAACGTCTAACAAGTATGCGTGTTGTTTTGGAGTAATATGTTGTTTTGGCGTAAGAAAATAAATGAAGAAAAAAAATTGACGAAAAATCGAAAAAAAAAATTAATCGTTTGAGCACTACCTAAAAAAATGTTTAGACGCCTCAAATTTTGTATAAATTACTTTTTCGTAACATTTTCCGTTGAGCACTGCAAAACAAAATTCATTTTTTTTAACCACCCTTATATATATGTATGCATGTATGTATGTACACGTACATACGTAAATATACATCACGAGCTCCAGAAAATAACGGCCTTGAAAAAAAACACCCCATCCCTTCGCCCGCCACTTTCAGCTCTTCCATGCACTCATAAGCTTTTACATCGCTCACTTTGTTCATACACGGGTATATCGGTGCACGGAGAACGTAACGAGCGATATGCAATATGCGATACCCAGAGAGAGCTTTCGCGTAAATCACCACACCTCGTTATGACGTCACGTGATTCACCCTGACCCGAAGAGGCGAGCCGAGAAGTTCGCAGCGGGGGTGTGATACCTGGGTAACCTCTGTACCACCAGAACCAGTAAAAGCGACCGAGAAAGCTCACGTTTCGCCCCAATGCAACTTCTTGCACATAGGTGCATTCGTATATATGTATATATCTATATGGAGAAGTGATTTCGAAGACATTTGGGTTCAAGGACTTCCCTTATAGTAGCCAGTTCTCCTGTGCTCGGCATTATGTACATATATATGGGAAAAGTATATTTTCAACCCGTAAACATACGTATAGGTGCTCTGAGACCCCCATGGGGCAAGTACCCTTTGCAAAGATGATTACCATGCCGACTTAATACCACGGTCTTACTCTCTCGTCTAAAAGCTCCTAGGGAACGTAGAAACGGAGCGAGGGATTTTTCCAAGACGTACTCTCGCCTCTCCGCGACGGCGAGCTTAAATTTTGAGGGGTGGAGGTAGAGAGTAAATTAGGAGAAAAAATATATGAAGATTTGTGTTTCGCTGAGATGACGATCGCGCGAGAGGGGGAAAAACACGGCGGACAACGAGGAACTATTTTCGCGGATGGGAAAAAAACGCTTTTATGGGCGTATGTCGTTGAAATTTTCGAAAATAGCGTTCTTTTTGGTTTTCGACGGATTCTCAAAATATAACAGTTAAAACAAATTATCTGAAAATGTCTCAAAATGTCTTTTTCACAATCGGTGATCACGATACCTAAAAATCAGTGCATCGATCTACTTCAAATTTGACAAGCTTCGTTTACATGGTAGAAATCGTGCTTGGACGAAGGATTTCTTTCAATGCTTTTTTTTTTCATCAACGAAAATAGAGCTTTTTCACCGAAAATCGACACTTTCGCGATGACCACGGCCATTTTTTCAAAAATCAGTATTTTATCAAATCTTTCGTCCAGGCACCAGATCATTTCATGCAAGAACTAAATGCGTTTGATTTTTTTTCGGGTGACTTGTTTCCGAGCAGCAGTGGGCACCACGAAGGACATTTATCAAACAGCGGTATGCACAAGTCATTGTACCTATCACATTTATAAATATTCTTCAGTACAAAAATTCTAAAAGGTACTCAAAAACATATTCTCCTATAAAAAATAATATAAACAATAAAAAATAATAAATAATATAAAAAAAATTATATATATAATAAATAATAAAAAAATATATATATTTTAAAACCTGCACACGTTTTTTAGAAAAAATTCACGAAAATTCTTTTTTCCTGCCACGAGTTAGGTGTAACCCGTTATAGTTTTTCCTCGTTCTCCTAGGCATTCGGGATTTTCTCGGACTCGTTCTCAGAAAAATCTGGGGAAACTGGATAGTGGATGCATCGGGTGTGTGCCCAATGGGTTTTTTGACTCCGCATACTCTTCCCGATCCGACGCAGGCTCACTCCATCCCTACTGATACACTCCACAGTCTTCGCTGGTGCCTCCAAGCTGAGGTGCATCGCGAAAATTGGCTCGTCGATTCGATATTTTTCGATAATGGATCCGGCGAACTCTGCTCGGATAGCAATTGCCCATTCCCTAATATTCGTATCTGCAAGGAAAAAAAAGGCGAATGACCGTAATATCGAGAGTAAACATAATTCGAAGATAGCAGAGCGGAATATGACTGCGGGGTCGATGTGTGTGTGGAGGTATACACCTTGGAGAAAAAGGGCGATTCGTATCGGACTCGCGTGATATTAAGAAATGAATCGTCGAATATCTCGGCAGTTATCGGGCTTGTACGTTTTTCCGTGTATGAAATCTCCTTGGATCCGCGCATATAGGCCTGTCGCGATTAACTCTGCCATCATTTCCATCATATCCCTCTTTCTCTAATTCCTTTTTCATTTCGTCCGTGAGTTCACGGTATTCTTTGCTACCGAATGCACACGCCGACGTTGATACTCGCTGATCCTGTTTATCCTGATTTATGTTTTGAGATTTGCATATCGGAGGGTGGGTGAGGAGATTAAGAAATCTGGAGCAACAAATATCGGACAAGGGAGAATTTTTTTTTCTTTATTCTTCGAGATCGCTGCTCCCGGGTGAAAAATGAATCTATGAAGGAGAAGACTCGTGGGCCATCGAAGAATAAAAATATTCGAGGCAGTCGGCAAAAACAGTTAGGGCTGCTCGGTACCCTCATTGGAGTTGTTGGAAACGCGTCTACGTTTTTTCCCCTAGAGAACATCCCCCCTCTCTCTCTCTCTCGCTGTCTCTTCTGACAGCCCTTTTTTCCTTTCTCTTTCGTTGATACGCGAACTTCTATTTTTAACGGCCACAGAGTCCCGGAGGGCAAAAAAAAAATGAACGCCTGTGTCATCGCGGTCTTGATTCAACTGGGGATATCGTCGGTCTTTACTTCGCGTTATTCGTCATCGTGAAAGAGGGAGAGGGGGGGGGGAGGGAGGGAGAGAGGGGGGGAGGGAGGGAGAGAGAATATCGTACACAATTGCCTTCTCCATTCTCGATGTGCCCCCTGCACGAATGTCTGCCTTCGCGGCTAGAAAAGCTCGCGAAACGTCATATAAAACACAGGACCCACGACTCGACAATTCATAATTATGCAAATGTACCTTGCGCTACATTTCTCCTCCCATTATTTACCCAATTATAATTTATTCCCAAGACTTTCCGTCTGCATTAATTTAGCATAATCCATTCGGGGATTCGTGTGCGCGAGCTGTATTAACTTCAACGTGGAAAAAAAAAACGAAAACCACCTACGTATTTTTATAGTGCAAAGAGGGTATTTTATTGGGATTTGATGGATGCATAGTTGATCGGTTATGCTCGTCTGGCATCGCTCTCGTTTCAATACGCGATTCAAAGTACGATGCAGTATGTGTCAAAATACTCTTGACGTATGTAGCGGAAAGTTCAACTCTGCTCGCCTTTGTGGATGAATTTCTTAAGGGCCGTGACAGGTGGAACGCATATTTACGACGGAAAGGCTGATTCACGTGTGTGCCTTGAGACATTCTCTCTTTCTTTCTCTCTCTCTCTCTCTCTCTCTCTCTCTCTCTCTGTCGCTTACATACCCAGCCGTTTGGTTCCCTGCATATGCCAAGGCCCAGAAGCATGCTCAGGATACATTCGGTACCGTGAAGTTGAGACCCCTCGTTGTCGACCTCTATAGGGCAAAGGAAACGACGATACCATCGCATTCGCACTTTGGCGATGTTACACACACGGAGGAAGACCGTTGCACGTACTTTAGGATTCTGAAGCATCAGCTTACAGCGATATGACAATAACTCTTGGCGTCTACCTGCACGGTATACGAGAGCTGCTTCTTTTGTGGGGTCTTTCAATCCATCTACCCATAGGAGGCCTTTCTGTTCATGTACGCATATGCCGTGCACAGGGGCTCGCATATATACAGGTAAACGGACACGGACGCAGACGAATATGAGGAGAGGTGATTTTGAAGACATTCCATTTTGAAGACCATCCACATAGCCTATTGTATCTGTAGTCGATATTGCGTTAACCTCAATGACTACAAAATCCTTTTCGGATCAATGAAAACACATTCATATGGACATTTGAAGGACCATCACCAGAGTTTGTTTGGAAAAAAACGGTTCGTTGGAAAAAATGCCGAGGACCTCGAAACAACCGAAAGTGATGATAGCCAACGTTACACAGGTACAACGAGCGCAAAACGCCCTTTTCACGTGCATGTACAGCGTGGTCGGAAAATCGACGGCTAAAAGGAAAATCTAGATGCCGCGGGTCAATATCTATCAAACTAACACTGTGTACCTATGCTGTACGATCTTTTTGAATTTTCTAGAAAAAAGTACTTTTTTATTTTTCCCTTTTGTGTATGTACTTTCTACGCGATTTTTTTTTAATTGGCCCGAATTAAAACTGTGTGGATAGTACTATAAGATCTATTTGAGTTTTCGAGAAAAAAGGACTCTTTTATTTTTTCCTTTTGTGTATGTACTTTGTTCGCGATTTTTTACTTGTGTCATCGTTATGGAGTGCACTGGTGGGCGATGAATAAATTACCAAATAAACACTAAAGTAAATGCCTTGGATTTCGATCGAAAGTTTAAAAAACAGGCTTAAGTCGATCATTGCTAAAGTTCCGATGGTAAAAAAAAATTGTTATACTAGTCCGAATTACTCCCAATCACTTTTCAGGAAGGGCACGACTTTGACGGGCCGAACATCGGTCGTTTTTTCCGAATTTATTTTTGTCTACTAGATTATTTATTTGGGATTTGGAAAAATGGTATTTTATTGAGCACACATTGAACTTATTTTGTGTATATTTATATTTGAAGAAATAAAAAATTAGCAACCTTAGAGCCGCTGTTTGAAAAATGTGGTCCAACAGCCGGATCAATAACTCGACAACGGTTAGTTTAGAAAATAAAAATGTTTAAAAATCTATATGAATGTGGTTCTCGTAGCACGTAGCCGTTTTTTCGAAAAAAAAAAACAATTTCACAAAACGGCAGGTGCTCAAAGAATGCGATAATGACAAAATTTTTACTTATATTCGGGAGCTTAAAAAATACTGAATAAAAAAAAGACTGCGTACAACGATATCCACTGAAAGTACGTCAATTTCGTTATTTTTAGAAATTGAGAATCGGACAATTATAAATAGCTGGAGTTACGATTCCAGCGAGATCGAGCAAAGTCGTGTAGGGAAAATTACTGAAGGTTTCAGTACGCGTAAATCGTTGCGCTAGCTCCTCTCACTAACTTAGCTAGATCGTCAGTAACTTAGTCAATTTTTGATCCTTCGACTTGAACATTTTTTCACATATTCTTGAATATGTATACTTTGACAAAATGCGAAAAAGTGATATTTTTTTATCCATCACAGTGGTGTTCGCCTTAAAAACTCCTAAGTAGAAAGTACACACACAAAAAAGAAAAAAAATCCTACGCTCCAGGACGAACACGAAGCAAAATTAAAAACGTCTTTGTTCTCGAAACCTAAAAAACATCGTGGGGCATATATGGGGATGATCCGAATACCTACCGACACGAGGCATCTAAATTTTCCTTTCAGACGTCGCTCTTCGGGCCACCCTGTACGTGCGTGTGTGTCCTTCTCGGGGAGAGCGCGCATGGCGTAAGGAACGAAAAGGCGGTCGAAGTGCTCATTGCATAAATTCATCGACCCTGCGCGACGTTACCAATTATTCGTAGAGTCTCGTTATATCGATTAACACCACCGTCCCAGTAGTTTCTCGGCATTAAGGGCATCGCCACAAGCATATACTCTCGCGTGTCACACTTGTTACCCCTCTTGTTACTTTTGCCCGCGCGACTCGTTATTGTGAGCCATTCAACGCGAAATAATAAGGTTTTTCTTTCACCACCGCTCCTTTGAAGGCACCTGTTATTCGTAGATTTCGAGCTTACGATATTCGTGAATAGATTTCGTAATGCGACCCCATTTATGTATAGGCAAAGTTTCGATTTTGAATATCGATTTAGGGGGACATTTATCGCGGAAAACTGAAATGGCAGAGTTTCCAGTAGTGGTGCATATTCATGGGACGCGAGTTCATGAACAGACCGCTGAACTATTCGCGAGCCCGCTCACTCGATGCCCCAGAAAAACGGTGATCCAATAAATTTTCCAACCGTTGCACCCCTATAGTCACCTCTTTCCCTCCTGATCTCTCTCTCTCTCTCTCTCTCTCTCTCTCTCTCTATCTATCTCTCTCTCTCTTCCGTCCTCAGGCTGGGGTTGTTTTATTTGCCCATCTCTTTTTATTCGTTGGTTCAGTTTCAACCACACGTGTAGCTGGAATATACCTGCACAAAGGAACGTTATCAACGGCTTCTCTCTCTCTCTCTCTTGCAGCGTCGTTCTCCTCCACATACCTCCCCATATCTCCTCCTCCTTGGAGTAATGCATTTTTTCCTTCCTTTTGTGCACTTTTTTCAGCCTTTTTCATCCACATGTGTATGTAATCTCTTGGCAACGTAAAAACTGGATTTCATCTCTCGGCAACCCTCGTGGCGCTCCCAGCCTCTCTCTCTCTCTCTCTCTCTCTCTCTCTCTTGAGCCGCGTCTCTCTCTGTCTTTATCTCGCGTGACGTAACGATAATTTAGGTGCGTTTACTTGGCACACCCGTTGACAGTCCTACGCCCGTTGGTTTTCGGCCAAATAGTCCAGGCCATGAGAGGACGAGAAGGAGAGAGCGAGGGGCCGAGAGCGATGCTGAGCCGCTGCGTTCTCTACGCCCGGGGCGCCCCTGTGAACACGATCCGCGAGGAGCAAAGGGAGGGAAACAGCGAGAAAAATACGTTAGCGAGGGAAAACATGATATGCTTTTTTTTTCTTCCCTTTGTGAGATACTCAGCGGAGCAAAACTCCTTTGCAATTTTGTTTCACCGACAACAGTTTTTCTTTTTCCACTTCGCCAACTACTGCGCCACGTTTTTTTACGGCAGTTTTTTTCTGAACCGTTACTGTGATTTATTTTTATGCGCCCTATTGGGTTTTCAGTCAATCAAGGTTATCGACGACTCATCAATGGCGATTCGATTAATCAGAATTTCGATGAAAATAGGACTCTGGATTTTATGTTAAGAATTGAAAATGATCGAAAGACAGCTTTCGTAATGAATTTTTCTACGTAACATATTAAGGATAAAATTCTGAAAATTTGGTATGTTTTTGTATAAAGTATTTCAGAGGTCGTGTAAAAATTTCACGACAATTAGGCAGCTCGTTATTGAACAATTAACATTCACAAATTAAATGCTGTCTTATGGAAACTGATGGAACTTTGCAATAAGTTTTTTTTGTGACCTCTCAATTTTGTAATATCTACAATATACTGAACGCAACGGAAGCAAAACGAAGTTTATTAATACATTTTTTTTATTTCTTTTAAAAATTGTTCTTAACAAAATGTTAATTTTTTAATAACGAGCTTCCAAATCGTCGTGAAATTTTAACACGACCTCTTAAATACTTCATACAAAAACATACCAAATTTTCAGAATTTTCTTATCATTTTTTATTGCAACCCTTAAGGAGGTTGAAGTAATGATGATAGACTTTTGAAAATTTTGTATGTTTTTACATGAAGTATTCAGGTGGCCGTGTAAAAACTGCATGACGATTAGGAAGCTATTTATTGAACAATTAACATTGACATGTTTCATAGGGACTCAACATCCTTAAAGCTTTTATACTTCGTGAAAGAAAAACATTGTTTAATCCTCAGCTTCTAGGTGCCCGACCCGCGTTTCGAACTTTCCAATGTTGCAAGGTATTAACTTCTCTCCATTTTAGTAGATTCCTGCGTGTTTTACTCAAATGGCGTTGCGGCGCTTATTCACGGCCGAGAAAAGCCAGCGGAATTCCTGACGAAAGACGAGCGCCGAATATTTATACGTCGCTTCGAGCAGAGTAGTCCCTTTTTGGCTATAGACCTTTTACCACTAGCAGGGCTTCCCCTCATCGGTCACTTCGTCTCTCTCTCTCTCTCTCTCTCTCTCTCTCTCTCTCTCTCTCTCTCTCTCTCTTTCTCTCTCTCTCTTTCTCTTTCTCTCTCTCTATCTGAATCTGCCTACCCAGGACGATCCGAAATTTTTCGGGCATTCGTCATTTTCGGCCTCTACGTACCCACCCACCAGCGTTTATCCCCAGATCGTTACGTATGTTGCGCACGTTTATCTTTTATCCGGCAAGGGTGCTGCGATATGCACAGGCCGAATTATCAAATCTCTCGCACGCACAGGCTGCCAACGATTTATACCGGGAGCCTAGAGACCTTGCGATCCGCATTCTCGCAGGCCAAACACGTATGCACCTTTTATTCAGGACAGCCGTGAGCCAGGGGGAAATACGCGAACGCGGAAAGGTCGCGACTGTTTCTACTATTAGCTTTATTTTTATTAGAAGTTTGGCGCGAGTTTATCCACTTTTCTTATTTTGAGATTTCTTTTTTCTCAGGATGATCTTCGGATAGCAGTTGCATGTTCACTATTGATGCACGTGGAATATTATCTTGAATTTATCGTGAGTTAATCTTGAATTTATCTTGAGCTCATCTTGAATTTATCTTGAGTTAATCTTGAATATATATTGAATATAAATTCAAGTTATCTTGAATTTATCTTAAAGTTATCTTGAATTGATCTTGAATTTATCGTGATTTCATATTGATTCCTCTCGAAATATGTTGGTGTTATCTTGGGTTTTCTTTTATTGTGTTGGATTTATCTTGGGTTATCTTTTATTGTGTTGGATTTATCTTGAATTTAACTTGATTTATCTTGAATTTATCTTGATTTATCTTGAATTTATCTAAAATGTATCTTGAATAATCTTGTATTATGTTGAATAAATATTGCTATTGAAATTATCTCAAATTAATATTACTCGCGGATTTTTCATCTCGACGAATTTATGTTTGTGACACAGTAGAACGCGTGGCTTTGTATATTTTATTCTATCCCTCTGTCTCTTTAGTTCTTTCTGTTGAAATGGGGCTCCGCAGCAAGTTGAATAAAACAAGCATCCTGGGGGAATACGTCCCTAGTTCATATATATATGTATACCGTTAGAAAAACGTTTCGATACACCGGTGTTTTACATCGGATAGGTATGTATAAGGTACAACAGCTGGTCGAGAGAGGCTCGAAGGTGAACGACGCTTCGGCAGTATCGGCAAAGAGTAATAAACAACGTGAACAAAATAAAGGTATTCGAAGCGTTTAGCCGAGCGAACGGTATCGCTTTTTTCGTATGCCAACGGTGTGTACGCGTATTTTTTTTTTCTCCGCGGATAACAATTTTTCCCGTCCGTGCGGTGTGCATTGTCTCGCTTATCACGTGCAGCCCACACGTGATCCTCGGCGACTATTTTCCTGCGTGCCTCGGACGAGTCGGAGGCGAAACAAAAATAAAAATCGATCTGATCTACGAACCTTTGATTCTTCCGTTATTCGTGTTGCTTTGAGACGAGAAAAGTGGCTATGGAGTGGTCGAGGCTCGAAGGTGGTTGCGACGGATCGTTACTGTATGGTAAATTCCATTCTGAAAGGCCGAATGGAAAAAATTGATGAAAAGTATTGAAGCGGACATCGACGTTCAATTTTCCGCAGCCCGTATTTTGTCATTGTTGAAAATGGACTCGAGAGATCGAATCGATGGGAAAAAATGTATACAAGGATAGAAATAGATGGAGGATAAATTCGGCGAAAAAGCAAGTGGCTTCAACGATGCGCGGAGCCAGCCATCGATGCTTGAAGTGGAAACGATTGTTTTCTCGATAAGATTTTTCCACCGAGGAGCAAGAGACCGAAACTCTCATCCTCTCTAGCGAATTCCTAACGAATTTCCATCAAACAGATTTACTCGTCCTCTCGTCTCTTCCACCGGGTTGCGGTATCGCGGATCAATACTTTCTTGTACGCTCGATTTATCGACCGTATTGAGGAACGATCGAGGGGAATACGTATAAGGAATGCGAACTGTAACGCTCGCGCTAAAGCGCGTAACGAATGCCGTATAAAGATCCTTCAGTATCTCGTGTGTTGGGACTTGGAGCAATCTTCTGGAGTGCTGTTTTGTCGAACGAGACTAATTTCATTTGAAAGCCAGACAAGCGAAAGTTCGCTGCAGCTGAAGAATCTAAAAGGATTAACGACATATTTGACTCTCTCTCTCACTCTCTCGCGCCTTCTGGTCCTGGTTGCACCTGAGAGAAATCCAGACATGAAGACGTAGAGGCATTCCCCATACCCACGTGACGTTAAGGCCTTAGACCACAGTAACGGGTATAACATCATGTGCGAATTTAACAATTTTTGTTCGTATGAAAAAGTAATTCACTCATAAAATTAATTACACATCTATTTAGTATATATATCAAGCTGTGTTAGAATTTTTTTTTTCGATGTAGAAAATTGCCGACTACTAATATTTTTCTTTAGTATTTTTTTTTTGAGGCGCTCCGCGACGTGACATTTAGCATCAACAATTTTTTACCGAGAAGAAAGAACAAAAATTCTCGTCAATCTATATTGGAATACCTAGACAAGTACGTACGGCATTCAAAAAATATTGTTTATTCAAAAGTTGTAGGTATTTGAACTTAAGGATGTTGAATCCCAAATCGCAAATGATGATAAAATTCTGAAAATTTGGTATGTTTTTGTATGAAGTATTTCAGAGGTCGTGTAAAAATTTCACGACAGTTAGGAAGTTCGTTATTGAACAATTAACATTTACAAATTAAATGTTGTTTTATGGAAACTGATGTAACTTTGCAATAAGTTTTTTTTTGACCTCTCAATTTTATAATATCTACAATATACTGAAAGCAACGGAAACAAAACGAAGTTTATTGATACATTTTTTATATTTCTTTTAAAAATTGTTCTGAACAAAATGTTAATTTTTTAATAACGAGCTTCCTAATCGTCGTGAAATTTTAACACGACCTCTTAAATACTTCATACAAAAACATACCAAATTTTCAGAATTTTCTTATCATTTTTTATTTCAACCCTTAAAGAGGTTGAAGTAATGATGATAGAATTGTGAAAATTTGGTATGTTTTTACATGAAGTATTCAGGAGGTCGTGTAAAAATTTTATGACGATTAAGAAGCTATTTATTGAACAATTAACATTACCATGTTTCATAGGGACTCAACATCCTTAAGAAATGAATTTTCAGTAAAAAATTTCGTTATAACTGCTCTCAAACTGCTCATAAAATGAAAAGTTTTCGGATAATCATAAATTGCATACGTATTTCTCTGCGATATGCAATTAGGAACATACATTTTAAATTTGAGGTAAATCGAGTGAAAATTGTTGAAGTTATTTGTCACGCCAATTGGAAAAAGCTGTTTCGAGAAGTTCCGAGTAGTCGGCCGGTGTGTACATCGAAAAAAAAATATATATTTTCTAACAGCTTGATACTCATACTAAATAGAGGTGAAGATAATTTTATGAGTGAATCACTTTTTCATACGAAAATAAATAGTTAAATTCGCACATGATTTTATACCCGTTACCGTGGCCTAAGGCCTTAATGGAAATGACGACCAGTAAAAAAATTGGCAAGCTAATTACCTGTAAATCATAATACCGATCTTTGCTATCAGCAGAGATTGAGCGCGCGAATGATTGGTCCATCGTTTAACTCGTAGATACGTAATGAGCTTCTCGTACACGAAAGCTGGGCTCAGACATTGTCCTTTTATGAAAAGTTTCTTCGAGGCTGTAAATAAATCTCCAGCGTCGATTGCTTTGCACTCAGAGTCTTCGTCTCCCGAGAAAGAGTGGCAGGAGGGGGGGAAAGAGAAGAGAGACTGAAGGATATGTATACCCGATGGAATTGGAAACGTACCAATGGAATTGGAACTTTTGTGCTGACTTTTGCTCCGCGGGGAGGATGTCCCGTGAGAGACAACCTGCTGTTTGTCCCTTTTGTACACCGGGACGCGAGAGACGAGGGGCAGACACAGAGCGAGGGTGGGCGAGCTTTTCGGCTCCCGATCTTCTTACATGTTGGAAAGCCGGAGGTGGTGTATAATCGAATCCATGAGATACGACAGGAACGAAAACAACCGGCGATATTACGTAAAAGACACGAGACTCTCTACTTAAACGGAATTTGCTGAATTTTTATCGCCTTTTTATTGTACCGCAAGCACTCGGCGATATTCGTGACACAATTCGTTCCGGAACTTGAGAGGAGAGTACGTGTACGTGAGAAAAAATTGCTGATTCACATGATTTTTTTAAGGGACGATTTTTTAAATCATTTTTCGGACTTAGGGTGTATTTTATTACTACTTTCGGCTGTTACGTGGTATTTTTTATTTTTAGCAATCTTCGTGAATGGCGAAGGTATGGCACGGTATTCTAAACGGGTTACAATGGATGTTATCGGACGGCGTGACACATAGCGTCGGCGGGATTGAAGTGAAAAAAATTAATAAAGCTTTTTCTTTCACTAGGACTCACACGCAGTATATGAACCAAAAATAAGTGAGGAATATTGAACATGGATGAAATGGCACGCTTTCAAACAAAAAGATTGAATTTTCTGAAAAAATGGTTACATTTTGCAGTTAACAAACCTTTTTTTTTATTTTTAAACTCATTACGGTCAAGTTTTAGACAATAAGGTTAGAACGATTTGTACCAAATTTTATCGGAATCCGTCAATTCGTTTTGTAGCTATACGTCACGGCAGTTATGAGAATGCAGCTTAGAAGACCGTGCCATACCTCCGCCACTTTTGAAGATTAATAAATAAAAAAATACCATGTAACAGCGAAATGTAGTAATAAAATATACCCCAAGTCTCAAAAATGGTGAACAAATATATCCTTTAAATAAAAATCATGAACATTAGACAATTTTTTCTGCGCCTACCGGTATCTCCCCCTTACTTCACATTGGACAGTGCGTCTCATACAAAATTCATCATTTGTTAAATAAATCGCAAGGTATTATTAATTGGTTGTTAAATATCGCAAAATATTAATAATTACTTGTTGAATTACCGTCCGATGGTCACATCGAGAACTCATTGCCAATTGTTGCAAACGTAACCGCGACCAGAATTCTCCACTTTTTGGATAATCGCCCGCACGAGTTCCCGAGCGGAAATGACGTTATTGTCGCGATGCACGAGAGAATATTTATTGCACTTACCGCTTTACAAATGAATTCAAATGCGTTTAAGGGCGAGCAAGGGGCGCGCGCTCCGGAAGAATTCGAAGTGCCGGTGGTGTATACCGGAAATGGGAGCAATAGCTGCATATATTTATAAATATAAATATACATATGTGTGTATATATATATATATATATATATATATATATATATATATATATATATACACATATACAGGGTGTCCTGTTATGAATGAACAATCCTGCACCTGTCAATAGGTTCGATCATGTCCTACTATAGCTAAAGTTTCATTTGAGTAAAAATCTCACGGTATTCGAGATTTTGGGCTTTATGTTATTTTTTGAAAAAAAAAATCATCTCCTTATGGTCTTTCGCATGCTATGTCTACAAATGATATGAATGGACAACAACTAGCCAACTTTTTAAAATAATTGGCACGATATGCATTGTACATTTTTTTACACCGCAGGCTATCAAAGTCAGCCGTTCGAATTGGTTTGTATGAAAATTTCGCATAAGATCTTTTTTCGTAAAGTTTACTTTACATTTGAGGTTAAAAAGAAGACTTTTCTAGATAAAACGAATAACCAAGAAGAAAATTTTAAACCCGGGTCGAAATAGTTATTATTTGTAGAAATGGCATATGAAGAACCAAAAGCAGATAATTGTTATCTCGAAAACTATGGTACTTTTACTGTACTGACATTCCAGCATGTAGCGGGACATAATCTGACCTATTGACAGTTGCAGGATTATCCGTTCATAACAGGACACCCTCTGTATATGTATATGTATACATACATACATACATACATACATACATACATACATACATACATACATACATACATACATACATACATACATATATATATATATATATATATATATATATATATATATGTAGGGGCAAGTTGACAATTGAATAAATACGAATTACAAGGATACGCACCCACGTCTCGCGTACTATCGATAATTCACGTGCGCATTGTACATGAAATATGTAGATTGGCCGAGAATGGAATTACATAACGTTGATCCAAAGTAATCGTGACTACTACGCAGGAAAATTGGTTTTCGAATGTCGCGTGTCCAATCCATACGTCAACTCCATTGGTCACTCGATACCATAGCCTGCAGGGACACCCTACAATTTTCAGTTATCAATTCGAATAATACTCATTGAAAATCGTCGACAGTGTAAGGAAACACGTTTTTACGTATAGCCGACGGAACTTTTAACCTTCGACAAAAAAGAGCTCCGTATTCGAAATCGACAGAAAATTTCCCATCAGATAGACTCATAAAATGGTTCAAAAATCGATAAAACAAAATTTCGACCATCTTCGCCACTTTCCCGGAGGCGTCAAAATACCGAAACTTGAAACGGCTTTACCGTCGACCCTATTGGAGTAACATAAACTTAATGAAGGTATTTCGAAAAGATTTTGGTCGACCAAGAGACTGCCGCTGGATTCATCTCATTATCGCAAATAGTTTTCCCGGACAGTGTAATTGAAAAATAGCCGAAAAAGTGACAAAAGGATGCATGGAAAAGTTGGCACAATTTGCAGGTCCCTCGTTGAGATTCTGTGAAAATTCGAGAAATCGTCCGGGCTCGATAAAAAATTTGGATTTTCGACATTTTCTTTTATAAATCCCTATCGATGTATTTTTATCCCCTAAATACGAATTCACCATTAAATTCCCTCAACAACCTGAATTTCTATTAAAAATCGTCAAAAGTGCATGGAAACACTTTTCGCGCGTTTGGTTTTCGTCATTTTGAGTTTTCGACAAAACCTCCACATAGCCCACCAGCGAAAAAAATCCCATCGAATACCCCCTTAAAATATAGTAAAGGCCAAAAAAGTACTGTTCCGACCGATTTCGTGATGTCCAATTAATCTGAAAAAAAAACAACACCTAAAGCATGTCACGACAAAACACATTCGCACTCTATATTTACTCAGGGACTTGATGAAAGGAAATAAAAACACATGCCAAGAATGGTTGTCCGAGTGCAAATACGATAAGGCTCAAAATGATTGTCGGCCATTTTTCACCGTACAACAGAGGGAATTCGAAATCTTGGAAGGTCACACGAACATCGATTGTGCGATAAAAATCGTAATTAGTCGGTCTCGAAATGGAGCGAAATAATTCAAGCAGCCCCACGGTCAACGTAAACGAATTACGCTATCAGGTGTCGTATCAGAGGCTCACCTTACGCGCGACCGCGAATAGTAACGCCATTGGACTTGAGCGCAATTTTGTGTCGCTGCCGTAAGATCAGGATCGAGGTTGCGATCAATCAGCGTGGTAAATATGGGCATCCATTATATCCTTAATCTTGAGGCGTTTGACGTTATCCGTTCTTCAGATCTCACAAATAACCACGTATCATTCGCAACCGCAACTTTTTGCCGTCCACGGTTGCCATTGTCACGAAAAAAAAACTACAAACCTACAGATGTTACACAACGTATAACTATTACATGGCATTGAAAATGGAATCAGACTTTTCGGGTTATAAAAAAAAGGTACGTGTAAATAATATGAGTTGATTTTAATATTTTTCTAAAAATATTTATACATTGATTATATTGCTACATTGAGTATATAATTACGTTTGTCCGGATTTGTTTTGGGTTCGTTTGTATAATAATTGTTAAACAATCTTTGACATCCAGCTAACTCAGACTCCTATTATTAATAGTACAAATGATAAGTACCAAATACTTATTATTATTATCACATTTTTTATATAAACTACTGTTTTCAATTTTTTTAAAATTATGTTTTGTTTTTTTTTCTTCGCACTATTACACTTGCAGGATGGCCCAATCTCCTCTCTCCATTAATTATTGACTACAGGGCTTTTATTTTTGAGCACATCTAAACATCGCCGTATAAACCCCTTGACCGATTTTGCTCATATTCGGACTAATTATTATTAATTATTATTATTTATGTTTTTAATGAAAAAAAATATCGAAAAAATGTATAAAAAATACTATTCTACTATTATTAATTATAATAATTATTAATAATAATAAGTAGGCTGCGCAGCCTTTATTTTTTAAATGAAAATATCTCAAAAATATGCCGTAAATGTATGAAAATTCATTATATTATTTTTATAATTATTGGTTAATTAAAATGATTATTTATAATGATAAGTAGGCTGGGTAGCCTACCTCAACAAAACGTATACAGTTTTAGAAGCTTTTACAAGACTAAAAAAATAAACGTGACGTGCGTAGAACAAAAACTTGACAGCGTAATACTCGCGAAAAAAATGTAAAATTGATACCCGCAATGTGAGGTATCAGTTATCAAATTGATCCCCCGCAATATTTCCGATAACTTGAGTGCTTCACACCTTAGTCACTTTACCTTCTCTCGTGAGATCAGCGTCGCGTTCGTCCCGGAAATTTACGCTAGGTTCTTCATATCCGGCCCGCTAATGCAACAGAATCGCGCGAGAACGACCGAGCGTCGATAAAATGCCAATGCGAACGTTCGATAGTCGCGATCGAGAAATATTGCGCGGAAAATTCACCACCTGATGGCTTTCACTCGAGACTCGCTCGTACATCGCGTGCGTCATTTCCGGTAATATAATCGATGGGACTTTCATCTCTGGGGGCGTTACTAATCAAGGCTTGGATTAAAATCCGTCGAACTCACGCACCAAAACTTCTCCGCTCTCTGCCACCCTCGACGTTGCGTCAAGGGTGTCGTAATTCCCGAATTACGTGGAGTTTCGGTAATTATGGAGTTTCGGGACCTTTGACGAAATGTTATCGCTTGATTCAAATTCATACAGTAAATTCTTCGTCATGTACTGAATGCGCGCTCCAAAATTTTTATATATCGTCTACATCGTTTTTATCAAATTTACAATAAAAAAACAACTTTCAACATAGGGAGATGCTTAGGCTCATCGCTGGATGGCAGTTTTACGCACGAAATAGTGTGAAAAATGGTTTAAAATGTTGTAAAAAACTGCTAAATCACTCAGTACGTTATGGCAATTTCGTCATCAGTGTCATAACGTTCTGAGTGATTTGGCAGTTCTTTATAACAATTTTAACATTTTTTCGTGAATTATTTATCAAAAAATTATTTATTACATCGAGAAATTACTTATTTAGAAATTATATAACATTTTGAACATTTTTTCATCAATTATTTATGAATTTAGCGATTTGTTTATCAAGAAATTATTCGTCCCAATATTGATATATATACATACCTTCTTACTGACCTCCACGTGCATATATATATATATATATATATATATATATATATATATCATTTCGTTATAAATAATTATACGGCATTGAAAAAAATGTGCAGAGACTATCGTCTTCCAGCAACAGTGTCATTCAGCGATGATCGTAGACGTCTACCTACGTTGAGAAGTGGTTTTTTTATTGTAAATTTAATAGAAACGGTGTAGGCGATCGATATAAAATTTGGAGGGTACATTCAAGAGATATCATTTTCTGAATAAATTTGAATCAAATGGTAACTTTCGTAAATTCTCCCGAAACTCCTTAAGGGGAGAGATACCTTTAGGCAAGGTAAAAATGGCTGATTTTCAAGATTCTTTTTAAAGGAAAGTTTTCTTTACTATTTTTGAGATTTAGGGTGTGTTCTATTACTACTCTTTGCTGGTACATGGTATTTATTATTATTAATATTGAAAAACGGCGAAGGTATGGCAGGGTCTTCAACACGGGTTGTGGCAGATGTTGTCACGGATAGCGTGACACGTAGCGTCGGCGGGATTGATCTGAAAAAAAACCAGCGAAGACTTTTCTTTCATTAACACTTATACGCAGTATATCAACCAAAAAAGTGAAAAATGTTGAAAGTCGGTGGTACGCTCTGGAACAAAAAAAATGAATTTTGCGAAAAAATGACTTCATTTTGCAATAAAAGAATACGTTTCTTTTAATGTTCAAAGACATTTAGGGTCATGTTTTAGACAATAGAAGGTTATGAAGATTTATACAAAATTTCATGACAATAGGTTCATTAGTTTTTCATTTTTTAAAATTAATAAATAAAAAAGTATACCCTGCCAAAAAATAACAGCCAAAAGCAGTAATAAAAAGTATCCCAAGTCGCAAAAATCTTTAAAAAATCGCTCCTAAGAAAGATGATGAAAATCTGCAAATTTTTTCGTTACCTAAAGGTATCATCCAAGGATATCGGACGCCAATCCGCGACTGGTCCGAAAAATGTACGTCGATGATTCATTCAGACCTGCAATAAAACGATACCCTACACGTCCGATTGGCAAATTGGGCCAAATTAATCCCAAATTCGTCACATTCGCAGCGGCACTGGGGGCCCATCGTTAAGATCTGTTCGCGTAACGACATCTCGTAAACAAGCTAAACGTCGCTGCTGATGAAGTGCAAAATGTGTAGGTAGGTAAAGCAGCATTGCGGGAAGTGATTACGGAGACATGGTCGTAAGGATACGGATGGTACACGTGGATACATTTTCCAGGATGACGCCAGTAATCTTGGCGCATCACGTATTCTCCAAGGCATTTTATGGCCCGTGTATAGCCGCCGAGCAAAGGCAATAACTCATGTAGGTCGTGTCGCAGACTCCATGTTGGATGCTGGATCGGAAACCCTTCGGGAATAGTGATATTCAAGATTTTACGAAGTTTCGATATTGGTACACATCCGGATACGACTATTAAACGTATAATACTACGATGGATACACTATGTACCGGAAGTGAGAGAAATGTAAAATGGTGGGAATAAGATCTTTCGCAGGGCTTTACGACTGCCTTCGTCGACACCCACTGACGACGATGCTCTCGGGATTCTCACTGGTTTGATGGAAACCATCAAACACAAATGTGTGTGTGTGTACACTTCCTTGACAAGCAGTTCGCGACGATAAAGTGACGACGAAGTCGAAGAGGATTTCCGGCGTAAAGCAGCTTTGCGAAAAGAAGATCAGTCCTTAAATCCCCTATATTCGCGGGTTTCTCTTTACGTTGCCGAAACGATTGTACTCCCGTTGCAACAATATTTGCCGTGAAATTTTATTGCCCCTTAAACCCACACGCACATTCGGCTCACGGGGAGAGTGTGGTAAGTTGATCGCGTCGAATTTACAGCCCCCATTCCAACCGGAAGGAGACTCGAACTAATTTTCCTCTCGTGTTACAACTGCGAGTTTTTGCGGTGGGATGAAGATCGCCGAGTTGGCACGAGGCGCATTCCGAGCGAGAATTTGGGGCAGTGGGCACTACTGACGAGTAATCAGGTAGGATTGTGAATCGCAGGATTAAGGGGTATGTCCTTGTGAAAGTCGAAAATCACTTTTTTCAAAATCAATATATTTTGAGAGTACATCATCTTATAAATGTTCGCTGAATAGCAATGGCATGGCAAATAAATTGAAAAATTCTAACACTAAAAAGCATGGAATAAAATAAACGTAAAGTAACTTTTTTTAAACAAGCTCTTATTTAAAAGGTATTGTACTAAAGAGTAAGACATAATGTTCGGTGAAATTGGAAATCAAAATAGTATAACCACAAAAAAGCCCCTTCCTTGGTCACTCATCATAGGTGCAAGTACTGAAAAGAGACATAAGCGTAGACATTTTAAAAATATGAAACATGCATTTTAAAAGTTTGAGGCGTCACACGTCATAAATACCAATACTACTTTTAAAATTCTGAAAAAGCCTCGAGCTTTTAAAATGTATATTTCATATTTTTTAAATATCTACGTTTATGTATCTTTTGAGTACTTGCACCTATGACGAATGACCAGGGAAGGGACTTCTTTGTAGTTATACTGTTTTGATTTTCAATTTTACTAAACATAATTTTTTACCTTTTAGTACAATACCTTTTAAATAAAAGCTTCTTTGGAAAAAGTTTTTGACGTTTATTTCATATTAGATACCCTGGTGCAGAAGGGCATTGATCAGCCCCAAAAGGCGTTTTCAGACCCTGCGATTATACTTTTCCAAATACATCATATTCGTAGACATTTAAGGCCTTAGGCCACAGTAACGGGTATAAAATCATGTGTGAATTTAACAATTTTTTTCGTATGAAAAAGTGATTCACGTATAAAATGAATTTCACATCTATTTAGTATGAATATCTAGCTGTTAGAAAAAATATATTTTTTTCGATGTACAAAATGGCCTAATATTTTCTTTTCTTATCTTTTTTCTTTTCTTATCTTTTTTTATAGGCGCTCCGCGGCGTGACATTCAGCATCCACAATTTTTGACTCACAACAAAAAACAAAAATTCTCGTCATTCTATATTAGAATACCTGAGAAGTACGTACGGAATTTAAAAAATATTGTTTTATTCAAAAGTTGTAGGTATTTGAACTTAAGAAATGAATTTTCAGTGAAAAATTTCGTTATATCTGCTCATAAACTACTCATAAAATAAAAAGTTGTCGATTAATCAGAAATTCCGTACGTACTTCTCTGCGGAATGCAATTAGGAACCTAACTTTTAAATTTGAAGTAAATCGAGAGAAAAATGTTGAAGTTATTTGTCACGCCAATTGGAAAAAAGCTGTTTCGAGAAGTTTCGAGTAGTCGGCCATTTTGTACATCGAAAAAAAATTATAACAGCTTGATATTCATACTATGTGTAATTAATCTTATGAGTAAATCACTTTTTCACACGAAAAAAAATGGTTAAATTCGCAGATGATTTTACACCCGTTGCTGTGGCCTAAGGCCTTCATACCATGATTTTCTACAAAAAAATCCAAAAATGAGTTGTTTTTTACCATTGCGACTAGGCTGAATTGTCAAGCATGAGGCTCGACTGTAGAGATGTATTTTATAATGCAAGGTCTGGCGAACGGATTGGCCGCGAGCAGTTGACCTGACACTCGGATCCAAAGAGCACCAAGATAAAGCAGCGAGCGATATACGGCTCTGTGCACCGTCACAGAGAACCCACGAGGGCACACAAAGTGTATTAGCCTTCGCATTTCCGCGCGGCTATTTCTCGGCCCTGCGTCGTTGTCGGCCGAGTAGATAAGATCGCGGGGTTTTCTACCGCACGTCAAGGGCTCGCTAAGAAAGTATATTACGCTCGATGTCGTACCCTATCGCGGTGGACGACATTACTCGCACACCGCAGAGACTCGGCGGAAGATTGACCAAAGGAGTTGCCCTAGAAGTGAGGGGTATACGAGTATATGGAGGGAAACGTATACGGGCCAGCTCCCGAAGGACCTTCCAGCCAGGCTTCGAAAGCCCAACGCTAAATCGAGGAAAGTTCGCTAGCAAGCGCTGAACGAAAATATATTCTTGGACAAGACTTTCGACAGCGTCGAACGAACCATATACGAGCTCACCACGAAGTCACGCAGAGCCTTGTAACTCTCGCTGTGTGTAACTCGACCTCGCTTGAACTAACCACGTAGACCAGCCGTTTAACCCCGTTTACATTCAGCCCCAATGGCTCTTCCCATATATCGTAATCTTAGCCTGTTTACCTGGTTAATCCTAGTTTTTATCTTGATCGCAATGGGTATGTTTTCTTGGATGGTTGGGGAGATTGGACGAGTGTGAAATTGTGGTTGATGATAGCTTTCTAAGAAATGAAGAACAATGGTGCTTCATCATAGTTCTTCAAGAAAGTCAAGGAAGGAATGAAGAAAAATGGTGCTTGATCATAGTTCTTCAAGAAAGCCAAGGAAGGAATGAAGACCAATCGTGTTTGATCATAGTTTTTCAAGAAAATCAAGGTAAGCATGAAGAACCGCCATGTTTGATCATAGTCCTTCAAGGAACTCAAGCTAGGAATGAAGAACAATCGGCCTCGATCATAGTTTTTCGAGACAGGCAATAAATGATTACGATCCCAACTGAATTGGCGTTTGAAGGCCCGCTGCGATTTACTTGCATGCCCCAAATCTTGCAGGAAAAATTACAGTGGCCAAATTATTAAAATTAATTGAGCAAACACGAACCACCTACAAGAAAGCTCTGCCTGCAGGAAACAGCTGTCGTACTCGCTACATTTCTTCGGGACTCTCGTATCGCGTGATCATTTCTGGGCTTGACATTTCCCGACTTTGACTGATGAGAGAAGGTTTAACGAAGAATTTCCAGGGGAGCAGACCTTCCAACGCCATTTGACAGGTCTTTGACCCGGGGACATTTTTCCAGGCGCAAGTCCTCCAAGTAATACCGCGCCCCAAATCACTTTCCCCGAAGTCTACTGTTATACGGAGGGGTCTATTTGGAGGATATCCGTGAGCATAGTTGAGCGGCAGGAGAAAAAGTGAGCCGAGGCTGAATGAGCAAGGAGAGAGCGTTGTGAAAGAAGGAGTTTGAAAGCCTGATAGGATAAAGAAAGACCTTCTTCACCCCCTACGAACAACAGGGTTACCAAGAATACAGGACAAACTTCCGGTAGTTTGTCTCCCTTCTTCGTTTCATCAGTCGCCTTGCCAGCATGTAGACAACGCCCGTCTGGCTATCTGACAAAAAAAGGCAAGAAAGAGAGAAACAGAGGAAAAACGATACGGCAACTTTGCATTTTGTTCTCTCGCGCCGAGCGGGAAATGTATTACTGCGTGCTACGTCGATAAGGGAATTCTTTTTGATCCCACCTAAGCCAAAGTAATATGACCCACTTGTCAATCATGGACCATTGAGCTTTGATCATTCGTACAATCGGACAAACCCGCAGGTTTGCGGGATTGCAGAGCTCCGTACAATGAGTGACTTGATACTACATCCTTTCTCTGTTCGCCTCTGGGGATGGTGCTGGTTGATTCGGAATCGCATGGCTAGTTCCTATGCAAATCTACATTCTCGGTGCCCTCAGGAGAAATAGAGGCAGAGAGAGCGAAACGGACAAGAATGACGACGAGGCGGACAGTGACACAGAACGAGAGGAAGACAGAGAGAGAGAGAGAGAGGGGGGGGGGGAGAGAGAGAGAGATCGCGTACCTCAAGCTCTCACACAAGTCCATGTATCACCCCGTGAAATTACAGAGTACGAGAGTGTGGTAGAAGTGATGGAGACCACAGAAACGGAGTAGTTAAGGTCCCAACAGTTCCACATCCCTTCTTCTAAAGCAACTGCCAGCCGAATAGCCCTTCTTTCTCGTCTACATCGATTATTCGTTTTTGTTCTCCCCTTCTTTCACCGTTCTCTATTTACTCAGGGAACTTTCGAGAGGCTGAAAAATCGATCCTCCCCTTGGTGCTGAAGCGTCTGGGCATCAGACATTCTGGGCAGGGGAGCGCAACCTACGAGGGGATAAAAAGTTTTTACATCAAGTTCTTTTAGGATACGTGGACATGTATTCTCACACACATACATTCGTGAGTATGTGTAAGAAAAAACGCGTATAGCCATGTAGATAGGTCCTTTTATACCTTCGTATAAAGGGCACCACCGAGCCACCCCCGAGTTACAGATCCACCAGGCTATCGCACTCTCCGCGTGGTACCTCGAAATGCTCAGTACGATGACTATCGGAAAAATTCCGCCGGGCAGGACGACGGAGGCAGAAGCGAACTTTTGGTGCTTTGGTGTGGGAGTGCGAAGAAAAAAGTCTGCGAAGAATTTACGGCGATGGTAGATTGCTCCTTTATTGGTACGTAGAGAGAGGAAAAGCAGAGCTCAAGACGAATCTTTAGACACCGACCAAATGGAAACTCCGCTTAGAAGAAAAAGCAATTAAGAATAGTTGCATCAATTGTCTTTTTTGGAATTGTTCAGTCGCATTTTTTTTCTCCATGCCTGGCTGCATATTTATTTTGGCTCTATTCGTTGATAACGATAACGATGTTTCACATTTTATTGACGTATTCCACGAGACGCTCGTTCATCTATAATTGTCCTGGCAAAACTAGCGACGAGAAGTGGCAAAAATGTATTCATCATTGGCGACGCTAAGAGCACGTTCCTCTCGGTGCTCACGGACGGGAGTTACACGGTCCGATCCTCTTGGACCGACAATGCGCCCTGATTGGGACACCATTATACACTCTCTATATAGTATTGCACTATGCAACATGGCAACGGGAAAGCTTTTTTCTCTCGCTCTATCGGGATTCTGCCAAACGTGCTCGACAAGCCAAACCGCTCTTTTTTCCGGTAAGCAAATTGAGTGTAATGAAGGCTGTCCTCTGAGAGTTTTCCCTCTGAGAGGACGAAAGTGAGCTCGAAAACGAGAGAGCGAGGAAGAGAGAGAGGGGGGGGGGATTTTTGAGATCGTGAAGACGCTATTCAAGTTCGTCTATACGAGAAAATTTTACGCTATGAACACGCCTCAGAGTAGCCTAAGATATTGAGGGAACGGTACGGGTTGTCCGGAGTTTCCCTGGGCCCTCATGCGGATGTTGTACAGCAGCGCATTCGGAAAAGTGGCCGTGAAAAAGTGTCGGAACGTGATCGAATATGTATATTCGTACATTTGTTGTTATCGATGAGAAACGTTCAGTCTAAGCAAGAAACCCAATGCAAACCCAAAGCAAAATAGTAGAAAGAAGAATGTGCCCTTTCAGTTGACTTTGCAAACATGTTTTGACAAGTTGACAAGAAGCAGACGATGGCTCGTATGGTTTTAAAAAAACGTTCAACCTAAGAAAAAAAACCAATCAAACCCAAAGCAAAGTAGTGCAAAGTAAAGAGTGCCCTACCATTTAACCTGGCAAACGTGTTTTTGTTTTTGGGATCAGGCGGGGAAGCAGGCAATAACCAATATGGTGATAAATAACATTAAACCTAAGAAAACCCCAATTAAACCTAAAGTAGAATAGTATAAAGAAGAATGTCCTCTTCCATTTGACTTCGCAATCATTTTTTGTTCTTGTAGCACACGAAGAAGCAGACCCGTATAGTGATAAAACCCATTCAACCTAAGACAAAACCCGAACCAAAGTAGTAAAAAAAGAATATCCCTTCCATTTAACTTTGTAGACACGTTTCTTGTTTTTGGCTCAGGCGAAAGAGCAGGCTATAATGGATATGGCGATGAAAATCATTCAACCTAAGTGAAAACCCAATGAAACCCAAACCAAAGTAGTAAAGAAGAAGAATATCCCCTTCCATTTAACTTTGAAAACGAGTTTCTTGTTTTCGGCTCAGGCGAAAGAGCAGGCAGTAACCGATATGGTGATGAAAAACATTTAACCTAAGGAAAAACCTAGTGAAACCCAAAGCAAAGTAGTACAAAGAAAAATGTTCTTCGTCCATTAAACTTGGCAAGCATGTTTTTGTTCTTGAATAAGGCGAAAAAGCAGGCAATAACCGATATGGTGACGGAACCCATTCAACCTAAGAAAAAACCCAATCTAACCCAAACCAAAGTAGTAAAAATAAATATGTCGCCTTCCATTGAACTTTGCAAACATGTTTGTTGTTTTCGGGTCAGGCGAAGGAGCAGGTGATGGCCCGTACCACGCGCCAACGACGAAAAATGGCGAATACGACCGACGTTCCCACGTCCGCAAGTAGCCTCTTAACGAGCACGGGATCGACGCCATTCGATGCTACGTCGGCCTCGGTGACGTACCCCACCGACGGCTATTACAGCTTCAATTACAGCGGCCTCGCGAATCTCGGTGGCTACTCGATCGACGATCTGAATTACACGGAGCTCTGGGTCGACGCATGGAACGGTACCGAGACGAGCAACGTAACCGAGAGACTGAACGCAACGGCACTGCCGCCAGGTGGCTACTGCGACGAGTGGGAATCCGCTCAGCACAAGCTCTTCCAGGTGATATCATTGCGTATGAAACACGACCATCATTATTAACCACTTGCACTCGAGGCGCGCGATAACAGAGTCAGCTGATTCAGAGCCTGCGAGTTAATTACGATAATTCGTGTTTAATTACCCGAGCGCCGAGACCGCACTATGGAAATTCGAATTAGGAGTATATGTGGAACATTTGTCAAGTTGATCAAGCAAAAAGGGCGCAAATGGCGGACCATTTTTATGCGAGTTCTCTCTGCATATACGCCAAGGCAGACACTGAACTACGAATTCACTGCAGAATAGTTTTTCCAACAATTGCCATAGTTTTCAGTTCTAACAGGGGGTTAGCTTAAGACCCCAAAAAGTCGAGGTTTGGTATTTTTTTGGTGGGAGTATTGGGATGACGAGGTCGGGATTTTACACATAATTGATGTATAGGCTTGCCGACCCTAATTTTTTTGGTTGACGTATATTTGGTAAACAACGAAATTCTTATTATTTAAACAATTGTTGGATAGCTATGGCAACTAGGGCCGCCTAAAATATTTTTTTTTAATGTACCTTTTTATTTTTCGTTTGAGATAATTATAGTCACGAGAAAATCGTCCCAAATTAGTAATTTAAATAATATTTTTCGATTTTTTTTCAAATTTGAATTATTCGTTGCAAATTATTTGTTTTTTTTATTTTAAGGTAGACCCCTTAAGGGGGACACCACTGTGACAAGCCGAAAAAGGTTGTTTTTCGATCTTTTTTTGTCTACTGGATTATTTATTTAGAGTTTGGAAAAAAGTATGTTATTAAGCATACATTGAACTTGTTTCGTGTAAATTTTTATTCAAGAACATCAAACATTTACAACATTCTCGAGGTATAATAGAGCCGTTGTATAAAAATGTGGTCTAACGGTCGGAATGATAACTTAACCAATACTTGATCTGAAAAGTGAAAACAAAAAAGTTTCGTAATCTACATAAGGGTAGTTCTTGTTGCTTGTAGCCATTTAAAAAAATCACAATATGGCGGGCGTTTAAAAAAATTGTCATTTTGGCCAAATTTTTCTTATGTTCGGGAGCTTCACAAATACTAAATTTGGAAAAAAGCTACGTACGGCGATACAGTCACAGAAATTTTGGTGTGTAGTAATTAAAAATCGAAGAATTATAGCTTGGCTATGATACCGGCCAGGTGGAAAAAAGTCGTTTCGAGAAAAACGTGATTGAACGTTTCAGTATACGTAAATCGTTGCACTACTTGCTCTCACTAAATCGTCTTTAACTTGGTAAATTTTCTATATTTCAAGTCGAATGTTTATTCACACATTCTTGAATATGTATGCTTTGAGAAAATGCAAAAAAAATCGTTTGTTTTTACCCGTCACAGTGGTGTCCCACCTTAAAGAATCTCGAGCGCTTGATAGTTCAATAGCACAGCAGGGCGATTTTTTTTTACCTCCTTCGCAATATACGTGACACTACGTCGTTTCTGGAGCAGAAGAAAATGAAAATCAAGGCGAGAAACGGTCCGATAAAAAATGAGCCGGAATTTTATCCGCAGGGTGTTCGGTTTTGTTTGGGTCTGTCTGAGCTCTCAAAATGTTCCGGTTGCCAATGTCAAAAATACATAGGCCCATTCACAATTTAAAAAAAACCATACCAAGTTACCTAAATCTCACTCACTTCATTTTTCCTTGCAAAAAATTCTAGACGAGCTTTTATTGCATGCGTCCAATAAAAGCTCGACATCACATGCGTCCAATAAAAGCTCGACATCACATGCGTCCAATAAAAGCTCGACCCTCTTCAAGGACGCGTCTAACGTTGTCTCGCACGTTCTGATTCAGCGGCTGCTGCGGTCTCATAATGAAGAGGAACAAAAAAAAATGTAATCAGCGATAATGCAATTTGTCCTTTTTGTTCTCGCCCTCGTCTCACTTCGCCCTCGACTCAGGCAGCCAATCTCTTCTTCGCCGCCGCCTTTCTCGTGCCAAGGTCGTTCAAGGCCTCGGTACTCGCGCTGCGCACTTTTCTGACCGCGGGTTTCATGCTCGCCGCACTCTGGGCGGGCATAACGATTTGCGCCCTTGACGCGATGCTCTGGTGTCTAGCGTTGGGTCTACTAAACGGCATACACTCGCTTATACTCGCCTGTCGTTTTTTGCCACCGGCACTCAGTCCCGAGCTGGCCGAGCTCTATCTCAAGCTGTTCAAGCCTTATCGGGTCAGCAAGAAGCACTTCCAAGAGCTCGCCAAGGAGGCGAGGATATTGAAGCTCGATCCTGGACAGACTTACGCGACCGAGGGTGTCACGCCGGCTGACGAAAGGCTGTCGATACTACTGCGTGGCAAGTTAGTCGGATTAATTCTCGTCGCTTGTGCTCGCGCCTTTACCGTAATATCTCGGCAATGCCTCGCTCATGGAAAAAATGAAATTCGCTTTTGGAGCGCTCTAAGGGTTATGCCTAGTTGTAAAAGCCGAAAAACCACTTTTGTGAAAAATCACATATTTCGACAGTATATCGGATTATAAATGTACCCTGAAAATGTCAAACCGAGAGGATCGAAATTGACACATTTGTAGGCTTTCAGGTTGACGTCCCCGGGAACGCTCGGAGGGTCGTTCGAAGTTTTAAACGCTTTTTTCTCAAAAATACGCTTTCTAGGTCAGTGGACAAAATATCTCAAAAACGACTGCATTGATCTTGCTGATTTTTTTCGGGCTTTTCATAAATGTGGAAATGTAATATTTGATGGAAGGGTTTTTTTTAACGATGTGTACTTTCGATTTGATGAATGGAAAATGCCAATTTCTTTTGAAAAAACAAGACTCACTTTGAACACGCGGTATTTATTTATTTATTTGATATTTCGGAAATTTCTTTGATTAGTCATTGGATAAACTAATACACTAACGAAATCTTAGTTTGTTATGTTAGATAAACAAAAAGAAATATCTAAAAAATGACTCCATTGATCTTTCTGAATTCTTTAAGGCCTTTTCTAGATGTGAACATATAGTATTTGATCAAAAGATATTTTCACTGATGGAAACTTTTGATTTGATGGAAGAAAAATGCCATTTTTTGCAAAAATCAAGACTCACTTTGAACTTGTGCCATTTTTTTAAATTTGATATTTCGCAGGTTCCCTTGATTAATCTATACATATAAAAGAACATGTCCTTACTGATTTATCAAGGCTAGGCAAAAGTTTCATGTAATAGCTGAAGCTAATTATATGAAATCCGAATAGTACGACGTAGAGGACGCATAGTGGACGTAAGCACCCACTAAAAAGGGATTTCTCGAAATTCAACCCTTGAAGGGGAAAAAAGAGTGGCAAAGTTTGTATGGACATTTAAAAGAATCTCGTCAGATTTACTTGAAAGATGGTATTCGTACTTATTGACACAATTAACAAAACACATATTTCTATGTTTTTAATAATTCAACCCTCAAAGAGAGAAAGAGGGTGGCAAAGTTTGTTGGTAAAACAAAAAACATCTGGTTAGAAGATTTACTCGAAACTTAGTGTTCAAGCTCCTCAACACAATTGATAAAACCCGTATTTTAGCGTCTTTCAAAATTCAACCCCTAAACTCACTTTCGTTTAGGGGTTGAATATTGTACGGAAAATTAAAAAAAATCCGGTCAACCTACTTGAAACTTCGCATTACTGCTTCTAAACCCAATTCATTACATTTCACCGTTTTTAGAAATTCAATCTCCAAACGGAAAAGGGGCTAGCAAAGTTTGCATAAGAAAAGGAGTATCTGTTCAAATTTACTTGGAACTCAATATTGATGCTCTTCAACACAATTCTACGTGTTCCATAATGGAACATTTCAGGAGCACATTTCATTAAGGAGCATTCAACACAAGTCTGCGTGAGCGAAGCCGCGGGCGGAAAGTTAGTTACAGAATAAACTAATATACTAGCGAAATCTATTTGATTTTTTAAATATTAGATAACGTGGTTCAAAAGGGCATTGCTCACTGCAAAAGACGTTTTCGGGAGGTGCTTCCCGGACATCGGCTGTAAATCGATCATAATTAAATATTTTCACACAAAAAATGTACAGAGTGGGCTTATACTTATTACTTATACTTATACTTATACTTATACTTATACTTATACTTATACTTATACTTATACTTATACTTATACTTATACTTATACTTATACTTATACTTATACTTATACTTATACTTATACTTATACTTATACTTATACTTATACTTATACTTATACTTATACTTATACTTATACTTATACTTATTACTTATACTTATTAATTATACTTATTGCGTATACTTATTACTTATACTTATTAATTATACATATTACTAATACTTATTACTAATACTTATTACTTATACTTGTCTTATGCTTATTACTTTTTCAAACACCACATTTTTGTGGAAATTTATTGCGATTTTCTATGAAAAAAACAAAAGAGCTGTTTTCGGCTATTACAACAAGGCATAACCCATTAACCCACACCTCAACAACTTTATCATATTATAAGCTTCCATAAACGTTCATGTCTTGAATGCTCAGAAGTTTCTTCCGAATTCTTATCGAATCGCGAATTATCAAAATTTTCATCGAATCAATGGACGAAGATGTCCTTCGTCCTCAACCCCTTTTTCCCTGAATGTTACGATAACAATTGCGAACGAGGAGTGACCATGCCTTTTCTTTCTTCTCGTGTCCGGCGCAGACTCAAGGTAACGTGCGACGGTACGCACTTGCACTACGTAAGGTCTTATCAATTCGTTGATTCGCCGGAGTGGGAAGCCACCCACGAGAATCTCGACGACGTCTTCCAGGTGACGATACGCGCCGAGGAATCGAGCACCTACATATGCTGGACGAGAATGAGACTCATGAGGGTACTGAGGCATAGGCCCCTCCTGAAAATTGTCCTCAATACCCTGATCGGCAAGGACATCACATCCAAGCTGTACGCACTCAACGAACAACTCGCCGGCGTCGCGGCTGCCACTGAGAACGCCGAATCCAATCCCTACAAGGGAGTCGCGAGGAGTCTGAGCGTTGATGCCGTCAATACCGAGACTGCTGGTAGGGTGAGATCTTCGACGTGGAAGCAGCAAAGAAGGCACAGCAATCCACGCAGTGACAGTGAGCAAAAATTCACTTTTATTACTGACTTGAGGGAGGACACCACTGTAACTCCCCATTTTCGAGCGTTTTCTTTGGAATTTTTTTTTAGGAAGGAGTAAAATACATGGTCGAAATTACTTTTAGGCTTCATTTAAAGGCTTTTGGGCTTTATTTAGGCAAAATTTATTTTTCAAACGAATACAAGAATACGCAGTAGAACTGTCGGAAATTTAATCCTGGAACTGAGAGCGAAAGATTTTCGTTAATTATATTAGTTTTAGCAGTCAAGTGCGGGAGGAAAATAAAAAAATATTGAAAATAACAAATGGAGACGAGTTTGAAAAAAAGTTCGTTTTTCGACCTTAATTTTCATATAAAAAGTGATATATTTTTTAGTTTTCAATGAATCGGAAAAAGTGCTCGTACTTGACGGTTAAGGATGTATTGCCCGTACATTCCCTACCAAAAGTGAGTTTCGGCGAGAATTTTGAGTACTTTGTCATGAGATTAATTTTTTTTAAATCAACCACATTGAAGATGCTAAGAACATTAACTTCCGGTAATAATAATACAAAAAAGTTATAAGTGAGTTGTTGAAAAAAAAATTGTTCAACAAATGTCCGGTGAACTACTCTTTTTATATTATGAAATGAATTCGTAAAATTTTCTCAATAGGTATACACTTTTTTAGAATTTTCTTTCTATTTTAGTTTTAATTTTTTTAAGTAAATAAATGGAGGAAGGATCGCAAATTTGCAATATGTTTTCGAAGCAATGTTCCGTATTGAACCCAAGAAGTGTCCGGGGTATTAAACGAACAGGTACAGCCTCAGAAAAATTCCAGTAACGGGAATTTCGAAATAGAGAGAAAATTCTTTAAAAAATCATATGTATCCAAAAAAATATCATAATACATTTAATGTCACAAAAAATAAAGTTTACCGCGCCCTCTATTTTTCAATATGCATCTATGAGAGAAAATTCTTTAAAAAATCATATGTATCCAAAAAAATATCATAATACATTTAATGTCACAAAAAATAAAGTTTATTCGCGCCCTCTATTTTTCAATATGCATCTATGATCTGATATCGATTTTGATCGTGATACCTATTCCATGTCACAGATTTTTAATCTCTACTCCGCCATTTTTTTGCCACCAAACAGCGAACGAAGCCAAATTATAAAAATGCTGAACAAACCCAAACCGGAAAAACAAGAAATTTTAAGCAATAAATGTACGTCCTAAATCGGCACTACAACAATTCAAAATTGCCCGATCACTGTACCCGACAAAAAAGTTTAACCCATAGAGAACAATGGCCCAAAAATGGCCAATAAATGGCCGACGCGTATTTGTTTAAAAACGGGACAGTGGACCTCACGGTGACTGCGTCAATATTTTCGCGACGGCATCTGGTCGGTTGATGGCTCCTGTATAACTCCTGGGCGTGAGGCTTTTAATACGTTTACGTTGGTGTCGCTCTGATTGGCAATTCAGGAAGTTCACCGGCGAAGTACTCGCACCAGTACTGGGCTCCGGTGGTCGCTAATCACTTTCCGCCGAGCTCGCCCTTCGTGCAGTCCCAGAATCTCGGCTATACCCTGCTGCCGCAGGGTGTCACGTTTTCGCCGCCTCCGCGCGCCCCAACTGCCACTCATGCACCGGTCACAAGACAACGAACCGGGGGTGGCACCGGGGGCGATTACACGCTCCTGTCCCAGACGCCGAAGCTCGAGAGAAAACGCTCGAAAAAGACAACAAGAGAAGTAAGTACTGAAATATCAACGAGAAAAAGTTTTTTTTTAACGAGGTAACGGTCGAATTTCGTTCATATACGTGCAACATTTTTTTAACTCTGTAACTTTTTTGACCTGTCAAATTTGCGAAGATTATCGGAAATATGACGAATAGAGCACTGCCGAAAATTTAAATAGATTTTTTTTTTAGAAACGAAGCGATTTGAAGTTCCAATTTTCAAAGTGCACTCCCCGCCCCCCATGGGGTGTCCCAATACGGGAAGGAGCGCGTTGTGTTACCATCATATCAATAAAGATTTGACAGGCGGTGGGCATGGCCATCTCCTTTTTTACGGAAAGGGGAGCGTGATAAAAAAAAGTTTGGGAACCCTGATTTAAAGTATCCCTCCTACCCTCTTAAGGCCTTAGGCCACAGTAACGGGTATAAAATCATGTGCGAATTTAACAACTTTTTTTCGTATGAAACAGTGATTCACTCATAAAATCAATTACACATCTATTTAGTATGAATATCAAGATGTTAGAAAAAATATATTTTTTTTAGATGTACAAAATGGCCGACTACTAACATTTTCAATTGTTATCTTTTTTTTGGCGCTCCGCGGCGTGACATTTAGCATCCACAATTTTTTACCTAGAACAAAAAACAAAAATTCTCTCCAATCTACATTAGAATACCTAAAGAAGTACGTACGGGATTTAAAAAATATTGTTTTATTCAAAAATTGTAGGCATTTGAACTTAAGATATGAATTTTCTGTTAAAAATTTCGTTATAACTGCTCATAAAATGAAAAGTTTTCGATTAATCAGAAATTCCGTACGTACTTCTCTGCGAAATGCAATTAGGAACATAACTTTTAAATTTGAAGTAACTCGAGTGAAAATTGTTGAAGTTATTTGTCACGCCAATTGGAAAAAAGCTGTTTCGAGAAGTTTCGAGTAGTCGGTCATTTTGTACATAAAAAAAAAATCTTTTCTAACAGCTTGATATTCATACTAAATAGATGTGTAATTAATTTTATAAGTGAATAACTTTTTCATACGAAAAAAATTGTTAGATTCGCACATGATTTTATACCCGTTATTGTGGCCTGAGGCCTCAATGCTATCTTCCCGAATGATTTCAAAATTTGAATCAACATATTTACAATAATACAGGGGTGGGGCATCGAGCAGGATTTTTTAATTTCTCATCACACCCTACTCAATGTCGTATTTTTCTATCGATGTTTTACACATAAAAAAGGCACTGAAAATGTTTTTACAAATGTATTGCTCCACTGACAAGGAACATCACTTATGTTAGGTACCCGCCTCCAATTTTGTTGAAACTCAAATATGTGATAATTCATTGAAAATTATTAGACACGATTTTTTTATCGGCACAAAAACGTCTGTAAGAGGGGAAACTACCCTCTATAGAAAGACGTGTCGAGGGGTGATTTTGCAGTTTCACCCACAAGCAGTCCACCGATCTGAATGAAACAAGAACAATGCTTACAATGTAAAGCGATAAAAAAATCCACTACAGAAGTATTAAAAATAAATTAAAGTTAGGGGTAGCAATTTTAGGGGTGGTTTACCCCCTTAAATCCGTTTTTCACCCTTAAAAAAAACGTGTCCAATATTTTTCAATGCTTTATCACATACATGAGTTCCAACAAAATCGAAGGCGTACGTTCGAGTAATGTTGGGCGAGGTCGAAATCTCCGATTTCAATGAAATTTGGCATGTTTCTAGAACGGGTAAAAATACGCGACACTTATTTTTTTATGTCTGCGAAACCCGATTTTTAAGGGATGAAACACACTCCCGAAAATAGGGGTGTGTTTCGTTTTTTTGTCGATAACGCTTTAACGGTACAAGATATTTAAAAAAATCGAATTGCAACAACGTTCATTTTTATGTGTACTATACATTGCAGATGCGAACGATAACGTTATCGACGGAAAACGAAAAACACCCCTATTTTCAAGGGTGCGTTTCACCCCCTAAAAATCGAGTTCCACAGATATAAAAAAATACGTGTCGCCTGCTTTTACCCATTCTACAAACGTGCCAAATTTCATCGAAATCGGAGAGCTCGACCTCGCGAACTCGTGAGAGCATTCTGGTGGCCACGTGACAGCTGTCAGTGAAAAAAAGTGTGCCACTGGGGGGCATCTCAATTCAATTAAAAAATGGTCCCGTCAGTGTTTACGTGGGCCAAGTGACTCTCGAGAAGGCTACTTTCTGATGTGAGATTCGCAAAGTTTCCAAACAAACGATAATTAGATACAGCGGCTTGAGCCTCCGTGAGTCGTAACTGCGATAGCACTCTCCGGGGCAAATATCAAGGAGGAAAAAAAACCCAAGATGACCGAGAAGATAAAATGGACGTAGACTCGATACTTTTACGAGAGAGCTGGTTTCAGAGCCACGAATATTGTTTTTTTTTTGGCGTCCGTCAGCAGAAAAACAACCCCTAGAGAGGATTCTCAAGAAGGTGAGGAAAGACTGAAGGGTCGATAGGTGAGCCGAAGTGCGAGATAAACGCAGAACTCGAGTCCCCGTCGTTGTTGTGTGAGAGTTGGGTCGAGGTTGGTCGTGACAGCCTTTCGTCGTCTAGGGTCGAGGGCTTCGCTGTTGTAGTTCGCCGACCCTTCTTCGCGACGAGTAGCCCTCCTACGTTACCCCTCAAGGAAGTGTACGAACGTGCGAGGCTTTTGGCGATTGGCAGACACGAGCATACAGACCCTGGACGATTATTGGCATTTTCAGTTTTATCGGAAGCTTCGACCGTTTTTCTTCACCGGCCAATCACCCAATCGTGAGATTTTATCCAGCTGCGCGACGTTGCATGTAACTGTGTGGTCACGATAAGGGCACCGGGAGCTTCGCTACAACTTTGCTCCACTTTGAACGTCGCGCGTCTTCCGTATTATGTTTCACTTTGTTACAAAAGAGTCGAGTCCTCTCCGGTCTCTATCAAACGGAGGCAAACCCTCGGCCACGATGCAACAAAAGATTTACCCGCCATTTTTGGACCGAAAGCAGCGCCGAGCCTTAGCTCGGCGACGCATGATGATATCTCGATATTGGCATCTTCTTGCATTCCAGACTTCGTGGTAGAGGTTAGGGGGCGTGCACAAATTACGTAACGCAAAATTTGCCAATTTTTTACTCCTCCCTTCCCCCACGTAACAGATAGATTTATATCATAATTTAGGATTAGATTATTATTCTTGGGGATTAATTTTATTAAGATTATGGATTATCTTTATAATAAAATAGAGGGGAAATTTTACTGAATTATTATTATTTTTATTATATGAGCTTAGTTTATTTTATTTTAACTTTTTTAATAATAAGATTTTATTCAATAAATGTAATATGATTTTATATTTATTTTGAATCGTAACGCTTGGCCTGAAGTCCCCCCCCCCCCCCCGCCCTATTCAGTAACGTAACGGGTGCTTTTTCGTCAATAATTGCGTTTTTTACAAAGAAATAACTAATAATAAAAGGATCGGGTTTATACTTATTTTATGAAGTATATACTCATTTAGTTTTATACCAACTTTTATGATTTTTTTTAATCAACCCTGATTTGGCGACGTAAAAGATTCTTTTCATTGTCCCATCGATATCTTTATGAAACGTTTTATGATCTTTATGATCTGTAAATAAAAAGTCAACAATTTATTGATATCTATACAAATGTAACTATCGTTATGCGTAGCCGTTTTTTTATTTTGGTTTTTTTTTTTGCCAAATGCCGACAGTGGACATTTTTTTCTTCCTTCAAGGTCCTTTTTTGTACTCAAGCAATCGTTAAAAATAGTAATGATCAAAATTTAAAAAATCGGCTACGTACAACCTTACTCATTGCGATTAAAAAATGTTTTAAAAAAATTGAAAATCATTTGATAAGTTTTTGAATATTCACTGAGACAAGGTCAAAAAAGTAGTTTCGAGAAAATCGCTATTATCGCTTTCGTTCCGTTTTTCTTGATATAAAGTTATGTTTTTTTCTACAATATTGATACTTACATTAAAGTATTACGTCGCGGCCAATATGACGGTTTTTCATCTTCGTTATATTTCTCAAAATAATAAGAGCTTGCACTTCATCTATTCTGAACCCATATTTTGATGTCTTTCCACGTCCTCTGCACAGATTATGATATAATCACTGTCACGATGATTGATAGTGTGAGACGATTTCGATACAAGTTAATTGAAGTCTTCGTGCTTTATTAGTTTGTAGGAACTTTATTCGGGTGCCTCGATGATTCTTTTCCACGTCGAGATCTTTAGGCACAATTCACTTTAGGCACGTCTAAAATCCTCAGGCACAATTTCAAGATGAAACATAAAAGTTCTTGGTTACAATTATTAGTCGCGATACAATACCTTGTCATTAAATAGTACAGGATATTAGCGAGAGAAAAATAAAATTACGGCGTCATGAGATAAAGACAGCAGGATAGAAATATGCTGTGTCATATTCAATAATTATTCTCTGGTGACAAGTAGTTTTTACTTTTTGCTAGAAAAAAAGACAATGGCAAAGAAATTACATATTAAATAATCATTTACTAGTGTCTCATTTATTCTTCATCATTTTTTGTCTAATTTCATTGAATCGTATCATTTTATTTTTTATTCTAATATTATAATCGTATAATTGAATACTCACAATCAATATATATTTATATTGCAATCAATCGATAAATGTATCCATGTAAAACGATTATTATATGATAATCGATTATCAACTTATTCATTAATAATATTATTTACAATCAGAATTATAATGATATGATATGATATATAATTTATATTGTGATAAATTGATGCCTAACCTTTTATTTATTTTATTTTAATATTGTAGAGTACAAATAAGATGTGCGATATTTAGAAATCATTTACCTAGTGTCCTTTTTATTCTTCACATTTTTTGGTTAACAAAATCCGCGTTTGTTAATCAATTTTGATGGCTTTGTTTATTTCAATTAATTTGGTAATTGAATACTCACAATAAATAAATATGTATATACATAGATGAATAATAATAAGAGGAAGAAGAAGAAATCGATACATATGTCCCGATAAAATGTTTCGTATATGACAATGAACTATTATATTATTGATTAAGGGGCTATAACAGTGCGAACGCTGAAAATTTGGGTGATTTTCCGGAATTTTTTGGAAGGAAAGTACTCAACTAAATATTTCGGAAAATTAAGAATATATTTGGCTATATTTAACCTAGATTACATAATTTTTTCATAGAAAAATATTGAGATCCAAGAGACTAATGCGCTGCCTTTGAAGGCGCCAAAAAAAGAAAGCAAAAAAGAAAGCAAAAAAGGAAGAAATGTCGTTAAACTAGAAGGTATTTCCTGTACAATGAAGTAGGATTTTCGAAAAATCCCAAAATTTAACAAAACGGCGTAATTATGAAAAAAGTCTGTTTTCTTGTCTATAAAATGGTCGTTTTGTTCAATGCCGAATCCTCAATTTTCATCCAATCAAAAATATCCTACGTCACCGTAGAATAAATATATTCAAGAGTACTCAGTTCAAATTTCATGCCAATCGGATAATTGCACTTTGAGTTACGATGTCAGCAAATTTGGAAAATCTCATTTCGAGAAAAACCTGTTCAAAGATTTAACTGGGTCATTTCATACCTACGAGCGGTTGCTCTCTAGAAGGCTGCCATTCGGGGAGTTAGAGATACGGCCTTGAAATTTTTACAAGACATTCTTGAAAGTACCAACTGTCGAAAAAGTCGAAAAAATCGATTTTTTTAAAAGCGTCACACCGGTATAGCCCCTTAATAACATTAATTATTATTACACTAATCAAATATTAGATTAAAAATATGCTTTTGAATCATCCCCAAATCGTGTTGAACACCACGCTAGATGACCTACAAAGTCCCTTTGAATTAAGGATGTTGAGTCCCTATGAAACATGTTAATGTTAATTGTTCAATAAATAGCTTCTTAATCGTCATGAAATTTTTACACGACCTCCTGTATACTTCATGTAAAAACATACCAAATTTTCAGAATTCTATCATCATTACTTCAACCTCCTCAAGGGTTGAAATAAAAAATGATAAGAACATTCTGAAAATTTGGTATGTTTTTGTATGAAGTATTTAAGAGGTCGTGTTAAAATTTCACGACGATTAGGAAGCTCGTTATTAAAAAATTAACATTTTGTTAAGAACAATTTTTAAAAGAAATAAAAAAAAATTTATCAATAAACTTCGTTTTGTTTCCGTTGCTTTCAGTATATTGTAGATATTATAAAATTGAGAGGTCAAAAAAAAAAACTTATTGCAAAGTTACATCAGTTTCCATAAAACACCATTTAATTTGTGAATGTTAATTGTTTAATAACGAGCTTCCTAATTGTCGTGAAATGTTTACACGACCTCTGAAATACTTCATACAAAAACATACCAAATTTTCAGAATTTTATCATCATTTGCGATTTGGGACTCAACATCCTTAACAAAAAAAAGTGCAGATAAAGAAAGCTAACCTTGTTCTTCAATTTTTCAAATATTCACCGATTCGTGACGTTGCCGTGACCACCGACGAATGTTTGTTAACAGGTGACATTCGAGACGCCCGTATGACGCTCGCTTGACGGGGAAGGCCCTGCAAGCGTGCCGCTTCTATCATTGTCGCCGCAGCGCATCGCCTAGCCCCGTCATCGACGTCGTCGTTTTCGGCAGCACGTAATATCGCGGACTTTTTCCGCGCCCCGGCGGGCCACGCGAGGCCGCGCGAGAGCAAAAAAAATCAGGGACGAGGCAAGACGTCGCGAATGGCCTAAGAGTCGTCAACAACGAGCGATCGAGAGACGAAACGAGGGGACGAGTGAAATCGATTGCCCTTCAGCGTTTCGCGCCTACCAGACGCGATATCGAAAGTACTCGTTCTTCCAATTGTTTCGGCTCAACGTGATCGAACTCCACAGTGACACGAGTGCTCGCCGACGAAACAGTGATTATTTATTTCAATCGGTAAATTATCGATATTGCGTCGAAAATTGTGCAATACTTTCGAGACTATTCGCCGGTATGTGACACACGACGATTCGACGAGAAACTTTCACGCGCGAAAACGTGACGATTTTTCACATCGAGGGTGAGTTCTGACGCTCTACGATTCGTTCTACTTCCGGTTTATCGTTTTTTTTTCGTTTTTTTTTTCTTTTTTTTCTTTTTAATCAGCGAGGATTCATCGGCGAACTGTCGCGTCGTCTCCGCGTATAAATTCTTCCAGGGGGATTTTAAAAACTCGAAGGGATGCCGGATATGCGGGACTTCCGGAAGCTCCTTCGAACGCGATTTGTCCGGTTGATTCTACGGGACAGTGTCAGGCGGGGAAGACTTTTCAAGCAACGTATACCTAATTAGGGAAGAATGTTTAAAAAAAATGTGAAAAAAAACGAGACTAACGAACACCGCGCGCACTCACGTGTGCAAGTAATACCTTCTACATCGACTGTGATTATAAAACGGATATAAATTTGTTAAGTCTTCGTTCATTTTGTCCGTTGTAAAGCGCGCTCGCGTGACAAAAAAAATCGTTATGATCGGACGTTTAAGGCGTTTCGGGGCGATTGGCGGAATGCTGACGTTTGATTTATAGGGTAAATTATAGGACGTACGGTGAATGCACCCTACAAATTTTAAGGATGTTGAGTCCCTATGAAACATGTTAATGTTAATTGTTCAATAAATAGCTTCTTAATCGTCATGAAATTTTTACACGACCTCCTGAATACTTCATGTAAAAACATACCAAATTTTCAGAATTCTATCATCATTACTTCAACCTCCTTAAGGGTTGAAATAAAAAATGATAAGAAAATTCGGAAAATTTGGTATGTTTTTGTATGAAGTATTTAAGAGGTCGTGTTAAAATTTCACGACGATTAGGAAGCTCGTTATTAAAAAATTAACATTTTGTTAAGAACAATTTTTAAAAGAAATAAAAAAAAATGTATCAATAAACTTCGTTTTGTTTCCGTTGCTTTCGGTATATTGTAGATATTATAAAATTGAGAGGTCAAAAAAAAACTTATTGCAAAGTTACATCAGTTTCCATAAAACAACATTTAATTTGTGAATGTTAATTGTTCAATAACGAGCTTCCTAATTGTCGTGAAATGTTTACACGACCTCTGAAATACTTCATACAAAAACATACCAAATTTTCAGAATTTTATCATCATTTGCGATTTGGGACTCAACATCCTTAATATGTAAATTTGAATCAAATGGTAACATTTCGTCAAGTGTAGCTCTTTAAACAAGACCGGAACGAAAGGGAAAGAATGAAGTGCTCGCCGTGGACGCGTCGACGAAAAATTGTATCGGTGTGAGCGTACACGTGTATCGGCGATACGGTTCCGAGGGTCGCGGCATTTTCTCCCGCGTCATTGATCAGAGCCGGCGAGGTATAACGTTGTATCGGGTCGCATGGGAACCGACGGAAATTTTCCAATCGAATATTTCTTTGTGGAGATGGGCGAGAGAGGGAGAAAGAGGGAGAGGGGGGGGAGAGGGGGGGAGAAGTGTAGAAAAAAGCAAAGCTGAACTTTCATTCGACCCAAGGGAAGAATGAAAGACTCGGTCATCCTTCTTTCTCTCCTATTTTAAACAATTTCCTTTCCGGCCACCAAGAACGATCGACAAACGCTCAGGCTTTGGAACGCACCACTGCTTGCTCTCTCTCTCTCTCTCTCTCTCTCTCTCTCTCTCCCTCTCCCTCTCTTTCTTTCTTTCCTCTCACACCACAATCCCAAATGTTCTAGTCCTCGGGTCCCCGTTATTCGCGTCGAGCTTTCAGGAGGCAAAAAGGACACGCATCCTTCACGAGCTTTTCCACCCCTTGCTTCTATCTCGTCGCTACCAAGAATTCCAAAATTCTCGCCGCGCATTTCCGCCACACGAAATAAAAACAAGGATGAACCATTTTGCCCAACCGTTTCCTACAATCGAATATACGACGTAATAACGTGCGACGAGTCATAAAACATATCTGAGCTTGGGAGAGTTGTTCGAGCCGAGAAACGACATTTTTAAAGACCCCCGAGAGAAAACGTATATTTGCACGTTGTTATAACGAGTCCGCGTTGATGAGCAGATCTCCGAAAACATCGTAGTCTGGTTTCGACGCCACGTCGAACGCCCTTAAGGCAGTATTGTTGCTCACAGCGCTGTTTTGGTGATGCTTTTTTGAATGGTATAACGGAAAAATAATGCACATGTTTATTGAGTCTCCAAGCATAGGTGAAAATTGAAAAAAAAAGATTTATTATCATGTCCTTGTGTGGTGGTTTTTTAAAGGAGGGGATCCCTTTAGGCGAGGAAAAATTGCTGATTCCCATGATTTTCTTTTTGAGAAAAGCTTTTTTCACCATTTTTCAGACGAAGGTATGATTTATGATTACTTTGGCTGTTAAATGGTAGTTATTTTTTTAATTAATCTTACGAAATGACGGAGGTTTGGTACGGTCTTCCAAACAGGGTTGGCACGGGTGTTGTCAGAAGGCGTGACACGTAGCGTCAGCGGGGCTTATCTGAGAAAAAAAATTAAGATATTTCTTATATTAACACTCTTACGCAGAATGTGAACCAAGAAAAAGTGAGAAATGTTAAAAATCGATGAGATGGTACGATTTAAAAGAAAAAGATTCTTGAAACGCTCTTTAAACAAAATGTTCTCTTTTCAAGCAAAAGAGATTCTTTAAGATCTCTTAAAACAAAAAGATTTTCCGAAGAAAAATGGCTACATTTTGAAAGAAAAACACTTTTTTTATTTTCAAAAACATTTACGGTCACGTTTTAAACGATAAGGTTAGGAAGATTTTTACCAATTTTCATCAGAATCAGTCGATTAGTTTTTTTGCTGTACGTCAAGTCAGTTTTTAAAATGCAGTTTGGAAAACCATGGCACACCACGGGCAAAATTAATTTTTTTAAATACCATGTAACAGCCCAAAGTAGTAATAAAACATACCCTAAGTCTCAAAAATGGTGAAAAAATCTTTCCGTTTGAAGAAAAATTACGAAAAGCAGCAAATTGTTTCCTCGTCCAAAGGTATCTCCCCCCTTAAACGATTATCACAGACGATTCAGAAAGTTCTATAGAATAATAGAAATAAATAAAAATTAAAGCGACTTTTTCAATTTCCAGACAACAATATTACCCTAGTGCAAAATTCTCCTCACCTCATACGCTCATTTCCTCGTTCCGCTCTACATAACAAAAAAATACAATTAATCTGGTCCACTGCGAGAGAAAATACACGTGACGACGCTCGGAACGTAACAATAACGACGAAAACCGACGAAGGCACTGCAAGAATGCTTTTTTAAAATTACGATTGTTATCATTGTCATAGTCATCGTTATTATTGTTGCTAAAAATAACGAAAAAATGTGTCCGTTCATCTGGGAGCTCTCACACCCGGTGCCACGACTGCAATCGTTTGAAAAATATTTCACCGGTCGGCTATTTTACAATATCGTTACGATCGTCATCGTCATCATCATCTTTACTATTATCATTATTATTATGCAATACAAATAATAATTGTGATACATACGATAACGATTAATCGGTTCACCGCAACGCGATCACGTTTGCCACCAAGCGCTCGATACAATAAAAAAAAGTCGACAAGCATTCTCGATGATCAAAAAATTAAATAAGATACGTGAAAACGCTAAAAAAAAACGTCTAGAACAAAACCAATCGCATAAGAGTAATAGGAAAAACAGAGACAAACTCAAAAAACAGCCCCGGCGTTGAAAAATAAGTGCTTCGTTGAAAACAAAAATTGCACACTCACATACACACAGGTACACGTACACAAAGAACGGGAAAACGAAAAAATAAAATTGCAATAAAAGTGCTTCGCCTGAGTATATGTGTATATATATATATATATATATATATATATATATATATATATATATATATATATATGAGGTATTCCATGTGAGTCCGGTGGACTTTTTCCCTGACATTCGCCAATTCGATTAATTTTTTAATATCTGATTCCATTGACTCTAAAAGCCACCCTCGATTTGTTTTAATTTCGAAATAACCGTTAACAAAAAAAATAATGTTTTCCGAAAAAAATGCCGCGATTCAAAGATCTGAAAAAATTCCCAAAAATGCGTGATTATATGTAAAAAATTTCAAGCTATCGCCCGCAGTGGAAGTATGATTTATTCTGTGCTTTCTGAGCGATTACCATTGAAAAACCCCCGAAGAATTCAAGAACCGCTTACTTCGGGCGGATACTTAAACATTTTTATACCCACAATGAATTTTTTCGACCATTTTTGAATAACCAAATCACAATCATGGACCTTGAGCAGTCAAAAAGTTCTGGTATTAATTGCAATTGAAGTCGTCTTCAGCACAGAAAAAATCATACTTCCACTGAGGGTGATAGCTTAAAATTTCTTCACATATAATTACGCCTTTTTGGGAATTATTTAGATTTTCAAATCGGGGCGTTTTTTTTCGAAAAAAAAATTTGTCTAAGGGTTGTTCCGAAAAATGTAAAAAAGTTCACGATGTCTTTTAGAGTCAATGGAATCAGATTTTTTAAAATTAATCGAATTGGCGAGTGTCAGGGTAAAAGTCCACCGGATTCACGTGGAATATAGATATATATATATATATGAGGTATACACACATACTTGTATGTATAATGAGATGAGATGAGATGAGATAACAGAAGCGAGTGAGTGAATAAAACTTTATACCTGATAGTGATACTTGTGGAATGAATTACAAAACAAGAAATTTCCTTCGTGGGAGGGAAACCAGAAGAAAACGAAGCGCATTGTATTCAGTCAACGAGACATTACGATAAGCCAATAAATGATTTAACAAAAAGAACAAGAGGATGAAAGTAAAAGTGAGAAATTATCTTATGACACAGTGCTTATGAAATTTCGGGATATTGTTAGGAAAGAATAATGCGAGGGCTCGTGTTAGACGAACGGCAAACAAAAGTAAAAAATTAATTTTATCGCGAGAGGAGAATGGAAACCAAATCAGAAATCCAAATGTGTGTTTGTATGTTTCTATGTTTATATAAGAATCCCGGTGAGAGTGTGCGCGCAAGGGTGTGTGGAAAAATTGGACGAGCGAAGCTTCGCAAAAGGGTCATGGATACGTTACACGGAGAAAGTATTATTGCTATCGTGATTATTATTATTTCTATTATTATTATTATTATTATTATTATTATTATTATTATTATTATTATTATTATTATTATTATTATTATTGGTGATCGCTTGATATTGTTTTTATTTCGGAGATTAAGTGTTGGATCGGTTACTCGAGTAGGAATTTAGTGCGAGTGCGTTGGTTGAGTCGTTGGAGACGGTGTTGGTTGACTTTGTGGTGAATAAAAATTGATCGCATATGAGTCATTAATTGAGCGGCTTTGTAGGATCCGGCAGAATAAGTATGAATCGTCGATCTTTTTGTAAATTTGTATGAATTTTCGAGTTGCCGATCAACGGAAACGCCGACGTGAGATAAATAGAGAAAGAGAGGAATCGGGCGCAAATAGTGATAACCTGTACATAAGTAACCGGAGCTGGTGCGTTCGCCTTGAGGGAGGTGACTGTTGCGATCTCTTGACAATTTACAGCAATGACATTTGCCGAGGGCGCAGCGGCAGACTCTTAATGCCGAGTAACGAAAAAACTTTTTTGTTCGTGTATTACGCTGACTTTTTCAGCGGGCGAAGAAGAATATTTCAACACTGGAAGAGCCCTCGAGTAAGTGGATGAAAATGGAATTAATTTAGACCCAAGAGTATGTGCGAAAAGCAGTGAGTTCGTTTGGGTCAAGGGAAGGCGCCACGGTGACAGGTCGAAAAAGGCAGTGTTTGCCGATTTTTTGTTGTCTACTGGATTCCTTATTTGGGATCTGGAAAAAGGATTCTTATTGAGCATACGTTGAACTTATTTTGAGTAAATTTTCATTTCAAAAAATCAATAATTAATAACGTTCGTGAGGAGTGATGGAGTATCTGTATAAAAAATGTGATCCAACGGCCGGATCGATAACTTGACAATGATTGGTCTGAAAAATAAAAATAAAAGTTTAAAAATCGATATTAATTTGGTTCCCGTTGCATGTAGCTGTTTTTCGAGAAAAAAAAAACAATTTCACAAAATGGCAAGTGTAAAAAACGCAATTTTTGTGACATTTTGACTTATATTTACTTATTAATTTACTTATATTTAAAAAAATGGCCACGTACAACGATAGCTACTGCAATTACGGCAATTTCGGTTTTCAGATAAAAAAATCGGACAATTATAGGTAGAGTTATAATTTCGGCCAATTCGAAAAAAATAGTTTCGAGAAGAACACACTCGAAAGTTTTAGTATACGTAAATCTTTGCGTTACCTGCTCTCACTAAATCGTAAATAACTTATTGTTAGTCAATATTCGATATTTCAACTTCAAATTTGTTTCACATGTTCTCAGATACGTATACTTAGAGAAAATGCCAAAAAATAGATTCCTATGACCGGTCACAGTGGTGTCCCACCTTAAGGGTAAACACTCCACCCAGTCACGCGCGGTCTGTGCGTATTTTATTTTGGATACGTAAATTTTGGATGAACATTTCCGCGCAAGATGAATCGTTTGATCAGCCATTCTCGAGAGTTCTCGAGAATTCTCCGTGTATCGTAATCGTCCCTCGATTAAACGTACGATAACAATCGATAAATAACGGAACACGAAAGCAGACGATCCGAGGGAAATTTTCACGTCGCCTCCGTCGTCATCGTTGCCATCGTCGTGCTAGTTTATAGCCATAAGCGTTTGGATCGTTGCTACTGCGTGAAATGGCAGAAAATGTGAGAATGAAGGACTATTAAAAAAAAGCTCGTTTGTCCTGGGTGAAATTTGATACTCTGTGTGAATGTGTGTCATAATGCATCGAGAGCGAGAGAGTGAGCGAAAGAGGGAGACAGACAGAGAAAGAGAGAGGGAGAGAGAGAGAGAGAGAGAGAGAGAGAGAGAGAGAGAGAGAGAGAGAGAGAGAGTTCCACAGCCTGAATGCAGCAAGAGTGCAGTGCAGCGTATCTCTCGTGTGCTCTCACGAGATACGCCCTCGGTGACTCGTGATCCGGAAAATATATTCCTCTGGCTACTAAAACAGTGGGAAGTACGAGGGTGCGCGCAGGGGGTTGGTACCGTGCAAGCCTCACCTCGGGCTCTGCGTTAAAAGCATTTTCATACATACCCGAGTTCCATTACATCCTCGACCCCCCTCCCCCCGTATGGATGAAACACTGGTCTTGTAACGGTGTACCAGTGCCTGCATCTATCAACTGCTGGAAGGTGCAAGGGCGTAAGCTGCGTCGTTTTACGCGTTGCGTCATATGGTCACGTCGTTCTGCCTGCTAACAATCGATGTAGCGTTTTTGTACGCTCACACACACCCACACCCACACACACACATACATACACACACACACACACACACACACACACACACACACACACACACACACACACACACACACACACACACACACACACACACACACACACACACACACACACACACACACACACACACACACACACACACACGCGCGCACACACACACACACACTCACACTCACACACACACACACACACACACACCCACGGAGGTGCATATATAAATTTTCTTTTACGAGAGTTCTATCTGACTCCGGGATGTGCTGCGAGCATGTACGCGTTATTTACTGCAAGCTCGTTCACCTGACGTGACACGATGTTGAAATGCTGGCAAAGAATAATGGCTGCACAACGAGAACGACCCCGTGGGCTTTCGTGCCAAATTATTTCGTCATTTATTCTATAACACACACGGGGACATGTATGAACTAATTTTCAGCGAACAATATGTACATATACGGGTGATTCGGAACTATTGGGGGTGCTTGAGGAGCATGAAGGGTGTGTCATTGCGAGTGGAACGTTTTTTTAAAATGTGGGGTGATAAAAACTGCCCGAGGTATTCGCGTGCGAAGACCGACGGCGAGTCAATAACGAGCACGTCAACTGCTTACGCGCGATTTTTTTGTTTGAGTTCCAAGGGGGAGATCCTTTTAGGCAGCCGAATGTAAGCGAATTTTCCAGATATTTGTGCTGCATTTATTTATTCTACATAATTCCAGTTTTATGTACATGTTGTTGGGTCTTTGAATTTTGTGGGTTTTGAAAATAAAAAATGGCGGATGTACGACTTTTGCTTCGGAGACGGTTGTTCCCTGAATTTTTCCATGGTGTACAACCTAGCGTCTGGTAGATTGTTCTGAATCGTTAGGGCGAAGAATTTTTTGATTTCTAAGACCCACACCGTCCACGTGAACCTAAAGTTTCTTGAAAATGGTTTTGAAAAACTACTTTTCCATTAACGAATACTGTAGTAAAAATTTAATGAAAAATAGACTACTTTTCCGATACTATTTTTTGAATCTTCACTTTTATTTTTATTTTTGAGGTTTACATAGAGCGTGTCGGCCTTAGAAATGTTAAACCTTCTGGTCCTGATGTTTCAGATGAATGCAGACGTTAACCTGTACGCCGTGGAACAACTCAGGCGGCAATCGTTTCTGAAGCAAGTGTCGTACGGCTGCCATTTAAAAATATTAAAAAGAAATGTTTTTTGAACAATGAAAACATAATATGTTCATACCACCTTCATTATATAGAATAAATAGTTTCAACACAAAAAAATCGTTAAAATTCGCTTACTTTCGGCTGCCTAAGGGAATCTCTTTTAGGCTCCTTGAGGGGGTACCTTAGGGCGGCTGATTTTTTTGCATAAAGAAGGAATTTTTGTTCTTTATTTTGAGGGTTTAAATAATGAACGGAAATCATTTATTCATATCATCGATTTGCGAAGCGAATCTCCGTGTTAATTATGTTTCAACGAAGAAAAAATCCAAAATAATGCTCGGTTAATTAAAATTAAAATTAGTTAAAGTCAAAATAAAAATCGGTAAATTTTTGCCGTACGATGTTTAAAAAAAAAACGCATTGCTTGCAATGAGAATTCTTATGTGCTCACAAATCGTACCCTAATGGGTGTGAACCACCCTATCCATCGGTATGGGAAAGAGGGTGTAGAAAACGTTAATACACTTTTTTTATTCTCGAAATGGTTTGCTCCGTGATACTCCACAATGGTTTGAGTTTCATTAAATACAGAAACCGCAAAGGCTACGCGCTAATTACTTTTTCCCTTTCATTGAATTTTAATTCACGTTCTACTTCGTTTTGGCATTGTATCAATCTACAGCAAATTCTCTTTCTCTATAGTACAAAGGAGAACGGGAGAATAAAAGAAAAGACGTTGTACCGTCGAACAAGAGAAATAAAGGACCGAGGGAGCGAACGCAATGGTGGAACGCGACCATTGAAAGCCTCGATGGCTATAACCAACCCCGCCTCCCGCAATCTACCTCCCTTGATATTGCAGTACGTACGACTTGCACGATATTGGCACGATTCGGCTTTAGGCGGTTTGCAAAATTCTGAAAGCCGCCCTCCGTCCACCGAACGTTTCGATTTTATGAAAAAGCTATTTGTTCGGTCCACATATACGCGATTGGAATTTCCGCATCCTTTCGTCAATACATCCCCGCCCGCAATAATTTATCATCTCGGTGTTCATCCTCGCGACTGCGTTGGGGCATTTCAATGAAAATGAAAAAAAAAATAATTGATCGGTGTATGGGGGGATAGAGAGAACTGGAAATATGAAGTTTCCGTCGGTGAGTCAAGTGAATGTATTTTTCATCTGAGGAAACGTATGGGGGAGGTTTAAAAAAAAAAGTCCCCTACTGGAATTTAAAGAAGTGATTTTTCACGTACCCCCTTCGTTATCATCGGGACTGTGACGGGCCTAAAAAGGTCGTGTTTTCCGATTTTTTTGTTCATTGGATTATTTTTTCGGAATCCGGAAAAATATTATTAAACATACATTTAACTTATTTCGTGTGAATTTTTATTTAAAAAAAATTAACAACTTTATTGACAATCGATAACTTGACAATGGTTAGTCTGAGAAATGATTTTTTTAATATAATCTATACAAATATAGTTCTCGTTATACGAAGCTATTTTTTTTAATCACACAATGGGGGGTGTTCTAAAAAGAGTGTAATTTTGGCGAATTTTTTCGTATTCCTTTAGATAAGTGACGTTTCCGAAAAATATTATCCGATTTTTCCGACAGAATATCATTTATTCGGTTTCTGTGGGTTTTTGAACATTTCAACGCCTCTCGACATTTCAACCGAAACCAAATCCAAACAAGGCCAAACAAACCCAATATAGGCGTCGAAATGTTCAAAAATGCCCTTTATCACGTGTTTCCGCGAACTTCAAAACCCCATAACTTTTTATGGGGGGTCAATTCCAGCTTCCCCCGACTGATTATCATCATTTATAACCCGATTGAAATAAATAAATGAGAAAATTGAGATGAATAAATGAGAAAATTGAAATAAATAAATGAGAAAATAGAAAAAAAATATTTTCGGGCTCGTTTTTCGGAAAATTCACTTATCAAAAGAATTACCAAAATCTTTTTGAGAAAAACGCGATCGAAAGTTTTAGTATTTACTGATAAATCGTCGCGTTACCTGCTCTCACTAAATCGTCTGTAACTAGGTCAACTTTCGATACTTTAACTTGAACATTTTTTCACGCATTCTCGAACATGTATACTTTGAGAAAATGCAACAAAAAAAACGATTTCTTTTACCCGTCACAGTGGTGTCCCTTAACGACTTCAACTGTGCCGAGTTTGTTGGGAAAAGGAACTTAACGCGGGGGGTTGTGGCAACCCTTGTTGCACGAGTGTGCATTTCGCGAGACCACCCAGGCGTTTCATGGGACTCCCCGTCGAAGTGGGCAATTCCGTAGAGGTCGAGAAGTGCGAGGTTACGATCGTTTTCCCAGTTATTGGAGAACTATTATTACGCTTCGTCATCCCTTAACGACACTTTTGTAACGAATCTGGTTTTACGAAGTGCGAGCGCGAGGGTGGCCGTTACAGGTCTCGCGCCGCTCAATAACCCTCGCCTACGCACAGCGCCGGCGAAAGGTGCGAACACACTTTGCGAATTTTCAACCCGGACGGAAACTTTTGGAATCGGGTAAATAAAGGCGCGCAGGGCTCTTCGGGGTAGTATTTGAAAAAAACGAAGTTAATTATGCATAAGTGAGACACCACCCCAATTTTAATGTCCACGTCTTTTCAGCATAAACTGCTTTAAGGCCTCAGGCCACTCTGGAGGCCTAAAAGGGCATATTTTGTGGTTTTTTTCCGCGAAACTATAAAATAAATCGAAATGACAAAATAGGGGTTTTATTATACACGTAATTGACTAGAAAATTATTTTTTCACACCCATACATCTCAAAATGGCGACTGTGCAGCATTTTTCCGGTGACACCTTTATTTCACCAACTTGTCCTTTAATTTTTGAGTTATGATGAGGTACTAAAGTTTTTTCAATTATATATAAGATTAGCTATAGAACTACGGAAGTTTTTAAAAAATATATTCTTTCTGTCAAAATGGCGCATTTCTAAAACGAAAAGTGTAAAATGCAATGAGAAAATCGTCAGACAATTGTTTATAAAAAAGGAACTATGCAATATAATAATAAAAATTCCACGTAGTGCCTTAGAAAATGTAATTTTTAATATACAGTTACAATTTCAAGTAAATCCGTTGAAAAGTTCGTTTGAGGTATGAGTCCGACCGACTTGGAAAATGTAGTTCTGAAATAAACGCATTGAAAGTTAGTAGAAAGCCACGACATTAATAATGTTTCATGCTGACGATCAAGAGGGGTCGCGCTAGAATTCGAAAATAAAGTACTTAGAAATTTTTCACACCCATTATCTTTTGGAATATCATTTTATATTTATGTTAAAAATCGTACCTCTTTCGTTAAAGAGGTCCGAATTTTTTTCGTGCCTCTTTAACGAAAAAAATAGATTTTTGGAAAATCCTAGTAGAGTGGCCTAAGGCTTTAATCGGTCACCACTAATGATATTCCGGCGTTTTGAGTGGGGGCATTTTAAAAAATTTCGACGCTTATATTGGCGGTGGGGGGTGGTGGGATTTATAAAAGAAGCCTTCCTGAATGTAATAATGAAAAAAAATTGCCGTGGTCACTCCCCCCCTTGCCCCTGTTCCAAGTGAAAATTCGTAAAAATATACGATTTCAAAGACGAGACGGAAAATCGATCTAAATTCGTCTACATGATTTTCTAGCTAATGTTATGAATAAAAGTGCGTGGGTGTGTATGCATATGTATGCACGTGTGCGTGTGTGTGTTTGGTTTGTATTCGGCATTGCATTCGGTGAGGGGGGAGGCTCTTTCTATGAATCCCTTACCCCCAATATGGTCGATCAAATATTGAAAAATGCCCCATCTTATCACGTGTTTCCGGGAACTTCAAAACCCCATATCTAATGGAATTAATAGAAAATGCCAGCCTCTCCCGACGTAACATCACTTACTATAATGGAATCAACAACTTCGTGGCGAAAAAAAAATATTCCCGTCGAATTTGGGGTGGTGCTCCACTTAAACATAATTACCAAAATGAGCTCGATTGTGCTTTTTTCTTTTCCCTTCGTATTTTTTCTCACCAGATGGCGTTGAACATCGCCCCTTTTTCTCGATTTTTCCAGACTCTGACTCACGTGTCATTTTTTGCAAACTGGCTATAGGAATTTCTGAAAGGACTCGAAGGGCCGCAATTTGTTTAAAATAAAATAGCTCAAAAGAAATTTGATAAACATTTTTTTTTAAGTTTCGTTTCTATGTCTTGCTCCACCGAAAAACTGTCGCAGTCCCCACAGTCTTCGCCAGCACTGTAATTCGGATAAAGCCCACACAAACGCAATCCCCCCTTACCGTGTGTGATCGACGTTCTGTAATAAATCATTTTGCACCGGAGAAGCGACAGGTACGTCAAAACGTCATGTTTTTTTTCGGGCTCTTTTCTTACTTCTACTTGTGGTGCGAATCACTCAACTTTTTTGCGCTCGTTTTCAATTACACGCTCGAGGAATTCTCGATTCTCGTGGATCCCTTCTCGTCGTTCCACGTAACTCGCCGATTCACTCCTTCTCACCCTCTTATTTGCAGCGGATATCAAGTTTTACGAGTGAGGGCTGCGGGCCGATGATAAATTACGAAAAAACATCACGAATCCCTCCCATGAATGTCACCTTCTGTATATCTTATTCGCTCTCGTACGTACTCTCGTATATAGCTGCATGCGTTACGGCCACACACGAGTTTCCATACGTCAATACACACAGGCACACAGTACGAGTGGAAAAAAAATGAAAAAATGCCCAGCCTCGAATCATCCTCCATTTGTTAAATAACGATAAGTGAAACGAGCCTGGTGGTGGTTGAGAGAGGAAAAAAACGAGAGAAGTATATTTTCCGTGAGCTGGTAGGGGAATGAGTGACTTTTGGAGCAAAAGCGAAGGGTGATCTGTCGAAGGAAAAAAAATTGTACGATTCGTAAAAAGGGTGAATGTACGAGAGAGCGAGAGACGACGCTTCGGGTACGCGAGTTTTTAATGTCGTGAAAACAAAAATAAAATAAAAAAAACACGTTAACGAAGAAGAGTAAAAATAAAAAGAAATATAAATATATAAATAAATCCAAACAAACGGACGACACCCACCTGTATATTATTACGATATTATTACTGCGAATAAGTATTTATTACTATTATTATATGTTCGTTGACTATTATGTTAGAAATAAAAAAAAAGGAACGGATGGAGCAACTGAGCGTTTGACTCGTCTGAATTTATTGCTGATTAAATCGGCTGGACCGTACGCGTTCATCTGCACGATATTTGCACGTTTCGTTCGCGGCCAGTTTGGGCAGAGTTTCGTAAACGCTGCGTGGGAGGAACGTTGCAGCGGTCGCGGAGAGCTTTTTAATTCGAATCGTCGAGTCATCGGGATGGCAGCCGAAGACCTCATTCGGTGAGCTTCATCACGTGGCTTGGCACATTTTCAAGGGACTCCAATCTCGAGCACGGTTTTTTTTCTCACTTTTATCGCGTAGGTTCGATCGCGCCGGGAGCACGTTACGCGACGTTGACAAATTCCTGATCGCGTATTGTTTGATTTATCGGAGAAACGCCGACGAGGAGTTCCGTCGCTGTGTAGACTCGGCGATAATCGAATTTGGTAACGGCGCGATATTGTCGACGGTCTCTTCGTCGTTTCGCGACACCTTGATCTTCAGCATTGGCTTGCCAGATCTGGGCACCTGAAAACAAAAAAGTAGAGTATGTCGTAGAGCGTACCATTGTTATGATTAATAAAAACTTGATTACTTGCAAAATATGTGCGTTTTTATTCATCGCTTATTGAGGGCTAGTTGACATTTTTGAAAATATCGATTTTTGGTTTTCGACGAGTTCTCGAAATCATGACGTTTCAACAATATTTTCGGAAAATTTTTGATCGATCCTTTCACAATTGAGGGAGTTATGGGCATTTATAGGTACGTTCCACGATGCGGCGAAATTTAAGGGCGTTATTCTGAACATGACTGTTAAAAAAATATATGACCACGATATCTCGAAAATCACTGCACTGGTCAACTTTCAATTTTACAAGCTTCTTTTACATATCAAAAAGCAGTCCTTGAACGAAGGATTTTTTTTTCGATCCATAGCCGCTTTTTATCAATGAAAACAGAGCGTTTTTTTTCACCGAAAATCGATACTTTCACTTTGGACTATGACCCTTTTTTAATCAATATTTTATTCAATCATTCGCCCACCCAAGTACTGGATAATTTCATGCACAGAATAAGTACGTTTGATTTTTTTTCATTCCGGATTATTTGTTTCCGTGCAGTAGTGGTCACTGCGAAGGACGTTTTTCAAACGACGCTCTACAAAAACCATTGTATCTACCACATTGATGAATATTTTTCAATGCAAAAATTGTAAAAGATACTTAAAACCATAGTCTCTAAAATAAATCACATCAAAATTTGAAAACTTGCACACGTTTTCCCTGAAAATATTCATGAAAAATTCCTCTTTTTTTCGGGCTACGAGCTAGGTGTAACAGGTTAAGGGGTTATGTGGGTTTCGAAATGAAAAAAGCAATTTTCCCAATTAAAAAAATATATAATATAGCAATTATTTTATTAAAATGTTAAACACATAAAAGCGCCCAATTTCAATAATATTATTTAAAAATTCATCATAAAATTTGGGAAATTCAGCCGGCGGGAACTGGTTTCTGGAGATCCCTAAAAAACGGTGGACGCGATTTCTCAAAAACTAATGCACCAATCTCATGGAAATGTTGCACACTGTTTCAAAATAGCATTGACTAGTCATTGAACGAAGGATATTTAAATGAATTGGAATTTGACTTTTTGGCCGAGTTGTATGCAAAATAGTTCAATTTTTGGTACAATTTACACTATTGTTATACAATTTACGCCTTGTAAAATTAGTTGTAATAGAAAAAAAAACCTTCGTTCAATCACTAGTCAATGCTATTTTGAAGAAGTGTGCAAAATTTCAATAAGGCCTGTTCATTAGTTTTTGAGAAATCGTGCCCACCATTTTTTTAGTCTCCGGAAACCAAGTCCCACCTGCTGAATTTCCCAAATTTTTGAAAATTTTGTTGAAACGTTGCTTTTTCATGTGCCTAACAATTTGAATAAAATTATTTATATATTATATTTGTTTAATATAGAAAATATGCTTTTTTGGCTTCGAAACCCACGTAAGCCCTTAAGTATGTCATAAAAATTAATTAAATTCCTTACAATAATATTCAAACTCTCTGCTTACTCATTTAAAGAATACAAACAAATTTAACTACGACGTATTCCGTGAAAACCAATTCAATTTTGAACACACAATATTTTTCAATTGTCAACAATACGGTGGATGGAAAACCTATGAAGTTGCAAACTATTTTTCTTTTCTATTTATTTTTTTATTTTTTATTTAAAGGATTTATTGATTGATTATTATTATTATTATTCATATTCATTTTATTTATTTATTTTTACTTCCCACAACGAATTACTCAGCAGTAATGCCAGTATTTCCATTTGAGATCCTAAATTCCACAAATAATTTCAGTTTTCAAAAGCAAAGAATAAGAGCAGAGTTCTGAACTCTCCCTGCCGTGACAGGCGGACGAACCAAAAATCACAAGGATGCCTATTGATCGCGAAACCTTAAAAACGACGTGACAAAAAAAAAATACTTCGCCGTTATCTACCTCACTGTAGAATCTTGAGTCCGATCAGCCTAATTGACTCCCTCACCTTTATCCTCAACGTTTTCGTTGGGCTCGATGCGGCTCTCTCGCCAAAATCATCATCATCATCATCAGTGTAGGGTTCCTCATCGCTGGGCATATGCGCACTCACCAGACCGTAGTTTCGATTGTGCCGAGCGTTTAGCCAGCGGCTGCTTTCCCGAGTCTTTGGAAGTTCGATCTCTATCGTGTAGGGATCCTTTCCCACGTTGTCTTCCGCATAACTTGACTCCTCCCTTCAAACGCGAAGATTACCCAAGTCAGAGTCAGATATTGCGCCGATTCTCGTATCGAATTATCGGAGCGAATGATGAATTCGTCCGGAAAAATTCTGCAGTCCACTAGAGTCGAAAATACGACGTGGCTCGATTGGATCAAAGAAAAGCCCCTTTTTCCCATTCGGGTCCAGTTCGAATAAAAGGATGAATACGATGGCGATTCAATGCTAATCAACTCCTCGAACCGTTTTGGTAATTCGAAACTTCAGTTCAGCCCGCCATTAATGGTGAACGGTACTTAGCGATGGATTGCTCGTCAATAGTTCGACTCCCGGTAGCCCTTCGAGTTGAAGTAGGATTCGGCCGGGGGTGGGTGCAGACCTATTGGAAGCTCCGAGCCGGGGGACGAGCGGGGCTGATGCGAGTGGAAACACAAGAAGGGCCCTTGGAGGCGAGATCTATTGTTGGAAGAGTCATCACGAGAGCCAATCCACCGTGCAACTTTTCACAAAACACTCGCGGTTGAAAAGTTGTCCAATCGAGAACCATCAAGCATGGGTACGTACAAGTGAGATCCGTCAGGGTGAAAAAAAAAACTCTTTTCAATGCGACGCAAAGAGAAAGCAGGACTTTGAAAATGGATGCTACACGATGGGGAATCGTGCGAGTCTTTCGGATCTTGCAACGTGTATAGGGCCGAGTTGCAGTACCTGGTGGAAGCTTGGCATGAATCATCGAGAAATACAGAGGTGGTCAAGGAGCTACTCGTAAATTCTGGCGCTGCACTCTTGAGAACTTTCCATTCGATGTCAATGTCTTCTGCTTATGGGCGAGTATAAATAAAGGAAATGGTGATTTTGAGGACGTTCAACTTCGAGAACTATCATGTCCCTAAAGTCAACGATACGTCGCTGAAAATCCTAAAGACCTGTCTCGAAACAGCCAAATTTCTTGATAGCTATCAAAACATCGATATTGTGACATCAAAATATACTTTCCCACGTATATATATATATATGTATGTGGTGCAAAAGAAAGTTGCTTCACTCTCTTTCGTACAATTGTTTACCGTCCAAGCTGATCGAGAGAGAGAGAGAGAGAGCCATGAAAATTCGGTCAGTCAAAGTTTCATCGATGCCTGACGTCGAGAGCCCTCAAAAATCCTGCAAGCGTGAACTCTTCACGGTGGATCTATCCAACCGGAAGTCGGTCTCGGCGTAAAATTAGTATCTCAAAGGCCAGAAAGGCAAGCCGAATTATGCAGTGCGATGATCATTATTCGCTCCGCATACTCCTTGAATACGAATATTAATTGAGTAATCAATTTACTGTATTACTTTTTTTATACGCAGACTCCTACTTTTATTTTATCGGATCTTTTTAATTTTGCGTCCATCTCCCTTTTTGTTTCTGGTTGTGCGCGATCAATTTTTCAAAATAAGTGCTATCGAATGGTCGTACAGGAATTATTATCTATCAGGTCGTACAGGAATTATCTAATGTCGTAATCATCTAATTATCATTATGTAATGATCTAATTATCTGCTTATCTAATGTAATGATCTAATTATCTATTATCTATGTCGCACAGGAATTATTATCTACTCAAGGGTCAGAAGGAAACGTAATGACTGATCACAATGACGATTGTTGGCTTCTTGTTATTTTGCTTATGCGGAAAATAATGTCCTTACCAATTTTGACTCGGCGGCCTGCGGTGATAGAAATGCGGTTGATACGACGGATTTTTCTTCAGATTTTCATGAATTTGGGGCTTCCGGTGGGACAGGTACCGCGGCCTGCGATACCTCGGCTTTGGGCGATAATACTTGTAGGGTCTCGTAAACTTGAAGGGCTTCAGAGCTTCTACGAATTCAGCGAGAATCGCGAGCACCAAAAACAGGCCGAAAATCTGCTGAATTAATCAGTTTTTTGAAGGGGCAAGATTATTATATTATATTTTTACATAATTATTAAATTTATGTAACTTATATCATTTCTACGATGTTAAATTTCATATAATTATATGTAATTATGGAAAATAATTTCGTGTATAATTATATAATTATTGAAAATATTACTTTAAGGGTCATGCCTAGCTGTAAAAGTCGAAAAATCACTTTTTCAGAACCAATATATTTTGACAGTTCACATTTGTAATATATGTGCCCTAAAAATTTCAAGTTGATTGGATCAAAATTGACAGATTTATAGTCTGTTGTGTGGACGCTCGCCGCAACGCTCGGACCATCTTTAGGACTAGATGAAAAATTTAGTATTTGATCGGAGGATTTTTTCCGATGTATACTTTCGATTTGGTGAACGAAGAAGGCTCATTTTTTCGCAAACATCAACATTGGCTATAAACATGCGCTATTTTTTGTTTGTTGATATTTCGGAAATTCCTTCGATTAATCATATGATACATTTTTTATTAAGATAAAGATTTTTTATATCAGATAACCTGGTTCAGAAGGGCATCACCGCAAAAGCCGATTACAAATAAATATTTTTACACAAAACAATTGCGCAGTGTTCTTCAGATGATACTTTCCCAAATCCCTAATTTTTGTAGAAATACACAATCGCAATTTTCTTTAAAAAAATCGCAAAAATGAGATATTTTCGACTGTTACAACTAGGCACAACCGGGTTAAATGCACATCTTACTTGATGCTTCATCATCGATGAAAATCCGCTGCAATCACTCAAAACAAAAAATAAAATATGTCCTCAGCACAGCGTTGCCTCGGCGTCTCGATGAGAGTTCTTCGAAAACATTCCAACTCAGCTACAAAACCGAAAGATTGAAAAAAAATGAAAATATCTGAGATCCGTCAGTTCCGCACATTTTGGAGCAAGCACGCTCTCGAGTCACACTTCCGCTTTCACGCTACTAAACTTTGGTCCTTGAGATTTTCGCAATGAAAAAGGCCAAATACGAAAGAAATGGTTTTTCGCAGAGACGCTGAATGTCACGTGCTCGAAGTTTATGGATAGACTCAAAAGAATATCATCGCGGACGTCAACTTTATACCTTCCTCTCGCGACTCCTCGGACTCCTTCTCGCCCCGCACCACCAATAGGACAGGCTCAGGATTGGGCCTTCGAGAAAAGAATTTCTTTTTTTTCCGGCGATATAAAAAGACATATACAGGTGTACGTATATATACATGTGCATGGTCATTTACGTGGGTAAGAAGAGCAGCCTCCTGCTTTCACTTTCTTTCACTGATGAGTGGCTATAAACTGACTCGGAAGTAAATAGGAAATTTGCACAGTTACAGTACACAAACGACGTACTTAAATTTAGATCCGTTGCTGTTTAACGAGGCCGCTATGGATGGGCACGAAGACGAGTTGTGCAAGAAAATATTTGGCATTTTGAAAACTTGTAGTTTTATAGAAATCGTACAATAGTAATACAGTTACAGAATAATAATCCAAACAAATGCGGATGTCTTCAAGGCATCTATGTGGGTAATCGAAAAATTTAACTATTTTGGGAATTGTTTTTGAGAATGCTGAAAACGCAGTCAATTGCGGTTTGGAGGTTTTATTCTACACGTGTTGATGTATACAAAAAAATGTATTAAAAAAAATTAAATGGCGCCTTAAGCGTAGACAGATTGAGAGCGATTTTCAGGCGGTCTACGCGAGGGCGCAGAATTTTTATGGATCAGCACCTGGAACAAAAAAAAATCTTTTGTTTTTTCGCAAAATGGCATAATTTTGAATACATTTTTGTTCGCTAAAAATCGCCCTCGATTTGTTTATCGAAGTGAGAATTATTCGTCGATGAAGATGCAGTTAAAATTTGAATTCAATCGGATAAGAACTTGATTAAAAAACGTGTTTTCGAGAAATACGCGCTTAAAGTTTCAAAACTGATTTTGGAGCTTTCGCCCACACGACGGAATCGGAGCACTAATTTGAATTCTGCGTGTACCCAGCAAGGTATTTTGATAGTAGGTCTCCAGTTGCTCGGTCGTTGTAGGTTTTTTGTTCAACGACTGGACTAAACGACTACAAATTGCCACTTTCACCGTCTAGACTATTTTGTGCCTTTCGGGGCGCTTGGAGGCGCTTCGAAAAATAAAGTCGAAAATAAAAATAAAAAATGTTTGTGTATAATTCCTTTTGTATATCATTCTTGCGAGGTTAATGCATTTAAGGCCTTAGGCCACAGTAACGAGTATATAATCATGTGCGAATTTAACAATTTTTTTTCGTATGAAAAAGCGATTCACTTTTAAAATTAATTACACATCTATTTAGTATGAATATCAAGCTGTTAGAAAATATATATATTTTTTTCGATGTACAAAATGGCTGACTGCTAATATTATCTTTTGTTATCTTTTTTTAGGTGTGATATTTAGCATCTACAATTTTTTACCTGGAACAAAAAACAAAAATTCTCGTCAATCTACATTAGAATACCTAGAGAAGTACGTACGGAATTTAAAAAATATTATTTCATTCAAAAGTTGTAGGTATTTGAACTTGAGAAATGAATTTTCAGTGAAAAATTTCGTATAAAACTATTCATAAAATGAAAAGTTTTCGATTAATCAGAAATTTCTTACGTACTCTCTGCGAAATGCAATGAGGAACATAACTTTTAAATTTAAAGTAAATCGAGTGAAAATTGTTGAATTTATTTGTCACACCAATTGGAAAAAAGCTGTTTCGAGAAGTTTCGAGTAGTCGGCCATTTCGGACATCGAATATATATATATATATATTTTTTTTTTCTAACAGTTTGATATTCATACTGAATAGATGTGTAATTAATTTTATGAGTGAATCGAGTGTGCACGTTTATATAAAGGTCATTTCAGGAACTGTCCTAGACTTGAAACCTCCGATTCGTTTTAAAATAAAATGAAGGACTGTCCATAAAAATTCCTAGAAACGATTATAGCCATCATTACACAGATATAAAGAGCTCAAAAAATCCTTTCTCCAGATATGAAAAATATTTTTCTGCATCCTCCTTAATGACAACACTCATTGGTTTCTTCATATGCGAAAATTAACGGTAAGTAGCGCGCGTATTCAACCCTTGTTTTTTTTCCCATGACATTTGTAGTACTAATAAACTCGATTTGGACGAGCCTTCTGTGAAATCGCAACGAAATCACTCGCGCTGGAACAAGGATAAAATTAGAAATTCCGTCGGTGAAGGTCCTCCAGAAGCCGAGCATGAAAGATTATGCGAATCGATTTTCGCCAGGCTGAACACCTCGAAATTCGCAGTGATGGCCTTAATTTCGCGCACGGCGGTGATTAACGAAGTCATCTCAAATTTAATAACGCAAGAAATGGATCTCGGAGGAATTTCGGGACGTCGACGAAAAATAATAAGCTGTACTCCGTTTGAATTGTCGTGCGAGACTTTTATTATTGCAAAATGCCAATCGTTTCTCCCAAAACGAAAAATAAAGAAACAAGATCAAACGTTCCGCTCAATTACACAGCACAGAGGACGTTCCGCAGCATTTTTCTTGTCATAAAAAAACTCGCGTTACAAATATCAACGAGGAAAGACGAATCGTGTCTCGGAAAGTTTTCCGAACGAGTCTGACAAGGAACGTTACCTAAGTGTCCGCTTTCGATTTCGTTGAAACTCATATATGTGATTAAGCATTGAAAACAATTAGACACGTATTTTTTTCCATCGGCGGAAAAGCGATTTCAACGGGGGTAAACCACCCCTCCTAGCGCATCGAGGGATGATTTTACAATTTCAGCCACAAGCATTCCACCGATCCAAGTGCAACAAAAATAAAAATTCTCATGTAAAGCGATGAAAAATGTGCTATCGAAATATTAACGTAAAAATTAAGGGCGACACGCCTTTCTTTGAGGGGTGGTTTCCTCCCCTCGCCTTTTTCAGACGATAAAAAAATACGTGTCTCATAGATTTCAGTGCTTCGTCACATGTATGACTTTCAACAAAATCGGAGAACACTCAAGTGATGTTCCTTGTGAGGCGCATAACGAAGGTTCTTTTTGCACATGAGGAGCTGCAAATAAAAACACAAAACTGAGAACGACTAGAGGCACTCGTATGGCCCCGCTCAGATCTCCAGCAAGTGGGCTTGAACGGAGTGCGAAAATTGCCGAGTCCTGCCAGTGAAGCCTCGTAGTCGGATCTTGACGTAGACATAGACACTTAACGTAGACACTTGGGCATTTCCGCAGAAATCTTAAAAAAATTATCAAAGTACAAATATCCGTTGACTAGTGTGACACGATATGAGGAATGTGTCTCCATTCTTGCTCTTACGATTGAGGTTCCGCATTCTTTGTCATTCTTTTGACGGAGCTATACTCTAGAACGTAGCTCCAGGCGTTGACTAAAAATGCACAGCATCACGAAGCATCATCATTGAAATTCCACAGGCTCCAGACGTCAGTGCATTTGTTGTAGTTCGTTGTCACTGGTGAAAAGAACGTTTGCTCAAAATCGTCCGTTCTCCGATCATTCCTCATGATCGATTACCGTCTCTGCGTCATTCTCGACCCTCCCTTCGACTCCTCTCTTAGTCGCCCACTGTCTAGATGTCATCGCCGGACGAATCGCAAACACACCCAGCGGATGATGAGGAAGCGAAGACTTTGGACGTTGCGAACTCTTGATGCTCTTGGTGTACTACGTATTCGCGTTGCGAGGCTCGAGGCAATCGGTGGGCTTTATCTCGAGCCACCAGTCGTTGGGATAATGATACTTTTGCAGCTCGATGCCTTCCCTCGGCACCGGAATGAGGAGACCACCGAATTGCTTAGCCGGCAATGGTGGGATGGCCAATTGGGGAGGAAAACACTGCAGACTTGGCGAAAGTTCACAATCCGGTGGGAGAACCCTTCTCGCCCAACCGACCCTTCTGACCATCTGCGTCTGCGAACGGATGAGAAGAACCGACTATCACGCATGATATTTGGGTAAGCGTGTAATCAAGCAAGGCTGACTGGATAATGGCAGCTTGGAGTTTACTTACCACCGTGTCCTCCTCGAACACGATGACCTCTACCTTTGGCGAGTCCTCGCCAACTTCGTGCTCCTGCACGCGATAGAGCCCAGCCGCGTGGGAGTAGCTGGCGCTGAGGCTGACATCGCGAAACGCCTTGGTAATGAGGGCGTCGTCGCGGAGGGTGTCGATAAGACACAGCTCGACTTTACGGGCCCAGGGCAAGGCCCTTCCTATTCTAACCTGACCCCAAAGACCACCGAAGCACAGAAAGTGAACGACTCCGAGCTTCGCCAGTACCAGATGAGTCCTGCAATCCAACCGTCAATTATCGGTTAGGCTGCGATGAAACGTGCAACAGCTGATCGCGATCGGCAAAGATCTCTGAAGTACGGAAGGTCAATGTTTCGGTATGAAAATAAGTGTCTTGCTCTACGTTGTAAAAGGACAGCGAAAGTGACTGGACGTTTGAACTGACTTGAGCGTACGGGAGCAAAAAGTAGACCGTTCACGAGCCGATGAGAAAGAATTCACTTCGAGAGCCTTACCGATCGCGCATCCCTATATTATCGACGGGTGACGATACACTGGGAATCACGGGGAAATTACCGACTGTTGGTAAGTCTATTGTTACCACCAGTCGATAAGTTACCATCAGTCGATGCTAACTTATCGTCCGTCGGTAAGACTTACCGGTAGGCGAGATCGTGCAACTTTTCGGTGAATTCTTCGGGCAGGCTGCACGGCTGCGGGGCTTCTTCTTCCCGACCGAGGCTATACCAGAACAATATTCCCACAATGAGAAAAGCACCGAGCGTACGAAGCGGCGTCACGCGTAAGCGTCTCCGAGGCCAAGAACTCATGTTGGTAAACTGGAAATCACAAATGAGGCATTGTTTTCATTTCTTCGGCGGGCCATACCTCGATTTTTCACAACCCGGCAAATTTTTACGCAAAACCATCACGCGATCGTTGGAAATCGCATTATCACGTGAGAAACGTGCAACGGTCGTCTAATTCGCAGGGGGTTAAGAAAATCGGGGCATCCTCGGTGGCACTCTTCGGACTCTCACGATGACAGGACATCGATTACGTAACGGTTGAAACATTGCGAATGAAAAGCACTTGCGCAGCACCGGAAAAACGGGAGCACTCACGTACCTTTGATATGCGAGAGCCTCATGACCCACGTGTGTCAGGTGTTCCCAATGAATGTTGACGTCCGAAAGACACTGCCTATACGCTTTTTTCCGATTTTCAACCCCGTGTTTTCACGCACCACTGTCCCGTTTCCTCGCGAATTGAGGCTACCCAGACAATCGTGGCAACGTCGCAAGCCCTCCCGTCGGGAGGGGTGGAAGTCCAGGACCCATCGATTTTTCTACATTATCGGCGACTGGCCGCCGATGAGTGTCCGGTGGCGCCCCTAACCCGTACAGTCGTGGGAATTCGTAACCATTTTATTTCTGCCTCGGAGGAGCCCGAGAGAGAGACCGTCAACCGAAATAAGCCGTGCATTGCATACCGACCGTTTCGTTCTTTTTTTTCCCAAACCCTGCGCTTTTTTCCTTTTCCTTTTTTTCTCAAGCTCGCGGAGAAGTATCGTGTGCTAGTAACAAAAGCTCCGAGACCCTTCGTAGGCAGCTTCGTAGAAATAAAAAATGGCGTCTGTAAAAATTCTTCACGCAAAAGAATTGACGTGGCTCAATTAAAATGAAATTATTTCGTTATCACCAAAAAATGACGATAAATAACTGCATACTTATTTGTTTTTTTTTTCTTTTCTTCCGCAATTGAGGTAGGCCAGTATATTCGTGAAATATAAATACGCACGAGTGCAAGGATATTAATATTATCGTGCACAGATCGAATGCGGAGCTCGTTAGCAGTACGCAAACGTACGAAAAAAAATTGCCAGGCGTGCGGGGGAGTGAAAAAATCTCGAATGGTATTCTGAGGCTTCATTTGCCCTTCCGGCATTCTGGAGAGCCGGAGCACCCGCGAATTCGTCAACGTATACAGCGGCATACCCACGAAACGAAGAGACAGAAGTTCTCGTTCGGGAGAAGTTTAAAAATAAGACGTATCGCGCGCGCGCGTGCCTGCGAAAGAAAAAAAAAGTGTAAGACAGCCATCGCGTAGGAAATTTTGGGGGAACCGAGAGAGCTCTGGTTCGGCCTCGTTAGGATAATTAAGAGGACACTAGGGGGAAACCAAGTACCCGAAAACGATAACTCATTTAAAGCGTGCGAGCGCGACCATGAAGTGGAAGTGCACGATGAAGATTCGACCTGGAAAAGAACAATTGATTTAGCATTGATGAACATTCAGTAAGATCGCGGGGAAAGAAATGCCGATCAATTTGCCGATCAATATCTGAGTGTATCCCAGCAATTTTCTGCTGGCGCTGAGTTGAGAGAGAGAGGGAGAGAGAGAGAGAGAAAAGAAAAAGAGTTTTTCTCCGATAATGAACTCCCCGTCTAATTTTACCTTGCTCTCTCTTCATCTCCCCTCTTTCTCTCTCTCTCTCTCTCTCTCTCTCTCTCTCTCTCTCTCTCTCTCTCTCTCTCTCTCTCTCTCTCTCTCTCTCTCTCTCTCTCTCTCCCTCTCTTTCTCTCTGGGGAATGCCTCGCGTCTCTTTGAATACGTGCCGACGTGCATCAAATCGCGAACTATAAAGTCGCGTTTAGAAAGCGTTAACTAATGAATGAACGGAGAGACATACTCGGCGAGATACATACTCGGAGGAAAGCCGCGGCTTACAATAAAGCCTGAATAATTATTTCAATTATTTCCGACAGTGTGCGCGACGAGAACGAAAAAAAAAATTCGCCGCACGATATTCCAATAAAGTTTTCCTGCACCATCGCCTCAGCTAACCGCACGAATAAAATCTTCCGCAGAGCGCATCATCCCCGTGCATAAATTATCATACGGATCCAATTGGACCTCCATACTGCCGATATGTGTAAGAAGGCGGCATCTACAAGAAAAAACGAAAGAACGTTTAACTATACAAAACGATGGGAAATTTTGCACCGATTCCAAAGGTACCAAAAACGCATTTACGATTTTTTTTGCAGATGCCACCTTTCGCCGTAAAACGGGAGAATACTTTTCTCTATACCTACTTCCTGATAGGGATCCAATAGGTCATCGCATTGGATCCCTGTACTGAAAAAGTCACACTCGTACATTGGATTCTCATCCGATTCCAGATTGGAATCGAATGTACGGATCCAATTCGAATACTTAAAGATTCTCACGTTATCGAACAGAATCCGATACAATTCTTGATTGACCCTATCGCAATCCATACATTTCCAGAACTTTTCCAGAAACTCCAGAAGAAATATTGGATATACGAACTGAGCAAATCTCAAAAACGGATGAATCTTGCATTAAAAAAGTATAAACCGTTTATGAAGGTTGGAGAGTTACCCACAATTCGATATTAATTTTTTTTAAATATATGTTATTGCCTCGACTATACTGAGTATTTACGAATACAAATTCGCTACAGAACACGGGAGATAAAAAATAGTTCAATGTATGGAATTTCACGTGTGGTCAGATGCGCAAGACGTTCATGCTAGAGGTGGTGTAATTTTGTTGGCTATTTAGCACCAAGATAAACCGTCTTGAACAACGAATTAACATAAACTAGAAGTTTGAAGGCCATTTTGCACATTGAAAAAAAAAATACTAACAGCTTGATATTCATACTAAATTGATGTGTAATTAATTTGATGAGTGCATCACTGTTTCATATGAAAAAAATTGTTAAATTCGCGCATGATTTTATGTTACCCGTTACTGTGGCCTAAGGCCTCAATAAAAATATGGAAATGCAGAAACTTGCCCTTGAATTGTATATATTATGAAAAAAATAACATTCACAGAATGCATCTATGCCTCGTATGAATTTCTTTGAGGTTCATTGAAAAAAAAAACTTTCACAAGCCGTAATTTGACTCAACTTTCATTTCTTAGCGAGATAAAAATATAAAAATGCAGAATTCTGCCCTTTAAATGTATATATTACGAATAATTAGCATCTACAGGATGAATCTATATGCCAAATGAATTTTTTTAGTTTTATTAAAGAAAAAAACTTCACAACCAGTAATTTCACTCAACTGGACCGCTCCAACCTCCTTAAAGAGGTATATCGTAAAAATCGATTTCAATCACATGACACAAAGTCTACTGTAATTATCGTTTGTTACTCTATTCTATATTTGTTTGTTTATGATTGCATAAACAATCATAAATCATTGCATAAACAATCATAAATCATTTTATGTTTATGCAATCAATGATTGCATAAACAATCATAAATCATCATTTGTATAACATTCAGAGTTGTACAAAACATTCAATGAAGCAGTTTTTTTCATAAGAATCCCTTTAGGGATTGGGTAGGATCTAGAGCTTCCCATCAAACTTCTCCCGGATTGAAAAGAGATAAAAGTTCGATTTTGAAAAATCCCGAAAAATAACAAATGCCTTCGTAAGCTCTTATCGCGAGCTCCCTCGGTTTAGCCCAGGTATCCGCCCTACGGAGCGAGCATACGGAGCTGAACCAACATGGCGATCCTTTCATGACCTATAAACCCTCCGCCAGCGTATTGTGACAGGAGGAGAGAGAACCTCCCTCAGGTATATACAAATAGCGCGCAACTATACATATACACACACACATATGCATTTTTCGGTACATATACATTCGCGTTTCGTGTCCATGGCAACGAGTGGGTGTACATATCTATACATATGCACGCTCCGCAACGCCGTCGCGCAATCAAAAAGTTTTTCGCATTTTTATTCGGCCTCCCTCGTGAAGGTTTCTGGTGAAGAACACGCGTCGTATAATGCCGGCATATGGGCTGCTGCGACAAAACCGTTCTGGTATTGCGCTCGCACACTTGTGTGCGTTTGTGTTTGCAACGGAGTGACGAGAGAGAATCACGGCAATAAATCGAGGCTAACTTTCAACGGACGCGCCGCAATTAATAAGCATCGCGGGCCTCTTCTCGTACCTCGTCCTTGATGCAGCCCTTTCGGCCCTTTTTTCACACTTATTTTTACTTGCTCCCGAAAGACGAAGACAAAGTGTATCGAATAATAATACATGTACATAAACGTGTACACATAGCTATATACTCGTAAATATACAGGGTGTCCTGTTACGCATGGATAATCCTGCAACTGTCGACAGGTCGGATCATGCCCTACTATGCAAGCTGCAAATTCAGGGGCCTTCTCGGCTTAGATGCTTAAAGGGTTACCCCCACTTGCGATTTTCAAAAAATCGATTTTTTTTATTGCATTTTTTTGAAGTATAAGTATCTGAGAATATGTGCTGAACATTTCAAGTCGATCTGAACAAAATTGACTGAGATATGAGCGTTGAAAGAGAAGAATCCGTTGTGTAAACGACCGGCTAATTGAAACTATAAACGCGTTTTTCTCAAAATGGCATTTCTGAAGTCGGTGACCAAGATTACTCGAACACTAATGAACCGATCTTCTTGAAATTTTGCAGGCTTATTTAATACATAAAAATGTAGTCTTTAATCGTTCGATTTTTTTTTTTGAAAAAAATGGCCGTTGTATAGCCAAAAAACGGCCGTTTTTTTCGTTAACATCGAACCATTAACTTTGACTGTCCGCCATTTTGTGAAAAATGAATATTTTTTAAAATCCTTCGATTAAAGACTAGTGTATACTTATATTTGACTAAATCCATCCGCATTTTTTTTTCAGATGATCCACTTCGCCGCAATGTTGGCCACCGCAAACCGTGTATATAAAAACATTATTTCATTGACGGCCATTTGCCACTAAACAATGTAATATTTTTCAATAAAAAAATTACTGAAAGTTCTTCAAGATGTGGTCTTTAAGATGGTATATTGATCGATTAAAAAAGTTTTGTAGTTTTCTTTAAAAAAAATCATGAAAAAGGCCTTTTTAGCGCTACAAGTGGGGGTAACGCCTTAAAAGAGGCTATTTTCATGAATTTTTTGATCGATTTATATTATAGATATTGATATAAAAGTTGATACACTTAATAAATACATTTTCGAAATACATTTAAAAAACATGTATTTATGTAACTCAAACAAACTTTAAGGATGTTGAGTCTCTATAAAACATGTTAATGTTAATTGTTCAATAAATAGCTTCTTAATCGTCATGAAATTTTTACATGACCTCCTGAATACTTCAACCTCCTTAGGGGTTGAAATAAAAAATGATAAGAAAATTCTGAAAATTTGGTATGTTTTTGTATGAAGTATTTAAGAGGTCGTGTTAAAATTTCACGACGATTAGGAAGCTCGTTATTAAAAAATTAACATTTTGTTAAGAACAATTTTTAAAAGAAATTTAAAAAAATTTATCAATAAACTTCGTTTTGTTTCCGTTGCTTTCAGTATATTGTAGATATTACAAAATTGAGAGGTCAAAAGAAACTTATTGCAAAGTTACATCAGTTTCCATAAGACAACATTTAATTTGTGAATGTTAATTGTTCAATAACGAGCTTCCTAATTGTCGTGAAATTTTTACACGACTTCTGAAATACTTCATACAAAAACGTACCAAATTTTCAGAATTTTATTATCATTTGCGATTTGGGACTCAACATCCTTAACCGCGGTTTTCTCGGAACATCGTTTTTCGACGGCTTGGTGATAAAATCTTCGAAACCACTGAACCGATGCTTATAGAATTTTAACCACATATTCTTGACAACTATAGCTATAGCGCATATGAAGGATTTTTTGTAAATGTTGATATTTACTAATTTTTGTGACAAAAATGGTGAAAAGACACGTTTTTTCGAAAAACTTCCGCCATTTTGTTACTTTTGCATCTATCAATAATCGTATGATATACGCTATAGCTATGAATATATTGAATATATAATCGTTTGATTCTTTTGTTTCGGATGATCCATCTCCGAGATTTTATTAAGGTAGTCCCATCGCCAGACGTCAATTCATAGGATTATCATAATTTTTTTTTGAACTTCACTAAATATATTAATAATCGTCTCTGTAAAATTTCAGGATCGATTATCGACCTTATTACAAAGAAAAAAATATAAAAGTTGCGTACTCTTGTGAAGGAGTCCCGAGACGGCATACAAAAACCCAATTTTTTTAGGACACTTTTTTAACTACCATTTTCGTCTATAAATAGTGACTTAAATAAATATTTTTTTAAATATATTTTTAAAGTATACTTCCTAAGTGTAACAATTGTTATATCAACATCTATAATATAAACGAATCAAAAAAATTCATGAAAATAGCTTCTTTAGCGTCCAAAGGTTAGTAAAAGACCCACGGTTTTCAAGATTTTCGGCTTTATGTTATTTTTTTTTTAAATCCTCTGCTGTTGGTTTCTCGCGTAAGCAACTTTTCGAAGTAATTGGCACGATATGCGTAATACATTTTTTTCACACCGCAGTCTATCAAAGTCAGACGTTCGAATTGTTTTGTAAGCAAATTCTGCACAAGACCTATTTTCCCAAAGTTTGCTTAATATTGCAGCTCAAAAAGAAGACTTTTCCAGATAAAACAAATAACCCAATACCTAAGAAAAACCGGCTCAAAGAGGTTATGGTTTCTAGGAATGGCATGCGAAAAACAGAAAGCGGATGATTTTCACCTCGAATTGATATAGTAGGACACGATCCGACCTATCGACAGTTGCAGGGTTATCCATCCGTGACAGGACACCCTGTATACGTACACACATTCACATATGCGTGCACGAGAGGCGAAAAAACAAAGTTCGGAGGGTTGACGAAAGTAGCGAGCTCGCGGTTTCACGGTATATATACTTTCTACCGATGAGCGAGAGCCTGATCTCATATTGGCTCACCGCGGAGAGCACTTGTGGCCCAGGTTGAAAAAGCCCAGCGGAGATTGATCGAGCTCAGCAGCTCGCCAGAGAGAGAGAGAGAGAGAGAGAGAGGGCGGGAGAGAGCGAGAGTGAGAGAGAGAGAGAGAGAGAGAGAGAGAGAGCGAGAGAGAGAGAGAGGGTTGGGGACGAGGCCCGAGGGAGTGAAAACGGCAGAACGAGAGCGAAGACCGGACGCGGATTAGTGCAGCCAAGGGTTTATCGTAGAGATCTTATACATGCATTGGGAGAGAATGAGATCGCCCTGAAAAATAAACGAAGAGACTGTACATACGCATACACATGTATAAACCTAAATACATACCAAGTGTGCTTGCATGTATGGCTACAAAGTACCCTAAAGATGCTGCGAAAGACAGGCAGCGTACATATCAGGGTATCGAAAGATAAAGGGCCGAAATGAAGAGAGAGAGAGAGAGAGAGAGAGAGAGAGAGAGAGAGAGAGAGACAGAAAAGTTCGAGGATCTTCGGGTGATGGACCAGTGCGGTGGAACGCGAGTTGCATTTCAATGGATCGAGCGACGGGGGCGCTCGCGCGGGTTCGCGTACGTAAAAGTGTTTCGTGGATTCCATTCGGGGGTAAAAACCCTCTTCGCGATGGCTGCGGCACGAAAGGATCCACAAAGGGTGCCGCTTCTGCCCTTTCTTTTATGTGTATATATATATATATATATATATATATATATATATATATATGAGTACATAGGCAGTTTACTGCTGAAGCATCATCGGTAAAAAAATTGGATCAGGTGGTAAATGCAGCCTCCATTTAGGGCCCAGGACACTTTATCTCCGCTGGAAAATGGCGCATTCCCTACCATGCCCGGATAAACTTATTTTGAATAACATACGAGAAGAGAATTCGAAACGAGTCCTCTAATGTGAAACAAAACGGATGTAAATAAGAAAAAAAAAGATGACATCAGGAAAAGGGTTCAAATCCGTCTGATTGCCAAGAAAATCCAGCGACTTTTCTTGTGTGCGAAAAGCTGGAATTGTCGCGAGTTTATATCGATATAATACGCGGAACGAAGAAAGGAGCAGATATTTTTATTTTCCAACGCATCTTATAAGTCGCGTCTCATCTCTCGCCATCTCTGTCTCTCTTGCCACTCGGTCACCGGGTGAGAAATACTTAGGATAACTTATTCGATGGCATCGATACGAAAGCGTGCCCGGCATTCGTCGGCAAAATGAAGAATTATCGCTCACTTCTCGCGCGAGACAGTGCGTGTGCACGAGGATAAGTGAGTGAGAGGGAGAGAAAAGAGAGAGAGGGAGAGAAAAGCCGCGCGAACGGCGTGAAAAGATCCAGTGCGCGTTCCGTGGGCTTGGCATCCCCGCGAGATTATTCTTCAACGTCGGTAATATATATGTATACAGGGTGACAATTATAAGGTGGCCATGTGATTTTTAATAGCCTGGCGCGGAGATTCTGCGACCGAGAAAATTTTACATTCGAGGATTTTTTGAGTCCCTTCTGAAATTTGTTCGCTTTTCTTTGTGTTGTTATTTCATATTTTATTAAAATATTAATTATGTTTGTATTTAATTTAATATTCAATTTAATATAATACTAAATTTTATAATTAATTTAATATATTTTGAAGAATATATATTGAAATACAATTTAATATTCGAGAGTTTTTGAGTCCTTTTTGAATAAATTTTGCGGATTTTTGTGATGAGTAGTATTGGTCGAAAAAATGGAACGTTCTGGGAAAGAATAAAGACTCTGTTGGGCTTCGACAGAATGGAAATATGTGAATTCCGAAAATGAAACAATCCTGAAAAAAACCCTGTTTGGGTGTCATCGAGATAAAAATGATCAGAGATGCTTTTGAAAGAGGATATGTGGAGTTTGATTCTATTTGGAAAATTAATTAATTTTTTTTGAGTGTCTTGTATTCGGCATTTTGTTATTCGGAATTAATATTTATTCTGCCGGACTAAAATAGAACATTGATTTTCTTACCCGAAACCTCCATTTTTTCTGGCATACACTACTCATCATTTTATGCATCCATACATACGATGCATTGCAAAGTGGATTTTTGGCGTTTATTTCTACTAAATATAAAGTTTTTTTAAAGGAATGTGTCGTATTTGGAATTTAGCTATCGTCATTCTGCTGAACTCAGGATGGAGTTTTTATTTTCTTTTTCCCCGAAGCCTCCATTTTTGCTGGCAAATACTAACTATCATTTTATGCATTTATGTATTAAATGCATTGTAGAATGGATAAATGGAGTTTAATTCTATTTACAAGAAAGTTTTTTTAGGAGTGCCTTGTTTTCGGAATTTATTTAGCTACATTCTGCTCAACTCAAAATAGAATTTTTTTCCCGAAGCCTCCATTCTTCTGGCAAATACTACTAATCATTTTATTCGTTTATTCATCAGATGTATTTTAAAGTGGACAAATAAAGTTCAATTCTATTGGAAAGAAAGTTTTTTAAGGACTTTCTTATATTTGGAATTTAGTTATCTTTATTGTACCGAACTCAGAATAGAATTTTGATTTTTTTTTCTCTGAATGCTCAATTTTTCGGACAATTGCTACTCGTCACAAAAATACAGTATATTTTTTCCTCCAACAGAAAATATACCATAATATTTTGACTATATTATAATTTTATCAAAACTCTAATTATATTAGAATATTAAAAATTAAAATTATGTTCGAAATATTCGGAATCAGACTTATATTCGAATACTAACAATTATAATTATATTCAAATATTTCGGATTAGAATTATTTTAGAATTTTTCTCTTCGAAAAAAATATACTATATTCCAAATACGAGCCACCCCTAAAAATACTTTCCTCCAAATAGAATTAAACTCCAATCATCCCCTTCAAAGTACATCTTTGATAATTATCCCCTCGACCTCGGGATTCCGAAAATATTTTTTTACGGACGATTTTGTATTCGAAATTAAATAATCTGTAGTCGGCTCCAATTTTTTCATCAAATACTACCCATCACAAAAATACGCTGTATTTTTTTCACACAGGACTCGGAAAACCATAAGACATATTTTCTCCATTGCAAAATTTTCGCGCATGTCTTACAAACCACATGGCTTATAACTGTCACCCTGTATATTCTTCGCGGTACATCCTACTCTCCAATCGACTAGAAGGGAAGGTCACGATCCACATTGCTCTACGTGTCAAATCGTGAGTGTTACGCCCTTTCATTATTAAGACTCCGATAAGTACATCTATCTACGTCTCTATACATACCTACACATAAATATATATATATATATATATATATATGAAGTCGTTTGTCCAGTCCACATACAGCTATATCTCGTCTGTCGCTTCGCTCTTCGGCATACAATCGCACAATCGGTCAGCGATTGGTTGTAAAATCAATATGGCGTGCGGCAACCATCAATCGAGAGGTATAATTGACAAGGTAATTGGCGCAGTTTCATGCCGATGGATGTACGTGATCGCAAGTTGCGAGTGTCTTCCGAGGACGTGCAACATTAAATGCAGCAAGCCCGCGATGCACTTTTGTTCCATATAGACTCATACGCGTAAGTGATCTCTATTCATACTTATATATATATATGTATATATATATATAGGGTGTCCTATTATGAATGAATGAGCCTGCATCTGTCGATAGGATGGACCATATCCTACTAGAATTTCAGTTTAGCCAAATTCCCTCGGTTTTCGAGATAAAGATAATCTGTTTTTGGTTTTCCGTATGTCATTTCTACAAATGATGACTTTTTTGACCCGATTAAAAAAAAATACTCTTGGTTATCTGTTTTATCTAGAAAAGGATTCTTTTTAACCTTAAATGTTAACCAAGCTTTACGAATAAAGATCTTATGCAGAATTTTCACACATACCAAATCGAGCATTTCACTTTGATAGCCTGCGGTGAAAAAAATATATACTACGCATATCGTGCCAATTGCTTTAAAAAGTTGCTTAGTTATTGTCGATTCGTGTCATTTGTAGAAATGGCATGCGAAAAACGACAAGCAGATGAATTGAAAAAAAAACTTTTTTTTTAAATCTCTAAAAAGACTTTTACTAAACTGAAATTCGAGCATATAGTGGGACATGATCTGACCTATCGACAGTTGTAGGATTATCCATTGATAACAGGACACCCTGTATTTGTATATACATGTATATCTTATATATACACTATAAAGCAAAACGCGACGCGTTTTTCGCGCTTTGCTCTCGTTCTCTCGTCGTATGAAAAAACCGGTAAGGCCGCGCAACGAATAAACGCATATATAGGGAAAGTCGAGGATAGCAGGAGTCCCCCGAGAGTCTTCACGGCTCATAGTGCAAAAGGGCCGAACGAAAGTACGCGCGTACGAAGAATTCTCATTCGCAGGACGACAAAAAGAAAAGTTCCAGAACTATGAAGCAAATGGAGAATGCCGAATGTTCTCGACTGTAGTTTCGGAGCCGAACTATATACAGTCAACGGATAAAAAAAAAATATATATATATATATATATACATATTTTTTTTTTTTCGCGCAGCGAACGAAAGGAGGACAGTTATGACTGGGTCTTCGAAGTATTCGCGGCAGGGAAAGGGCACGATTTAATATACGCTTATGACGGCTATGTTTCACGAGAGGACCGTGCGAGGGCGTGTGGAATTGGAGGGGTCGCGCGCGCGCGAAGGGAACACGACGACGACGACGACGACAACGACGGAGACGACGAGGCGAGGCAGAGACACTCCCGGTCCCATTCCGCCCCATCAACCCCGTAGTGCGTTTAATTTACGTGTTTTCGCGAGTTATTCGCTATCAAGAGACTATACATATATATATGTGGCTCTGATACGTCGAAGGGGATTGCGTTTCCATAGCAACGATGGGGGCTTTTGCGCCACGCGACGTCCAATCGTCGCTTCCTCTCTATAACCTCGCACTCGTATTCTCCGCACCTTCATCGGTATTATTATACGCTTATATCGTGCAGCCCTCCGATACGGTTGCAACATCGACCATCATCACTTAAGGGGTCTTCTCACTTCGGACTCTAAAAAAGGCTATTTTCGTGAATTTTTTTGATAGGCTTATATTATCGATATTGATATTAAAGTTGTTACACTTAATAAATACACTTAATTTTATAAAATTTATATATAAAATTTATGAAATGTTAATCATTTTTATTTTTAATAAATAATAACAATTTTTTATTTGTATTATTTAATAATATAAATAAAATATTTAATGATATTTTTATTAAATATTTAATTTAATTTATAATTTTTAATATAATATTTTTTAATTAATATAATATATAAAATATTTAATATAATTGATTTAATTTATAATTTAATTGTAATTAAATAATATTTATAAAAAAATAATAATAATAGAATATAATAATTTTAACAAACTTTGTAAAAATGTTATGAAAATTTTATAAACAAATTTTTATAAAATGTATAAAATACACTTGATAAATACACTTAATAATAAATTTTAAAAAATTTGCATGTATTTATGTAATCCAAACAAACTTTAGACGCGTTTTTCTCGAAACAACGTTTTTCGACCGTTTGTTGATAAAATCTTCGGAACTATTGAACCGATCCTTACGAAATTTGAACCACATATTCTTTACAACTGTAGCTATAGCGCATAGCAGGAATTTTTTTAAATTCTGATATTTACTATTTTCTTTGCCGAAAACGGTGAAAAAAAAAACAAGTTTTGTTTTGTTTTTTTAATAAATGGTCACTATTTTGTTATTTTTGCATGTATCAAAAATCGTATGGTATGCGCTATAGCCATTAACGTACTGAATTTTTGATTTTCTTGTTTCGGATGATTCATCTCCGAAATTTCGTCAACAGCGTAGACGTACAATGTTTTTAGGGCATTTTTTTAACTACCATTTTCGTCTATACATACTGGCTCGAATAAATAAATAAAACATTTTAATGTATTTTGAAAGTGTATTTATTAAGTGTAACAACTTTTATATCAATATCTATAATCTAAAGCGATCAAAAAAATTCATGAAAATAGCTTTCGACTTTGTTGAAACTCATATATGTGATAAGGCAGTGAAAACTATTAGACATGTATTTTATTTATCCGCGGAAACATGTTTTTAAGAGGGGAAACGACCCCTCAAGGAAAGGCGTGCGACCTCTTAATTCATTTATTTTTTTCAATTTTCTCTATGGTGGATTTTTCATCGCTTTGCATTAGAAGAATGTCGCTTTTTGTTTCATTCGGGTCGGTGGACTGCGTGTGGGTGAAACTGCAGAACCACCCTTCGACACGCCTTTCTTCGAGGGGTCGTTCACGCCCTTCAAAGTGTTTTTCCGTTGACAAAAAAAAGACGTGTCTAATAGTTCTCAACGCGTTATCACATATATGAGTTTCAACAATATCGACGGCGGACACTCAAGTGATGTTCCTTGTACGTCTGCTCACGGGTAAGAGATAAGGCTATTAAAAAATAAACGGGCTCGAGGAGTTACAGCCGGCACTGGGGAAAAATATCTGATTTCCGGGATTTTTTTTCCTTTTTTGACGACAATGCATTTTTTATTGTGAATAATATATCGATTTAAAATATTGTGTATTTAAGCTGTTTGAGAAAAATTTTCCGCTGAAAAATATTTTGAAATGTAGGAGATGAAGATGATCTTCGGAAATGCATTTTTTTTTACTTCGCGATGAACACACTTCGGAACGGTTCAGCTGCGAAAATAAAAAGTAAAAAGTATCTGATGGATAAACATAAGGAGGTTGTGAATGAAGGATCCATCAGGTGTGTATTTTTGAACAAAATGGCCGCAGTTTGAATAAATTATGTTTTGCAACGTTGGGGATTTTTGTTTTTGGTTAATGAAGATGCAAGTTTTCGTTTGAATCAATGACTCTTCGTTCATTTTTAATTGCGAATGATATATAATTTAAACGTAGGCTTACTTACCTTGTTCCACAAATATTTCCGGTGAAAAGTATTTAAAAATGTAGCAGAAAAATGTGTTTTTTCGCGGGTCATCTGCGAAAATAAAAAACTCAAAAGATTCTCACAGATGGCAGTAGGAAGGTCGTGAGTAACCATTGTTTTTAAATTTCGATGTAAGTTTTAAGTTTTCATTTCAATCAAAGATCCTTCGTTCATTTTTAATTGCGAATAATCTATCATTTAAAAGTACGTGTATGCAGCGTGTTCGAGAATTTTCTTAGCTAAAAAATATTTGCTTTTTAATAATTTTATTTAATTAAAAAATAATAACTGTACGAGATATACTACATTTCCGGAAATATGTTTTTTTTTGCTTGCGATGAGCATATTACGGAACGGTTCATCTGGAGAAAAAACCAAAAAGATTCTGACACATGAAAATAGGGAGTTTGTGATTGAAGCATTGTTTTCAATTTATTATTTTTAACAAAATGGCAGGAGTTTAAACGCGTCACGTTTTGCAACCTGGAAGATTTTATTTATTTTTTCTTAACAGAGATGAAAGTTTTTATGCAAATTAAAGATCATTGGTTCATTTCTTACCAAGAATAACATATCGTTTAAAATTACGTGTATTTACCTCGTTCGACAAGTTTTTCCGCAACATTTTTTTTAATAATAACCACGCGATGGGCATGTTTCTGAACGGTTCATCTGAAAAAAAAAACAAAAAAATTTTGACAGATGAAAATAAGAAGTTTATAAATGACGGATTGTTTTAAAAATATTATTTATAACAAAATGGCAACAGTTTAAATGAGTCACGTTTTGCAACGTGGAAGATTGTTGTTTTTTTTGTTAAAGAAGACGAAAGTTTTCATTCTAATGAAAGATCCTTCGGTCGAAAAGTCCATATGACTTTGCATCTCCGCATGTGGAAAATGTTCTCGCGAAAATAAGATTTGTATGATAAAATCGATTTTTCAACTAATGGTCTGATTTTAAATTCGGAATGGATGAATTCGGGCAGTCGTCGACGTTAGTCCGATGATCGAAGCGTATAGGGCGATGCACTCGACACGCGGGGAAAGACGTTGGCATCGAATGCACTTCCGGTGCAATCGAAACGCGAGCGATGTGACCGCGAGAGGGGTTCGGAAGAGCCGCCATCGTTGCCTCGCTGCGTCGGGGGCCGAATAACTCGAGTGTGCTATTCGCGGCGTCTACTGTGTCGAGAAATCACGAGGAGAGGTATACACTATGTAGTAATGGAGATGCAATTGGCTCGACGTGGTTGTGAAGATTTCTATCTGTTTTTTTTTTGTTTCCATTGATGTTCCTAATTTTCCGCTATTTACAAATTATTTAATTATTCTTGTTTTTTTATATATTACTATGGGGTCACATTGACATCGGACATTATCAGTGAGCTGTATTTTTTATTAAAACTAATTAATTGAATGAGATTCAAGTTTGCATCGTTGAAAAGCAATGAAGCATTTTTTTCAATCGTAAACATTTCTTTTGCCTGATTTTTTCTACAAAATTCCCGAACCATTTATTGTGAAGCTCATTCAGAGATCTACAATTCAGACCTGCGAAAAAGTTTTTATCTGCAAATAAAAATGTATAGACTTTCCGTAACATGTCCAACGATGCAAATTTCGAGACCATTTATCGGATTCAGCTGCGCTGCATGACGGTGAAATTTGGATCGTTGAAGTACCATTCTGTTCGGTTCATTTTTTATTTCTTTACTTTAATCATTATCCAAAACGTTTTCTTCGTAAGCTGAGATCGCGATACTCCGACAAGAAAAAACTCAGCTAAATTGATGTTGAAATTGAATTGAAATTAAATTGAAATTGAATTGAAATTGAATTGAAATTGAATTGAAATTGAATTGAAATTGAATTGAAATTGAATTGAAATTGAATTGAAATTGAATTGAAATTGAATTGAAATTGAATTGAAATTGAATTGAAATTGAATTGAAATTGAATTGAAATTGAATCGAAATTGAATTGCAATTGAATTGGAATTGAATTGAAAATGAATTGAAATTGAATTGAAATTGAATTGAAATTGAATTGAAATTGAATTGAAATTGAATTGAAATTGAATTGAAATTGAATTGAAATTGAATTGAAATTGGATTAAAATTGGATTGAAATTGAATTGAAATTGAATTGAAATTGGATTAAAATTGGATTACAATTGGATTAAAATTGAATTGAAATTGAATTGAAATTGGATTGAAATTGAATTGGAATTGACTTGAAATTGAATTGAAATTGAACTTGAATTGAAGTTCAATTGAATTGAAATTGAAGTTGAATTGAAGTTCAATTGAATTGAAATTGAATTGAAATCGAATTCAAATTAAATTGAAATTGAATTGAAATTGACGTTAAATACAAAATTAAACAATTACAAGGCACTAATTTTCGTTGCATTGCAACGATGCAAACTTATTGTTAAACATAATTCCAACAAAAGGCAAAAAAGAAAATAAAATCGAAAGCATGAATGCATAAAAAATAATTACCCAATTATTTCAATAAAATCGAAAATAATCGTGCGAGGTTACCGAAAGGCGGGTGGAGCTCGGAGTGTTCGCGTATGTGAATTCGTCGAGTCCGGGGGAGGGAAAAAGAAAATAAGACTAGCTGACGATAAAAAAGAAATGGTGTAGCTTCACATGGAAGCTCCGTGTCCGCATCGATTCTATCTCGATTAATCGCCACCTGATCGTATGCAAAACCAATCCCGCGCATCGCGTTGGACCCCGAATCCGCGAAGGCGGAGGAAGGAGACGCGAAAAAAAGTAGCGAGGGAAAAACGGGGAGTGAGAAATATAAGGCTCGTGTGCAGGCAGCAACGAAGTTGGACGATAAAATCTCAATTGTCTCTCGGTTCACGCTCCTTTCGCTTCTTTCTTCGGCCCTCGTCCGCTGGAACAATCGATCGTGTGTGCGTATCGGATAGCTTCGTTTAATTCGCCGCTGTAACTTTCCATTTTAATTCCTTTGACGTTTCAATTCGGCTGACGATTCGCGCAAGCCGAGCAATTTCGCAATTCAATTATTTCCGACGAAAGCTCTTTCGATCGGGCTCGAAGTGCAAGCTTTTTTCGGAATTGAATTGAATTGATTCGTAATTGAATCGCTGTGTCAATAGAAATTGTGCAAAAACGCGGTACAGTTTATATAAATATAAACGTAAACTAAATCCAGGTACACTCTACCCACTCTAACACACAGACTGTCTACACCTATGTTATCATTTATATTTATATTTTATATTTTATATTTTTACATTTTAGTTTTATTTTCATTTTCATTTGTATAGAGGCACCGCTACTTAACTGTACTTGCATTAATCAGTATATTATATACTGTACTTGCAATAAATTTCTCTCTCTCTCTCTCTCTCTCTCTCTCTCTCTCTCTCTCTCTCTCTCTCTCTCTCTCTTTCCCTCTCTCGTGTATTTGTCGAGACTTGACTCGGTATACGAACAAATTCATTCTACTCGACGAATGACGACGGGGTTGGAGAACGAATGGCAGGACGAAATTCTCGTTTGACGCCGAGAATCTTTGACGTACGATAAAGATTCTTCATTTTCTCTCGTTCTCGCACTTTTTAGACACGCGTATGTAAAATTATGATGTACGATATCCCGCAGATTATTCGCTTGGCTCGTCACAGGGCCGATCGAATTAGCAGTCTAGAACGTAGGCGCGACAAGTGTCCGGGAATGATAAGATTCTTTCGTTTCCCACGTGGTCGCGGAATTTAATCGCACGATCTAGCATGCTAAAATTTACCTTGGCAATTACATGCTCCATCGATTATCCTTGGGTTTGGGGCTTCTGTAATCACGAATGGATATATATATATAGGCTCCACAAAAATTTACGTCAGCGTAATTTGGGTCTACTGTTCGGCTGAGACGATTGGAAAAAGTACGATCTACGTCATTCGCCTTGGCTTTGCGTATATCCGGAGAAAAAAAACGCTCATGAAAATTAATAATTTCACCCGGAGGTAACGAAATATCAAACGCCCATTTACCTTGCTCAGAATCTGTTTGGGATTAGTCGAGTTTTTCCCGTTGGAACGAACAGCCAGGCGCAGAGAATATTATTTTTTGACTGGCGTTGAAATTGCCGTCTCTGTTCGTTCTTTTTCTTTAATTACCGAGATGTAATTTTGCGATTATTGAACTACCTAATTTTCAGCGAATTTTCCGCACGTACTCACTTTGGTATTCAGACACCATTGTTTTTCAAATATGATTCCTCTGTACACTCACTTATAATGGAGTTAAGAAATTCATGCTTTTTTCACAACGGTATTTTACAAAGAAGTACACTTCTTCTAATTGTCGGAAACATACGTTTTATTCACTCAATGAAACAAGTCCGCAATCGTGCCAAAATGTAATTGAACATTTCGTCAAAAGAGTGGACGTTTGCAAACAGGGACGAAGCGACCATTTATCGGCCATTGTGTTCCATACATAACCTCCATGTTTACACCTTATATTAAAATACAAATACTTGTACTTGTCAAATAAATAATACATTTTATCAATAAATAAAAGTGTCTGGCAATTCTCAGATACCCTATAAAAGCAAGCATTATTTCTTTTTTCTTGTGCTATATAAATAATTACGTTGATTGAATGAATAAAACATATGTTTCCGATAATCAGGAGTGCACTCCCTGGCAAAAAAACCGTGATTTTCTCAACTCGACTGTAAGTATCCAAGGCAATCATATTTGAAAAACAATGGTGTCCGAGTATTAAAGCGAGTCACATTACATCCCCATTCGTTCCTAGTTTCAAAACGATCCTCCATTTTTCGTGCCGCGAGGCGCTCCAACGGTAAGCGCGCGAGCGTCGAAAAATTGTCGCATAGCCCGAGGCTCGGGAGAATCTATTGATACGACATGATGTATGAGAATTTGCACAACTGTCGGGCAGACCCCGCGAAAACTTGGCTGTATAAATACCAGCGTCCATTAACGCAACGTCTCAAAACGTATCACGTACCGATGAACGACAGTACACTCTATATAACCCGAAAAATTCTCAAAGGAACAAAAGAACCAGATCTCGGAGTATTCAGTTAAAAAAAATCCCAACAAGGAAAAATGTTCAAAGTAAGTGGTAGCCACGTGGGAACGGTGCACAATGCAAAAAATACGCTCAATTTGTCGCGTTGAATTCGTACAAATATTCTTTTCGAGTCGTTTGATTCCCCGAGAACGAAAAAAAAAATAAAAATAATTCTCCAAATTAATGAATTGACAAGTGAGAAGAGTAAGATTTTCCGTTTGCCGAAATAACGCCTCATCTTCGTGGCTTCGAGTGAATATTTGTGAATCACATGGTCGCCTTTGTTGAACGGATAATCCTGAAGAAATGACCTTTCGTTTGAAATTTTGCAGTTTTACGCAACGGTGTTAATGATCGCGGTGGTGATGTTTTGCCAAGTTATGTCCGGAGCGGTCAAGCCAAGACCCAGCGACGCGAGCACCAAGTGTACCAACTGCAGTAAAGAACCAATCAAATTTTGACCGAACCATCCAGTCATCGCAATGAGCATCGAAATCACACTTCAACATTACATTTATTATAAAATGAACAATAGTTGTGTAATAATTAACGATAATTAGGCGTGTTCGTTCAAAATGTTTCTTCATCCCAGTCATATGTACACACCTCGCCTTCTACGTTTTACCTATAATAATTGTGTATGACGCGAGGACGCAAGCACGCCCTCGAGCAATTGATACACGTCTCGTGTTTACTGAGAAATTAAATTTTATACGAACCGAACCGAAAAACTTTCGCCTCCTACTCGTCCAGCGTAAGCATTTGAAATTTGTTTTTTCTGCTTCTTCTTCATCCACATCGATACGTTCCGATCAACTAACAAGTCTTTTCCGCGCAGACGTATCGCAATAAACGTACGTGACGAAAAAGCGATAGCGATCGCAAACACCTTCGTGTCCCGATTGGCCAATCGTTCTATTCGATTCAGATATACCTCGACGTGTAATTATGCACGTTGCTTTTTCGCTCGACTTGCATAAGCTTATCGCGTATAATATGTCGTACTTATGTACGTGCGGCCGTTCCGAGTCCTTCCTCGCTGCACACTTCCTGTCCGCGTCTGATGGACATCCCCCGGTACGTGGTTCATTGTAAAATGGTAACAACGACACACACACACACACGCATACACACAGAGAGAAAGAGAGAGAGAGAGAGACACGCACGCACACATGTGTATATATACATTTCCAAATATATATGTGTATATACATATATAGTGTAGAAGTCCACGAAGGCACCGAAACCGTTTCGGATCTCACTCTCGAGACATTCGCGGAATTCCCAATACACTCTCCACGTGTTCACATATTGCCTAACGTGCATTAATTCCCTTCGCTGCGGCCACATATCATTGGACTGGCAACAACAATGTACAGGAACATTCACAATCAGCGGTATGTAGGTAAGTGCTCAACGGAACGTTGTTTTTTTTCCCAATTTATCGCATTCGCAGTTTCGACCAAAACTGTTCTGGTTCGGAGACGCCCATGTCACACACTCCCGAATGTAGGTAATAGAAATGAACATATGACGAAATTGAAATATCCGTTTTTCACGGGAAGGAAGAGTTTAAAAATTGTCAAATCGTTTGAGTGGTATTGACGTCTGCATCGTTGGAACGCAACGATTTTTTTTAGTCTTTTTCAATTTATCTTTGTGATTATCCGAAGCCTTGCTTTCTTGCAAATTGGGGTCGTAAATTTATAATATGAATACGTGAAAAGGTTTGAGGGATTTTTAGGGTCGGAGAAATTTGAAAAATTGAAGAGAATCAGTTTTCGTTGGATTCCAAGGATGGAAACTTGAACATCGAGATAGGAAAATTGTTGTCGCGTGTATTTGGTGTATTCTGAGTCACTCGGTATGGGATATATTCTTCGTGTGTGTATTGAACTATACTGTAAAAATTAATTTCTGTAAAAAAAACTGAATTGTTGATGTAAAAAAAATTATGTATATATATATGTTAGTTCTCGACAATTTTTCATTTTTTTTTTGTTCGAATTTCGCATTTATCCACCATTTTTACGATATAATCACTTATCAAAATTTGCTTATCAAGGCAAATATTATGGTATTCCTTTCACGAATACGAATATTTGACATTTGAAGAACTGTCGTCTATAATAAAGTAATAATACTTGCCAGTATACTGGTGAAATTCAAAACCAAGTGATTGAACTTCAAAGGATAAATTACCACTCCAAAAATTATCTCATTAGTACGACACTTTATGAAGATAACACGCGGGCCATATTTCAGCCTAATAATTTATACACTAATCAACTCTAGATGCCTGATATAAACTGCTCACGCGTGTAAAAAATCTAAAGATTTCGTAACGATAATAAAAACGGGGATTCACATAATTTTTAAAGAAAGTATTGATGATAAAGGTTAGAAAAATGTGGCCAGCAGAAGAATTTTCGTAGCCGCGACGTTTGAGGGAAAATGAAAAAAAAAATGTAATCTAGTAAATTTGGGCGGAATTTTTTATTCTTGTCCATCGTTGGGTATAGTAATTGATTGTGACTTATTTTTATCAAGCGCCACTGTAGTTTATCAATGATTCAGAAGGGGGCTTCTCATGCCCCCACAAAATACGGTCCGTCGCGAAAACAATCAAACATTATAAATTAAACTAAAAACATTACCGTATCACTTCGGCGTAACAGAATATACATTTTCCGCGTAAATATAAAAAAAAAATAACTTTTATGAAGGAGGGAGATAGGTTTAGGCGAGGAAAACATGTGCTGATGTTCAGGATTTTTTTTGAAGGAAAGACTTCTTCGCCTTTTTTGCGACTTGGCCTATATTTTATTACTACTTTTGGCCGTCAATGGTATTTTTTTCGATTAATCTTTGAAAGTGGCGGAGCTATGAGCACGGTCTTCAAAACTGCATTTTTCAAATCTAGCTCGACATATAGCTGAAAAACTGATCTACCGATCCGCATAAAATTTGGTGTAAATCTTTCTAGCTTTGTTGTAAAAAAAAAAGGATCCTAAATATTTTCAAAATTTAAAAGAAAGTATTTTTATATTGCAAAGTGTAGCCATTTTTTTCGGAAAATTCAATCTTTTTGTTTTGAAGCGTACCTTTTCATCGATTTTCAGCATTTCTCACTTTTTTTGCTTCACATTCTGCGTATAAGTGTTAATGAAAGAAAAATCTTCGTTGATTTTTTTCGGACTAATCCCGCCGACGCTACGTGTTACGCCGTCTGATAGCTTAATAAATAAAAAATCCCATGTACCAGCCACAAGTAGTAATAAAACATAACCCAAGTCTCAAAAATGGATAAAAAATCTGGCCTTTTTAAACAAAATCATGAAAATCGGAAATTTTTTCCTCGCCTAAAGGTATCTCCCCCCTTAAGAGTGTCCAAAAGTAATTCTGCTAGGGTAAATATTCCTAAGGGAGACAGACACTGGTGGATGGTCTGTCGGGGGGCGGCCTCGGCGATAGTTCGAGTTGAGCAGCGTTGGGCATGGCCGATACTCGGAGCGGTGACCACTTGCCGTGCTGGCGCATCAACCAATCAGCGGAAGGCCAAAACTTCTGAGACCTTGGTGTGAATACTTGAGTAAAACGTCAGTGCACCAGAAAATCAGAAGGATAGGGGGCCGTCTATACTGGTATGGGTTTTCCTCAGTTTCCCCGTACCCTTGGCAATTACGGTATCGTGCAGCCCAAGACAACTATGGACGCAACGGACGTTAGGTTAGATTAGCGATGTTCGGGTAGGGAGTGATAGAGAAGGGTTCAATTGACAAGGGTACTGTAAAACGGGGTTGAAGTGACATTGAGGCTAACTTTGACAGTTTTCGGTCTACTTTGACAGAGCGCCAAAATACGGTTTAAATGTGTGCGCTTAAAAAAAAATTTTCTCTTGTTCCTTAAATTTGTCGTACAAATTTATTACAATATTAGTAAAGTTGATTGTAATGTTACTCAATTTGATTTTGATCTCGATGATAATTATAAGACTGATTAAGTGCCTATAATAGTACCCTAGATACTTGATATTTATATGTGAAATGTTTCCTTAATATAGATGACAATCTGATTGTAAAAAATCGTTGTTCTTCATTGAATTTCGTGTATAATGCGTAATATGTTACGATTTTTTATCGAAATGATGTCAAAGTCACTCTGAATCTTTGACATAAGTTGCACTTAGATGCATTGTCAGAGAAACCCCACACTCGAGGTTACTTTGACACTTAACAATAATATAAAATTGTGAGGTCATCATGAGGCTTGACTTTCTTATCCATTTGATAGCCAAAGGCCACATTGTTCCATTGTAGCAAGAAAAGTTGGAATTTAGCATTTAAAAAAAACGTTCCCTATAAAAAACTTCCAAAACCTGTAACCCGATTTTTCGGTAATACGTTAAACCCTCCAAGGGTATACGTTGGAACTCAGGAATCAAAAAATATTTCTTAGGGGTGATGCACGACGGCTCGCATTTGTTTTATGCACTCCGTCACAATAACCGATGGCACCCCCACGTTCCACGAGCATAAAAAGAAAGAAAAATGAGAGCCAGAGTCAGCAAAAACACCGTGAAGTAGCCACGTGGTAAGATGTAACGTCTAAAATTGGAGGTTTCGAAGGATCCTCGAGGGGTGATGTCTCGGGTTGTTCGCGATTATACGATCGAGTTGTGACGATGTCCAGAATGCCAGCGGAGTTGAGAGCTTAGACGTTTCGCCACCCTTGTCACCATTGTATGCATATCCGGACAGCTGGACAACGGAAGCTGAAATGTTCTAAGGAAGTACCCCTTCCTCTCTTTTTCTCCTTCACACCCCCCCCCCCCCCCCCCCACACACACACACACACACACACAACATGTAAAAATATGCGTATACATTCTGATATGTATAATGTGTGTATGGATAGCTCTGTGTGTATTGAAATTAATATTCATTTTGTCAAATTCTGTCTCTCTCCCTGACTTTTCCTTGTAGTGAACTTCGTCTCAAATACGTCCCTCGTTGCTATACACTTACGGTGTATAGCAACGAGGGACAATTTCAATAAGTGGCGTAGATTTATGATGCACCTGCGACCACTTTGAATGTTACATGTACGTAGTGACTTTCCGGTGTCCCTTTATTCAGCGTAAGAAGACATTAACGAATTGCCCTCCAATCCGCTCCTTCGACATTCAGAGGCATGGGTCGATCTGTGCGGAAGATAGATAAATGTTGATTTTTCTTGGGAGGACACCACTGTGCAGGCCAAAAAAGGTCGATGCTTCCGATTTTTCTTGTCTACTAGATTATTGATCAGGGGTTTCGAAAAAATATATGTTGTTAAGCGTACATTGAACTTATTTCGTGTAAAGTTTTATTTTTAAAAATTAAAAATCAACGATGTTATTGAGGTATAATAGAGCCTCTGTTTATGCAGCGGCTCTATTATGAAATTAAAAATTGGACATTATAAAAAAAATTGTAAGACGAATTGAAAACATTAAAAATTAAAAATAAACAACGCTATTGAGGTATAATAGATGCTCACTGTATAGACAAAGGCTCAATACCTCAATAGCGACATACCTCAATAGCGTTGCTAATTTGTAATTTTTCAATTGTTAATTTTGTTATATAATTGTTTTAATAATTTTACAATTTTTACAATTTTTTTTATAAATATGTGGTCCAACGGCCGGTCGATAACTTGACAAGGGTCGGTCTGAAAAGTGAAAATAAAAAAGTTTCATAATCTATTCGAATACAGTTCTCGTTGTAGGTAGCCGTTTTTTCATTAAACAATACTCAAAATGCCAGGTATTCAAAAAAAGTATAATATCGGCAAAATGTTTACTCATTTTCGGGGGCTTAAAAAATACTAAATAAAAAACGGCTACGTATGATGATAGCTACTGTAATTATGCAAATTTCGTTTTTTTTTTTTAATAAAAATTGGATAATTATAGCTAGAGTTGCAATTCTGGCCAGGTGGAGAAAAACACGATCGAAAGTTTCAGTATACGCAAATCGTTGCGCTACCTACTCTCACTAAATGGTCTTCAGCTTTGGCAATTTTCAATATTGCAACATGAACATTTTTTCGCATATTCTTAAACATGTACATTTGGAGAAACTGCGAAAAAATCGATTTTTTGGACTCGTCACAGTGGTGCCCCGCCGTAATGCTATGACCAAACTTTGATTACCTCTAGATTCGTTAATGCGTTCGACAAAACGCATTATAGCACGTGTATCAATATTACGAATCAGGTAGGTGGGGTGCGAAAAAAGAGGAAAGATTTTTTATTCGTCAGCAGCGACGAACGTATCGTAACATTATTTCACGCTGATTAAAAAAAGCCATTTCTTACGATATCCGGACAATAATGATAAAATGAAAACAAACAGAACGAAAGAACCGAGGGCAGCACATTTTTACTGAGGTGTCACTCCGACGAATTGACTCGTCGCTCGTCACAGCGTGATAAAACGTCTCAACGGACTATACGAAAACGTACCGTGATTTTTTAAATTAACCAAAATTGCTGTTATCCGCAAATCCAACGCGAAACAAGTGGACTGTGTTTTTCTTCACGCGAATAAACCCACTGACCGTTTCGTTGTTCCGTCAAGCGCACAGAATTGGGATAACGAAATGTCAAAAAATAACAATACATAAGTATCGAATTGCCGCGCGTTAGTCATCTTTCTCACTCTTACGTGTCTCCGATTGAGCACACTCATCTTATGTTAGTGCGAAAAAAGTGGCACCGAAATGAGGGTCACTAAAAAGTTCCTAATAGTTAATTTTTTTCATTGGACTATGTTAGGAAGTGGCGCCTATGTGTAAATCCAAGTTTTCGTCTTCGGCGGAGAGGGGGGGGGGGTGTTACTAGCCGCCATTTAGAAAATCGCGTTTTTGCAAATATCTCATAAACGTCATATCGTACGATAAAAATAGTAGATACCTTTTTTATAGAAAATGATATCTTTTATAACTATTATTGAAAACTTTTTTCTCTATAGTTAATATTTTTTGAGATATAGTCAGTTGAACAATTTCAATTATTGTTTTTGTCAAATTTCTTGATCATGGTTGGGGGTGCAAAAAAACAGTAGTCATTATACTTGTAGAGCATGAAATTCTCTACAAATTTTATTCGAAACATTTTCCCATAAAATGAATAGCTAATGAGATATAGTGTAATAAAAATTGCCGTCACGTATGGCAAAATCAGCTATGTGTGGCAATGTTGCTTCAAGCATGCATAAAAAGTATGGAAAGAACAACGATACTTAGGTAATTTATGAAAATAACACATAGTGCTGACTGCGACATTCGTTATTGATTACAAATGTAACAACAATACTGAGGCAATAATAAAAATGGTTATGTCCAAAAAGAATATATGAGATAGAAGATAAGTCCGAATAATGAAAACATTTTGATAAATTGTTTGAAAATGAAATTAACATTTTTTCATATATTGAACATAAATTCTTCTTCGCGCTATTTCAGCCGTGATTTATAAATTTGAATGAAAACAGAATTTAAAAAAGGACAATAGAGTACAAATTCATTATAATTTTCATCACTACAATTTTCGTATGAAAGCCAAACGGCAACATAACCTGTCGATAAAAACAAAATTACCATCACAAATTATAAATATAGTAACATTTGTTGACTGCAAACTAATCAAAAACCTTACAAAACGTGTTTAAAATTGTTTGAAAAAAGATCAAATACATCGAAAATCTATAATTAATGATAAAATTGGAAAAAAATACCTTAACGAAGCGAATTGTTGTCCAACACCTTCACACGGCATATGCCATTGACAGGTTAGGTGCCAGCACACTTCTTGTGTTGTTAGTTGCCAATTTAACAATTACCAATTCACAATTGCCAACGCAATTCTTGTGTTGCTAACACATTTAGAATTTATCGCGCTGTATCTCATTAAGTATTTATTGTCCGGAAAAAAGTTTTTTATAAAATTTGTAGAGAATTTCATGCTTTACAAGTTCGATTACAACCATTTTTTTGCATCTCCCACCATTATCAAGGTATTTGACAACAAAACAATTGAAATTGTTTAACTGACTATATCTCAAAAAATATTAACAATACAGAAAAAAGTTTCAAATAAAAGTTACAGAAAATATCATTTTCTACGAAAAAGGTTTTCATTATTTTTATCGTACGATGTACTGTTTATGAGATATTGGCAAAACGCGTTTTTCTAGATGGTGGTCAACGCCCCCTCCACCCCCCTCGAGACGAAAACTGATTTTACACTTAGGGGCGACCCCCTAACATATTTCAGTTGGAAAATCGATTTTCCGGATTTTTTGTTTCTCAAAAGTGTATTTCGTCTCGTATCCTAGAGTGCTTGCTCGTTAAAAAGGTGAGGACAGAGTCGGAGAGATTAATTTACCAGAGACTTCAACTGTTCACTTTTTTATTCCATTAGTCCTTTTTATTTCACGGTGAGAATTGCACCCCATATTTTAATCATTTTGCATCAATCCGCGCCCCTCCTTCTCTTAAGGGGCTACATGTACCTAGGGGCCCGAAACAGTGGCCAAATTTCAATTTTTTAATGGGAAACGGTGGCAAAGAAACGCATTTTGTTCACACAGGTACATATATCGAGAGCCTTAGAAAAAATCATAGGAGGATACAAAAAAACAACAATAACATGGCCGCCAACAGATGATACTGCTTTCAAAGTCGGTGGACATCATATCTCGAGAACCACTCGATGGATTGTTTCCAAATTTACACGAGATACGATAAGGAGTATGTCAAGGTCGTTGACGATCTCACTTTTTTCAAATCGATCTTCATTTTCTAACGGTTAAGTAAAAATGTCGACGTTTTCCATAGATTTTGTATCTTCGAGTCTCAATTCATCGCCACTTTGCTAAAAAAAGTTATTTCAAAAATCGACGATCGCCACCGTCTCGTATTTATTGTTAACTTAAATAACCCATGTGGTTTCCAGATTTCGAATCGGCCGTTTAAACTGGAGAGTGTCCACCGCCAAAAGTCGCGATAAAAAGTGTCATCTGCCGGCGGCCACGTTTTTGTTGTTTTTCCGTATTTTTTTCGGAATATATGTATTGTATCTTTCTTTCAATGCGCTTCTTTATCATCAACTATTTTCCGAAAAAAATCGGCATTTGGCCATTTTTATCGGGACTCTGGGCAGAAGTAGCCCCTTAACTGAAACGCGAGTGTCTATGGAAAATCGATGCCCATCGAGCCAGCGGATATAAATCATTGCGCATTCAATCGAGATGTCTACGATGGATCGGTATGAATGCACACTTTCATCAGTCATACTAGTCCAGTCATTACGTACATTCAAAAAAGAAAATGAATTTGCGCTTCTAATTTTTTAATATGTTGTAGGGGATACCTAGAAAAGCTTAACTTGAGATTGTCGACCAAGCTTTCCTAGGAGCTTTCGCCGCCATGTTGAAAAAAGGGGTAAAATTTGTTTCTCGGCAATAACTCGGCTATCCGATGAGATTTCGAAAATTTTTGTAGGACACTTTTTGTAGCTTTCTTTGTGCTCTACAATAACGCCTGAATCATTTTTAGCGTTTCATGCATCGTTATCGAGATATCGATCGATAAAGTCAAAAATTTAGGACATAATTTTTGTTTTTTCCTTTTTTTTTCTTTGGGTCTTAATAAATATGAAAAATTGTGGAATTCAAACTTGTAGAGCATATTCAGACCTACAATTTCCTTCTTGGATTTTTTTATGTTGGACAAAAATTACGATCTCCAGCGCGCCGCAAAGTCGGTGAATCCACACTCAGCGTCGAGCGAGCTGCTCGCTCGGTTGTGTCTGGATGTCGAATCGAATGGGAAATTGTTGAGGAAATTGATGGGATAAAAAATAAGTACATAGAGCAACAAATTAAGGATCACACAATAGTAATTTATTAAACAAATAATTTGTTTGTGCAGTAAAAAATATTATTTTTTTACAATACAAAATAAACAAAACAAAATAAACGGAAAGAAAAATATTTTTTTCTGCACTCGAGACACGAACGATGGACTTTTTTCATGTCTTTTTTCGCTTGGATGGTCCAGGCTGAAGATCTTCGTCCTCCGTAAACTCTTCGAGTTGTTGTGTCTGTTGAAACGTTGGAAATGATGCTGATTCGATGAGAGCATCGTCATCATCATCGTTACAGACATCGTCGTCGTCGTCGTCAAGCAAAATGTCGACTCTGGCGACGTTACTGCATGTTTGCCCACTGCAGTGCATGCAAATAACGGAGCAACTGATTCCCGCTTTTCTGCACCCACAGGCGGCCTCACAATTTCCTTTACACTTACAGGAAATGAGCTTTAATAGTTCAGGCGGAGCGGGTTCGGCGGTGCTGGTGATTGGTTCGAGCCCTCGATTGGTCTGTCGCCAACCCCATCCTTGTGGATCCTTGAAAAATCCGAGCCAGGTTTGAACTTGGAGATACGTCCGGAAAATGTGTTGACGCACAGCGCTTTTGGTTGGCGGGAGTAGTGAGAGGTGATTCACTTTATTCGCTGTCATTGATTTTGCGAAGCGATGGAATCGCAAAATATTTATGGACTTCTCGTGCTTATCACCACCATATAGGGCGATAAGGAATTGCTCTCCCGCGCAAGTGAGAACCTCCGGATCGACCTTTTCTTGTTTGAATAATTCCACCGATGACCGTAGCTCTGGATTTTTCTCGAGAGTGTTAATGAACTTCGACTTGCCGATGTTATAGAAAGATGATGTCGTGTCGCAACCGCTAAAAGCGTGAATGAAAAGAATGTGCTCCAGAACTGACTTGCCCTGAATTTTTGCCCAGAATATCGGAACCCTCGATTTACACTACGCACAGCAAAAACTCAACACGATACGATATACTAACTTGAGCGCGCTCGACGCTGAGCGTGGATTCACCGACTTTGCGGCGCGCTGGAGATCGTAATTTTTGTCCAACATAAAAAAATCCAAGAAGGAAATTGTAGGTCTGAATATGCTCTACAAGTTTGAATTCCACAATTTTTCATATTTATTAAGACCCAAAGAAAAAAAAAGGAAAAAACAAAAATTGTGTCCTAAATTTTTGACTTTATCGATCGATATCTCGATAACGATGCATGATACGCTAAAAATGATTCAAGCGTTATTGTAGAGCACAAAGAAAGCTACAAAAAGTGTCTTACAAAAATTTTCGAATCTCATCGGATAGCCGAGTTATTGCCGAAAAACAAATTTTAAGCGTTTTCCAAGATGGCGGCGAAAGCTCCTAGGAAAGCTTGGTCGACAATCTCAAGTTAAGCTTTTCTAGGTATCCCCTACAACATATTAAAAAATTAGAAGCGCAAATTCATTTTCTTTTATTTGCCTTTTTTTCGGACGAAATGACTGGACTATACCGATACGAAACGATCGTGGCAACCTCGAGATGAATCCAATACCGCGCGAAGTGAAAACTAGAAACAAGCAAGCGCAAGGCATTTTATACTCAAGGAATGCTCGAATCATGCTCCCTAATTCCCCGACCGGCTGCCCTCCGAAACACGATCGTTCGGTGTTGGTCTCGTTGATCGGTGATACAGGGATTTAGGTTCACCGCGGGGAACCCTGTCACATCTCGGTTTCAATATGCACGTAGCTCTGTCGAGGCCTCACGAGTTTGCCCCCTTCGCCCCTTATTCTGCTCCCTCTATCTAATTCTCTTTCCGTCTCTGTCAAATCTGACGACAAGTCTTGGGGATTGCAGAAGTTCATTATACGATTATGAGTGCATCTACATATGCATATATTTATATATGTGTGTGTGTGTGTGTGTGTACGTGTGTGTAATAAATATACTCGATAAAACATTTCGATGACTCGTATGGACAGGTATACTTGAACGAAATAAATGTTGTGTTTTCCCCAACTGATTCTTTCTCGAATTTCTTGGATTTATCCTGTTATTATGTCAAATCGATTATTGAACAAAATAATTGAATAAAATTGACTAACTCTCAATTACAATTGAATAAAATCGAATAACTGTCAATTACAATTGAACAAAATTGACTAACTCTTAATTGCAGTAGAATCAAATTGAATAACAGTTACAGTTTACAATTGAATCGAATTGAGTAATTCTCTATAACCATTGAAAAAAAATTGACAAAGTTGAGCAACTCTCAATTACGATTGAATAAAACTGGCTAACTCTCAGTGACAATGAAATGGAATTGAATAACTCTCAATGAGAATTGAATAAATTTGAGTAACGATAAATTATAATTGAATAATCTGTGTAGAAATCAATTACAATTGAATGAAATTGAATAACTCTCAGTTACGATTGAACAGAATTGAATAGCTCTCAATTACAATTGAATAAAATTGAATGCTCTTGATTACAGTTGAATGAATATTGGATAAGTCTCTCGATCCCCCCTCTCTCGCTGTCTCTTTCTCGCTCGCTCTCTGGGTCTCTGCCGCATATAAAATCGTCCATATGCGTTCATTTCGCTCGATCCACATGGGCGTTTATGAATATCGAACCTCGTGGGATAGTAATGCCACACTCGCGTGGGGTCCAAATACGAACACGTGGGTCTCGTTCATCGGCTGGGGATGTACACCGCTTACTTACCCTGTCGTTGCTGCACCAAGTGGACGGTCAATGTGTTCTCAAAGCGAACGACGATATGAGAAAAGCATCGATGCTTCCTGACCAAATGACTGGGCAGAAAAATGTCCTGTAGTCAAGTACAAGGCCCTGTACATATATCTGAGGTATTCCACGTGAATCCGGTGGACTTTTTCCTTGACCCCCGCCAGCTCGATTTATTTTTTTAAATCTGTTTCCATTGACTCTAAAAGACACGCTGATTTTTTTTACATTTTTCGAAACAAACCTTAGTAAAACAAAAAAAAAAATTATTTCGAAAGGCCCGATTTAAAGATCTGAAAAAGAAAATCCCAAAAATACGTGATTATATGTAAAAATTGTCAAGCTATCACCCGCAGTGTAAGTACGATTTTTTCGTTAGCAGTCAAAAAGTTCTGGTATTAATTTCAATTGAAGTCGTATTCAGCACAGAAAAAATCATACTTCCACTGCGGGTAATAGCTTGAAAATGTTTACATATAATCACGCATTTTTGGGAATTTTTTTCAGGTTTATAAATCGAGACGTTTTTTTCGGAAATAAAAACTTTTGACTAAAGGTTGTTTCGAAAAATGTAAAAAAAATTCAGGGCGTCTTTTAGAGTCAATAGAATCAGATAAAGAAACAAATCGAATTGTCGGGGGTCTGGGAAAGAGTCCACCGGATTCACGTGGAATACCTCATATATATATATATATATAAAATATGTGTGTGTGTGTTTGAATACTGCCAAAAACACTTAATTCAAATAGGTTTTCTACTTGTCTCACGGCCTACTACGATCTTATTTGTTTTAAATATATATTTTTTATTCGTTTCAGCAAAAATGTTTGAATATTAAATATGGTCAAATTAAATCAATAAAGATTCGATTCGAATGAATCTTTATTTGCCTAAAATGTACACTGCAAATCCAACTATATGCAAAGAATGTTTGACAAATCCAAAATAAAATGAAATGTTCGATTTAGAGTTCTACCAAGATGATTGCGTATCATAATTCGTCATTTCCTGGCCTTCGAAAACGATTTTAATCGAAGAAAATACTTCGCCAACCTTATATGGAATCGAATCTACGGCCGACCTGCTCATAGCTACGCACGCTGTTTCTACACTATCGAACGTTGGCATATTAGCCACAGATATAGCATAAGAGACCAAATGCATTCCTATAAATATTTGTTGTATTACATAAAATATATCGATTAGTTAATATCATTTCGATATCTAGAGGGAGTTTTATCGAATACCGTCCTATAGATTATTCAAACATAAGCTATATATATATATATATATATGTTTGTCCTCTATCGCCCACTCTACCTCCCCCGACTCCTCCCCGCGCCTTCGTGTGTGTGTTGCAACATAGACAGATCATTAATTCAAGCAAATAAAAAAATGTCTGACTACGAAAATTCTATTGAACTTAAATTTCAAAAAATCAAATCCATTCATTCGATGGATTCAACTAAATTTCTTTTTGAACAGATGAAACCGAATCACAGATGTATTAAGAATAAATAAAATATTTAGTTCTTAAACGATATTAAGTGATCTTGATTTGAATAAATAAATATATTAAAAATGAATTATTCCAACAATGGAATGCAATAGAACAATTTTGCTTGCACGAAAAATCTAGTTAATTCAAATTTTTCAAAATCAAATAGTAGCATCCAGTAGCATCCAGCATATCAATAGAAATTTCCTGTCAGTGTGTATATATATATAAATATGTGCATATGGGCAGTACATAGCTGTTATCTTGGCCTGTGACATAGTAGGACTCTCGTCGTTGATTGATCACGTAAGAAGAGCCTGGCTCGCCGTTGGAAATTAATTTCTAGGAGAGTACGTACATCAAAGAAAAAAAAGTAACACAGTACATTGGCCTCGCAAAGAAAGGTGTTTGATCAGGTGTCAACAGTTCGAAGACCGCGTATCTTCCGCACGCCAAATTACGAAAAAAAAACTTTTTTTAAGCCGAACATAATTTATGTCACAACGTAGTCTTTGGACGAATACACTTGGCTTAGTATATTTCTCGAGACTCTTCAGTCTGGCGTTATAATAGTTTTCGTCCGAACCAGAAAAATAGCCATCAAGAACACACATCGCTTCGGCATTAGGTAAAACTTTCTTCCAGGATAATCAATGACGTTGAAACTTGCAATGAATGCTTTTCAACGGATCATTTTTTTGCCAATTTAGGCTGTGAAAATCCCTACAATGTTTTCACGTATTTTTATTAGAAATGTATGACCTAAATTCGCAAAAACGATAATGATAAATTTGGATAACGATAAAAAAAAAGTTTATGAGGAAAGAGGGAAAAAGATCGTTGCATTCAATTAGTGCAATTGCCGATTTGTGCGTGAGTGCATCGACATAAAACGAGCACATTTTCCTCTCTCGTGATAATTCAAATTTTCGTGTGTAGAGTTTTTCGATAAAGTGTAACGATAATTCGAAGTAGCAGGCAAATATCAAGATAAATGTGGCAACTTCAAACATCATTATGCGGAATAAAATGGCGGTATAGAAAATATCCGGATTGCGGCATGTGGGGGAGGGCGACAAAACTTGGGCTTAAAATTCTCTTAATTATGATAATGTATTCATCGAAGTAGCCACGGCGAGAGGATATTTCTGTTCGGGTATATCGATTCTGTGTTTTCGCACGTGGGAGCCACACAACGCGCGCCATGTAACGCGTATCCATCGGGTAAACCATTTTTTTTCATCTCCTTTAGCATTTGCGAACACGAATTATTGTTTTCTCGCGTAATCGTATCGCGCTATTGAGGCTTCGTAATTATTATTGAAAATGTCGAAACGGAGTTGCAGAAAAAAACGAAAATCCGTCGTATTTGTTATCGAGCACGCGCCTGGGCGTTTGTTTTAATTTCCCGTTTGCTCGGATGAGCGGGCACGAATGTTTATGCCTTCTCGCACAACCGCGCGTATTGTCGCTTCCGAGCAAATAATTGGGAATAACCGGTGACTGCAATTGCGTAATTGACTTTGTTTGGAAACGCATTAATTTTGGTTCCGCAAGTGACAGGTGGACCTAAGATGTTTTGCGACGGTGGGAGAGGAGGGAGAGGGGAGAGAGAGAGAGAGAGAGGTCCGTGTCGCGCCTCTTTGTCTCTCCTTTTCTTCTTCGTGTTCGAAAGGACCACAAGCGCCGGTCACCACTACGAGAGACACTCACCTCGTTGTGTTTTTGCTCTGCATAAATGATGAGACTGGGTATTTTAATGAAGACATTCCAGAGGCGTTTGCCTTCTGGCTCCTCAGCTTCTCGTCGTCGGCGTCCTCATCGGCCTCGTCGTACTCGCTTCGGCATCCTTCAACCGCGTTCCCTCTCGTTCGATACAATAAGCCCGAGAGAGACACAGGCAAAGAGAGAGAGAGAGAGAGAGAGAGAGAGAGAGAGAGAGAGAGAGAGAAAAGACGAAACCAAACCAGAGATGCGTCCAACATTTTTCGATATTTTTTCGCATCCTTCTGCATATTTCCGTCTTCCGCTTATTCAAAATACTTACCACTCCGCGATTATCACGACCTCAAGGTGGAATATACATTTAGACGGGAATAAATTAAGCATTTATGAGGGATTTTTTAAAGTGAGAAATAATTATTCTACATTCATGAAACTGTGGGTATACTTTAACAGTATATTTAAGTATACAAAACAATTTTTTAAATTAATTTATCATCACAATGATGGAGCTGTGGCAAGATTGCTTCAGGAGCTGCAAATCGGTGTGCCGTCTAGCTTCCCGTAGACTTTTGATTTGCGAAAAAATCGAACTTTTTTCAGTTAGTGCATGTATAGTTTCTATCTGACAGTAATTAGAGTGCAAATTCAAATCCAAGAGAATAGCCCGCATTTACAGAAAAAAATCATCACTCCACGGATAATTTCTGTAAAATTTGGTTCAAAAGAGCAGTTCTATTCTTCTTATTTTTTAGAAATAATTCTCGTCAAGTAGAAGGTAGCAATATTATCAATGTATCCACCAAGTTTCGACTCAATCGGCTTAATAGTTTTCGAGTATTCCTGCACACCAATTTCGAAAATGCAGTTTTCAGAAACACGGATTCGTAGATTACGCCCGTTCCCAATCCGAGCGGGGAAGCACATTATTAGCGAGCTAAAAATATTCTACATACGTAGTTCTGTCATTTGAAGAAAAAAAATCCGCAATCGATTTTTGATCGTTGTAAATGTATATCCCGCCTTGATGACCTTTGAAAACAAAGTAGGATTCAATTTAGTCGACAAATTTCATCATTGATTTTGACACCATATAAAATTCGCTGGCAATGTCCAAATGCTAAATGTCTTTTTACTGCAGTGCTTTTATGAACAATGTATATATGTATATACATATATATATATATATATATATATATATATATATATATATATATATATATATATATATATATATATATATATGTGTGTGTGTGTGTATAGACATCTCAGCGATCGATTATCGGATGGGATACCGATCGGACTAATTGCTCTCTGGAAAAGGACGGGTGTCGGGATAGTACTTGGGCACTTGGACTCTTTACACATATATAACAACACCCCCTCAGGCGGTACGGACGAAACGAAGAAATTTGCACCGCTGTATGCCAACCACTTTTTGCGCCCACCCGTGTGTCATTTATTTGTGCATTCATTATCAGTGCGAGAGACACAGTCCGCAATATATAAGGTATGTGGTATACACGTATGCGTAACATGTGATACGTCACGTCCTGTCACTTTTGAGGGTAAGGCTACACACACACACACACACCATGCACGTATTCATACATGGATATGTATATTCTCATGTACTTTTTGGGCTACCTTCTACGTATATACAGGGTGGACCATTTAAGACCTTAGACCACAGTAACGGGTACAAAATCGAGTGCAAATTTGACAATTTTTTTCGTATGAAAAAGTCATTCACTCATAAAATTAATTCCACATCTATTTAGTATGAATATCAAGCTGTTAGAAATTTGTTTTTTTTTCGATGTACAAAATGGCCGACTCCTCCAAACTTCTCGAAACCGCTTTTTTCCAATAGCCATAACAAATAACTTAAACAATTTTTTTAGTTTTCGCGAAAAGAAACATTTATTTTTTCCTTCTGTGTATGTACTTTCTTCGCCTTCTTTTTCAACTTGTGTTACCCGAATGAAGTGCACTATTAAGCAATAAATAAATGACCAGTTGAATACTAAAGAAAATACCTTAGATTTTAATCGAAAGTTGAAACAATAGGTTGGAGAGGATCAGTGACCAACGCTCACATGATAAAGAAAAAGTCTTATACTGGGCTGAGCAATTCTCAATTGCTTCCAAAACTTTCTGGAAAGGAAGTACGTACACAAAAGCAAAAAAAAATAAAAAAACAGTGCTACAGAAAAACTTGAAGACAATTGAAAGAATTCGTTTTTCTCGAAAACTAAAAAAAAATCGTAAAACATACAGGGGGTGACTTGATTTTGGTTTCGGATGTCACTTTTTGGGTACCCTATATATATATATATATATATATATATATATGTATGCATAAATAAGAGGCAAATATATTTTTTATTCATATTATCAGAGTAATGTTGCCTGTCAACACGACCAGCTGTTTTGTGGACTGTCCTTGGAATTACCTTGATATATTTACGTTTACCTAAAGTTGACTTTGGTAAATATTCGAAACTGGGGCTCTTCCTAGAATCATAGAATCAGGTTAACTTTCTTCAAGGTTTCAAACAAAACCAAACAAACCCAAACAAAAATGAGCCTGATTCTAGCAGGAGCCCCGCTTCCAAATATTTACCCTGACTTTGAAGACATCAGAGATTCTGTCAGAGGATGTTGTCAATAATGTTGACTATGGAAACAAAGAGCTGCTATGAGATCGTGCAGGCGAACATTCTCAATATAGCCAATACAGCTGCATTGATAAATAGGCATGCAAGAGGAGAGTGATTCGGTGCACGTGTTTTCGAATCAACGTAGTGGCAAAAGCGTCCCGCGCTACCAGCTTGCTGCTCGTTGCGATTATCCCCCCATTTGGATCGAGTCACGTATTCTCTCTCTCTCTCTCTCTCTCTCTCTCTCTCTCTCTCTCTCTCTCTCTCTCTCTCTCTCTGACTCTTTTTTCTTGCTCCCTTTTCTCTCGATCTCTCGTTCTGTATGTCTTTTGTCTCTCCGGATCTCGTTTCCATCGTTCCTGGTGTCACTCCGAGTTCCCCTCTCGGCATGACGTTCTCCGATCTCCCCTCGAGCAGGCCATAAATGCCGAACCGGTGCAGCGAAACGTTCGAAGACGAATCGAGAATGAATCGAGAGGGAGAGAGAGCGCGAGGGTGTACGCGACGCGAAAAGCGTGAAAAAAGGACAAATCGCGCCCTACGAGGAGCGCAGGTGCATCCTCGTGACAGGAATTTCCCAATTGACGTTTTCCAGGGTGCCCAGCTCTATTGACACAACGATGACGACACCTCGTGGAAGAGTTGGAGAAGAGAAAACAGAAAATACGAGAAAAAACAATTGTTGTTCGTTGAAAGAGGGAGAGGGAGAGGGAGAGAGAGAGAGAGGGAGAGAGAGCGAGAGAGAGAGAGAGAGAGAGAGAGAGAGAGAGAGAGAGAGAGAGAGAGAGCGAGAGAGAGAGAGAGAGAAAGAAGAAAAATCGTCTATCACCCAAGGACAACGATTTTATCACCGTTTATATTCCGATCGATCCTATCTGTCCTGTTGAGCGGCCAAGATCGTACGTCAAATCGGCTGCTGTTGCCATCACATCCTATCCAGCCCATGGGAACACGCCAGGGCTTGCACAACGAGAGACTTCCCGTTGAGACACGCGCGAGAAGGATGGAACGAGGAGAAAGGGCGAGAGAGAAGGAGAGAGAGAGAGAGAGAGAGAGAGAGAGAGAGAGAGAGAGAGAGAGAGAGAGAGAGAGAGAGAGAGAGAGAGAGAGAGAGAGAGAGAGAGCGAGAGAGAGCGAGAGGGTGGGAGGGAGGGAATAGAGAAGACGAGAGGACCAGGAAGGTTCTTGCACCGCGCCCATGGGGGTAGACCAAGGGAAAGAGCGAGAAATAAACGAGAAGACAAGCAGACGATCCAACGAGAAACCGAAGCAGAGAAGGTGAGGATACAGCCACAGAGCAGCGGAGTCTCAGGATCTCGAACGAGAGACCGACAGACTCACGGTACCTCTGAGGTGACACCGCCGAAATATGCCCGAGGCTGCATTCCTAGATCTTTTTTCCTCCTTTTAGTCCAGTCATTTCGTCCGAAAAAAAGGCAAATAAAAGAAAATGAATTTGCGCTTCTAATTTTTTAATATGTTGTAGGGGATACCTAGAAAAGCTTAACTTGAGATTGTCGACCAAGCTTTCCTAGGAGCTTTCGCCGCCATCTTGGAAAACGCTTAAAATTTGTTTTTCGGCAATAACTCGGCTATCCGATGAGATTCGAAAATTTTTGTAAGACACTTTTTGTAGCTTTCTTTGTGCTCTACAATAACGCTTGAATCATTTTTAGCGTATCATGCATCGTTATCGAGATATCGATCGATAAAGTCAAAAATTTAGGACACAATTTTTGTTTTTTCCTTTTTTTTTCTTTGGGTCTTAATAAATATGAAAAATTGTGGAATTCAAACTTGTAGAGCATATTCAGACCTACAATTTCCTTCTTGGATTTTTTTATGTTGGACAAAAATTACGATCTCCAGCGCGCCGCAAAGTCGGTGAATCCACGCTCAGCGTCGAGCGCGCTCAAGTTAGTATATCGTATCGTGTTGAGTTTTTGCTGTGCGTAGTGTAAATCGAGGGTTCCGATATTCTGGGCAAAAATTCAGGGCAAGTCAGTTCTGGAGCACATTCTTTTCATTCACGCTTTTAGCGGTTGCGACACGACATCATCTTTCTATAACATCGGCAAGTCGAAGTTCATTAACACTCTCGAGAAAAATCCAGAGCTACGGTCATCGGTGGAATTATTCAAACAAGAAAAGGTCGATCCGGAGGTTCTCACTTGCGCGGGAGAGCAATTCCTTATCGCCCTATATGGTGGTGATAAGCACGAGAAGTCCATAAATATTTTGCGATTCCATCGCTTCGCAAAATCAATGACAGCGAATAAAGTGAATCACCTCTCACTACTCCCGCCAACCAAAAGCGCTGTGCGTCAACACATTTTCCGGACGTATCTCCAAGTTCAAACCTGGCTCGGATTTTTCAAGGATCCACAAGGATGGGGTTGGCGACAGACCAATCGAGGGCTCGAACCAATCACCAGCACCGCCGAACCCGCTCCGCCTGAACTATTAAAGCTCATTTCCTGTAAGTGTAAAGGAAATTGTGAGGCCGCCTGTGGGTGCAGAAAAGCGGGAATCAGTTGCTCCGTTATTTGCATGCACTGCAGTGGGCAAACATGCAGTAACGTCGCCAGAGTCGACATTTTGCTTGACGACGACGACGACGATGTCTGTAACGATGATGATGACGATGCTCTCATCGAATCAGCATCATTTCCAACGTTTCAACAGACACAACAACTCGAAGAGTTTACGGAGGACGAAGATCTTCAGCCTGGACCATCCAAGCGAAAAAAGACATGAAAAAAGTCCATCGTTCGTGTCTCGAGTGCAGAAAAAAATATTTTTCTTTCCGTTTATTTTGTTTTGTTTATTTTGTATTGTAAAAAAATAATATTTTTTACTGCACAAACAAATTATTTGTTTAATAAATTACTATTGTGTGATCCTTAATTTGTTGCTCTATGTACTTATTTTTTATCCCATCAATTTCCTCAACAATTTCCCATTCGATTCGACATCCAGACACAACCGAGCGAGCAGCTCGCTCGACGCTGAGTGTGGATTCACCGACTTTGCGGCGCGCTGGAGATCGTAATTTTTGTCCAACATAAAAAAATCCAAGAAGGAAATTGTAGGTCTGAATATGCTCTACAAGTTTGAATTCCACAATTTTTCATATTTATTAAGACCCAAAGAAAAAAAAAGGAAAAAACAAAAATTATGTCCTAAATTTTTGACTTTATCGATCGATATCTCGATAACGATGCATGAAACGCTAAAAATGATTCAGGCGTTATTGTAGAGCACAAAGAAAGCTACAAAAAGTGTCCTACAAAAATTTTCGAAATCTCATCGGATAGCCGAGTTATTGCCGAGAAACAAATTTTACCCCTTTTTTCAACATGGCGGCGAAAGCTCCTAGGAAAGCTTGGTCGACAATCTCAAGTTAAGCTTTTCTAGGTATCCCCTACAACATATTAAAAAATTAGAAGCGCAAATTCATTTTCTTTTTTGAATGTACGTAATGACTGGACTATTTGTCGAAGAGCGCGGCGTCCCTATGGCATAGAAAGAACGAGGGAGGGAGAGTGAGGGAGAGAATGCTCATGGGAGACGGAGAAAAAGAGAGCGAGAGAGAGAGAAAGAGAGAGGCAGAGAGAGCGAAGATCCTGTCGGTGTCATCAGTTCGCCATCAACTTTATGCAATTACATAACGTGAGATCAATTGGTCTATGGGATATTTTGTAAAAACCATTGTTTTATAACAATCTGTGGAACGTCTTGTAAGAACGATTATTTTTTAACATTCTGAGGAATGTTTTGTAACTATTATTTTATGACAACCTGTGCAATGTTTTGTAAGAACGATTTTTTTTTTCTCAATGTGTGGATTATTTTATGAGAACGATCATTTTTTAACAATCTGTAGAGCTTTTTGTGACGACCAATATTCTTTAGCAATCTGTAAAACATTTTGTGAGTACAATTATTTTTTAACAATCATGCAAGATTTTATAACAATCATTATTTTATAATAGTTTATGGGATATTTTATAATAAACATTATTTTATAACGGTGTATGGAATATTTCATAGCAACGATTATTTTATAACATTTCGTGGAATATTTCATAACAACTGTTGTTTTTTAACAATTTGCGGAATATTTCACGAGAACTATTATTTTTTAACAATCTTTCGAATATTTAATGAGAACGATTATTTCTTGACAACCTATGGAATATTTCATAACGATCATCATTTCAGGAGGACCATTACTTTATAACAAACGTTGGTTTATAATAACCATAAGTTTATGAAAATCATTATTTTGTAGCAAGTATTATTTGATAACAACCATTACTTTATAACAACCCTTGATTCATAACAATCCATGAAATATTTTATATCAACTAGGATTCTATAACACTCCATGCAATATTACATATCAACCATTATTTTATAACAATAAGTGCAACATTTTATAACAACTGTCGATCCCGACAAGCGAATCGCACAACTAAAGTTGCGAGAATGGAATAATTTTACAGGCAAGCTCGACATGTCTTGACGAGTTTGACTGTGACTAATCCATGATAATCGAAGAAAGGTCGAATTAATAAATGATTCTATTAATTAATCGACAATGCAAATCCATACGCACCGCACGTGCGTTTTCTCATTATTACGCATTTTTTTCTCTCTCATCCCCCCCCCCCTCTCTCGATATATGTATGTATATATTTTTTTTGACAAATGGGACAGAAAAATATGTGCTTTGAACAATAGTACATTGTACCACATATACCCCTCCGGATCACCGTGTAAAGTCAAATTGATATTCATATTCACGGTCCAACCATTTGTCGATTCTGCTCCCTCGGCACCCTTCGCTTCGCCACGTAGAGGTTTATTGCGTTGTTTGCAATATCAATAATCCAGCGCCCTACGTTCCCTCTGTATCTCACAACCCTCGTATCATGATACATACGTGCATATATATACACATATATACATAGTATATACACATATATTCATAAATCTAAATATATATATATATATATATATATATATTTGTTTTCTCACCCCATATCGAACCAGGGTGCTCCATACACGCGCCCCACGGGTCCTGCGGTTGCATCGGAGACTCGTCTCACTCGCTACGGTAGTAACATCCACTCTCGAATACGCAATGCCCACGTGCTCGGTATTTAATCACCGAGGCGCGTTCGAGAGGGTAGTTTATCATCCCCTATTTTCTATACCTAGCCAAAATGACCAGTCTTCGGAAAAGTCCAAATTCGTATAATTGTCCAATCCGTATATCGAATTATTGTCACCGTACGATTAAGAGCCTTACACCTCGTCGACATATTTGAAAATATCGATTTTTTGTTTTCGACGCATTCGCAAGCTGTAAAATTTCAAAAAAATTCTTCGAAAATGGGCGTTTATGGGTAGATTTCGCAAAACGTCGAACGTCAAACGCGATTTTCTCAAAATGACTTTTTCAAAATCGGTGACCGAGGTATCGCAAAAAACACTGCACCGATAAAATTCAAATTTTACAAGCTTCTTTGACATATCAAAAAGCAGTGCTTGAACGAGGGAATTTTTTTTTCAATGCATCGTTTTTTTCTATCAACGCGTGGGGCGTTTTTTTTTTCAAAAATCAATATTTTATTAAATCCTTCCACCAAGCACTAGATAATTTCATGCAAAAACCAAATACGTTTGATTTTTCAGATTTCGGACCATTTGTTTCCGAGCAGCAATAGCTATCGCAAACGAAGTTTTCCAAAGAGCGCTTAAAAAAAAAATTAAAACCTTCACACGTTTCTTTCAGAAAAAAACCCACAAATAAATGCTTCTTTTACCGGCCACTAGCTAGGTGGAACCCGTTAACATACCGGAGTCAGCTCCTTGAATTTTTTTCCACTTTCGTTCGTTCCATCTGGGAAAAAAAGAAAAAAGAAATGCCGCGACAAAATTCGTGTTTATAGATATATATTTAAACACACGTGCAGTATGCGTGACAGCTTCCGGTCCTTATCGCTCGACTGGCATTACAAGACGCGAACATCGCGACGATTTTTCCTCTCGTCCTTTTTTTCCTCTTCCTCGACTTCCTCGTCTCCGTCCATTGGTGAGCCCGAAATGTCGTCGTCGGAATTCCTCGGGATCCACGGCCAGGGGGGCGAATGAGCCAGGAAGTCTACGAGAGTCTCGCGAGCAGATTGTCACGCTCCCTCGTCCTGTAGCCTGTAATCTTTCGTATTTTCGTTCATATACGTAATACGCGATGCGATTGAACGAGAAATGAGAACCGAGATGACTGCATGTGGCACTCACGTGCTTACTTCCTGCTGTCCCAACACGGGCAGTTTTTCCACGTCTCTGTATGGCATATGCATGATTGCGTAATAACTAGGGATACGCGCATATATTTAATTTATATAGGAATATATATATATATATATATATATATATATATATATATATATATAATTTATTATTATTTTTATATCATATTATATATTTATGTATATGTATATAGGGTGTCCTGTAATTATGGATGTCAGATCATGTCCTACTACATGCTTCAATTTCAGATTAGTGAAAGTCCCACGGTTTTCGATATTTTGGGCTTTATGTTATTGAAAAAAAAATCATCTGTTTTCGGTTTTTTGCATTTTTTTTACACCGCAGACTAACAAAGTCAGATATTCTAATTGGTTTGTATGAAAAGTCTGCATAAGATCTTTTTTCATAAAGTTTCCCTAACATCTAAGTTTAAAAAGAAGACTTCTAGATAAAACAAATAACCAAGAGTATTTTTTTTTAAGCCGAGCCAAAAAAAGTTATCTTTTGTAAAAATGGCATGCGAAAAATCAAAAGCAAATGATTAAAAAACATAACGTAAAGCCCAAAAGCTCGAAAACCGTGGGACTTTTACTTAACTGAAATTCCAGCATATAAGAGAATATAATCTGACCTTTCGACAGTTGCAGGATTATCCATTAATTACAGGGCACCCTATATATATATATATATATATGTATGTATGTATGTATGTATGTATGTATGTATGTATGTATATATAAATGTATATTTACGCCTAACAGTGAGAGGTCTCGGGGATCCCAGGCCGGTCGGACACAAATCATATGCGACCGCGAAGGGACAGTGGAAGAAGGAACAGACTGATTTATGCTCGTCGACATAGGAGTCTCTCTCTCTCCCTCTCCAGAGAGCATTGCCCTATTTTGCATTCCCTGGCAATCCGAGCTTTATCGCGAGGATCAGTCAGTCACCATATATTCGTCGCAATAAACGACCAATCGCATGTTTAGAAATTTTTTAATTTCTCGTACTGTGTTTTCTATGTTTGTTAAAAAAAAAAAGTCTCATTACAGACAAACAATATATTTAGTTCTCGACGTTGGCGAAACAGCGTGGAAGCAGGACGAAAAAAAAGGTTTTTTAATTACGAGAGGCATTTCCTATGCATGTTAAAAAATTCGAATTATTGACAAACAATCGCTTTGGTTGTCGAGGATGCCGAAAGGAGCGCCGAAGAAGGACGAAAAAAAAGGTTTTGTAATTACGATAGGCGGGAGAGGGGGGCGTCGAGACGCCCAGTAAATCTTTCACGACGGCCAGTGGCGCGGCTTCTTTCTTGGCCCTCTTGTTCCTCTCGCTTTCTCTTTCCTTATCGCAGCATCGATGTTGAAAAAAAAATGAGAAAAAGCCGGGAAGACGGTGGTCCGCAACTTTGTTCAACGGTGATATACCTCCGGAGGATTTATTCTCGTTATTCCGTAAAGATTTAGGTATACCCCGGCTGCTATACCGAGGGAAAAGTCACCGGGAACTCATCGACAAACGCGGCTCGTCTGGAATCAATTTAATATTAATTGCGGGCTACGGACGAGGCGCGGAGAAACAGCGTGCGGTCGCGATTCACAGCGAATACGGATTTCAGAATTATTCGCTTTTCATTATTTTTTAGGGTGTATTGATTTTGATCTATTTCTATGGAAAGAGAGAAAGACAGACAGAGAGAGAGAGAGAGGTGGAGACGAATTATGATCGTTTAGGGAACGTTTAAGGATGTTGAGTCCCAAATCGGAAAGGATGATAAAATTCTGAAAATTTGGAATGTTTTTGTATGAAGTATTTCAGAGGTCGTGTAAAAATTTCACGACAATTAGGAAGCTCGTTATTGAACAATTAACATTCACAAATTAAATGCTGTCTTATGGAAACTGATGTACCTTTGCAATAAGTTTTTTTTTGACCTCCAATTTTATAATATCTACAATATACTGAAAGCAACGGAAACAAAACGAAGTTTATTGATAATTTTTTTTTATTTCTTTTAAAAACTGTTCTTAACAAAATGTTAATTTTTTAATAACGAGCTTCCTAATCGTCGTGAAATTTTAAGACGACCTCTTAAATACTTCATACAAAAACATACCAAATTTTCCGAATTTTCTTATCATTTTTTATTTCAACGTTTAAGGAGGTTGAAGTAATGATGATAGAATTCTGAAAATTTTGTATGTTTTTACATGAAGTATTCAGGAGGTCGTGTAAAAATTTCATGACGATTAAGAAGCTATTTATTGAACGATTAACATTAACATGTTTCATAGGGACTCAACATCCTTAATAATCTGGCTGCGACCCACTGCCTGTTCAGGCTCACTCGCTAACTTCAGGCTTCATGGTCATCTTCCTTGTCCCCGGTTTCAAAGACAAGCCGGTGACATAAATTTTCCAAACGTCAAAACACAGAGAGAGATTGTGAGAGGGGGGAGGGCAGCGAGAGAGTGAGCACGCAAGAAACTCGATCGTGAGATCTGTGGGTCGCGGTGATCCAAATTGCCCAAGACGCCGAGAGAACCGATGAGAAAGTGGCATTGAGGGAGGGCTGTCACGGAACGAAAAAGGTCGTTTTTTTGTAATTTTTTTTCTTTCTACTGGATTATTCACTTGAGTTTTGGAAAAAAGGTATGTTATTAAGCAGACATTGAAGCTATTTTGTGTGAATTTTTACGGAAAAAAAAACATTTAAAAGTGACCACGTTATTGAGCTACGTAGTCTATAAAAAATGTGGTACAACGGGCGAATCGATAAGTTGACAGTGGTTGGTCTCAAATATAAAAATATCAAAGTTTTATAGGCTGCATAAATGTAGTTCTCGTTGCACGTCGCCGTTTTTAGAAAAAAATTACCAAAAGGCGGGTGTTAATAAAAGGGCAATTTTGGTGAAGTTTTTACTTTTACTCGGGGGCTGGAAAAAAAACTAAATTTTGGTATAAAAATAAAAACGGCTACATGCAACGATAGCTACTGCAATTACGAAAATGTTGGTTTTTTTAAACTGAAAATCGGACAATTACAGCTAGAGTTTCGATTCCGGCCAGGTTGAGAAAAGTCATTTCGATAAAAACGCGATTGGAAGTTTTAGTATAGATATAGGTAGATCGCTGCGCTACCTGCTTTCGCTAAACCGTCTGTAACTAGGTCAATTTTGAATATTACAATTTGAGTTTTTGGTAATTCTTTAGATATGTGACTTATCCGAAAAATATTATCCGATTTCTCCGACAAAATATCATTTATTGGGATATAAGTGATGATATTCAGTCAGAGGAAGGTGACATTTTTATTAACAATTTATGTTCGACGAAAAAATCATTAAAAATAATTTCGAATTTTTCAAAAATCTACACGAACCCAATATATGCGGCGAAATGTTTAAAAAAAGCCCTACTTTATCACGTGTTGCCCAAACTTCAAAACCCCATCATTTTTTTATGGTGGGGTGAATTTCACTTTCCCCCCGACTAAATATCATCATCTATAACCCAATAAATGAAAAAAATAAGCAAAAAAATTACCTCAGGCTCATTTTTCGGAAAAGTCACATATCTAAAGAATTACCGAGTTTTTTTTCACATATTCTCAAATATGGATATTTTGAGGAAACGCAGTTTAGAAAATTTCTTTTTTTGACCCGTCACAGCGGTGTCTCGCTTTGGACCGATCTTCATAGTGTCCAAGTTAATTGCCCCTGTTCTCGCTCCGTTAGTCCTCGCTGCCTCCTCGTCTACGCTCCCAACGGGGCAGAAGAAAGTACGAGGAAAATTCACGTAGTGAACATTTTTCGATTCACTCCAGGTATTGTGATTAAGATATTGTGTGTCTCATTATGAATAAATTTACGTAAGCACTAAATAGCTCAGTTTTTTTCCTCCTCGAACTAGGATAACGACAAGTCCGCCGAAAGTGGCGCAGTACAGAAAAATCTTTTGAACGCTGGAATACGATTGCGCAATCTATTTTTCTTTTATTGAAATTAATTGTACAGCCAAACTGTACAAATTAATCTTTCCGCCATGTGGCCTCCTCGGGAACGTCTCGTCCCACGTTTCGTGTAAATTCTTTGTATGTCGCGCTTTTGGTGAAACATGTGTGAACGTTGAGCTGTGTAAAGGCGAAGTAGCAATACGTTCGTTCATCAGTTTGAAACTGATCGATACTTCCGCACCCAGAGAACTTGTCCAGATGTCTAGAAAGTCACTTAACGACATGCCGACGAATTGACCACCAACACGAATGGAAAAAATGATGCATTGTTGGCGAAATCGATTTTGACCTACAGTGAGTAAAAAAAGCATTTATACACATTGTTTTGTATTGTAGAATTTTTGTAGTATTCGTCATTTTTATTTAGTATGAGCTATCGAACACAGAAATTTAATAAAACATCTAATTTATTTCGTAGGATAATTTGAAAGTGACGACGTGTACAAATGATAGTTTCTACCGACTGTATATATCGGATGGGGCAACAATTATTATCGGTATACATATTTTTCATCCTATCAGACTTAGTAAAAAAACCTTTCCGACAAAAGTTGCATAGTTCGAAGGGGGTCATCGAGTGGTGGATACGAGGTGCATCCAAATGGATGCACCTCGGAAATTTCACAGTCGACTCCGTTTTTTTTTTAAATGAGACTACTATTTTTTTTAGAATTTTATCAACGAACTAAAAATAAGTTCATACACTTAACTTAACACACTTAACTCCATTGCACCGTGTTGTAGTAGAGTAGGGGGAGCTGCGACATGCTGATTGCCTCTCATCGGTTGAAAAATGCCCTTCCACACCCAATTCTAGTTTTGTATGAATTTTTCAATTATATTACCTCAATATATCAATATATTTTTTTTAATAATCAAAATCAACTCACGATGTTTACATGTACCTGTTTTTTAGGTACCCGAAAAGTCAGACTATATTTTCAAAGCCATGAAATAGTTGCCCTTTGTGTCATATCGATTGATTTGTTTTTCCGGTTAATTCAGGGTAATCGTTCAGAAAACCGTACCATACATCCGCCATTTTTAAAGAATAATTAAAAGATACCATGAACAGCTACAAGCAGTGATGAAAAATACCCTAAGTCTCGAAAATGATGAAGAAATCGTGCATTTATTTTTTTTAATCTTGAAAATCAGCAATTTTTTCTGGCCCTCCCCCCCCCCCCCCTAAAAAAAGTACGATACTTACTCCTTGATCCTCCTTGCCTATTGATCGTATTGTCTTATTCTCCAAGAAAGGTCAATTAGTAAAAACTCGCAAGGGTATACGTTGGAACCTAATGAAATAAAATAAAAGAATATCTAATTTATTTAATTTTTAATAAATTCCAATTTAAAAAATTAATTGTTCAAAATATTTTTGTTGATTTATAGAAGTCTTTCACTTTTTAAGGTCCTCAAAATAATATACCACAAATATAATAACGCTTTAGATAATAGAACATCAAAATAACATCACCGTCATATACTTCGACTAATATCGCGTTGAAAAAATGATCTTACGTCAATTATTACTCCCACTTGCGTAACATTTACCTTATCATAAAGAACTCAACATAGATATTTTAAAACATTTTTAATTCGCTGCCTCGACTCGCTACAATTGAAATTATAGTCGTGGCGATCTCGTGGAAAAGTTTCAAAGCCTTTGGTGAAATTAGGCGCGGTGCAAACTCACAGATATACCGTACTTGTGTACAGTCGATCGTGGAAACTTTAATTCGTCCTCGAGCACGACGGTAAATCTAATTAAGCGTGCTCATTAAGAGCGCGATTTAATGACCCGTGAGCTCGGGGGGCGGAAGTGAATTACTATAAATTCGTCCAGTGCGAGTTAATTGCTCGCGTACCCGTAAGCTCAACGAGTTGGAAATTGGAAAAACGATTTTTAGAATTTCACAATTTCTCCTCGAATTATCCATTTCGCGTTATCTGAAAATGTTCAGAAATAAGCCTGAACGTGTAATTTTTTTCTTTCGAAATAATACATAATTAAATTGAAATATTGAATTCACAATTTTTCCTCAAAATAGCCGTTCCGTGTTATCTGAAAATATACACGAGTGAAAATGAGTCTGGACACTGCATTTTTTTCAAAGTTCGCATTTGTTGATCTTTTTTTCGGTTTAATCACCTATGTGCAATATTCTTATCGAAATAGACTTATGAAGGCAAATATTAACAACAAAAATTATACATTAAAATAAAAAAGTATGTTATTTCCGCGTAGCAGAATATACATTTTTGGAGTAAATATAAAAAAAGGTAATTTATATTAAGGGCAAATAAATTTTTTATTAGAAAAAAATGCATAATTGCGACTCGGTGGCCGATAGAAAAAGAACGCCTTTTTTAGGCCCTCCACGGGCGGATTCGTTGGAGACGTATATGAGCACCTAGGCGAATAAATATTTTTTTTTGCGTAATCTACATGAATTTTGCTACCGAAGTACACACAATTGTCACAAGATATTGATTTATTGCAAATTGGTCACCATTTTGAAAAAAGTTCCATTTCCCACTGAAAAAGCGGTCTTAACCCTTCCTTGACACACTTATATTTAGCCACGGCTTTGACTGGGTCAGTTTGACCCACCCGCCATTGACAACCCTTCGGTCGGTTTTTACTTTTTTTAAATCCGTGATCCACTTGAAACATTTCTCAATATGTCTGCATAACTAATATTCGGAACGTGTAAAATTGAATTGTTGTAAAAAATTATTGAAACCTTTCGATTTTGGAAGAGTGAGCATTTTGTTTCAAATTCATCCGGCTAAAAAGGACCCAGTGTGTCAAGAAAGGGTTAATGTGCTTACGCAAACCCTAAATGCCAGTCGAACGTAAAAATCGAGTATACTTCAATAAAAAAATGTATCTAGCGCTAAGAACCTACCGTCGAAATTTGAAGTCATCCAGTTGAAAATTGTAGGAGCTACTACTCCGCCCGATTTTGAAAACATCGTTTCAATAAAAACACGTTTTGAATTTTAAACTGACACTAAAAAAATGAAACCTTTTTTTGTTTTCAAAGGTACCTGAGGCCTTGAAAATGTCCAGAATGAATTCCACAACTGCACAGCAATAATCCTTAGCATAAACTTTTTTTTTCTTTCGAAATAATAAATAATAAAACCACTCCGAGGAAACAATAAAAACGACACAGGAAGGAGATTGGAAGGAAAATAATATTGTCCTCACCTTTCAGGGTCCTTTTTTTTCTTCACGTTTAATCACGTTGCACGGTATTTATGTTACAATAGTATGTAGTGATTACAGTATGGCAAGGTCATTGGTCAATAAATACTTCTTTCGGGTGTCCATGTTCGCACCGAATAATAATCAAATCGTCCGCCTTTTTTGCACTTTCTTTTTTTTTCCTGGCGCAATAATCGTGTTCATCACGCGCGATAAATTTTATTCACAGTCATCAATCGTTCGGTGAACCCCAACGTGGGCTCGGCATTCGAAAAAAAAAAATCTATACACAATATATAACTATTAATAGCCTAATAGACACGCTAAACGTGATGAACTAGAGATCTCTTTATCAGCGTCAAAGGCCGGCAGTCACTATACATAAAGGTCGATAGTGTGCGCGCATATGGGAAGAATCTACCCCATATATATATATATATATATATATATATATATCCCCGTACATACATTTTTATATACAGGGTGGTTCTCAACTATGAGGGCTCCCTTTGTGATCACCTAGATCGTGTCATTGCGAGCAAAACGCTTTTTTCAAAACTGTCCTACGACCAAAATTGACCGAGATATTCGCGCTCAAAGTCCAAGCAGTGGAACTCGAATCGAGCGCGGTTTGAAATCCACCTTCGGACGAACAAGTTTTTTTTTCATCATTTCTTTGTCCTTCGGTGAATAATAATAAACACGGAGACTCGCTCTGCGAATTGTCAATACGATTCAATAATTATCGTCTATCGTCAAATACTTGACGAAAAAAAAAAATTCCGCGTCGTATTTTGAACGCGACATCGCGGACAATTTTTGTCGCACGGTATTTAAAAGAGAGGATTTTGCTCGCAATTGCATACGTATGCTCGTCAGGGGAACGTTTGTAGTCTTCAATCGCCGTGTACATACGTACGTACGTATGTGTGCACGATTATATACGTACGCATATATGTACGTATGCAAACCTAATACTTTAAATTTAATTTGTCTTTAGTGTCTAATAGTAAGTTTTCTTAAAAGATTTAGGCAACACTATATACAATACTCCTCGTTACTTTTCTATATCATCTTGTCGGGGCGACATAAAAATTCTAGCATTATCATATATATTTATCATGCGAGACAAAATAAAATATCGCCGTCCTTTAATTGAGCATATATATATATATATATATATATATATATATATATATATATATATATATATATATATATATATATATATATACAGGGCTACTGGTTATTGGTCACGATCTCGTGGGAGGGTTGTAGGACGTCCTCTCCGCTATCAAATAACCCCGTAATGCTTTGTGCAAAAGTGAACCGTTTTCGAGATATTATTATTTTTATTATAATTTTTTTAGCGAGGGGTAGGAAACTCTAAAAATTGACTTAAGCCCTTAGGTCACAGTAACGGGTATAAATTCATGTGCAAATTTACCAATTTTTTTCGTATGAAAAAATGATTCATACATAAAATTAATTACACATATATTTAGTATGAATATCAAGCTTCAGAATTTTTTTTCTTTTCGATGTACAAAATGGCCGACTACTCGAAACTTCTCGAAACCGCTTTTTTCCAATTGGCGTGACAAATAACTTCAACAATTTTCACTCGGTTTGCTTCAAATTTAAAAGTTATGTTCCTAATAGCATTTCGCAGAGAAGTACGTACGGAATTTCCGATTAATCGAAAACATTTAATTTATAAGCAGTTATAACGAAATTTTTCACTAAAATTTCAGTTCTTAAGTTCAAATATCGACAACTTTTTAATAAAACAATATTTTTTAAATTCCTTACGTGATTCTCTAGGTATTCTAATGAAGATTGACGAGAGTTTTTGTTTTTTGTTCTGGGTAAAAAATTATGGATGTTAAATGTCACGCCGCGGTGCGACTAAAAAAAAGATAAAAGAAAATGTTTGTAGTCGACGATTTTGTACATCGAAAAAAAAAACATTCTAACAGCTTGATATTCATGCTAAATAGATGTGTAATTCATTTTATGAGTTAATCACTTTGTCATACGAAAAAAATTTCTTAAATTCGCACATGATTTTATACCCGTTACTGTGGCCTAAGGCCTTAAAGAACTGTTGTACGGAATCAAACTATTTTTATTATTTGTAGTTCGAGGACACAGCAACGAATAATTATAAACAACAAAATAAGAATAATCTGCAAACATCTTTGAATTAGGGGTCCAAAACTCTACAAGTCTAATCATTATTCTTACTTTATTGTTAATAATTCTTCATTACTGTGTCCTCAAATTACAAATAGAAAAAAAGTTCGATTCCATACAGCAGTTAAAAAAAATTAATTCTC
>OX632365.1:24758221-24765721 GCA_951751655.1 Ophion costatus | reverse complement strand
CCTAAGACTCCTCGGTGTTCGCAATATCATTCCATGTATCGGTTGATCCGCGAGGGGGCGCTTGAGGCACTGCGTACCTTTGGCGTTTAAAAAAGTCGTTTTTTTTTTATTTTTCATCATCACTCTGTGTACTTTTACGCGTCGTGAAAGAAAAACGCAAATTATTCCGAATCTCAATAGGAGATAGTTTTTAACACTACTGTTTTTGGGTTTTCAGCTTGTAGTTTTGAGACTAGTTTTTATTTCTTTTTATCCAGTGTTGAATCTTCGAAGATTAATTTTTCGTAGTCTTTCGGGCCGTTGTTTTTTTCTTTTTATTTGAAATACTTTTATAAACCATGAAAGCGCGACATTTGACGAGAACAAAGATTGGTTGATTTCGAATTGTAATAACTTGTTTTTTCTTCACAATTCAAAAAAATGGTCCGCCTGACTGGAAATGTAACATGAGTTCAGAATAATTTTCTCGGATTTTTGGGATTCTTCAACCCAACGGGTAAAAACACATAATGTTTTTTAGAAAGGAATTAACAAATAAAATGCACCTAGTCAAAGTATCAGGAACTAAAATCTCATGGATAATGTGAATTGAAATTTTTTAACGTTTTGCCTTTGAAGAAAAGGTCTTCTTTTTTTCCGGCCAAGAGCTAGGTGTCACCCATTAGAGATATCACATCACAAATACATCTGGAGGAGTCAATTGTTCACATTGTTGGGTTTAGTTGGATACGGGAGCAGAAAAACCACGATCACCGCACTTCCGGTTGACACTCTCCATAAGACGACGTGCTCCGGTAACTCAAAGTGGCTCGACTTTGCAGCTTTATTGCGAAAAAACTAAACGGTCAAAATAGCTCAAATTTTGGCAATAGGCGCATAAAGTATTCGTCAAAATCATAAAAAATTTCAAATCCAAAAGCTGGATTCGTAGTAATGATCGTACCTCCTTAAAAAGAAAAATTGTACAAGTCTCAAGTATGATCAGTGACTAGTGTGAAGCGATAGGATTACCTTTAAAAAAGCCAAACCAAACGAGCAAGTTATTGACCTTCATCTTGCAAATCTTCTTTGGAAAACGATCCCCAAAAAAATTCGCATCGTCAAACCAAAGGAGCAAATTGTTGAGTTCCATCTTGAAAATCTTCTTCGGAAAACGATCCCCACAAAAATTCGTATAGCGAAGAAGAGACATTTAATGATACGTCTGATAACGATAGAATCGTCCGATAAGCGTCTTTGAGAAAGTATCGATGTTTTTACAAACACGTATTTTCTCCGTCCACGGTCGTTTTGCGCTCGTTTAATTGCAGCTTATTGAAGAGCTCGACGGCAAACGCGTGGCGGCGCGTGTCGATTTCTTACCTGTTCTCGAGTCACTCGTGCGTCATCGACACGAAAACTCGATCTTGTCGAGCCGAGGGGCCTATTGTTCCTCGCTCGTACGTAGGACACCCGAACACACGTGTTTGTGTGTCAACAGGCAGAAGGACGTAACCCGTGCTATTCGGGGTTCAAATCGTCGTCGCTTACGTCAATACGTTTCAACATCGTCGTATCGTGGGCAAAACTGTTACGCAGATCGACAAAAGATTCTATCTTGGTTTGACATCTTGACGGGGATAAAAAACGAAAAAAGTCGTATGCGTGTGTAGGCAGGGGTGTGTATGGATGAGCAGGCGCGTGTGCGGAAAGGAAGAAGTGTTATTTGATGGAAATTCACTGAGTCGGAAAATGATCGTAAACGGGAGATAGACGCCGGGAGAAATCTTGTCGGAATAAGGCACGTGGAGGAACATCGTGCAAAGGGATACGAACCTATCTAGGGTCGAGTACACTTTCATGGTGGCAATATCTGTATCAAATTTCACGCACGACGAATTTCACATTGTCCTCTATTTTTGCGATGTATCAATATGGAAATTGTGATCATCAAGTGGCAAGACTGATGATTTTTTTTAAGTTTTGTTTGCTGATTTACGACAAAGATGCCATTTTTTCATGTCAAGAAGTCTTAATATTAATAAGAATTTTTTGGATATTCATTTTTACGGCGTAAATTGAAATAATAATGTGACGCAAGATTTATAGACGTTATTCCCGAATTAACGTTCTCCAAATTAGCTCGCGGCGTAAATCGAACAAATTCCATCCGGTTGAGGACATATTTTTTACAGTATTGTCTGAAGCGAATTCTTCAGGGAATTATTTTTTTGTAGGGATTTCTCGATTTGTTGACGGTTCGTTGTGAAGATTTCTTCTCGATTTTTTTTTTTGAACACGATACTTTTTTTGAATGCTTGCCGTGGTTCATAAAAACAATATTTTGAAAAACCCTACGTTTTCTACTAACTCTTGTCATGCGGATTACGAAAAAGTTTCTGTTTTTTTATACAAGGTGAAAACTTGCGGCACTTATGCTGCCCTGGAACACCTCCCGCAATAAATGTGCTCACAAGCCTCCAGCGCCGCCACTTTCTAGGCGACAGTTTTTTTTATTTTCTGTTCAACCAATTTTTCAAACAACAAGGAATCTTATTGCTTATTAACCAATTTTTCATACAAGGAAATTCTTTTAAACATTTTTTACCGGTTGTCAACCAATGTTTCATAGGAAATGTGTTTTTTTTTATTACTTTTAAACCAATTTTGCACACAAAGAAATTCCTTTTATTATCGGTTTTAACAAATTTTCATACGACGAGGAAATGCGTTTTTTTTATTACTCGTAAAACAATTTTGCGTACAACGACAAAATTCTTTTTTTGATTTTTTAAATTGCTTTTAAACCAATTTTTTCATACGACAAAAAAACTCCTTTTTTTTCCTTTCAAACCAATATGTCATACAACGAATTTCCTTTAAAAAAAATGGATTGCTTTTAAGCTAATTTTCCATGCGACGAATAAATTTTTTTAAACATTTTTTTAATTGCTTTTAGTTCGGTTTTTCATACAGAGAAATTCCTTTTTTTGTCGCTTTTTAACCAATTTTTCATGCGACGAGTAAAATTCGTTTCTTTTAAATTACTTGTAAACAAATTTTGCATACGACGAGATAATTCTTTTTTCGAACTCTTTATTGCTTTTGAACCAATTTTTCATACAACAAATAAATTCCTTTGAAACATTTTCTTTGTAGCTTTTAAACGGACTTTTCATTCGACAAGGAAATTCCGTTTTTTTTAAATTGCTTATAAACCAATTTTTCACACTGCACGGAACTTCTTTTTTTATTGCTTCTAAACCGATTTTTCATACAAATAAATGCCTTTTTTATTGCTTTTTAACTAGTTTTTCATACGACAAGGAAATTCGTTTTTTTCATAGCCTATAAATCAATTTACCACACTACGAGGAACTTCTTTTTTTTTATTGCTATTAAACCAATTTTCCATCCAAGTAAATTCCGTAAGCGGATCTACATTTATTTCTCTAAACACGACACTTTTCCCAATCACTTTCTCAGTCAACATTCGACGCTTAATGTGGCAAGTGCAAAAGGCTTTCTCGTTCTGAAACTTTTGGCTACTGATGGTACCTTTATTAATTTTAATTTTGTGCTTTCGTTGCTCGTTGATCGGACGTTAATAGTTCCACAGGGAGCTTTCACCCTTCGAGCGAAATTGCGTATATATATCGAATGTATGGGTGCTGTGCGCGTGAAGGGTAGTCCGCCGTAGGGTTGCTGACTCCGTGACTTGGCAAATAGTAGCAATATTGTCTGGGTTAGCCGAGACACACCCCACCTGCCATATACACGTATCCACGTGTTAGTCTGTGTGTCTACGCGTCTATGTGTATATGACATAGTGTATCAGGGTGCAGACTTAGGGGGGTAGAACACGGGTTACGCGTGTGCGCGTAGCCGGAGAAGAGTAGGGAGGCCCCTCGTTTTGTCCGTGGAATATAATGTCTCCACATATTTGTCGTCGTCATAGACATTATATTGCCGGTGTTGTTTGACAGGCCAAATATATGATGGTTCGCGTTGGTCATCGGGTCCCTTCCACGTCCACCGTGCGTCCACCATATACCGGCAAAATCCACTTTCCACGTTCCATCGTTGATTTATCGCCGCGCGATCAAGGCCACAAAGGGCACTCGTAATTTTCCCGAAGAAAATGAGCAATCGCGAGATCGACGTCTCACGAGGATCACGGCAGAACAATGCGATCAATGATCACTGTGAGCCACGATTGTCGAACGAGCAGCCTCGTTCATCCAAACAAATTGCACTAGAAATTTGTCTGTAAATTGTAACTGTGGGATTTTCTCCGGCTCCTTGGTCCCACGTGGACGAGAAACCTTCGCGGTGATAACCACAAAGGACCATCTACAAAGGAGAGGTGTGGGGGCGGTGAAGCCGGAACTGTCGAAACTCCTGAGAAGAGGAGGACCGCGAAAGATCGTCGTTTATGAATATCAGGATGAAATATCGTTGTACATAGTGAATCCGGATCAAAGAGAATCCTGGAAATTCCCCTCCGGCGGTGATTCCAGAGGGTAGAGACCGGGGGTGGTTGGGCGGAAATTTCAGTTCCTTCTTCCTCGTAGTCGAGACGGTCTCCAACTTACGAAGGTACACGTTGCCCTTCTGTGCAGCGAGAAATTGCTTCCCGCGAAAAAACAGCAAGAATAGAATGTTCAAGGTGATTGGAGTGAGTGAAGAAGATCCAGGTATTGAGGGCGAATAAAAAATTTGCCAATGGTAGTCTACCCATGCAGGTTTTGAGAACCGTAGGAGCAATAGGAATAAAAAAAAAACTCGTCGAAAAATGTGCAGCCCTTGAACGTAGGGGATGCATACAAAAGCAGCGAGTGAGAGGGGTGTAGAGAGCAAAGCAGCAACAGCCCAGTCACAGCATATTGTGATGACCCTCATCAATGGGGTCAGACCCCCTATGGCTCTTGTGCAGACTGGAATCCAATAAACCCGAAACGGTGAACGCGGGTGGTAAGTTCCCTTCCTTTTCTCGCACAACCCTTCTCATTCCCTCCCTCTCTGTTTTAGCGATTATTCAACGACCCCAATGCCACTGGATAACTCGGTGGGCGTCTGTACAAGGTGAGCCCACCATCCCTATCATCCTTCCAAGAGCCATTCATACGAAATTAAGTCTCTAAATCTTTCGCCTCTATGGGCCTATTGCTCTCGGCTTGCTCGAGTTTAATCTTGAAAGTTTCGACTACGAATGAAATTCGCCCAACCGAAAAATTTCACAGGTGTGCCAAGAACGTGAAGCTTTATTTGGACACTGAGGTAAAATTGTGATATCCCACACAACCCGAATATTTGTTGGATACTTTTTTTTCGTTTCATCGGAATTATGTCTGGTGAAACGATAGTGGCCAACTTGTGGGTGTCTCGAGCAAGTTCCATGGCAAGAGAGAGAAAGAGAGAAGCAGAAACCAGGAGAGAGAGAGAGAGAGAGAGAGAGAGAGAGAGAGAGCTTCATCCTCAGCAGATCGATGTAGCCACGGCTGGTCACGGTTAGCGACCACTCCCTCCATTCGGCATGCTGACCAATCGAAACACGCCGTTGACCATCCCCGATGCTGCGAAACTCTGGTGGATTTCCATCTCCTTTCCCCTTTCTCGCTTGCTCTCTCCTTCAGCCACATCTCTATACGTATACACGTACTCTACTCTTTTCATCTCTCCGCTCATTCGGTTCTGTCGCTCGCGGGAATCGCGTGACGTCAGTTGGCGACGCCATTTTCGAGGCGCGTGCCAGGGCTCGACAAGGTACGTCAGTACGTACACAGCCGCGTATGTACTCGCCAAAAATGCATGTGCGTATTGTTGGTAAATACGTGACGATGCTTGCTCCCCACGATAGAATGGATCATCCCAGTGATGACAGACAACCGTTTCATCATCGTCAACCAGCCCTAGCAGTTTTGCAGAATCGTCGAAACCGGCGATTAGTATTTCGATCAGTCGCACCCTCATGAACCTCCAATTGACGTATTCTTCGTGGAATGTCCGGTTCCTCGCTGGCCAAGAGGGATGCGAGCAAATCGACTCTAGGAACAAGAATCCCGACACCCAGACATCGAGGAATCGACACATTTACGTGCGTGAGGATCCTGCGCGAATGAGCAAAAACTACTTCGTCGTGGCTGCCTCCGGAGCTACTTGAGATGACGAGCCGGGCATGAGGCGGCGAGATGGTGCGAGCATACACCCAATCGAAGCACGCCTTCGTCATGGCAAAACGATCATGAGATCGGAAGAGGTTCAGTCAGCTTTTTTCGTCGCCGGAGCAGCTTCGAGCCTATCGTATGTCATCCGCCTCCGATCAGGAATTCGTTGATGATTCCTCTCGCCCCCCGGATCGCGCGTACGATCGCGTCGAGGCGGGACTCGGATTTTTGGGGGAAATTCAGAAAATTGCTTACGTGGAAGGGAAGCCCTGATTTCGTCGGGTGGCATGCCGAACCATGGGGCGATTCCAAGGACGTGCCCTAGGAAGCTTGCACGCGGTCCGGCGGCGCGGGTTGACGCAATCGACAGGAAGTCTCCGTTGTGGGAGCGTACGAATATGGCAAAATCTTTGCCCATCACTCGTCAACGTACGATGACTGCCTGCTATGGATTCGCCTCGTCTCATCAATGATTCATCCTCTTATGTAGAAGTCAAAATGCAATCGTGGAAAATCTTCGTTTCGCGCTAGCCATGGAAAAGTATGCAAGACGCAGTGTTGGATAATTAATGAGTTACCTTGAAGGAGGAAGAGAGTCAACTGCCGCAAAGGCGTTGACCATCTACGTAATGTTCGGAGACTTCGTATGTCGTTCTTCCGCGCCTCGTCTGCGTCGTTGTCGCCGTCGCCGCCGCGTAATTGCGATTTATCTCACTTAATGCCGCTTAAACGCTCGCCAACTTATGCCCGTTCGCGGTTCATTTGCGCAATTATATAATTACCGGCTGCGCGGAAAACCGTAAGCACCGAGGATTCGCGGAGCACGTCCTCCGCACAAACGTCTTCGTGTTTTACCAGGTACTACCTACCTAAACGGTACTCTATGGATGTCGGATAAGCCGAGTACACGTGCAACCGAGAATCGAACATAACACCGAGCCCTTCAGCTCGAAGGAGCTTGGTTACCTTCAAAGAGCCACCGTGCAAGCGCTTTCCATCCATTCGCTTTGAAGAACAGTACAAAACCTGCAGCCAAACGTGACAGAAATTACGAAATCGAAATCGCAGTGGTGACAATTCCGAAAGAACTGACTGGCAAGCATGGAGCTGGGAACAAGAGTTGTGACAATTCCAGAAGAGCTGACCGACAAGCTTCGGACTGGCAACAAGAGTTGCCACAATACCGGAAAAGCTGGCAGACAAGCCTCCAGCCGGCAACAAAGCCTTGCTGCCTTTCCGGAATTTTGGCAACTCTGTCGCAATTCCTGAAGAACTGACCAACAAGCTTCAAACTGGCAACAAGAGTTGCCACAATTCCGGAAGACCTGGCTGACAAGTCTCGAACCGGCAAAAA
>OX632365.1:24718221-24753221 GCA_951751655.1 Ophion costatus | reverse complement strand
ACGTTCGAGTTTTCGAGGGGAAAAAAAATCGGTGTTGGCTCTTCTACCCCCCCCCCCTCCCCCTCGTACCTGGCTGTGTGTCGTTTCCGCATTTGCGCAGTTTATTTTTCCTCGAATTTATCATTCCCTGTATACAGATCTTTGCTCTTGTGTAGCAGCCTTTGATTTTTGTTCCAGGTCGCCGTAGTACTCGATTTATATATATATATATATATAGAGGGCTACTTGTTATTGGTCACGAGTTCGTGACAGGGTTGTTGGACGTATTTTCCGCTATCAAATAACCCACTAATGCTTTAAGCAGAAGTGAACCATTTTCGAGATATTATTATTTTCATTTTTTTAAAGTAAGGGTTAGGCAACTTCAAAGAGTAATTAAAAATATACTGTTATATGGAATCAAACTTTTTTATCGTTTGTAGTTTGAGAACACAGTGAAAAAGAGTTATCAACAATGAAATAAGAATAATCCGCAGCCATTTTTGAATTAGGTGTCCAAAACCCTGCGAGTCTAATATTTTTCTTATTTTATTGTTGATAATTCTTTCTTGCTGTGTCCTCAAATTACCAATAATTTTAGAAAACATTGAGCCCGTACGACATTCTTTTTTAATTAATTTTTTAATTTCCCTAGCCTTCCAAAAAATGCAATAGAAATAATCATATCTCGAAAATACTTTGCGTAAAGCATTACTCGGCTATTTAATAGCGGAAAGCATGCCCTACAACCCATTCACGCGATCTTGACCAATAACTGGAAGCCCTGTATACGTATGAAAAAAAAAAAACATTAAATAGAACTTAAATTTAGATATATGCAAACAGCGAATTAGCAACTTTTCGTATACACTTTTTCAATTTTGATAAACTGTACAAAATAATTGTTCCCGCTTCGTATTCATTCTCCAATAAATATAATGCGCATTGATGAACGAGAATTTTTACGAGCCTTTTTTACCCGCACTCCGCCGAAACGAATGTAACAAATGAATCGAAACGTACGAACGAGAATTGCTGGGTAATTAAATACTATGATTTCTCGAATATAAATTATAATAATCGAAAATAATTCGCACCAGCTCAATGGAATTTTTCCAAGGCTCCAAAAAAAAAGATTGTCCTTTTTTAATTTTTTAAAACTAATTTAATAAATTTACTTTTATCCTTTCGAAGCTTTTTGGACAATTGTGTGTGTATGCGAGAAAGAGAGAGAGAGAGAGAGAGAGAGAGAGAGAGAGAGAGAGAGAGAGAGAGAGAGAGAGAGAGAGAGAGAGAGAGAGAGAGAGAGAGAGAGAATGGAAAAATTCGATCTCACTCCTCGTTCTTTCGTGTTCGTACGACAGCTGTAGAATTTATTTTAGTTTTCTTCGCGCCCTGTTCTTTAGGTCTCAGGTCCAATACTCACCGGAAAGGGGTGCGTACGGACCGTGGGGATATGGGGGTGCGGTGGAAGCGTCCACGAGGGATTGCGAGGGTGTCGCCGACGTCCAATCCTTGTAGGAGGCAGCCGCCGCGTGAGCGTGATGAGCCGCGTGATGTGACGTGTGATGACCCAAGCCTCTCGCACCGCCTAGCAAGAGGCCACCGTAACCTGCCGCCGCCATATTGTGATGATGATACTCGTGGACAGCTCTGAGGAGACAGCAACGTCGTGCCAATTATTTTATACGTATACATTTTTTTCAATCGTCGTCTTAATCATTTAGACTAAAAAAAACGTCGTCTCAATTACTCAGATTGATAAAAAACGTCGTCTCGATCGTTTAAATTAAAAAAGAAGTTTTCTTAATGGTTTGGAGTAAAAAAAAACGACGTTTTAATTATTTAGAGTATCGAGACAATAACGTCGTAACAACTATTTTATATATATTTGTTTTCAGAGGTCGCCTCAATTGTTTATACTGAAAGAAAAACCGTTCCTCGATAATTTATGTATTTTTTGTCCCATACTTTGGACCAATTATTATTGCGTTTTGATACAAAACGGTGGATTAATTATTTTTAGTTTGTTCCATGAAATCAGGGGTACATGAGCAAAAGTAAGAAGAATACGAAGCAAAAAAACAGCACCCATCGAGGAGAAAATATTTTTCAACGCCTGAGTCAATTATCACACGTCGTATTAATTATTCTTTTTTTTATCTAAAACATCGTATCAAGTGTTGCCAATTTTTTTGCAAAACGTGTCAGTTATTCGCTTTTTTAAAATAAGATAACAAAAACGTCAGCAAAAAACGTTAACAACTGAAAAAAATCCAGCAATCATTCATTCCATTCCCTTGATACACGGAGAGAATTTTTAAGTAATTTTTACTGTGAAATCACAGTAACTCGGTGACAAATGTGCAATTCTTCAGGTTTTTAGGAAATAAATTATAAATTTTCATGGAAATGAATCAAAATTTACTTTTGCGTAACAGAAATTTAAAATATTTTCCAGAATTTTTACTGAAATTAATAGTAAAATTTCATGAAACGTAAAGATTACGACAATAAGTTAATAAAGTGCTAATATAAATGAAATTTTTCAGTGGAACATTGAGAAATTTGCGTGTTTTCCATAAAAATTTAAAAAAGGAAGCCGAAATTTTCCGTGCGTCCACCGGAATTTTACGTTCTTTATAGTAAAATCAGTTAGGGCTAGGACGCCTGACCGTACGCGTGAGCTCTGTGTGCGAGCGTGCGTATACGTGAACGCAAGCTGTGAGAGTGTGCTTGTGTATGACGCAATATGACGAGCACGAACGACGCCGACCCGCGTTGCTTAGCAACAGCGGTACCGCGCATGCGCATTATAGTACGAAGCATGGGCCAAGAAAGCCTCGTGGTCTCGTGCAGTCTAACCTGTTCTACGCAGTTCTACGCAAGAAAACAAAGAAACGTGAAAAGAAACTTCGATAAAGGACGTCTACAATGGTACGGAAAGATGATATGCTAAAATAAGTAGCAATCAAGAACACAAATGTTCAGAAACGCCGATGAAAAAAGTATTTATTTAATCATAGGGAATTAATTTTTCGCTAGGGATTTTAGAAATTTCAAGTTTGTCCAGGTTATTTTTACTGTAGAAACTTGGAATTTTTGAGGCAGCCCATTGTTAAAATTCTACATGAGAATGCGTCAGAATTTTTACTGAAATAAATTTAAAAAATTATGCTACTTGCTTAAATTTTTACATGAATGAAAGCAAAATATTAAAAGCTAGTGTCAATTTTTGACTATGTGCACATTTGTCACCGGTTTCAAATTTCTAATGTAATTTTTACGGAGATTTCACCGTAAAAAATACTTAAAAATTCTCTCCGTGTAGCTTTTAGAAAAGGAAAATCGCATCGTGACACGCCGTATCGATTATTCTATATTTTTCAACATAAACATCGTATCAATTATTACCAGTTTTTTTACAAAACGTATAAGGTATTCCGATTTTTCAAATAAAACCACAAGAAAATGCGCAAAAAGAAAAAATCAATTACCAGCAATCATAATTCATTTGATTCGATCGATATCTCTACACGAAGAAAAATTAAACCATCATAAATCAATTTTTCTATTTAAAAAAAAATATAAAACCTCGCATCAAGTATCGCTATTTTTTTGCAAAACGTATAGATAATTCTCATTGTTTAAAATAAGGCCACAATAACATGAGCAAAGAGAAATTTAAAAAACCTTAATTACCAGCAATCATCATTAATTCGATTCCATTGATACCTCTCGGCGAAAAAAAAATGCCGGAAAAAAGACAATTAACCATCATTACATCGCGCCGCGTTTATCTGCACACGAGACGTATCGCGATTGAGTCAGAGCTCGAAGATCCGTAACTGGCGGCTGATCGTGCCGGGTATGCGGTTTTTATTCAAATCCAGGACTCACCTGTGATGATACTGTGGGTAATGGGGATGCCAAGGGTCCGTGGGATACTCGTAGACGTCACCTGGATGCTGGCTGTTCCAGAAGGACGGCGGGAAGTTTCTCATGGACATGGGCGATATATTTTCTGCGAACATACATATGGAGAGAGAAAACGGTGAAACGGCATCCTAAGAGACAGAAAATACGAAAGGAAGAAAAGACAAGGAAGGCAGAGAGGTCAGGAGAGAGACGGACCGAAGACTGTTCAAAGGAATGAGAAAAAACAAGGATGACAAAAAAAACAAAAAAAAATGTAAAAACAGCCAATAGACCGTGGAAAGATAGAAAAGAAAGCCCTTGCGACAACCATTTAATCGAGGACCTTCGATCGTAACGACAAAAAACGGTAAGAGGCCGCGGAACCACCCTGCCGTTATCAAGCAAACTCAGCTAAACTCATCCGTAGCGTTTTTTTCCCAAAGGAAAATGACTTTTCGTATTTTGACTAAAAGGAAGAGTAGTATATTCCAGATAATAATAAAAATGAAAAAATGCAAAGATCTAGAAGAATTGTCGTTGCATTTAAACGATGCAAACTTCAACACCATATTTTTGAAGCGTCTAAACCAATCTCTGCATGATGTTTGCAGAGTGTCTCAACAAGAATTCTGTGTGCTTCAGTTGCACATTTTTTCAAAATAAAGCACTGCAGTAAAATTCCCCGTAAATACTCTTTTTTGACACGAAATTTCACATGTTCAACATTATGAAAAAAGAAGTTGTTTACACTTCGGTGAAATGACGTGCACCGAATTTCAAGTTTGTTTATAGTACTTTTTCATAGATGCGTTACCATCTTAATCCTTACTTGTCACACTTCTGTAGAATCACGTACTTGCCCCACTGGGGTTGATTCACACCCCAGCGACGAAAATGGTTGTAAAAAGTAAACTATTGAATGTTTTTATTTGGAAATTTTGTCAGATCTTCTAAGGAGTTCACTTTGAAAGAGCAAGTAGAGTATTTAGCCAAAAATCAAAACTACCCCTCACTTGCCACCCTTCCGTAGAAAACACATCGTAACGCCATTTGTTGGAAAAAAACAAAAAGCAAGAACTCATTCAACGTCCTAATATATGGACAATGTTGCACCAATAGAGAAAGGGGGAGAGAGAGAGAGAGAGAGAGAGAGAGAGAGAGAGAGAGAGAGAGAGAGAGAGAGAGAGAGAGAGAGAGAGAGAGAGAGAGAGAGAATAAGGAGGTTAAGGGCTTAGGAGGTACTCAGGAGAGGAAAAGAGAAAGGGGAGGAAGAAAAAGTGTATAGGAAATGTATAGGAGAGGGAGTGAGAGAAATAGCTGGATATACAGCCACCCGCGACACGTCCGCAGTTACAAAGAAGCCAGTCGGCATTGTTTCCCACGCATGGAATGCGGCGGCGTCGGTGGCTGTAGTCGCGATCCTTCTCTCTCTCTCTCTCTCTCTCTCTCTCTCTCTCTCTCTCTCTCTCCCTCTCTCTCTCTCTCACTCTCTCTCTCTCTCTCTCTCTGTCTCTCTCTCTCTCTCTTATTCTCTCTCTTATTCTCCCGCTCATTCTCAATCCCTGTATCTATTCGTTCCTCTCAGATCTGCGCGGTCTGAAAAGACTCCGGCGAAGCGACTGAAATATGCTTTTTCAGCCATGTCCACGCACTGCAGCCGCAGCGGCGGATTGGCCTCGTCCCGCAACTCCCGTGCGTCTCGACGCGAGAAACTCCAACGGCCTCAAACTAACTAGCGCGTTAAATATTGCGATTTGCTCGGGTGTGAGGGAGGAAGAGAGATGCGAGGTGGCTCGAGGCTGGTCTCTGCTCGTTCTTCTTCTTTGATTCCTCCCATTCTCACCGTTGCTCCGTTCAATGGGTTGATGCTTACTTTTATTGGGATGCATACTAATTTTTCGATCCCTCGAAACCCGCCATTTCTTCGCCTTTGGATTTTTCATCTCTATCTTCTTCGTCTTCTTTATTTGCCGTTCTCTCGGCCTTATCTTCTATTTGTTGTGATTCTTCATCTTCGGTTCCCTAATTCTCAACACCGCGTTCTTCGCCGCTTTTTTCATCGTCAATTGCCTTATTTTCATCTTCTGCATTGTCTTTGGTTCTGTGATATTTTTCTTCATCTGTAGTCCCTTCGTCGTGTTCTTCGTTATATTCTAGTTGGTGATCTTCTTTGCCTCCATCTTCGATTCTTGCATCCTCATCCTTTCCAGCTTCTTCTTCATGTTCAATTTCTTCATTCGCGGTTTCTTCTTCTTTGTTTTCAGTTCCCTTATCCTCATTCTTCTCCATCATCATCTTCAATTGCCTCATCCTCGACTTCTGCTCCGTCTGCGGTTCTCTGATATTTTTCTTCATCTGTGCTCTTCATTCATCCGCATCTTCTCCTTCATCTACAATTCGCTGATCTTCTTCGTTTTCATCTTCAATTTCTTCATCCACATGTTCAATTCTCTGACTTTTTTGTTCATCTTTAGTTACGTCATCCGCATTTTCTTCTTCATCGTCAGTTCCCTAATCTTTTTCTTCATCTGTAGGCCCTTCATCCTCCTCTTCTCCTTCGTCTTCAATTACCTGATCTTCTTGGTCTCCATATTCGATTCTCACAGCCTCAGCTTCCCCAACTCTTCCTCAATCTTCAATTCCTTCAACCTCGATTTCATTTTCAGCTCGCTCATGTTCTTTGTCTTCTTCTTCATCTCCAATCCTCGTATTCTCCTTTCCCTTCTTTATCTTCAATTTCCCCATCCTCGTCCCCAACGCCTACTTCGTTTTCCCTCAATCTCTCATCTTCCTAATCTCCTCCGCCTCCATCATTTTTCCCTAGCCTCATCTTCTCCTTCTCCATCTTCAGTTCCCTCATCCTCATCTTCTTCGCCTTCAGTTCCGGCCCTCACCGAGGGGGTGGCTTCCGCAGTGCACATCTGTCTGATCTGTCTGATCTCTCTCTGTCTTCGCCCCTCCCCCCTCTCACTCTCTCTCTCTCAATCTTCTTATCCCGCGGTCGTTCTCCTCGCTACGACCTTTATTTATTAGCGCAATTAAAGAAACAGAGTGTCGGGGCGTCCTCGCACGGCCTCGCGCACGCAGCGTCCCCGTCGGCTTTCTTCTGTACTCGGAGACGCAATAGCAAAACGGCGACCCTAAAACGCGCACCCTCTTCCTGCTCTCCCGCCCCTTCGATCAGAAGGAACTCTTTGTCGCAGTAATCGCTGGAGGAGACGCAGGACACGCGACAAAATTCGCCGGCTGACTTGAGCGTTCGCGTCATACAAACATCGTTACAAACGTCGATATAGTTAACAACAATAATTAACATAAAAAGCAAGCAACAATAATATCGAAAAATCATATCAAAAATACTTGACACGTAAAATTATTGGAACTTTCAATTGGAATTATTGGATTATTTGAATCAATCGAAAATAGGACAGCCAGATCCCTGTCGAAACAAACAGCGCAGTCTTCCACCTTTGCCGTGAGCAATCATTTTATCAGAACGTTGAATAAGTTCTCGCTGTTTTCCAACAGATGGCGTTACCGGAACTGCGTGCGTGTAGTTGAAGTTGGTAACCCATCTATGTAGAATGAAATTCTATGTCATTTCGCCGAAGTGTCAACAACTTTTTTTGTCATAGTGTCAACTATGTGAAATTTCATGCAAAAAATGAGTGTTTGTTTAGACGCTTCAATAGTAACGATTTCGATGTGTTGAGTTGGAGGCGTTATTTCGTGAAGACATATCAGGCGCTGGCTGAACTTGCAGAATTGTTAGGAGTTGATCACACGACAGTTTCGAAACGTTTGAAAGCATTAGGAATGATTTTTCAAAATGGGGCATTAGTTTTCACGAAAAAAAAACAACGAGAACTTATTCAACATCACGATATAATCAGTCTACTTTGACGAATCGGTTGAGATTCTTCAACGATAGAGTTATGCGAATATGAAAATACCGTGAAGTCCCATGGCGTTTTGACAGCTAGGAAACTAGATCACTACTAAGAATATTCGATCTGGTGATAAACGATAGAAACGTTACTACGTTTTCTAGCGATCTGTTGGCTCGCCGGTGTCTTTTTATCAGACACGCTGGCCTCAAGCCAACATCATTTAGCTCGCAGACTTTATAGAGACGTCCTCTCTCTCTCGCTCCCGCTTTCTCTCCGTTCCGAGGGCTCTGCGTCGTCGAGGCTCGGTTGAAAGGCTGTGAGCGACGATTCGTCAAAACGCAAGCCAGCCCGTGGATCGATGTCTCTGCCGTGTACCACGCGGGATGGCTTGTTATACCGATTTAGAGCGTGTTGTTCACCAGCTCGAGCTTTCGCTCTTTTCGGTCTCTAGGCTTTTTTCTCAAACTATCTATACAGATGCGTTGTCACGGCTGTTGCGCCGTAAAGCCACGTCTCTTTCCTCGTTTTCCCTTCGCTCCATCTCTCCGTCGCACTGGTCGCTTCGCTTTGAAGAGAGGCGTCGTGCCGCGTCGGGGGACTCGTGTCAAGTAATTGCGGCTTCTGTCGCGCGCGGACGCGCTGTCATCTTTTCCCAATGCGTGTGTACTCAAACACCCGCGCAAGTGACACCCCCCCGCCCCTCTGTCTCACCCGTCGCGGGGCGTTAATTTGGCGCCACCAAGCGAAACGACTCGCTCAATTTCCCCGGCCTCAACGTTATTACTGTTTTGATATTGCTCGGCCGAGACGGGAACGTACCACTGGATATTTGTACTTGCCAAACTTCTCGGCTCGTTTTATTCGCCTTTTTCAACGCTTCTCGCCTTATATTCCTTCGTCTTTCAGTCAACGGAGCCCAAAGCAGGCGCAATCTCGCGGGCACGTATATCTACGCGCATGTGTGATATAGCTCACGCGGATCGTGTCTCAGATCTGAGGGAGCGATATCTTGAGCAAGATATATGCATAATCCCTCTCGTTCTTCTTGTCCCGTACACTTGTATCGCCCCGACGCACGCGGCAAAACGTTTTATCGCCCCCTTTCCCTCTGATTCATTCTACCGTAGAACCAACACCATCACCACCGCCACGCCCCACCCCCTGGCAACCTTCTGTCATTCGTCGTTTCTCTTCCTTCTTCCGGCTCACTTGCACACGCCGGTGAGATCGTCTGAGGCCCGGGGAAGAGCGCGAAAATTATCCTACATCGGATTATGTCAGCGAGTACGAATGGACGGATGCAGCTGGTGGCGAGGACTCGGCGCATCATACCTTCACCGTTTCGTAATTGATGCGAGCGTTTTCTTTTTTGGCGGGATTTTGGGTTTTGGGAAAAAGGAATGGGAAATCCGGTTTCTGCCGGGTGATATATATTGATAAGAGACAGTGAGATATGAATTAAGGAGGGACATACTTTTAGGCGAGAACATTTTTTTCTTTTTTTCGTGACTTTTTTTTTGGAGGATCAGTTTCTTTGGCATTTTTAGACTTAAGGATGTTGAGTCCCAAATCGCAAATGATGATAAAATTCTGAAAATTCGGTATGTTTTTGTATGAAGTATTTCAGAGGTCGTGTAAAAATTTCACGACAATTAGGAAGCTCGTTATTGAACAATTAACATTCACAAATTAAATGTTGTTTTATGGAAACTGATGTAACTTTGCAATAAGTTTTTTTTTGACCTCTCAATTTTATAATATCTACAATATACTGAAAGCAACGGAAACAAAACGAAGTTTATTGATACATTTTTTTTAATTTCTTTTAAAAATTGTTCTTAACAAAATGTTAATTTTTTAATAACGAGCTTCCTAATCGTCGTGAAATTTTAAGACGACCTCTTAAATACTTCATACAAAAACATACCAAATTTTCAGAATTTTCTTATCATTTTTTATTTCAACCCTTAAGGAGGTTGAAGTAATGATGATAGAATTCTGAAAATTTGGTATGTTTTTACATGAAGTATTCAGGAGGTCGTGTAAAAATTTCATGATGATTAAGAAGCTATTTATTGAACAATTAACATTAACATGTTTCATAGAGACTCAACATCCTCAAGGTAAGTTTTCTTACTACTTTTAGCTGCTACATGATTTATTAATGGTTTTTTCTTTATGTTATTAAACTTCAAAAATAGCGGATCTATGGCACAATTTTCTAAGCTGAATTTTCAAAACTGGCGTGACGTATAGCTAGAAAACTAATCGATCGACACTAATGAAATTTGGTGTAAAGCTTTCTAACCGTATTGTCTGAAACATGAACCTAAATATTTTTGAAAATTAAAAAAGTATTTTTCTATTGCAAAATGGAGTTATTTTTATTGGAAAATTGAATATTTTTGTTTCAAAGCGTACTGTTGCAGCGATTTTCGACATTTTGTACTTTTTTTGGGTTCATATTCTGCGTACGAGTGTTGATGAGAGTAAAATCTTCGTTGGTTTTTTGCAGATCGATCCTGCCGACGGTATATTATCACGAAATCTGACAATATCGGCCATAACCCGTTTAGACGACGGTGTCATATTTCCGATGATTTTGAAGTTTAATAAAAAAAATCGCTGCGCCTAGCCGTCCCGTTATCGGACGAATAAGCGTATGTTATTCGTCCGCATAACAGCTCAGTTCACGCGGTTCAGGCTGTACAACGCCCCAAACAAGTAATCCCAAACAAACACAACCAAAAAACAAACGCAAACGCAACCCAAGCAACACAAACCCCAACGCAAACAAACGCCAATTAACACACCCAAACGACACAAACTCAAACCAAACAAACCCAAATATACCAAGCGAACCGAAGGAAACCAAACCCAAACAACACAAGGCCAAATGAACAAACCCAAAAAACCCAAATCGAAACAAAACCAACCAACCAAAACCAAACAAACCCAAACACAACTAACCAGCTCAAACGCAACCAACCAACCCTAGCACAACCAACCAACCCAAACCAAACAAACCCGAACAACCAACCCAAACCAAACAAACCCAAATGAAAATTATAAAGATTTTATTCAGATGACTACGTGTAAGTTATTCTTCCGGATAATACAATTCAACACATTCTATCCGGACATATATATATACGTTATTCGTCCGGATACTAGCTTATACGAAACCGGACGGGGAGACACTCCGAAAAAAAACCATGTAACAGCCTCAAGTAGTAGTAAAACATTCCCTAAATATGAAAAATGGTGAAGAAATCTTTTTTGAAAAAAAATCATGAAAATCAGCATTTTTCTTCGCCTTAAGCTCCCCTCCTTAAAAAGGAACTTTTTGGTATTCTGGTCTCAGCGGGTGACTTTACTGAACCGCTGGGAATTTTTTTTGTATTTCGATTTGGAATTTCATTCTCTGCGCATTCTCTTTGGGATCGTTCTCGCTTCGAAATGCTGCTTAGTTCATTGGGCTATAATTGTTTTTCGATTTTTGGCGGAATTTCGAACACGGTCCATACATTTTTGCAATTTTTTCCATACATACCCCTTTGCCTCGTTTTCGGCCATCTTTCAGATGCACTTTCCGGGAAAGCTAATCGAGATATCGGGATGAATCGAACGCCACTCTCTAAGTCTATTAAAATCCTTGTCACCACCCCCCCCCCCCCCCTAAATAAGGTCTTACTACTCAAATGGGAACGATTCTACAACTTCTCAATATTCCACGATTTGGAGATTCTGGAAACATGACCAAAAGAGTCGAACATTTTTTTTCCACATTCTCTATCCCTCAAGTGCTTATCCATAGAAAACCTTGTCGCTGAATATGAAAATGATGGAATTTTCCTTGAAAGCGTTTCTTGATAACGTTGGATGAACGTTGGGCAAAAAAAATATATTTGTACTAAGCTCATACGAGGATCGTTTCTTCTCCCCCTATATACATATAATATACATACGCAAATATATATATATATATAATATACATACGCAAATATATCTAATATACTAAGGGCCAGTCTAATATATATATATACATTTTAGACTAGCCCAAAAAAAAATCTTCCCGATTTAAGCTCTCACCCCTTGAAATAATACTCGATAATGAAATAAAGAAGCTCGCGCAAGGAGCAGTCTGTAGGTTTATTCTGACAGATGACTCATGAGGTTGAATTATTCCTCATTTGATTTACACGTGATACATTAGCGTTTTCTTTTCCAATGCAAACCATTTTCGATAGATACGATCAATGAGAATCACCAATCAGTGTGATTATTATATATAGTAAACGGATTTGTAACCCCAGGTTAAAGCTTTCTCAATTCCAGATTAAAGCCTTTGTAACTCCAGATTAAAGCCTTTGTAATCATGGCCTTCCTTTTCAATCTTGGAAACTTGTTGATCAAAATTTTTGTGATTAATAATTTATATATAAGATTCGAGTATATGCATGGATGTGTCTTTCACTCGAGTCATCCCTCTCACTCGCTCTTTCTCATTTCTCTCCGTCCTTGTGTGCACTCGAGGTAGCTTGCATACCTCGGTGTGTCTAAAACTGTCTCGGTACGAACCTCTCGTGGCACAAAAGCTCCTACTTCGCCGTTTCTACATCCTTCATTCGTTGTATATATATATCTCCACATTTGCAGCGTCATCACACTCTAGTCTCTCTTCTCGTTGCGGTACACTTTCAACACTTCTGGCGTATACAGCGACAGCGAAAGCTCTTAATTTACCCCTTTCCCTCCTCTCTCTCTCTCTCTCTCTCTCTCTCTCTCTCTCTCTCTCTCTCTCTCTGCTAGCAAACTTGGATTGTTCCGTACCGCAGCAACTCTAACGCGAAAATGCGTCCGCGTGAGCGAAATGAAAAAGAGTCAGGGGTTGATCGTAATGTTTTATTTTTTTTTTTATTTTTTTTAGAAGCCACGTGCGAGAGGATCGAACGCGTTCGAAGAAGGAGGATGGGAAGAATCGAGAGGAGCGAGGAGCAGAGAAAAGACGCACATAACAATTAGGTCGTGTTGTCTTGAATTCTAAACAGGCTAGTGAACCGAGATCCTGTTGCTTCGACGGAGATTCTCTCCTTCCCCCCCCCTCTCTCGCTCGTTCCTTCTCTCTCTAGAGTGCTCAGAACAGACAGACCGAACGAAAACGTCCGCGGTATAAATGTGGTCCTAAACGACACCGATATAGATGCTGAACGCTGATCACTTGCCAAAGTCCCCTACCTGATACTCCATCGTTTCTCCCTCACCGCTTTTTTCCTCCCTCGGACTTTTTCCACCGGCAATTCGAAGCTTTTTTTCTCGAAACATTCTGTTGTGTCTGTCCATTTTGACCTCACTCCCGAAGGCAGGAAAGCAACGATGGCATTTGGCTCAAGGCAAACATGACACCAGATTTCCATTGTGACATGAGTCAGTCATGTCGTCTTTGATAAAACGGTGAGAGAAGTAAGTCAGTGTATTATTGGATGTATCATTGAAGTCTCAATGGAGTCAAATTTACATTCTTCCTCGACAACGTCGTCTTTCCCGAGAGTGCAGATATCATCGATCTTGCTTGCTTTTCAGCTCTCCATCCTCAGCTCCTTCGCATTGCCTCGTGTGTCTTTGGTTCCCAGTGAATACGCCGATGCGTCGGTCGCAGTTGCCTCCTCAGCTCGCCCGGGCGGCTCGCAGTCGTGTTCGCCACGGGTAAGAATAAGAGGAAGAAGAAACGGAGAGGAAGGAGGCGAGTGGCGAGTTTGTTGGGCGCACTCGAAGGGGTATTAACTCTCGGAGGACGACGGCGAAACAATTGTTAGGGGCTTGTTAGAGTTGTCGAGCTAATGGCGCACTTTATTACTTCGCGGCATCGAGGAAACGAGCAGACGGGGCACACACGAATGATCATACCGCTTCGACGAAAGGGCAAAATGATGGGGGATGGATGATGTTTGGATTGGGAAAGATAACCTGGTCATACTTGTTGGCAATTGAGGCAAAGAGAAGAATCAAGAGACTGACCTTTGAGTTTGTCGTGGGCCAATGCTCTTTGAAAGTGTTCCTCGACCTCGGAGGCCGCGTCGCCTCGATAATGAGTGAAGACAACGCAATTGGCGTTGAGGTACGTCGCCCTGCTTTCACCATCGTCCGAGTCTTCGGCTGCCGTTCCCGCGGGACCTACCGCTGGATCAAAGAACGACCATTGCGTGAGGAAAGAACGTTCCTTCTCAAAGTACAGTATGAGGCCTGGCGTGACGCATTGCCGGTGTATTTGATCGTTGTTTTTGGGTACCGTGAATACATGATGCATGAATTCTCTCACCATCCGTCGATCTGTCGTCGTCCAACGTTCTCGAGGGTTGCGAGGTGGTGGTTGCGGTCGCTAGGGGAGGTCTTGGCTGCGGTAGCGTTGGCCTTGGTGACGCCGGACTAGGCGCCGATCCTACCGAGCCCGCGCTACTCGGCTGACCTTGAGGTACACTTCCGCCTGCCGCGCACAGCTCCAGACCCGCAGCCTCCAAGGATCTTTGGTGAATGTTGAGCTGTAACAACGGAAGAGAAACGTCCCTCTTAGCTATCCGGTGTGAATGCTTGGCGATCGCGATACTTGTGCATCGCCTGGGCCTTGATGACGCCGGAAAAACGCATAGACCCGGAGATTTCTTGGTCCCCGGGGAAAAACGGTACAGAGGTGTGTCCATTGGGCCGATCAATGACTTCTAGTTGTACACGAGAGGTGTCGAGGAATCGATAAACCGTTTAATGCCCTGTATGCTCTACTCATTCGCCGGACCAGTCGAGTGCTGGTATTCTCGAGCGAGAGACAGAGAGAAAAGGAGGGGGAGCCTTTGTCTACCAGCTGGGTCAGAATGCGGCAGGATTGGACCCGAGAACAATGGAATTTACGGCGATCGTTGAAGGAAAACTCGTAAGGAGACGATATAATCCGTGTGCCTCGGGCTCCACTCCCAATCGCCTCTTTGCACTGCGGGCAAATAAAGTTCGCGGTTCTTTCCGTTTCTGGCAGGCGGAAACCACCGAGAATGACTCTATATGCGCTCATGCTCCGCGACGTTCATTATTATCGAGGGAAACCAGTAGCCACTGTATGTTTTTTTTTTTTTTTCAAATTTCTTCTTCTTGCCAATTCGGGTTGCACATTCTGATGAGGTAACCAGAGGCAGGGCTCGGAAGCAAGCTGAAAGGCAGCTGGAAATTGCTTGTGGAAGGCTTGCCTAGCCTGTAGGAAAGTCTTCCAGCGTCGTCTAGAGTTTGGAAACTTTTAAAAGCAGCATGAGCATAGTAGTCAGTACATCATCGGTGATAGGTATTAGAGCCTGTCATTGTACATTCGAATTCCTAGGGTCTGTCTCGATGCTCAAGGAACGCGAGACAGTTGGATATGTATCGTCCAACAAGGGATAGTGTAAGAGTGAGAATGACTCTATATCAAAGCAAAGCAGTAGCCGGTATCTGTTTTTCCATGTTTCTTCTTGCAAATTCGAGTTGCACATTCTGATGACGTAATGAGAGGCAGCGTTCGAATGCAAGCGGAAAGGCAAGCTGGAAATCGCTTTTGGAAGACTCGCTCAGCCTGTAGGAAAGTCCTCCAACGTGGCAATTCCAGATGTGGGAAACTTTTGGGAGCACCATGAGCACAGCAGTCAGCAGATCATCAATTCAGGTATTAGAACCTGTCATTGTACATTCGAATTCCTATCGTCTGTATCGATGCTCGAGAAACGCCAGGCACAGTAAGATATGTATGGTCCAACGAGGGATAGTGGGCGAGTGAGAATGACTCTATATCAAAGCAAAGCAGTAGCCGGTATCTGTTTTTCCATGTTTCTTCTTGCAAATTCGGGTTGCACATTCTGATGACGTAATGAGAGGCAGCGTTCGAATGCAAGCGGAGAGGCAAGCTGGAAATCGCTTTTGGAAGACTCGCTCAGCCTGTAGGAAAGTCCTTCAACGTGGCAATTCCAGAGGTGGGAAACTTTTGGGAGCAGCATGAGCACAGCAGTCAGCAGATCATCAATTCAGGTATTAGAGCCTGTCATTGTACATTCGAATTCCTATCGTCTGTATCGATGCTCGAGGCACGCGAGACACAGTGCGATATGTATCGTCCAACAACGGATGGTGAAAGAGTGAGAGGGAGAGTAGAGGATGAGTCGAGAGTCTGTCCGATGACAGAAAGCGATCGTACGATACGGTTGGGAAACGGGGGTGTCATATAGATATATAAAGGGTGAACGAGAGTTCCATTGAGTCGCATAGCGATGCCGGGCGTCGGTGACGTCCATAGCACGAATGTCGAGAGAAGATGTCGCTCACGTCCATGTGGAGGATCGGAGAAGCTGCAAATAGCGCGGCCGCGAGCCCAACTATGCGACTCGGGATTGCGAGAGATCTGCGAGGATCGCAGCTCGCTTTGTATCCTCCTCTTGTCGTCGTTGTTGGTCGCCTTCGTCTCGCGTCTCATACAACACTCGGACACACACACACACACACATACACACACCCAGGGTGAAATCTTTCATCCAACGAGACCAAATAGAACGTCGTTCATGGGTGCATTGCGCACGAGACACAATTCTCACTTCATCTACTCGATCGCTCTATCTATCGAATAGGCCTACAACGATATGCGAACAAGCTCCAGAGTCAAACGACAGTCAAATGTTGGTTTACGATTATTTTTATTTCCGAGATGTTGTCTTTGATAGTGAGATCGAATTACGAGGTGATAAGATGAAAACCAAAAATGAGAGCTCAAGGATTCATGAGGGTAACAGATCTCGCGGGTTTCGAAAAATATTTCGGTTGGTTCTGAGCTCTTTTTTTGGTTGTCGTACGAAATACATGATATATATTTTAGAGCAATGCAAATTAATTTCTATTTGAGTTTTCGACATTATTGCATTAAAAAAGAAAGTTACAAAGCGTGTTGAAAAATATTACTATGTCATCAGTCTCATTAGCAGCACCTACTTATTTTACTCTTACAAGGGAGTGGAATTTCGTACTTTAAAGGGTTGAAACAACTGGTTGAAATTTTTGAAAATTTCGATTTTTGGTTTTCGACGGATTGTCAAAATATAACATTTTAAGAATGTTCTCTGAAAACGTCAAGGGGATCCGTTTAAAATTGAGGGAGTTATGGGCGTCTATAGGTAGGTTCTGCGAACCGGCGGACCACTAACCGGCGAAATTTCAACGTGTCTTTCTGAAAATTACTTTTTCAATATCGGTAACCACGATATATAGTAATAACTGCAGCAGCCAACTTCAGATTTTACGAGCCTTTTTTACATATCAAGAAGCACTGCTTCAACGAAGGATTTTCTTCTACGCAAAGCTTTTGTTTTAGCAGTGAAAATCGAGCGTTATTTTCATTGATAAATCGATACTTTCACTTTGACTACGGGCATTTTGTCAAAAATCAGTATTGTATTAAATTCTGTATCCAAGCACTAGATAATTTCAGGCAAAAACTAAATGCGTTTGATTTTTTTATTTCGAATGCTTTGTTTCCAAGCAGCAGTTGTCAACGCGAAGGACGTTTTTCAAACAGCGGTCTGCAAAAACTATCGTATCTACCACATTTATAAATATTTTTAAAAAAATGGAAATTGTTAAAAAATACTTCAAACTATACTTTCTAATGTAAAAATATAATAATAATAATAATTCCAAACAATGCAGACGTTATTCCCAAAAAATTCACGAAAATTCTTCTTTTTTTGGACCACGAGCTAGGTGTAACCCGTCAATAGATTTTGTGACGGTTTTTAAAATTATTAAGTGAGGATTGATAATTTTGAGACACGATAAGGTGTCTTATCGTGTTTATATTATATTATATAATTATATTATATAAAAAAATTTATATATTTTTTATATTGTACAAATGCATAAAGATTTATTGCATCACTTTTTAAAATTGACTTAAAGGAGCCACTTTTTGCATGAACTTTTTTTTATATTGTACAAATATTTTTTGCTATGGCCCCAAAAAGAAATCGTTATTGTGCTCCACGTCAATACATATATAAGGGTAGTTAAAAAAAATCGTTTTTTCTTCCCAACGGAAAATTGAAGTATGTTAAGAAAAAGAAAGTTTTCCAAAATTTGGGGGTTCTACACAACTTTTTAGTTAGTGCTTAAACGCCTTTTGCATGATTTTTTTCATGATTATCGGAGTATTATTTTTTTTTATCTCGATACAGAAAATTTTAGTGCGTGATCCAATGAAAGTCTGGATTTAATTTTTTCTATAACAATACACAATTTTGTATTTAAATATTTTTTTTACCACAAACAATTTGTATTTGCAGATTAAGAATCAATATATGTAATTCGGTTGTGAAAATTATATCAAGCACTTGATGAACAAGAACACGGTGCTTACATCACTGAACGTCTAACAAGTACGCGTATTTTTTTGGAGTAATATGTTGTTTTCGAGTAAGAAAACAAACGAAGGAAAAAAATTGACGAAAAATCGAAAAAAAATAATTAAAAGTCGTTTGAGCACTACCTAAAAAAATCTATAGACCTCTCAAATTTTGTATGAATTACTTTTTCATAACGTAGTAACATTTTCCGTTGAGTACCACGATTTTTTATTTCAACCACCCTAATATATATATATATAACGCACATGGTACACGCGCAACGTTCTTCTGTGCTCTGTGCCCAGAAACCCGAAGAAGAGGCTGTCCTCTAACGAAGCCACCTGGTCAATGCAAAGCTCACAAAACCCTTCGTCCCTTCTGAGCCAAGACATCAGCAAGCGTTATCTCCTGCACCTGCTTTTTTGCATGTATCATCATTTTTTTTTCATCATTCTTCACACTCATAAGATGCGCAAGCTTCGTCGTGTTCCCAGCTCGAAGGATCTCGTGCCACCTTAGCCCTTGAGGTGTCATCTCATCTCCGGCACTTAAGACATTCCCTCGGTGACCTTGGAGTAACACACGAAAGTCTTTAGAACGTACGCGGCGGACGAAAAGACACGATCCAGCGATCAAGATGATCCGCGCAGAATGATGTCAAGCTCTTTCTCGCTCGGCCTTCACGGCTCCTTTTCTTCTCCTCTTTCTCCGCGGCTCCGAGGCGCTTCAATGAGGATGCATCAATGTGAGAGCTAGCCTCCGGAAGGTAACATCCGGTTCTCGCTGTACCCTCGTACCTGCCGTACTTTCCCAGAGTTGGCAAACGTGGCTCGCTATAGGCGGAAAGTTCTAGCCGCCCCTTTTAGCCCCTTAAGGGAGTCGACTCAACGCGAAAATTCGCTCAATACTCGTGCAGGTAACCAGTTGCGCGGACAAGCGAGCCAAATGGATTGCAGTGGCAACAAGAGGAGTTGATTCTCAGCCAATGCGAGATCCACATAGACAAGTGTAAGAACCAAATACGAGCGCCCTATCGCCATAGTCCGCCTAACCAATTACGTCCATCCATCAGCGGCTGAGAGAGGCGTGTGTGCGGCTCCCGCGAACGGCTGAGTACCAAATAGGAATAAGTTGACGGTGATGTATGCCACTGAGGGCTGTCTTTGGCTAGCGGCAGCGGGGGTGGCAATGGGAGAGAGAGAGGCAGATGAAAAGGTAAAGAAAAAGAAGAATAGACGGAAGATGTTCTCGAGAGAAGGATGATGATGAGAAAAGAAGTGGAGATATATATCCGTATACGTGTTAGTCTTCGTATATGCATATGCAGTCATGTATACGCTTACATTTGGACTCGAATTGGACGCGATGCGGAGTGTAAGAACGGTCTACTCCTCCCCGCTAGATGTTATCATTATCTGCTCTAATAAACTCCGTGCCGACATTCCACGCTGCAGTACATCACTGCTCCGGCCTCGCTCAACTGTCGAGCAACACACACACACAGACATATGTTCGCCGAGGGCCGCATACGATTCCTCAAAGGGACAGACGCGAGACGGGCTGCCCTCGCGAATTTTCGTTTTTAGTTTCGCCCGCGCGAGAAACGAGACACAGTTTTTCACTTTCCGAGGCACTCTTCGTCGCGTTATACGCACTATCGGCTGAAGAGATCCAAAAGTGTCCAGGGATTCGGGCCGAGGGAAGACGCCGAGTGGAGCGAGCGGACGAAACGGCCCTCCGGTCGAGCGATGAGCGGGGAGAGCTCAACTTTATTCTCTCGCGAGGATGGCTGGCTTGAGTGCGAAATATTTTACGCCTACGCGCGCCTGGGACGCGACACCTGGTCGACAATGGGCTTATCGCTGGGTTCCGAGCTTGGAATCTTTTTCCCCAATTTATGCAGCTACATTGAGAGCCTCGGGGCCTAGGGGGCCTAGGACGCGGATCATGGATGAAAGCAGATGCCTTCATCAATGATCCGTGTGATGAGGGGCCTGGTACAGGAGAGACTTATTCAGACCCGAAGAGAAGACTCTGAGGAGTTGCCAAAATGGAACGGTAAAATCGACAACTACTGGCTTATGAAAAGCTTATCACTATCGAAGTGTTGCCCCGAGCCTAGGATCTTTCTCCCACATTTGCCTGACTACATTAGGACATCCAGAGCCCAGAAGAGTGGACATGGCATTATCAACAACCCTCGTTATGCTCTGGTATAGAGAAGACTGATTCCTCAGGAAAATATTCTGAGGAATTGGCCAAAATTCAATAGTAAGTAAGATTGACAACACTCGATGAGATAACTGATGGGCTTGGTGGGCTTATCACTATCGCAGTGTTGCTCCTAGCTCAGAATCTTTTTCTTACATTTGTTTGGCAACATCAAGACTCCAGATTCGCAAGAGTTCACACGCAGCCATCAATGATCTTCGTGATGACTTTTGTGGCACAGAAAATACTTATTGAGAGTTGAGGAGAAGACTACTAGAAATTGGTCAAAGTGGAAGTATAAAACTGTTGACACCCGGTGGACAAAGGGCTTCCATATTTGTCGAGACCATCGAGACTTTCGGGTACCAGAAGAATGGACATGTCTCCGTCAGCAATCCTCGTGATGACTGTTCTGGCCTAGAGAGGACTTATTCGAACTTGCTGAGAAGACACCTAGGAATTGGCCAAGCCTGAATAGTAAAATTGATAGCACTCGGTGAAATAAAGAGCTTATCGCTATTTCAGAATTACCTCGAGCTTAGGATCTCTCTCCCACATATGCCTAACTGTATCAGGACCCTCAAGATCCAGAAGAGTGCACATGCCTTCATCGACAATGCTCGTGAGGAGTATTCCACTGCAGTAAACACTTATTCAGTTCTGAGGAAAGACACCAAGCAACTGGCAAAAACTAAGTAGTAACATCACCAACAATTTCGCCCACGAATGGCAACCTCATTGCCACAAATGTACATTTACAGCACCGGTGCGCTGTAAATCTTGTGTAAGCCCGTCCGGAAGTATTCCAGAACTTTTTTCTCTCGATATTCCCCTGCCCTGTAGCTTCCCGCCAATTTTATGAGGACAAATGTCCCAGTGAAAAAAAAAGAACGAGCAAGACCAAGGAACCGACCGCGTGTAAACGTTCGAAGGCTGAAAAGTTCGCGGAAGCTGTAAGTCACCGTGAACAGAGAAAATTGCGCAGCGGGAAAGAAATAAATGAAATAAGGTTGTCTGCGAAGGCTCGCACACGGTTGCGTATAGGTGTACGTATACGTGGGTCGTTTAATTCGCGGTCGACAATGTGGTAATTAATCGAGGTGTGGGGCGAGAGCGGTGCAAGAGAGGAAGGAAAGAAGAGAGCAACCTTCGACTTGCGTTCCCGTGTGATCGTCGTATAGGAGCGCGTCCTTCCCGCAGGCTCCATCCGTACACGTATACCACAATACGTAACTGTGCGTGTATACACGCCGATCTGTGCGAAGCTTTCCGTGGATTAAGGCCCTGATCGTCCCGAGGCTCCGTTCGCAGCTACAACGACGAGAGAGAGAGAGAGAGAGAAAGAGCTGCGCTCGCACGATCTCCTCGCGGGTCCTTCAAAGCATTCCGTGGATGGCTCCACTCTCTGTCTTCCTCTGAATCTTTGCCTTCCCCACTCTCTTTCTCCCATTCTTCTTGCGTCCAGCAGCCAGGCGATTCGCCGTCGAATCCGCGACGCTCAAAGATCCCAATGTTCGAACTCTTGGGCCCCACCGTTCACTTGGATCCTGTCTGTGTATCATAGAAATGAAAAAGCGGGAGGACTTTCTTCCTCGGTGCATCTCGCTTCTGTTGACGCTCCGCGGCGAGTCAATTCCATCAGGATACAGTGACGACACTTCGCTGACAATATTGCTAACACGCGGTTCCGTCAGCCAACTTGACGTCCACGGCTGACATTGGACGACATCTGGTCATTGGGTCTTCGCTACGCCTATTCGCCTCATTTCTAGCAGCTCTTCATTGTCCTCGTCGTCTGCTTTGCTGTCTACTTCGCGTAAAGCAAGTGCTCGGTGAGCACATCGACATCTGATGATCCCTGAACTCTCCCTTCCATCGAGTGCGAAAAAAATCACCTCGGTGAAGCAACTGTGAAGACGTTTTATAGCAGCCTGAAGGAAGTGCATTTTGCGCTGCGATAGCATCGCACCCTCAGTCCCAAGCGAGAGCGTAACTTGGATAGACAAAGAGGAACAGAAGGCCGAGAGGGATGAAGAATAGTCGGCAGGTATATTATAAATAACGGCTGGTTCGGATCTCGATCAAAGGAGCATTCGTACGTGTTGTCTCACCGATCCCATCGGATCCCGAATCATGAGGTTCCCACATCAATTCGCGTCGCCGGTGAGCGCGGAATCTTCGTCAATCTGTGCTGCCGTTGTGCGAGGGCGATACGCGCACCCTTTGGGAAGGAGGATGCCCGCGAGTGAAACAGGAGGGATCGACGGCGATGAGAAACAAGAGGAGGGAGCTCATGAGTTTCGTGGCCACGGTTAGCTCGGCTACGTAGCTAAGATCGCTTACGCGACAAAACGAGAAAGACGAAGACGGCGAGGACGAAGAAGAAGAGGATGGAAGAGATCTGCGAAGTTTCGCAGTGGAAGGATCGGGAGAGGAAGGAAGCTGGAGAGCACCGGAGACAGAGAGAGAGGGAGGGAGGGAGATAAAGCTGGTAACAAGCTACCATGTGGCCATGGGGGTATCTCGCAATTTGTTTGCCGGACACGGCCATTCGTCGACACGATTCTCCTATCTTCCCTCGAAGATGAGAAGAGTCCGACTCTCAATCTTTGCCGCGTGAGAGGATCGCTGGGATTTTCATCCTCTCGCCTTTTTCTCCCTCGTCTTCTCGGCCTTTCTCCTCTTCGTCCTTTTCGTCCTTGCTCGCCCACTTCCCAGTCTCTGCTGGTGCCAACGGGCGATTTCTCGTTCCGATCCGTTCACGGTGGAGGCCCTTCCGAGACTGTCGATAAGCACACCGCGGAACGAGTTCTCTTTAGCTGAATTTCGTTCATTAGCGAGCGAACGAGCCGCGCCAGGTGGACGACGACCGCAACGGCACGTATGCCTGCATGCGTACACCCATACGGCAGCACGCGCGATTTGCTCGAAAACTCATGATGCGAACGTTACGACCTCCCCCGCTCCTCCTCTGGCAGATTCTTCGCTTTTCTCGGTCATTATCGGTGCGCCAACTTCTGTCAATCGGACTGCCGATTCACATCAACGTAATCGCTCGGGGCCGTAAAATTTCCAGTAAATGCTCCCCGCTTGTAATCGCGGTAGACGTATGCATCCGATGTACATATTACCTACTGTGCAATGGTCCATACATGGGCGCACACTTAACACGAGCGTGCGCGAGTATCGCGGAGCTGATGCGGGGTGTCCGGAGGTGAAGTAGCTGCGCCACGAGTACGCACGCAATCGTTGTTCTGAACTAACTCGTAAATGCTTTTTGCCCGTAATTCCTCGCGTCTACAAATCGAGTCGTTCGATCGGGAGACGGCAGCAGCAGGAAAGAGGAACGGGATAAAGAGGGTATTAGGAGCTGTATCGTCGGACGAGCACGTACCGCAGTAGATGCACTTGCCTTTATACCGGTCACTGCATTCGCTTACTGGTTGCATTCATACATATGTATGTGGGCATTTGTGTATAAGTATATATAAGGCTGCTTACTCCCCATACTCTCGTAAAAAAAACACTTTATTGAAATCAATATATCAATCAGATTTCAGTATTTGATACGATCGATCAATCATTATATTAAAATCATATACATGTGTGTGTATGTGTATGTACGTGTTACGGGTGAGACTCGTTTTCAGGTTAAACGCGTTTTACATACACATTAGTGCTGACCGAACGCCTTCCTTAGAACCGGTTTTCCGAGTGAAAACTAGAACTTGTGTTTAGAAACCCAAACACACCCAAACGAACCCAAACGTTGAAGACATTCGGAGACAGTTTTGGTTTGTTTGCGTTGACTGATAAATCTTGGAGTTAGGACGAGTTTCGAGGGATAGGTACATTTGATTGTCAGTAAATGCTACTTTTCATTAGGAAAAACTAGTTGTAAGGGAGGCGTTCAGTAAAAACTAATTTGAACTGCGAAAAACGCGTTTAAACTGAAGACAGTTTTTAACTGTAACGTATTTATATAAATACATACACATATGTATGTACATGTACATACGATTGCAATATATTCAGTTTTGATCATGTTAAAACTAACCCTTCATATCGCCGTGTGACAGGTCTGTAAGGAACCATGTAAGTCATCACAAACTACTATATTGATTTTAAATCCTTTTTTAAAATCAATGTCGCACGACGGCTACAAACCATTGCATGGTTTTCTGGTGCGATACGTGCAAACCAGATGGCGTTGGTTGGATCGAAGTTTGTTTGACTTTGAAGGATCGCGAGATTGCAAGATTCGAGTGTGCGTAAAATTTGCGAAAATCGAAAAAAAATATGAAAACGACAAACGGTGTGTGCAAAATGTGGCGTGGCATTGAGCTACAAGCAAAACGACTGCTTCAAAGCATTGCATACATCATAAAGGAATCTTACGACACAATGTGAAATGTCTATCACACTACCTTTATTGCTTTGTAGCTAGCCCCCTGATTCAAGTTTCCAACAACTACATAATACGTTTCTTGATGCATTAAAACCTACCGCAAATTCAGGTATTTAAAAAAAATGCATTGTAGAATTGTGAAGGGTTAAGATTCAATCGAATGGAGGTATTGATTTGATTAATATATTAATCTCAACAAAGCTTTACTATCAGTGTTTGTAGGTGACAAATTTATAGCTAACACATCCCCCACACTCAAACTGAGAAAAAATATTAATTAAAACCAACTGAATGCACATGTCCGATCCGTTTCCATTATAATTCACTAAAACTCTCGTAAAATCAATGTTTCTTTTTCTTTTTGATTTAACTATTCATTTCGGAGATTTATTTCAAATACATATCTTTATTTCAATGAAAATAGTTTTAACACTTTATGTTAAGATTAAAATTAACTTTAACATTGTATTTAAGGGCTGTCCTTAGAACAACTCGATGTGCTGATAGCCACCATTATATAGACATAGCGATACATCACTTTGGATATTTACAAAATTATATTCAATTACTTGATTCAAACAAATATATGTATTCGAATCGATCGCTTTAACAATTTATCGCGGCTTCAAATTAGTTTTAAATTTGTATTTAAGGGCTGTCCTCAAATATTAGAATAATATAATTCATTGTTTAGACCTATATAGTATGTTCGTAAAATAAATAAAAACTATATTATTCTAATATAATTTTGCATCTATATAAAGTGATAAAAAATGTTGCTATTATCAATAATGATCGAAATCTTTTGACCGGCACTCTGAATATACAGGGTGTATATTAACTACTAGTTTTCCGTTCGTGAGCATATAGAGTGTCTCTTTCCAAACAAAACGCTTTTTTTTAAATTTCCTGCGACAAAAATTAGCCGAGATATTCACGAGTAAAGTCCAACGGTGAGTAAACAATGGATTTGAATCCACTTGCGTCAATGTGGATCCGAATCCACGCTGGAGCTCGCTTGGACGCCGAAACTACTGTACCATTGTTTACTCACCGTTGAACTTTACTCGTGAATATCTCGGCCAATTTTTGTCGCATGAAATTTAAAAAAAAAAGCATTTTGCTTGGAAAGAGACACCCTATGTGCTCACGAATGAAAAATTAGTAGGTAAGATACACCCTATATATATATATATATATATACACACACGAAATGGCAATGAGAGCTATTTGCTAATGATTGCTGCACAAATACCAGCGACGTATCCGACACCCGATTAGGACGTTATATACACATGTGCACCCAATCGTAAGGATCTCCTCATTACACCTATACATATACACATACGCATACACACATTGAAACTGAAAGCCCATTTCTCGCCATGAGCCGCACGCATCCGATAAAGACATAAGCATAAGTAAAGAAAAGCGGAAACGCCGATACGCGCATAGTTACGGGCATAGAATTAGCCGGAGATAAGAGACGGTAGATTACACCTACAAGAGTACACTCCCGTCAACGCATGGGGATAAAGTCGGTGCTCCTTGAGACATTCATGCACACGAAGCTCCATCAATTAGCTTCGTTTCGCACGTTACGCCAATATATCCCATCGATGGATGATCTCGCCTCGCAGATAAGCTTCCCTCGCAAGCAACACGCGTGACGAGACTTATCTGCGAAACAAGCCAATTTCTTCGGGTACCCGCAACGATGCGAGTAAAAGCGTTTGAAATGTGGAAGAGTGCGACGGTCCGATGCGAACGGGCATATCAGAAGTGGACACGACGTGGAGTAATAAACATCGGGCGTACATGTGGATACATATGGAGACGTATATACGGATATATTTGTGTAGCTATGTACATATACATATATTTTTTTAAATTATTTATACAACCGTATGTACAGGGGGTTCGTAGCTTGTAAAACGGATGACGGTGACACCTTCGCTGGACGGAAGTGTTTAATGCACGAATGTCGAGAGGTACCAGGCATGAGCAAGAATAATCGCGGGGACAAGTGCCCGAAAGAGTTCCATTTCGAGAGAGGTGCTGATCGCGTTGACCTGATGAAACGAAAGCCGCCAGGCATAAATAAATACACGTATATCGCGATCGGCATCTTGCGAGTATAGACGTAATCATTTTCGCCAGGATCGGAACGGCGGTGCCTTTTCACGATTGCCCTCTATATATTTTATTATTACGAGCGATTCTCACTGGTCGTTCGGCAAAAAAAAAGACGAAAAAAAGGGATTCCGAGCTCCGAATGCGCGTGCCTCGTCGACAATTTCCCATTGTGAAATTTATGCATATGCAATGCGAGTAACGTAACTACCGAGCAATTTGTCAGACGACGCGTTACGCACAGGTGTCACTGTATCGGTTGGCCGTTTTTTTTTCTCTCGCGGGCTTGTTTCTTTTTTTCTCCGCGGGTGTGCAGCTTTTGAAAGAGGCTGTCCGTTGTGCGGTGACGGAGAAAAGACCGGAGAGAGACGGAGAGCCGTTGTGTTCACGGCGCACCATAAATACGGTGGGGCACGGTGTGTACGCGATCGGCATACTCATTTTCGAGCGGAATATTCATATTGAGGGTTACGATCGATCGCGTGTATTCCAGCCGCGGTTTGTATCCCGCGGCATCATAGACACGGGGAACAAAGAAGAGCGGAGCGCATTTGGATGGAATTCATTATTTTTCGGTCTTCAACGTGCCGACGGGCAGAATTATCGGAGGAAAAAGTACTTGGGTACCTTATGGGAATGTATGCGTGTATCGGGTGTCTGAAGGGTCTTTGGGAAGTGTCGCGGGGTGGACAGGTGGCGGCTGATTTGGAGAGGAAGATCTTTTGAAGGTCGTTGATTGGATATTTGATCATTCGTGATAACGTAATCAGAGCCAAAGATGAGCACCGACCGCTTGTGCAAAAGAGATCCAATTGGATACGCGTACTTGTGCCCAGTTCCCGATAGGGATCCAATGGGTCAACGCATTGGACCCCTATACTAAAACGCCACGCTTCCATATTGGATTCTAAGCGGGACTGCCCATTGGAATAAAATGGACGAATCCAATTTGAGCTCCTCGATTTATCACGTATTCCAACAGTGCAGAATCCAATTGGATTCCAATGAGGGCTCCCTATGTGCCATGTACGGTGTCACTAACAAATCTCTATAGAGATGTGGTGGCATCTACGGACTACCCAACAAATTTGTTGGTCATCACTAAAGGATATTTTCTGGGAGATCCAACAAATTCCGATTAAGAATTTCAAATAAACAATTGTCAAATGGAGTCAACCGGGAAGTAACGCGGAATCTACCTGGATTCCAATGTACACTCTCTGTGTGCGGCGGCCCTTTCAAAACCCTATAGGAATGTAGTAGGATCTGGCGACTGACCACAAAATTTCCGCACAGACGTGTCTTGGACACTTGGAGTCGTTTTGAAGTTTTGAAGAGATGAGGAATCGGGAAAGTGTCTCGGGGTCGTTCGGGACACCCTGTATGCGCCTGGTCGCGCACCTGTACACATGCGCAGCCTCGTATTATAGTTGTATACGAGGGTCTGTGTCGGGGCTGTCCGGAGGGAAAAAAAATGTCGTCCTCCAGGTTAAAGGCGGCAGTAGGAACGCGTGCTTTTTCGGCTTCTGCCGAAGTTCATTTTGGTCTTGTTTATTGGGGATCTACCGGGGCCGCGGTCTTATCGGCCTCGGCTAAGGTGCAAGATCAAAGGAAAGTCGGCCGTGTAGCGACGCGAGAGCGAAGCGGCAGCATCGACGACGACATCAACCACGGACCGAGTCCTTCTTGCTCGCTCGCACGCCTTGTCGCCGCTACCGAACGCTGCCGGCCCGCCGCCACTTGCCGCAGAAACGGTCCCCGAACGCATTCGGGTGGAAGGGCAGCGCCAGAGTGACGAGAACCAAAAAAATCCAACTGTATCGTTCGATTACCCTGTCTTTGCCCACAGTTATGTTTTTACGAGTCACCTGATCAACAGCCGTGGCCTGGTAGCAGCTTTAAAAAATGAAACAACTGCGGCCAGGCCTTATGAACGTTGGACGGCAAGTGTCCGGCGCGCGAAGCGCCGCTGGCTTCAGCCACCTAGCGGCGCGGCGGGGAACTACTCGGGTACGAATCGCCCCACGGTCCGTCACTCTGCCACCAACTTCGACGACATTCCCTCGTCTAACGATACACAGTCGTGTCATTTCAGCCGAGGCGATAAACTTTTGAATATGTATCCGACAAGTTTCGCATATTCATCGGATTCTTTTTATTCGCGATTACTACACGCTCGCGAGAGGCTGCCGGCGCGGGAACGAGATGTCGAGCATCAGCGAGGCGTTCAGCCACGGTAAACGAGGACTCCTTCAGCGTGTGCGTATCAATGCTCGCGTGTGTGGGCTGACCTGTGCGAGCCTCCGCAAAACCACTAAAACTAAGAGCTCCGCGTCTCGAGATACGGAAATGGTCGTCTTTGGTGTCCGTTATCAGGCCTGATCCGATACGCTCCTGCCGTTCGATTCACTCTCGGTCACCTACCGCAGTGCCTTGCCATTCGGCAGCTACGGCAGCTGAATCTTTCGAGCATCTCGCAGCTACCGTTGCTCACGCGACTCTCTCCCGTGAACAAAAAAATCCTCATTCGTTTTTCTCAGAGCCACACATGGAGTATATTTTCTCTCCTGACTCTTTCCCACAAAAAGGAATCTTCATAGGCTTCGTCGTGAACCCTGAAGAGAATCAGTCCGTACCAACTGCACTAGCTGCGTACACGTGTATTTCCTACCCAAGCCGTAGTGGCTTCCGGTTTGTTTGCTCTCGCACACGATTCTCGGACATGTGTACTTGGGATGCGGGAGCTGTCGAAGCGCACGAGCCTCCGTAAAAAAGAACGTTTATATCGCGGCAATGCGATAAAGTACACGTGACGAAGCAGGAGAGGCTTCTTCTTTATAAATATATAGACCTCTCCCCCCCACCCCTCTCACACACTCTCTCTCTCTCCCGCTCGCTCTTCGGATGGTAGCAAGGACGTATGCTAATGCGTGATCATAAACTCGTCGTAAAGCGTGTGGTGCGTGTATGCTCGCGGGGTGTTGATTTTAAAACGAGAGGAAACGACATCGAACGAGGATTCCGTCGGAGTGTCATTATACCGAGATCACGATAATTTCGTGGTCGTTTCTATAGATACAGATATATGGATTGATTGAGTGGCAATATTTCGAACCCGTTATTTCTATGTAACGTTGGCTATCAGTACATCTAGCTATTTTGAGAACGGTCCTTTAAATTTTTGGTTTCGTCTCGTTTATTTTATGGACAGACCCGTGCTGAAATTTGTTGGGGAGTTCCCAGATCCTACCTCATGCCTATAAGGACTTGATAGAGGGGGTCCATATTGAAATCGAAGTGGATTCCGCGCTATTTCCCCATTGACGTCGTCTGGGAATTTTTTATTTTTTAGTTCTCATCCAGATTTGGGTGAATTTTCAATATAAAAAAATATCATTTCTCGATCCCGTGCACAAGTTTGTTGGCGAGTCCCAAGATTCACCCACATCTTTATAGGGTACGTCATCGATTTTTGCTGATTTTTTACTGGTACTGGAATATCTTCTAAATCAACTTTTGAGTTCTCCGTGCAAGCCTACGCGGACGTGTCTACTAATAGCTAGCTATATATCATATCGAAAATGCCGCGATTAGTTATATCATTCGGTGAAATCTCGGAGACATTCCTGGATCTTTGTAGCTCCTGCCGTCTCTCGCACTTACGGATGAAAAAAAAAACAAAAACGCTAAACGATTCGTTTCGGCTATCGAGTTTGCAGTTGCCTGTACGGAGAGCGGAAAAAATCAAATTTTCACGCCACTCCGGAAAAGTCTCCGTCGCCAGGTCGCTCAAGTCTCATCGACGTTCGAAGGCAGGTAAAGGGAAGACCCGAATCTTTCGGTGCCCGCTCACGGAGGCCCGAAGAGGCGCCAACGGGATCCCACACAAAAGACGAACCTGTCAAATTTCTAAGCCTCATCGTAACTGCGCGCAGGAAAAAATCTCCGCACCCAGCGAAGGAAAGCGAAAAAAGGAAAATCCTCGGACGTTTTCCGGAGTGTCGTGTTTCTCATAATTCCGTGACGCATGCCTCGGCGCAATCGATATTGCAACACAGCTCTGTTCCTCCCGTGAGAGCCTGCGAAGCACTCTCGATTATTCCGTGGCCTCGTTATATATGGTCCAGGATTTCCGGCAGTTTCGCACGTTTGCGACGCACGAATGTATATACGCAGTTACTCTCCGCATACGACTATCCTGCGAGCGCGAAGGAATTTTTATTACCCAGGGATTTGGCGCGCGCTAAAGACGTAGTGCTCGCGAGATAACCGCATGAAAAAAAAAACAACAAAACGTAACAAAAAACAAAAATTCGAAAAATCTTGAGTATCTCGTTCGAGAATGAGTTAAATATAAATTATAAATTGTACAAAGCCTTCGCGATGTGATTCACGCGAATGTGTCTATACACACATGCGCATGCGCACATACAGACATTATGATAAATAAAAAATAGAAATTATATTTTATCAATTATATAAAAAATGTATATTAATTATATAAAATAAACTATATAAATTATATAACGATTTATAGTAAATATTTATATTAAGTTGGCAATAAAGTTTTTGCGTTTTATCGGCAAACGAAACGCCAATCAAGAAACGAATGATTAATTTTATTGTATGTGTCTTGGTATTCTAAATTCAATTCCAAGTTCTATTCTATTGGTATTCTAAATAGATGGTATTCCAAATAGAATCACCATCGGATTTTATTTAGGATCCGATGGTGGATTCTCAATAGCAAACGCAAATACTTTTTTGCCAACCTAATGATATTTAAGTAGAATATAATTTGATAATATTATTATAATTAGTATTTGTATTTGTATTGTACATCTTTATTGTTCCCCTAGGGATTACAAGGCCTTCCGTTCCTTACAAATCATCTTAATCTAGCTTATCCCTACTTACTACTTTCCGCCACGCTCTTAACAAACTATTTCGCTCCGCCCCTCCGCCTTATTCTACCTTATCTTGAATCTTAACTACTTCTCTCTCCTCTCTCCGCCTTCCGAATATTATAATTAGTATTATCAGCAATACTATTTGGGTAATTGAAGTACTCAATTTATTATTTTAATCAATTTAACTGATAGTAAACGATAAAGAGTTATTAATTTATTATTGATAATATTCAATTAATTTAACTAAGTCACAATCGATATTATTAATGAGAGTATTTCGTAATATTCTCTAAGTAGAATCTAATGTTTAAGGCGATATAATATTCAAGGAAAAATAATAAATAATATAAGAAGATCATATTCAATATTAAAGGTAAAACGTGATTAAGTTTAACGTAAATTTAAAAAATCATAAGTAGAAGAAATTTGATAATACTACTCAATTCACTGAACGAAGTAATTAATCAGTAAAATCAATTCAACTCACACTATTCAATTAATAATTGATAGCTGCCGTCCATTAATATTATATAATTAATTTCAGGAAGTAATGGTTAATAATATTAATGCTGGTTAATACTATAACTGCTTAATAATATTATTTAAGTAGAAATAATATTTCGGGCCAGAAGAACAGTCCTCATCATTTTATAGAAATAGTATTTCGAGGACATTTCGTGAAATAATATTTATGTAATATGTTTACACTTATCTACAGATAAATTAAAAACAGTGACATATGACAGAACCTTTCTATATATATATACGTCTCATTTTGCTGCAATCTACATCGTTTGTGGCAGGTAAGTACTGAACGTGCGACATTTATTAGCAATTATGACATTTCATTGCGCAAAAGTCGTGCAAGAGATATTTAACAAGGTATTCTCGATCGTGTGTCCTCAGTCGCGAGTCTTCCTTCTCGATCTCTCCCTCCGCGCTCCTTTCCAACAAAATACGATACACACACAACACACACACATACACACATATATATATACATATACATACATATACACACACATGTATATATATATATATAAGTTTGTTGCAGATTTTGCGTTACTAGCGCAGTGTTGGTCGATCGCAGTCTCTTGGAACTTGTAGCGCCGCGCACCATTGACTGGTATTACGCACCGGGCGCGTGTGTGTGCTCGCATTCGTTTCGCACAAACGCTTAGAAATCGCGACAGGATAATAAAAATACCAGGCGAACGGTAGCCGACGGCTTCGATCTCTCTCTCTCTTTCTCTCTCTCTCTCACCCTCTCTCTCTCTCTCTCTCTCTCTTTGGATCGGGGCTCCGTTGAAAAGGACAAGTCGGAGATCACCGGTTTGAGAGCTGAATGGAGAGTGCCTGGATTGATCGCATAGGAAACAACAGCAACGACGACGATGCCGTTGATCGTACGAATCCCGGCATAGATCTCTTTTGCACGCGGAGTCCGCGCGCGGCGATCAATTAATATTGAACGACACCGGACGCGCGAGGCTACTGCCAAGTAGCTCCACGCTGTATAGCTGGAGGATCGGTGCCGAGAAACCTCTATGAAATTGCGTGTCGCAAAGGTCTAAACGCCAGGACGCATACACGTCGGTTGCGAGCGAGGGAGAGAGACGCGGATGAACGATTGACGAGATTTCCTTCGCTCACTCGATACTCGTGTTCTTGGTCTCTCTCTCTCTCTCTCTCTCTCTCTCTCTCTCTCTCTCTCTCTCTCTCTCTCTCTCTCTTTCTTTCTTATTTCTTTCCCGTTCTTTCCGCCGCTCGCCGTGTTAATGTCGGAATCATGCGATTGACTTTAATTTTTTTCAGTACGTTTTTCTTTTTTTTTTATGTCAAATCGATAGGCCAGAAGCGGAATCGCATTGGCCTCGTTGGGTGAGATCAAGAAGCCGAGGTAGTCGGGGAATATAAATATTAAATGTATACGTATAAATAAATAATTATGGATATATATGGAGAGATACATTGAGGACACGAGCACTCCGGGTTGATTTGAACCACCACACGAACGGGAGGAACACTTTTGACGTCAAATATATCGAGGCTGCTGTGCAGAACTCTTTCGGAGAGAGCCCAGAGCCTACGGCATAGGGAGTGCACTTTGGGATCCAAGTGGCGCTATTTCCCTGTTGATGTTGGTTGAGATTTTTTTAGTAGAAAATCTCAACCGGAATTCGTTGGATGTTTAACAAAAATATACGCTTTCGTGATACCGTGCACATGTTTTTCGGGCTGTCCTAAGATACACCCACATGTCCGGAGGGATTAGTTGGGGAGTCTGCACGCATAGAGTCTTCATTGAGATTCAGTTGGATTCTGCACTGTTCCTTGATGGACGCCATTTGAGAACTCTTACCACGTTCCAGTCGGAATGATGTGAAAAGTCGCGAGGAAAAACTCGGCGCGGTGAAATGTAACCTGCACGCTTTGTGAGCGTGTACGTGTGTGCTGATATTATGCCAAAGTGCAGTATAAATAACAAACGATAATTACCGTCAGCACCCGTAAACCATGCACATGGGTCGTTCGCGTCCGTCGCTTATTTGACTATGTTATTGTGTAAGGAAAAATCTGAAAAATGCATCGGTCCTCGGTGGACTCTTAAGGCCTCAGGCCACAGTAACGCGTATAACATCATGTGCGAATTGAACAATTTTTTTTCGTATGAAAATGTGATTTACTCATAAAATTAATGACAATATTTAATGTGAATATCAAGCTGTTAGCATTTTTTTTTCGATGTACAAAATGGCCGACTACTAATATTTTATTTTGTTATCTTTTTTTCGGCGCTCCGCGGCGTGACATTTAGCATCCACAATTTTTTACCTAGAACAAAAAACAGAAATTCTCGTCAATCTACATTAAAATGCCTAGAGAAGTACGTAAAGAAATTAAAAAATATTTTTTTATTCAAAAGTTGTAGGTATTTGAACTTAAGAAATGAATTTTCAGTGAAAAATTTCGTTATAACTGCTCATAAACTGCTCATAAAATGAAAAGTTTTCGATTAATCAGAAATTCCGTACGTACTTCTCTGCGAAATGCAATTAGGAGCATAACTTTTAAATTTGAAGTAGATCGAGTGAAAATTGTTGAAGTTATTTGTCACGCCGATTGGAAAAAAGCTGTTTCGAAAAGTTTCGAG
>OX632365.1:24600721-24713221 GCA_951751655.1 Ophion costatus | reverse complement strand
TTTTTTATAAATTTAAATTTTATATTCAAAATAATAACAATTATTTACTTTAACTCTCAATTTACGTTTTATAATTTAGTTATTTTCTGCATAATCTGTATTTGATAATTGTTTAAATTTCATTCTTAACAAAATTATAGAGAGAAATACGAGAAAATATTTTTAAATTCAACGTTTCCCGGTCCGCGTGAAGAAACGTGATAAATCGAGGAATGCTAAAGACCGATAAACGACGCGATAATGAATGCCGATATTGTCACATTCTCGCCAACAAGCGATATATTCTCGATTAGTTACCTTTTTTTTACACGGGCACTCAAACGGTAACAAGGGAACGATTTTTTTATGAGTGAAATTTCGTGAATGCCGATAGGAGATATTCGCCGGAATCTGGCGATCGTCAGAGAGGCTGTCCCGAAATAAATGAAATCGCTAACCGGTCTACGAGATACCTACATACGCGAAGAGTTGTCTTCGCCGATTCTCACTACATTCAGCGGGGAACCGTTTGCTCGGAACCTTTCACTGCTACTGTCGCGGTGTTTTATTGTGAGAAAAGAAAAAAAGGCAACGGCCCGAGGTCTTATCACCTGTCACTCTCGTGTGCGCAACTATGCCTTTCCCTGTGACGTTCACGTTTGCACATACCTGTGCTCGGGTTGGCTGTTGAAGTTGTGTGCGACCGTGTATTCAATGCTACCGTTCGAGGCTCTCTTCAAGATGCACCTTGAGAATATGACACGCAATCCGGCCGTATTTCCTTCCTCAATCCCGTACAGAAAAACTGACGAATTAATAAAAACTGTTGAGAGTAATAAGGAGCCGGTATCTGCCTCATTAATCGCCTGCTCCGTGCCCTTTATCAATAATCATTGATCGTTTAATTAGACGCATCAGATACGTGTGTTGCGAAAGGGAAGAGACAACATGACAGAGAGAGAGAGAGAGAGAGAGAGAGAGAGAGAGAGAGAACAAAAGGAAGCAAAAAATGACCGGTAGATTCGCTAATTGGCCAAAGAATTATTTGTGTCGTAGGATCTTTGCCTCGTTCCATATGTATATATAAGGGGAGCAAACTTTTTATCAATCCTCTCAGGCTGCTTTTCCACCGCAGGATCCGAAGGTTCTCGCGAAATTGGAATAACGCGACGATTTCGAGTTGGGTGAGCCAAAGACTAAAATGCACTGCACGTGAAGTAAAAGCGGAGATCGCTAAATATCGCAAAGACATACGAAGGAAGATTGGAAAATAAATTAACAGTTTGAATTTCGACGGACGGGGACTTTGTGGAGAAATTATGTGGGGAGTCCACAGATCCTGTCCGTCTCTGAAGGGACTTGAGGGCTGCATCCACCTAGATGGGTGAAAAAGTTCAGTTTCCAAGAAAACGTTACTTCGATAGTATTGGCTTTTAGCTATATTCCCCGAAAATTTCATTGAAATATGCCGAAAATTAAATGAGCTACAGCTTCTGACAGTTGGCCCTGCGGTAACAACACCGCACTTCAAACTTTAAACGCGTTTTTCTCGGGATACTGTTTTCAAAGTCGGTGGACATGATATCTCGAGAACCACCTGATGGATTGTTTCCAAATTTACAGGAGATACGGTGAGAAATATTTAAAGGTCATTGACGATCTAACTTTGTTTCAAATCGATCTTCATTTTTTAATAGTTATGTCAAAACGAAGACTATCTTCATAGATTTCGTATTCTGGAGTTTCAATTCGTTGCCATGTTGTTAAAAAAATTAATATTAAAATTCGACAATCGTCAACGACTCGTATTTATTGTTAACTTGAATACCCCGTTTGGTTTTTACCTTTCGGATGGACCATTCAAGCTTGAGAGTGTCCACCTCTAGACGTCACGAAAAAAATGTTATCTGTCGGTGGCCATGTTTTTGTAGATTTTGGTGATTTTTTTAACGCTCTCAATATATGTTCAAAAAACCTAACTTTAATTTTTTTTAAATGCGTTTCTTTTTCAACATCCGTTTCTCAGAAAAGACAATCGTATCGGATTCGGTTCGATAATGTGGGAATCCTTGAGGATCAAAATTGGATTCCAACGGGGAATCCCGATTAGAATCCAATGTTCCACCGTGGCGTTTCAGTAAATGGATTCATTGCAGAATTTTTCCACTCCCCACCATCGATCGAAGAGTCCGCAACGAAAAATTACGAATCCGCGATATTTTTTTTTCCCGATCAGAAATCCGCACGATCGCGTTTCGTGTGAATTGTGGGAGTGTCGCGTTGTTTGCGCAGCTGAATGCGCTGAATTTGCGATTGCTTTATTCGCGGATGGTCTTTTCTTACGTGCCGCCGAGTGAGCGGCCACGTGATTTTATTACTGCACGGAAAAGGGTCAGGGCCGTGCGGAGGTAAAATAAAAAAAAGCGGAGAAGCAACGAGCGCGCACAATGAACAGTGACACGAGCCAATGACTCAAGTCCCGACTCGGCTCTCTCGATTCGTCACTGTCAAACGGTGCGATGTCATGGTCAACCGTGCGCGCGCACGCGCGCCCCTGCCGTAGATGAGACGATAGATAAGCGCGCGAGGGATGAAAAATGATCCGCGAAAAACGGGGAGGCATTCCTCGGCGAGTTGCCGAACCCTGCCTCCCGAGGGAGACCATCGCGGGAAAGGAGCAGGAGAGAGAACGAGAAAAAAAAACGCAGGCGTTTCTCAAAAGCAGCGCGCGAACTCGCGAGGAAAACTCTTGGGGAAACCTGTCCCGTGGAACGGTTTTGCCCCGCTGGTCCACGATGGGAAGGTACGACGAAGGTGGCAAGGAGTAACCGGAGGAAAATGCAAATTAGCCATTGAGCAGTCACTAGGGAGAGCAGCTTTAAAAACTCCCACGACTTGAAAAAAGAAAAAGCATGCAGCTTTCCGTATAACGGCTTTCTTCCTACCCGGGAATCCCCAAACGTCTCAACGTCCACCAAATGTCAAGCCTACATCTTCATGACTTTGTTGACACTTTCAATCAACTCCCGGAAGTCTCCAATTGGAAACGACGTCTCCATTTTTGTTCTCCGTTTCCGGCCCAACTGATTAAGTTTCTAGGATTTCTGTTGTAAGAAAGCAAATGCCAGAATCAAATGGACGATTGATGGATCCACTGATCATGCCAGTTTCTTCAACCTCCCAAATGTGACCCAATCTTGAGGCCGTTCCAAATTCTCACCTACCCTCCGTCCCACATACATTTGGCATCTTTTCACCAACTGGCAGTCGATTGCACATTACGGATCCCGAGAATCCTACAAAGGCAAGCGTTTCTAATTAATTCACCGGTTCATTCGTTGAAACCCGGAAGTGCGACCCCGTTTGAGAGAATTACCGGAGAGCTGATGCCGGCACGGGATAATTGTCACCATTAGCTACCTGCCTCCCACCCTGTGAGCAAGTGAGCAAGGGGGCAAGAGAGCAAGAGAGAGAGACAAAGCGCTCTCTCTCTCTTGCTCATTTTACAATGGAGGTGGGGACGTTGAAAGCTCTCCCGGTGCAATACTTCCGCCACTAATCGAAATTCACATCTAACCGGCCAAACATTCGACACATAAGATACATTTCAAAGCCGTTTGGTGTGTGTTGGCTATCAGTGCATCTGGCTCTTTTCCAGACGGTCCTTAGCATTTTCTTCAATCGTATTTGGAGCTGGGTCGCGCCGAGAAATTACTTTTTTATATCCATATCGTTATATTCATCAAGAGAGAACTTTGAAGACACCGAGGCTGATATAATGTTGGAAATGGGGACAATTGGTCTGCTGCTATTTGGTCGATTCCCGAAGTCGAATGTCTTCGAAATCAGCTCTACAGGTACGGGTCTAGGTCTCCATCATAGCTGGTACGTTGAAGGAAATTCGCCCGAATGTTCATTGCCAATTAAGGAACACCAAACCGGGGCTCTCTCCTTTCCAAGCTGCGCCAAATAAATCGATCGAATTGCCTTCAGCTTCGACTCACAATTACGTGTACAACAATCGATTTAATTGACGCGCATACGTCACGGAGCGACACGTATACGCGGGAGACAATTTAATATTGTCCAACACGTGTTCATGTGCCCCAATATGGAATGTGTTGGAGAAGACTAATATTGTAACCTCAATGTATGTCTGAGAGAGAGAGAGCGAGAGAGTGAGTGAGAGAGAGAGAGAGAGAGAGAGAGAGAGAGAGAGAGAGAGAGAGAGAGAGAGAGAGAGAGAGAGAGAGAGAGAGAGAGAGAGAGAGAGAGAATGATCACCTGCTGTTACGTACATCAGTTTTTCGCTAATGAAAGAAACGATTAATTAAAAGTGATAAATTGACGTTAATTTCACCAGCTGCGAGAGTCACAAGGCTGAACAGCCTGACTTTGAGAGATCGACTCGTTGCTCGATCTCGCGAGAACACAAGTATACATGGAAAAGCTGCAAGCACAGCTGGATAATTTTTGTAAATACGTGCGAACGCTTGTCACACTTGGATGGCACGGCAAATAAGAGAGAAAAAACACTTGTGGGTACGAGATAAGAATTCTTAGCTTCGAGTACGAACATTTTCGAAAGCTTTCTCAAGAGCTGCGGTGTCCGAGCGGTTAAGGAGATGGACTTGAAATCCATTGGGTTCTACCCGCACAGGTTCGAATCCTGTCCGCAGCGAATTTTTTTTTTCCCCCTCTTTTCGTCGCGCTATCACTCAGCTACGGACGTGTCTAGGAATGCGTGATTTTTTTTTGAAACGTTGGCACTCTGATGCGGAGCGCAGAGAGGGCGAACGGTTTTCCTCTAGGGATCGGGGCCCCTAGGGGACAAGATTTTTCAGCGAGTTGCGAGAAAGTGCATTTCGCTCTTAATGATTCGGGCGTTTGATGCACTTTGGCTATGAGGAGTTTGCAACCGACGCTTCGGGTGCAGAAATTGTTGTAGGGATCCAATGGATTCTGATACTTACCCCCAAGGGCGTACACGGCATTTTACTGAGGGGAGTGGGGTGCACGGGGGCCGGACTGTGTCCCGGAATGTGATTATTCTGGAAGTCTTTGGATTTTTTGTATAGTCAATTTTGACCGTCTGGGGGGGCAAGTGCCCCCAAGCCCCCACCCCGCATCGTCGTATATTGGATTCTAATCGGGATTCCTCATTGGAATCGAATGTACGAATCCAATTTGAATCCTAGGGATTTCCACATTATCGATCAGAATCCGATATGATTCTTAATGGGTCCCGTCGCATTCTTAACGTTGAATGTTCTAATCGAAATATATAGATACACAAAATGAGCAGATCTTAAAAAAGTATAAATCATATCTCGAAAAAGTATAAATCACTCCAATAATCCAAAATAAGGTATCTTAAAAATCGCGTTTTAGACACGTCTCTGAAAACCCACTGCAACTATCGTTTATTATTTATTTTACTACACTTCGACATATCGCCACACACGTACACGCTTACTAAGCGTTCAGGTTATGTATTAATACGCCGTGTTTTTTCTCGTAGCTTTTCACATATTTTCGACTCGATCGTGGCCAGAATTCTCAAACAGCGTTAATCGGGGAACAGTTCTGAACGACGTCGAAGTTCGCATCGTTGGGATGTACCGAAAATTCGTTTTTATTTCTTTTTTTTCATTTTTTGACCATCCAGAATCTTATCCCGCAAATTTAGGCTGTAGATTTGTGGTAAAGATCCTAAAAGTTTTGTGTGTGTGTTCTGTAGCCAAAATTTACTACAAATAGTTCGGGGTCTTGAACTTTGGTTGCGTTCCAACGGTGTAAGTTTCAATATCATAGCTCAGAATGTAAGTGGATCCCAATGAGGACTCCCTATGTGCAGTGTCCCTAACGAATCCCTATAGGGATGTGTCTGCATCTTGAAACTCCCCAACAAATTTATGCACGGCATCGCGAAAAGATGTTTTTTTGGAGATCCAACAAATTCTACTCGAGAATTTTTACGTAAAAACTCTCAAACGACATTAATCGTCGTTCAATATTCGAATGAATTTCAGGTGAAGCTCCCAACATGGAGCCTCTTTATCAATGTGGTTGGATCTGCGAACATCCAAACAAATTTGCGAAAGAATTGTGTCCGAATAGACAAAGAGGGAAATCAATTCGATCTAATTTACTGAAATGGAATGTTGGGAAACTGCTTATATATGCCAACAGCACTAGGATTACTTTGATACAAGTCCTCAAAACAGTCAGATGTACTGATAGTCAACATTGCATAAACATACCGAGTTCAAAGTATTCTCTACCGATACATCAACCCTAATAGCAGAACTCGTTTTACCCTAAAAAAATCGATGTTATTCCGCCGAATAAAAACCTAATCTTCGCTCACGATCACACCCAGATGCAACTGGAGGAAGTGGCGCAGAGTAAAACACGCGAAACAAAAAATTGGCGCCTCACGTGAGCTCGGAACTCTTGCAAGGTGTTTCTTTTTAAATGTTTTCAAACAATTTTCCTCGAACTGGACAGCTTCTCGAGCACGTGAGAGTGCACTTAAATTTTTGCACGAGTGGAAGCTTCGTGAGACTGGACGAGCGTAAAGAGAGCTGTGCGAGGGTGCTTGTTTTATGAAAAATGCCTAGTTTCATAAAAATTCCTGTATACATATCTTGCGATGTTTTCTCACTTCGTCTTGATGAGGAGAAGGAAGCGTGGACTCTTCATTCGAGGGATTTCTTTGGCTCGTTCTCGTTACACATTATTTCTGTCTCTGTCTCTCTCCATCTCTCTCTACCTCTCTCTCTTGGAGCTTGATTCGCTCGTCTAGACACGTAATTGAAGAAACAAAGAGGCTGAGCAATTATGCTCACAATTACGCCTATACGCATGGAACATATACATTGAAGGATCTCATAAGGGCGGGGTAAAAGTATGGCCGCATCCTCCGCCTTCTTCCTTTCCCTTGTATTCTTTCTTCCCACATAAACGCACACACACACATAATACATCTCCGCCACCGAGAGGCATTTTGATTAAATTATAACTGAGGCACTCATAAAGCTGTCCGCTAGCATCAAACCAGAGACATGCTCGGGCGGCTAGTACGCCTCGAGGTTCAACTAGTGTGCGCAACGTTGAAAGCATCACAAGGCACCAGAGTGGGGAATCGTGTCGATGAAGATGGCTACCGGAAGTGCGCTCCTGCAAGTCAAATGAGACAGGGAGTCGCGAAAAAAACCCCATCGCTACACACTTCCACCGCCATAAACAAATAAAATGTATCAAATTAAGGGGTAACGGCACTCTAGGATTTTGAAAAAATCGTTTCTTCGGCTTGAAAAATGCTATAGGGTCATAAAAACAATAATCAATCGTGTAGCGAATTTTATTTTTTAATATTCAATTATCGATTTATACAAATTGGAAGGACGGATTACTCGAACGCATGGATCGATTTGCAATTTTGATAGTAGATTCACGATTACATTCTCTATGGGAGAATGTAATCGTAATCGGGAGAAAGAATATTTGATTAGGTGTTAACTTTTTTTATAAACAATTTACTGCTTATTTTTTGGACAAAAAATTGGTTTATTTCGTTTAAAGTGCGCCATTTTTTTCAAAATTTGATACAAAAACAGTCTGCGTAGTCTCATTGCTAATAATATATAGATTATAATTTTTTTGGTTTTTGTTCCAGGTTACTTTATGACAAAACCGTGCTCCCATGAAGCTATTTGTAAAAAACACGTTTTTCAAAATGGACTCTGTAACCGCCATTTTATATGAAAATTATAATAATATTTTTAAAAATAATTTTATATGCGTTAACTAAACTCACTCAAAAAATCCTATTCCTTTTTTCATACTACCAAAATAAATTGTTGAAGTTAGGCCTTACTTTCTGCCGCCAGAGTGGTGTTATTCCTTTAACGGGCCACATCTACTTAAGTGGGACAAAAAATTGCATTTTCCAAAAAAAGATTCATTTGATAGTATCACCTTTTAGCTCCCTGAAAATGTTATTCAAATATTCCTAAAATTGAATGAGCGTCAGCATCTAACAGTCGGCCAGGCGAATGGTAGCGGCACCATACTTCGAACTTTAAACGCGTTTTTCTCGAAACCCTATTTTCAAAGTCGGTGGACATGATATCTCGAGACCCACTTGATGAAATGTTTCCAAATTCACAGGAGATACGACGAGAAACATTTGAAGGTCATTCACGATCTCATTTTCTAAAAATCGATTTTTATTTTTTAATGGTTACGTAAAAATGACCACTTTTTTCATAGATTTTGTATGCTCGAGTTTCACTTCGTCGCCTGGTTGTCAAAAAGAATGATATAAAAAATCGACGATCGCCAACGGCTCGTATTTATTGTTAACTTGAATGAACTCCCTGGTTTTCAGATTTCGGGTGGATCTTTTAAGCTGGAGAGTGTCCACCGCCAATCGTTGTGAAAGAAAATTTCGTCTAACAGTGGCCATGTTTTTGGTGGTTTTCTGTATCTTTTGGTGATTTTATTTTAAGGATCTTAATATATGTACCTTTGTATTTTTAAAAAATGGAAATTTGGCGATGTAAATTCTTGCCCACTTTCGTTCTATTCCCCTGCCAAATAAAAATACCAAATAAATAAAAGATTAAAAGTTGGCGATTTAAATCCGTCTCCACTTTCGTTCTATTCCAAATACTCCTCCCCGCATCCTCTAGTACAATACAGAAAGTTCCTCATCACCTTACAAAAAAAATGTAAAAAACAACATCTCGAACGAAATCCTACAAGTTTGCAAAAAAACGTGCATGAAAATGATCGATTGCTTGAGGAGTAGCAACCACTCGAACCGTCGATTAAAACTTCTGCTCTTTGGTGCGCGCTGAATGGAGAAAAAAAACGCCAGATCGCGAGCTCGCGAGGGCTATCCGATGCTATCGCGAGGAACGGGATTAATCAGCCTTTTTTACTATACGTCAATTCCCCATCGCCGTGCGGAATTGAACGTACACGTATTTTGCACGAATGTCCGTATACATGCGTATGCTTGTGTACGGAGACTCATCTGCGGAATAAGCGCGAGTTGCAAAAAGTTCCTAGCTTGATAATTGCAAACCTGTGATTTGATGCAGCAGCTTTTTTAAATCCCATTTTTATCGTATATTCCGGTAGAGGATTTCCTAGATCTGACAGACGTGTAGACGAGACGCTGCGCTGCGCTTGCTCGGTGAATCTGTGTGTTCCGCGGGAAGAAGAAAGGCGAGAGAGAGGGGTATGTTATCCATGTACGTTTGTGAGGACGTATGGGATGCGCGTGAGATCCTATTAGCTCGTAAAGAAGAACAGGATGAGAAGAGGTGGAAAACAAACCAGGTAACTTGTGCAAATACCCATACACACATACATATATATATATATATATATATATATATATATATATATATATATAGGATAGGATATTCCAAATTTGTTATATCTATGTGATGTTACCTACAGCACACCTGGCTATTGCGAAGCAGGTCCCGGATTTTTTTAAAGCGCACACCAGTGTGACGGGTCTAAAAATCGATTTTTTTGCATCTTCTCAAAGTATACATATTCAGGAATATTTGTCACATTTTCAAGTTAAAATATTGAAAATTTACCAAGTCACGGATGATTTAGTGCGTTTTCGATTTTCAATTTAAAAAAACCCAATCTTCCGTAATTGCGGCAACTATCGACGCACGTAACCCCTCTTTCTACTTATTATTCTTTAAGTTCCCGAAAATAAGTAAAAATGTCACCAAAATTACACTTTTTTAAACACCTGCCAATTTGGGAATTTTTTTTCGAAAAAGGCTGCGTACACCGAGAACTGCATTTATATTGATTATAAAACTTTTTAATTTTTTTTTTCAGATCAACCATTGTCAAGTTGTCGATTCGACCGTTGAACCACATTTTTTATACAAAGGCTTCTAAGATCCTTTGCTATACCTAGATAACGTTGTGAATTTCAGATACCTAGATAACGATACCTAGATAACGTTGTGAATTTTCTTTTTTTTTTTTATAAAAAATTACACAAAATAAGTTTAATGTATGCTTAAAATCATACCTTTTTTCCAAATCTCAAATAAATAATCTTCTTGACAAAAAAATCGCAAAAAACGACTAATATCACGCCTTCATATAAAAATCCTTACATTTATCCTACGACGATTTTCAGGACATGAGGGTTACTCAATGTTGAGTACGGGGATAATTGGCTACTGTGAGGATGGCTCTCGAAGTCTTCAAAATCACCTTTGCTCATTTATATATATGTCTGTGTGTGTGTATATGTATATGTATATGAGTGAATCATGGATGTTGAGAGAAAGATGGATGAGAGTGGACGAGGAAAATGTTTCCGAGGGAGATAGAGTTGAGACAACGCGGAATAAGAAACGACGCCGTAAAGCTGCCAGTACAGTCGTTGGCTCGTACAGACTTTATTCCCCGTGCGCCCATATACATGCCGGGCACAGACTCGAGATAGGTGCACACGCGTTTTGAAGAAAAGAGATTCGAAAAAAAAAAGGAGCGCACCGTCGAATACTCAGCGGAGTGTGACCGGCGAGTATCAGATGCATGCGCGCGCGCGCGCGCGCGTGTGTGTGTGTGTGTGTGCGTGTGTGTGTGTGTGTGCGTGTGTGCGTACGTGTGTTGCATTGTGCTGCATCGACGAGCGATAAAAGTGCAGTAAGATAGTACACGGTATGTCCGATAATCAAGCTGGTAGGCTAGGTAGGATATCACGGTGTGTTTCAGCGTGCGCCTTTAATTGCTTCGGCAAGGATCGCGGGAAATCATTGCACTTTATATTGGCTGAGTCCAAAGGCGCGGTTCTCTTTGTACAAAGATCATTATGGTCTCTCTCTCTCTCTCTCTCTCTCCCTCTCTCTCTCTCTCTCTCTCTCTCTCTCTCTCTCTCTCTCTCTCTTGCTCTCTATCTTTCTCGCTGTCTCCCTCGTCCTTTAGTTTGCCATTTCGTAGGGTTTCGTATGAGTTTTAAGCATTGATTTAGTAGGATTTTGTCTTACCCGAGACTCCTGTATTTATTATTATATTTACTGTTTGTATTTGTTGTTATATTTTTTCGTTTTTATTTGTCGTTATATTTATTCTTGTAACCATTTTTTTTTATTTTTGTATCCCTTTACATTTTGAAATATATTTCTTTGTCATCGACCCTTTATATCAGTGACACTGACAGTTCTGTAATAAACCATCTAAGTTCTCACAGAATCCCACATTGGAATTCAATACTTTTTCAAATCAATGTCGCACAACGACTACAAACCGTTCTACGGTTTTTTAGTGCAATCGAAACAAAGCAGATGGCGTTAGTGGATTGACAATTTGTTTGAAGTTCACTTATCGCGAAGATTGCAACATTCGAGTGTCGTGAAGTTTTCGAAAATCGTACAAAATATCAAAACGAGGATCGGTGTGTGAAAAATGTGGCGTGGCTTTGGGCTGCAACGAACAAAACAACTGCTTCAAAGTATTTCGTACACCGTAAAGGAATGTTACGACACAATGTAACATGTCTGTCGCACTCCCTTTGTTGCTTTGTGACTAGACCCCGATTATTTTTCAACGAGTAAATAATACGTGTTTGCTTTTATTTATTAAAACGTACCATGAAGTCAACTATTTTCAAATATTTACGTTGCTGAAGTATGTTAACAGAGAGCACTAACATTTGCGATGGATCAATAGTGATTGAAGTAGCGGCATATTGAAGATGTCAATTAAGCCATCTCTCTCTCTCTGTCTCTTTCTTTTTCTCCATATTTCGATCTTCGTGCACCCACAAAAAATTATCTGCCCGTGGAAGCAGATTAGAGATCGCGGGCCGGCGAATCACGCTCTCGAGGAAATGCCCAGCTGGGCAAACATCGTACAAGTACAACGGCGACGACGAAGTCGGAGAGCACACGACTGTAACGACAAGCCGGGAAAGTTGGAGAAACTTATTTCAACGAGAAACTCCCAAAACGTGTTTGCGATGGAAAAATATTTGCTCGTCGATCTGCTCGATCAGCAATGGGCATATTTAACAGGAATTTCATCAAATTGCGGTTTATCATCGTCTTTCCTTTTTTTCACCAGCCCCGAAGAATTTCCCGTTGCGAGACTCCGAGGTCTGTTTCCCGGAGGGTGAACGACATTCGACGGTATTTCCGGTAGCAACAACCGGAACAAAAAGAGTGCAATCGTGCCAAAGACTCTCATCATCGTCGTCTGATCCTCATCGAGCTCTTCCCACCTTCCTACTCGTCGCTGTACCGTATCATCCCCCGTCGCAAGGTTCATCTATTTCGCGGTGAGAGCTTTTCATCGCGCGAATATCGAGGAATTTGTCGCTCGAGTTGAGTCAAGCCGAGCGCGAGGACATCAAAGGAAGCTTCGACTTGCGATATCCGGGCTCTTTTCTTCACCCTTGAGAAGCATGGACGAGCAAAAGGATCGCGAGGAGCAACACCAACGATACTTCGTCCTTGAGGTCGTACCTCCGCCGTGTTCCTCATTTTAAAACCTCTTTATAAATACGCGTGTCTATATAGGTATACAAAAAGGCTTCACCTTTCACCCTTCTGGCTTTTTCTCCACAGGACCACCGTAATAATAATTTATCATCCCTCGCTCGAAGCTCGTCCCGCTCGTAATGAGAGGCCCGATATCATGAACTTGGAAAATTAGTGCTTTGTTTAAAAATTATCCGCCCTTCGGCCCTACCGAGCCGGTAGGTCTCATCCTCGCGTGTTTACGAAAGTTCGAGACTGCACGGCGTCGAGGAAAGCTCGCGAGGCTGCGAGAGATACGAGTGGAGGGAAAGGAAACTCGCCCTTAACCGAGCGCGACTGAAGCGTCAAGGGCCGATGAGCTTTCGCATAGTTCGGGACAAATTAACAACCGACCTATACACCAACCCGGCCACGGCTACTTCATTTTTGTTCCTCTCGACTTGCAGCCCTTCTTCTCCTTCCCCCCACCCCTGGAACAATGAGAATTTCCTCCGGGAAAGCTGCGCAGCTGTATCTCGTAAATATTGCAACTCGCGATACACCGCGCCCTGCCTTTTCCTCTAGACGAACGATTTATATCCGTCGCGCTCGATTAATCAAGCCTGCGTATAGGAGAGCCCGCGGTGATTTTAATGCCACCAGTTTTTACGTCCGTAAACGTAAGCTCAAACGAAATCGTGAAATATCGAGGTAGAAAAAAACGCTGCCCTCTGCCTTGTGATGCTGGTCACTTTGGTCATCGGCCCTTTTTGTCGTCGTCTTTTTTCATACTTTCTTTCGCACTTTCTTTTCGAGCCTACCCTATCCACCCCTCGTTCATCAGCTGGCAAAGAGTATTCCATTTTTTAGTCGCGCACGAGGCGCGTGCTACTCGTTTCGGAGATATCTATGCCGAGGGCGGAGGAATATTTTTAAAAAACTGCGTACGAGCGTGACAGTTTGGAACTCCCGTTGCTCGCCATCTGGACTCAATTCATTCAGATGCCCCGCATGTGAATATCCACGCACACTAGGGTGGCAAAAGTTTGAGCTGGATTTTTTTTCACTTTTCTCACCGTCAAATTGTCTATTTTGAAGAAAAAAAAATTGCCGCGAAAACTGCGAGCGGTCAGAAAATATTTAGAGGTTGCTCAAGCCTTCCAAAAATTCAATTTTTTATCAAAAAATGGTTTTTCTTTTTTCGTTCACTCCTCACCCGGGGATTTTGCGCTTTATCATTTTTTAAGGGGTTAGGCCACAGTAACAGGTACAAAATCATGTGTGAATTTAACAATTTTTTTTCGTATGAAAAAGTGATTCACTCATAAAATTAATTATACATCTATTTAGTATGAATATCAAGCTCCTAGAAAATAATTTTTTTTTTTCGATGTACAAAAGGGCCGACTACTAATATTCTCTTTTGTTATATTTTTTTTCCAATTGGCGTGACAAATAACTTCATCAATTTGCACTCGATTTACTTCAAATTCAAAAGTTATGTCCCTAATCGCATTTCGTAGAGAAGTACGTACGGAATTTCTGATTAATCGAAAACTCTTAATTTTATGAAACATTTTAAGTTTCAGTGAAACTTTTCACTGAAAATTCATTTCTTCAGTTCAAATACCTACAACTTTTGCATAAAACAACATTTTTGCAATTCCGTACGTACTTTTCTATGTATTCTAATGTAGATTGACGAGAATTCTTGTTTTTCGTTCTAGCCAAGAAATTGTGAATGCTAAATGTCACGTCATGGAGCGCCTAAAAAAACGATACCAAAATAAAATATTAGCAGTCGGCCATTTTATACATAAAAAAAATATATATTTTTTCCAACAGCTTGATATTCATACTAAATAGATGTGTAATTATTTTTACGAATGAATCACTTTTTCACACGAAAAATGTTTGTTAAATTCGCACATGATTTTATACCCGTTACTGTGGCCTAAGCCTGAAACAAACAAAACGAGCTCAAAATATCCTTTTTCCCATATGCATTCAATTTGACTCAAGCTTGCGAAAAAGTGTCCGGAGGAACTTTCGATATAAATATATCCCATCAAGGTGAAACGAATTGGATCCACGCCGGTTCCATACAGTCCGCCGCGTACAAAAATGCTCTGACGCGTACACGAATGCCGCACGCGTGTTTGTATAACCGGCATACGCGAGGCATATCGGGGAAAATTCTTCGAGCGACGCTCGCCCATTTTCGTATGTACAGATGTGTATTTGGTGTATAGGCGAGATATGCACACACTGCGAATATCACTGCAGGCGTGCACGGCGAGAGAACTCGGGCGAGTGCGATTCGGGGATTCGAAGCCCGTCGGGAATGTCCCGCTCGTTAATAAGAGCACGATTTCGTGGGCGAGAAACGCGCGGCTAAGGAAGAAGGGAAAGAGAGCGCGGATGTAACGAAGACACTTTCAGCCTGCGCGTGTGCTCCTCTTTGCCTCGGTTGATCGGCTTCCGCGGCATGATCTTCGCACGGGAACGATCCATATATAATATTATATTGGTACCGCGAGTGCGTTTCCAAACTTCCCAAGAATTCTTGAGGCCAGCATACTTTCATCAATTTCGAATGCACCGCGTCACAGCAGTGCGACCTCGATGATGCCGATTACCGTCGTATACGTATACAGGGTGACAATTCCAACGTGGCCATGTGTTTTTTTCATCGTCTCGTGCGAAAATTTCGCTATGGAAAGAATTATATGATACCCAACATTGTTGAATTTCGCTGGAATGCAACGAAAATAAAAAGTTTATTTTTTTCCTTAATTCTTCAAGTTCTTCAAATTGGGACTGTAGATTTCTTATGAGGATCGTACGAAATGCTCTTCGAAAGTGTTCCTCGTAGCCCAGAATTGCCAAAAAAATCGGGCTAGTAAACTTTCGTTGCATTTCACCGATGCAAATTTTGGTATCCTGATGTTCAATAATTTTCCGACTATTTTTCGGAACATAAAATTCACCGTATTTTTGTGACGAGTGATGTTTTCCAAAAGAATGGAGCATTCCGGAAAAATAGCAAGGTTCCATTTTAAATTTAGCAAAGTATCAAGATTTTATTTTACATTTAGCGAAATATAAAAATTCCATTTGAAATTTAACAAATTATCAAAATTCCAGTTCAAATTTAGCAAATTATCAAAATTCCATTTCAAATTTAGCAAATTATCAAAATTCCACTTAAAATTTAGCAAAATATCAAAATTCCATTTCAAATTTTGCAAAATATCAAAAAGCCATTTTGAATTTAGAAAAATATCAAAATTTCATCTCAAATTGAGCAAAATATCAAAATTCCATTCCAAATTTAGCAAGATAATGAATTCCGTATACGAAAAACTACTTAGAAAAGTTTTTTTAAGAATATAATTCAATGTCGCGACCTTGATAATTTTTTTCTCAATGATGAGATACGCAAAGAAAAGTTTTCCAGAGGTGTTAATTATTTGGAATTCAATTATCCTGCCGTACGCAGCAGGGAATTTTAATTTTTTCCCAAATGCTTGATTTTTTTTGGCAAATACTCATCACAGAAATACACTCAAATTTTTTTTTCGAAGAGTTCTTCAAAATCAATGTAAATCATATTTTTCTCAACCGCTAAATTTCTGCCTAAGAACCTTTAAGACAAGTAGCCGCGTTATAATTGTCACCCTGTACATAAGAAGGATCTCAAAAGCATTTCGTTCCGTCTCAAAGGCGTACGGACTTTCCGCCTCGTTTCATTGACGATACTTGCCACGTGTACGTATGAATGCGCGTGTCGTGGCTCTCGAGTCGTCAAAAACGATAATCGGAATCCTCGTGTTGCAGTGCCCCGCCACGTAGTATGCTCGATGACGCGAATTAATTTGGTCGATACATTGTCCGACCCTCCTGAACCTGTTCCTTTCGATCCAGCTGCCCCCTTTCCCCGCCGGGACAATTCTTTCCTCGCGAATACAAAGTACTATAGCAGAAATATCGCGATCTCATTCGATGAAAATCAGTGCAGGGCTTTTGATTTTAAGGGGGTATAGGTTTTCCCGGTTCTTTCGATGAAGTTGCCTCGTTTCGATGATGGATAATTGTTCACACGAGAATTTCGAGCATTGGAAACAGCGAGATTTATTTGGGCGAGAATCAGAGAACGCCGCTGGATTTTAAGGGGATTTGTGTTTTCAGAAAAAGATTTGCATGGTGCAATTTTTCCAAGACTTGAGATAATTGAATAATTTTTTGTAAGGTGGATAATTGTGAAAAATTTGTGGGGAATTTGTGATGAATTAATTTAAGGGAAATTGGTGAGAAATGTTTAATTTAAAGGGCGTGAGAGCTTTGTTGGTGGCGGTTTAACTTAACAGGAGAACATCGTTGGAATGCAACGGAAATGAATATACTCAAGTACCTTTAATTTTCTTTGGCAGATTCTGCCTACAAAAATCCTGCAACCATTTTTTAAGATCTACAATGTAAGTCTATAAAAAAAAGATCTTTTATAGTAATAAAAATATAGAAAATAAAATGTAAAAAAAACTTTCGTTGCGTTCCAACGATGCAAACTTCGACACCATGGACTGTATGTGGATGAGCATTTTTCTGATAATTTAGCATTGATAAGAAGAATGACAGCAATTTTTTAAAAATACTTTCAAAATTTATGACACAAAATAATTTTATGCAATGTAGAAAATTCCCTATTGCTTCCACCCTGATTCGTTCTGCTATCGCAGCTGACCCTATGAACAAGTTTGTTTTTTTTTTCTTACCCAAAGCTTCCTCCCCGAAGAAGCCAAAACGATTAAGAGACCTACTAAAAATCGAATATCCTGTTTCTTTTTCTAAAATCAAGAAACATTTTTACAGCGAACACACGCGTCGCGCCTTCATCCCCGGATCGTTCGGGCACTTCCGAAATCGACAATTCAATCGACCCAAATGGTGACCCACTCGTCGCCACCTAACAAAAGCGTTATCGAGTGAGCAGACCGGAAGTCGGAAGTTGCACGTGAGCGGGCGTTTGTTGAAGCCCGCGAGCGCGTGTGTATGTGGATCAAACGATGGTATGTGCCTCTAGTGGAGATGCTGCATTATCACCCGACTGAACTTGCCACGGTAAGCGTTTAATCCACGCTAGGGCAAACTTTGCTGCCTCTATATTAACTCACTTTGTGCCACGCGGTATATGCCGGGAGGTACGGTTAACCTAGCCCGCGACTTGGATGCTCATCGAATTAACCCTTAGGTGCTATGTGCGCCAGATGGAGGACCTCATCTTGGCTCCGTCCCTGCGCGACGTCTTCTTCACGGTGGACTTCGAGGCGTTTATAAATTACGTGACGCAAAATTTCCAAATTTTACCCCCCCCCCCCCGATTCTTGATTGATCCCATCGCATTCTGGACGTCGAATTTTCAAAACAAAATGTATAGATATACAGAATGAGTAGATATTCAAACAGTACGAATCTTATCTTAAAAAAGTATAATTCGCTTGAAAAAGTATATCTCAAAAATCGATTCGAATCACATCACTGAAAATCAACTTTAATTATCGTTTGTTATTTATTGTACTGCACTTTGACATAATATGACCACAAACGTACACGCTCGCGAAGCGTGCAGGTTACGTCTCAACACGCCGAGTTTTTTCTCATGACTTTTCACATATATTTTATACGAACGTGGCAAGAATTCTCAAACGGCGTCGATCGGGTGCAGTGCAGTGCGGAATCCAATTGGATCCCAATAAGGACTCGCAATGTGCGGTGTGCCTAACAAATCCCTATAGAGAAGTGGATGCATCTTGGGGCTCCCTATCAAATTTTTGTGCACGGGATCACGAAAGACTTATTTTTTGGAAATCCAACAAATTCCGATGGATAATTAAGAAAAAAAGTTCTCAAATCCCTCAATCGGGAAATCGGACGGAATCCACTTGGATTCACTTAAAATTCGGCCTAAGCATAATTGATGACATTTTCGATCGTATGACAAGATGGTTTTTCGATATCTTTATCCGCTCATTAATAACAAACGATAAAAGTTGTTTTGTTGGTTTGAAATTGAACTTATTTTTTCTACAACTTTCCTACGTAATTTTCCAAATACCAAAAAAATATCCACTTTGATGACAGTTTTATTACCACACTAATAGCAGTGGTGAGCAAGTGAAGGAAAGTTCTAGAAGCGTCTTTTATCACATAGCAATGGTTCGGAGAAAAAAAAGGCTTCAGCTTATTTCACACCACCTTTACTTGAATGACGTTGAAGCTTGCATCGTTGGAATGCAACGATTTTTTTAGTTCATTGTTATTTTCTTTATTTTTATCATTATCCAAAGCCATTCTCTTTGCAAATTGAGATCGTGAATCTCTTATAAAAATACGTAAAACGTTTGAGGGATTTGGACGGTCAAAAACGGCCAAAAAAATTGGAGCTATCAAAAAGAATTAATTTTTGGTTGCATTACAACGATGCCAACCTCAACATCATTCACTTTAATGGATAGACAACAAGCGAAAATGTCGGAAAATTATAGATATCGTCTCAGCATCGTATGGCAACTGTACTAGCTTAAGGACTCTTCTTACTTTGGGCGCTAAAAAACAGTATATTTTCATGAGTTTTTTTGATAGGTTAATATTATAGATATAGATATCAAAATTGTTACAATTATAAACACACTTTCGAAATACATTTAAAAAAATTGTTATGTATCTATGTAACGCAAACAAACTTCGAACGCGTTTTTCTCGAAACAACGTTTTTCGACGGCTTGTTCACAAAATCTTCGAAATTACTGAACCGATCCTTATGAAATTTAAACCACATATTATTTACAAATATAGTTATAGCGCATATCGAGGATGTCTTAAAATTTTGATATTTACTATTTTTTAGCCAAAAACGGTGAAAAAACACGTTTTTTTTTAGAAAAATGGCCGCCTTTTGTTATTTTTGTGTATACCAAAAATCGTATGATATGCGCCATTAACAAACTGAATCTAGAACCGTTTGATTTTTTTGTTTCGGATGATCCATCTAATAGATTGCAGCAACAACGCAGATCTACAATTTTTTGGGACTTTTTTTAACTACTATTTTCGTCTATAAATAGTGACTTAAATAAATAAATGATTTTTTTATGTGTTTCGAAAGTCTATTTGTTAAGGGGTTACCCCCACTTGCGATTTTGAAAAAATCGATTTTTTTATTGCATTTTTTGGAAGTATAAGTATCTGAGAATATGTCCGGAAAATTTCAAGTTTAATCCGAACAAAATTGACTGAGATATGAGCGTTGAATGAGAATAATCCGTGAATTGAAGAACTGAAATTGAAACTTTAGACGCGTTTTTCTCAAAATGGCATTTCTGAAGTCGGTGATCAAGATTACTCGAACACTAATGAACCGATCTTTTTGAAATTTTGCAGGCTTATTTAATACATAAAAATGTAGTCTTTAATCGTTCGATTTTTTTTTTCGAAAAAAAATCGCCGTTTTATAGCCAAAAAACGGCCATTTTTTTCGTTAAAATCGAACCATTAACTTTGACTGTCCGCCACCATTTTGTGAAAAATGAATATTTTTTAAAATCCTTCGATTAAAGACTAGTTTATACTTATATTTGACTAAATCCATCCGCACTTTTTTTTCAGATGATCCACTTCGCCGCAATGTTGGTCACCGCAAACCGTGTATTTAAAAACATTATTTCATTGACGGCCACTTGCCACTAAACAATGTAATATTTTTCAATAAAAAAATTACTGAAAGTTCTTCAAGATGTGTTCTTTAAGATGGTATATCGATCGATTAAAAAAGTTTTGTAGTTTTATTAAAAAAATTTCATGAAAAAGGCCTTTTTTGCGCTACAAGTGGGGGTAACGCGTTAAGTGTCACAGCTTTTATATCAATATCTATAATATAAACCTATCAATAAAGCTCACGAAAATAGCCCTTTTTAGCGTCTAAAGTGAGACCCCTCAATCTCAGCCTGGAAAAAAACGATTCCACAGCTACCGACGGCAATTTTATAGTATTAAAAAGATCTATAATGTATTTTCACCCGTAGTTGTCAGTTATAGAATTCTTTTCGATCTTGAACAGTCACGTACAATCCAATTGTTGATTAGTTTTCCGTATCTTTTATACACACACACACACACACACACACGCACGCACACACACACACACATATATATATATATATACACGTTAGTAAGCGTACATATAATAGTCCGAGAATCTTGAAATGTCGCGAGTGCGTCGAGTTGTTGAACTGATGGATCGTAGCGATGCCGAGATTTAATGGTCGCTGATGGATATGCGCCGGGGAACTCGCCAGTCCCGCGCGGATAACAGATTTATTGCTAATCACGTAAGTGAATCGCCGCGGTCATTGTACACTTGGATTTACCGCTCGCGCACTGAACGAAATTGCCGCCGGTATACCTATGTGCAAAGCGAGACAGACGGAACGCAGAGATCGGAAAGCCGCGACGGCTGGCGCGATCATGAATACTTGGCATACGCAATCTCGTATTCCTATGTGTGTGTGTGTTTCGTGTGCAATGATATTAACATCATTACGCGACCGTTTAATATTATTCGTACACTTTTCATTTCACTCTCGCGGTCCGGAACGTGTTGGAGGTGATCTAACCGACAAAAAAAAATAGAGTGACAAAAACGAGGAACGAAAGCGAGCAATCGCGAATCTCGAACCAACGGCGATGCAAGCGCGCGTATTTTATCTCGGGATTTCGGTCCAGCGGCCATAACGGAGCGCCGTGTTGCTCGCGCGGTTCCAAAGATGACCGGATAAGCCAGGGATACAAATGGTTGCTCCACACTGATGGTTTCCGCGGGGCGAATATAGACCGCTGTCAACTCTCGTTTGGCGTCTATATATATATATATATATATATATATATATATATATATATATATATATATATATATATATATATATATATATATATATATGTATGTATGTATGTATGTATATGTATATGTATATGTATATATGTGTGTCTATATATATGTATATCGCTACACAAATTTTCGTGTTCGTATATGCCCATATGGGACGAGAAGTGCGAAATCGCATAGTCACAGGCATTTTTCAACGAAAAACCCTCAGAGAGAGGAAGAGAGAGAGAGAGAGAGAGAGAGAGAGAGAGAGAGAGAGAGAGAGAGAGAGAGAGAGAGAGAGGGAGGGAGGGAGGGAAAGCAAAAAATACAGAGGGACCGACCCTTAACTGGTAACCTCGAGAATGGTACCGGTATGGAAATGCGCATCGAGCAGATCTCCACAGTTCGCCGAGTTCATTTTAATGCTTTTCTTTTTTCAAAAGCCCGCTTTGTGTCGAGCGGGCTCTTCGCAATCGAACGCTTACCTTCTGACACACATACATATTTATATATTTATATATATATATATATATATATATTTGGATCTGGCTGCATGTTAATTTCCGTACGTGTTGTCGCGAAGTGTAACTTCTGTTTATCTTCGAATCTGACCAGTGTAACTTATCGAACGTGGCTGGACCACCTATCTATTTAGGTTTAGTTGGCATGTACCTATATTTATATATAAACTGACACTGGTGGATGGACGACCGGAGTTCGGCGCGGGCGGTACTTTGAGTTAAGCAGCGTTGTGCATGGCCGGTACTCGGAGCGGTGACCGTCGAGTCGTGCACAGTTCATGCACACTGGCGCATGAACCAGTTCACGGAAGGTCAATGTTTCTGAGACCTCCGTGTAGGAACTTGAGTGAAACGTCTGTGCACCAGAGAGTCAGAAGAATATGGGGCCGTCTATACCGGTACGGGTTTTCCACAGTTTCCCCGTACCCGGGGGACATGAGGTATAGCGTAGATTAAGGGGGCTGTGGACGCAACGGATGCTAGGTTAGATCAGCGGAGTGCGGTCAGAAAAGGGTCGATTGGATCAGCGAGTGGTTGGAAAGGCTTCAATGGGGAAGGGTAGTACGCAAAAAGCCGCAAGGGTATACGTCGGTACTCAGGAAATTATATATAAATTAACGTTATATTTATTTATTATATTTATATACAAAAGGGTAATACATAAAAAGCCGGAAGGATGTACGTGGGAACTCAGGAAATTATATTTATATGTAAATTAACGTTTATATTTATTATATTTATATCTAAAAGGGTAATACATAAAAATCCGAAAATACTTTGGAACTCAGAAAATTATATTTATATATAAATTAACGTTTATATTTATTTATTATATTTATATACAAAAGGGTAATACGTAAAAAGCCGTAAGCATGTACGTGGAAACGCAGAAAATTATATTCAGATTTGTGTATAATTATAATTTGAGAAATATAACATATATAAAATATAAATATCCATTTGTGGATGCATATATATACATATATAATTCGAAATATTACGCTGCGCCCTGCCAATGCAGGTAAGCCGTGTGCCTCTTGCGCAAACGTCCTTTTGTCGTCGTCCGGAATCGTCGTTTGATCTTTCGCTTGCAGATTTTTGGCGAGCTTATATCTAGACGATTTTCGAATGTACTCGAATGCATGGAATGGCAGTGCCAGACAATTTTCATTCCTTTGAACGTTCCAGACTCTCGATGTGTCAAGCTGCGATTTATAATGTAATGGGTTTGAGAAATCGGCACATTCCTAGAACGCTTAAAATATCGTGAAATATATATCTATATATGTATAATATTTAAATGTCGTCGAAAAAGTCATTGCACTCGGTCGGATCGTCATTCAAAGCGACTGTTGAATACTCGAGCTCCACTATTACCACTCCCAAGACGTATCCAATATATCATTGACTTTCCTTCGAAGACACACAGCGGCAGACAGGAGAGAGAGAGAGAGAGAGAGAGAGAGAGAGAGAGAGAGAGAGAGAGAGAGAGAGAGAGAGAGAGAGAGAGAGAGAGAGAGAGAGTATTCAGCGATTTGAGGAATCCAGCGCTGGGCTGAAAGTGATTAAACGTCGGGTTGTCATCGTTCGTCTGATGGAACACGACATTCGGAAGAAGAGTAAACGAGAAAAACGTACCGCATACATGAACAAGTATATTTCGTACCCCGTTGACTCTACTCGCGCGCGCGGGTATATGACAAACGCGTGTCTTTGCAGAGTTAATGAGTTACGGCGACGTGGAACGGACGACAAAGTGTCATATCTGAGAGGAGCTGTCAATGACGCACAGCCGGGGAGCGAATAACGTTTCGGTGACTACCATCGGAGGCGGAATCGCCGTCACTGGGGATTTCCCGAGACACGGAGTACGAAGATAAAGGCGGTCTCAAAATGACCTGACATTTTTATTTATTGATAAAACGTGTTATTTATTTGTAAATTAAGATTTTTTTATTTTCATCTAAAGTACAAATATGGAGGTTATGTGTGGAAGACAATATCCGATAGATGACATAAACGGTATGGACTTGAAAGACATATTCTTTCAACAAGATGGTACAACGTGCCAGACTGCGGGCGGAACGATGCAGTTATTGCAGACGAAGTTTCGTGGTCATTCATTAACATGGTGAATTAGCCACCAACATCGTGCTATTTGACGCTGTTGGACTTCTTTCTCTGGGCTTCTCTGAAAGGAAACGTGTATGCCAATGATCCACAGACCATTCCGGAGCTCAAGGAAGCAATTGGACCCATCATTAATGAAATTAGTCCGCAATTATGCCAAAATGTTATTGAACATTTCGTCAAAAGAGTGAACGTTTGCACATAGGGACGAGGCGACCATTTATCGCATATGGTGTTCCACACATAACCTCCAAGTTTGTACCTTATACCAAAATTGAAATATACCTACTTTTCATATAAATAATACGTTTTATTAATAATAGAAAATATCAAGTCATTTTGAGACACCTCTCAATATACGTCTCGATTGGAAAAAAAAATCATCCGGGGACGAGAACATTCCGAAATTGAGGAAACGTCGCGAAAAGTGACGCTCGTATACGGGTCATTTTCCCGAAATTATCACTTTGCAGGATAATGAAATTTATAAAGAAAAATATTTCATGTTTTGGTTTAAAAACTGCTGTTCACTTCAGTCCTAATCGGACTGGATGGATCACACTGATGTTCCCGTTTCAAGAGACTTATCGTGATCGAAAGAAATCTTAGGGCCAGAGAAACAATGCAAAACTTTTCCTATCAAGTGTTTGCTATCAAGTTTGTTAATATGTTCTGCTTCTTTTTCTTTGAATACTGAACTCGCTATTATTGTTTCAGCTTCTCTCTTCCTACAGGATTCTATTTCAGGCGGGATTCTACTTTGAAACTTTGAAAAGGCTAAATTGGATGAAAACACCCACCTGGAACATGTCGAAGGCATATTATATGGCCCAGGCATCGCTGATTGAGGGTAAGATAATTTTTTCTACGATTTATCACTCACCAAAACTTTAAACGCGTTTTTCTCGAAACGACATTTTCAAGTACCGTGGTCGTGATAACTCAAAAAGTACTGAACCGATCCTTATGAAATTTGGAACACATATTCTATATGTGTGTACCAACCGACCTAACTACAATCAACTTAAAATTTTGATTAGAACTATTTTTTATTGCAAAAAAAGACCCCAAAAAACGCATTTTTTTTCGTATTTTAGCCGCCATTTTGTTAATTTTGCACGTATATAAAATATTCTAGTTAGGTCGGTTCCTGAAGACATACTGAACATGAAACTATTTGATTTTTTTGTTTCAGACCATCCGTCGGGAAGATTTCACGACCACGGCAACGGTACCTGCTTTTCGAGGCGTTGGCTTTAAACATATTTTACGTGTACAAAAAATGAATAAGATACATTAAAATTTTTTTTTATGTACTTAAAGAATGTATTTATTGAACAGTTTAGACCCCATATCGATATCTTCAATAGTATTCCCAGAAAACATTCACGAAAATACCGTTTTTTTCATGGTTTCAAAGTAGAATCCCGCCTCAAGCCTTCATTATCTCCGTTTTTCACCTTCTTTTTTCTCCGGAGCCTTTCTTCTTTCGACAGCAGTTTGGCAATAATTTAAGAGAATGCATTTTTATGTAACCTTATGCATATCCACACATGCGTAACCAAGATGGCGTCACGTTCGTGACACGTTTTTCTAACCTCAAAATCCGGTCATGAGTAGGTGCCTAAAAGTTCCACTTGAACGAGTAAAGAGTGACTTCTTTTATTGAAAAATGATACAGTTAAGAATGACCAAATTTATGACTCCCCTGCCCGTCACGCCACCGCATAACATACAAGGTCTGGAGGGAAAAAAACATAAGCTACAAAAATTATACGATACAATCAGTGTCTTCGGAGAAGTCGATGTAGAGGGCACTGCTCTGGCAAGCATGATCAGCTAGTGTCACCCGTCCACAATATATGAACTGATTTATAACTCTCTAAAGGAATAATTGCGAAAAACGGTTATAAAGTTTCGTAATTTATTGTGAGATACCTATGCTCAATATTTTTTTGGTCATTCTTTGGATAAGTGACTTTTTCGAAAAATGAGTTTGTTTGGTTTTCCGAGCAAACTAAAAAATATAATTTAAGCTTATTTTTCGTAAAAGTCACTTATCTAAAGAACTACCATTTTTTTCAGGGAGGAATTAAATAAACGTTCAATGGTTCCAAGGAATGTTTTCTTTCTGATGTTTTTTCATTTGTAGTGCCTCTTCAGCTGGCTACTCTACATGAAATCTGGATAGTTACACCCCAGAGGAATGATGTTGACACTCAAAACACAGAAAAAAAATATAACGACGATTTTCTGTCAAATCTGTTTTGTAAGTAGATTTCAAAATATAGAAAACTGTTGAATAATTACAAAGTAATGGAACAGCATCTTCCAAAAAAGCCAAATTATATGCAAAATGATCATTTCAAAAGAATTAACGATGATATTGGAGTTTGCATCGTTGGAGTGCAATGAAATTTGTTTTTTCAATTGCCGAATTTCTTTTTTCTTATTTTTTCGCGACAAAAATCCCTCGACGATTTTTCACGTCGTCCCGCTGAAGACCCGCTATGAAAATGTGCGAAAATAATTCTGCATAATAATAAGGATGAGGAAATATAAATACGAAAGAAAATATTCGTTGCATTCCAACGATGCGAGCTTCAATGCCATAAAAAACGTCGGTTTAATATTGTCAGGTTCAATTCAAAAAGTGTCGATTGACGAGTGAGAAAAAGTGTGTAACGATCGATCGACGTCGCGAGACAAGGACGAAGGGTGTCGATAGTACGAGGGATACTAGTATGTAGAACAATTCTTGAAACCTTATTGGAATTTAATAGGGACAGCTCGATGCGCTTTTTAATGCGGTGCCTCCATTGTATAAATTATTTTTCACCGTGGCTCTCTCTCTCTAGCGTAAAAGGTAAGTAACTTCACTCTCCTCCATTCTGGTCGTGATAACTTATACTTTCCGTTCGCGGAGCGAGAACGCGCGCCCGGTGCGGTTCCAGTCCGAGCTCAACGCGACGACAAAAAGCCAAGAATTGCCAGGCTCAAATCACCGTGTGTGTGTGACTGTGTGTTCATCTTCAGGCTGGAAGACCCCGTTAGGTTCGCCCGGAGGATTCTTCGTGGTAAATCGATCAAACGAGGGAGAGAACGAACGAGGAATGCATAAGTGATTATTTATTCTCACGAGTTTTGCGAGACTAATAGCATGTGAGGATAGCCTCTGTACGCTTTTGCATTCTCGATCTTACCGGATGAGACGCGGGCCGCTTTATATGCATGGAAACTTCTTCAATTATACGCCGAAGGCTCGTACGCCCCTTAGCGAGATTTCAAATCCGGCCTTTTTCTTATTTTCTCCTTGTCTGGACACTCCACGAGGCGCACAGCCGTTGAAACTCGCTCGAATTGTTTATATCGAATAAAAAATGATGGAATGTAACTTAGCTCGAGTCCGGAATGAGTGGAGCGTGGAAGAAAACATCCGTTAAACAGAAAGATAATTTATGTGTTTTAATTTATTGATTCGACTTAATTGGTGATTTATTCATTCGTTTAAGTAATCAATGAGCACGGGGATAATTTATTAATAAGTCGATACAGGAATGCATTTAAATAATAGATTTAGTTATCAATAAAAAATTTCATGAACTGAATTGATAGGATTATCGATTTGGAATTTATCAATTATTATTTTCGTTCGATTTACTTCAGTGATAAATTAAATGAGAATCGAATTAAAGTCGATGACATAAATTTAGCCGTCGATCAATTAAATTTTATGAGATTGACGTTTGCTTCGTTGGAATGCAATGAAAATGATTGTTTTCGTTACGAAAATCCACCAATACTTTTTTTTAATGGCTTGTTTACAGTCTCATCAATTAAATCTGCAAGAAAATTGTTTGTAAGATAATAAAAATGCGGAAATAAATGCAAACTTTAAGACCATTAAATTTTTCTGTTTGATTTTTCTTCGACTTATCTCATCAACAAGTTGAATGAAAATTGAAGAAGTTGAACTAATTAATACACGAATATCAATTACTTGATAAATGAAAGAATTTAATTAATTGATTTAATCATCAATTGAGATGTCGATAAATTAAATTTAGAGAATTATCAATTACCACTTATGAATTTATCGCTTCCCATTTTATTTTTGTTTGATTTACTTCAATGATGATTCAAATTAGAATCGAATTGAAGTCGATGAAATAAATTGAGCCATCAATCAAATAAGTTGGGCTATTTAATTTTTCTTCGACACTTGTTTCACCAACAAAATGAATGAAAATTGAAAAAGTTGAATTAACGAATACACGAACAATTAATAAATTACTCGATACATGAATGAATTTATTAAATCGATTTCATTATCAATTTAATTGTTGATACATTCATTTTGTACATTTATAAATCATCAATTCACATTAGATATTTATGCAAATTATTTCAATGATAAATCAAATAAGAACCGAATAAAATACGATGTAATAAAATTATGCATCGACCAATTTTTGTTCTAATTAATTTTTCTTCGACTCATTTCACCAACAAGTTGAACCAATGAATACACGAACTATAAATCAATTACTTGACACATCAATACATTTATTTCACGGATTTAATTATCAATTTAATCGTTGAAGACGATTTTTGAAGACGAAATCTTTGAAGACGAAATCTTCTTTGATTTAGCACTGAAATAAATTAAATCAAAGAAGAATCGAATAAAATTCAATTAAATAAATCAATCCACAATTTAATTCATCAACTTAATCCGTCTTCGACTTATTTCACCAACAGGTTTAATGAAGATTGAACAAGGTGAATAAACGAGTACACGAAAAATGAATCAATTACTTGAAACATGAATTCATTTATTTCACGGATTAATTTATCTATCCAATCGTTGATTAATTACACTTATAGAATGATCAATTATTAACGTACATTTTACTTATATCATTGATAAATCAAACAAGAATCGAATAAAATTCGATTGAATAATTTAATTCACCAACTCAATCCTTCTTCGACTTATTTCGCCAAGTTCGACCGAAATTCAATGAAAATTAACTCGACTGAATTTTCGGTCCGTTACCCGAGCATTTTGATTCAAACCAAACACGACGCTCCGATTTTCTCGTTTTCCTCGTTCCGCGAAAACTCTCTCTCTCCTTCCGTTGCACTTTGCCTCTCGTTTTTCTCGCTCCAACGGCAAGGAATTTTACGAGCGTGTACCCGAAGCTCTTAATTGATAAAATGTAACGCGCGTGAACTTGAAACAGAAGCAAATAGTGAATTCAAAGTTGCTCTCGGGAAAAGGCCTTCGGGGACGGAGCGGAGATTGCGCGGGGTATACTCTCGAGTACATCACTTGGATCTTCGGAGTAGCCGGCCAGAAGTCCACTCGACTGAAAAACAATGTCGTCCCGTGCCGTTTCGAGTATTTTATTAAGCCCCTGTTAGAGAAGTTACGAGCCTCCGGTGACGTTTGCACTCGTGTGCACACGTGCACAGACACACTTTTGCATCGAGGAGTTTCCGCCACCGTGCTCGCGAATTCCGTAAGTTGGAACAATCCGACCGACCTCTGGCTCTCAGCCAGCTTGCCAAGGTTTATTATAGTTTTGTTATGACAGCAGGCCGTTACGGTAAATTAATGCTCAAACAAATGTATCTACACCCTTCATACTTTCATTACCGTCCGCGCACGCACTCGCGCACAAAATGTAAGTGCCAATGTACGTGAGCTCGCTCGCCCGTGTGTCCCTGCACGCCGCTGAGTTCACGTTGAATTTAGAGGCCTCTAATTGAATCGGTAAACATCGTAAGTTAGGAGATAAGTAGTCGCGTCGGCGTAAATCACTTTGGCAAGACACCGCTCGATGCGGATCGCTTTGCTCTTGCCCAACATGAGTTTCGACGCTGCGAACGTCGCGCGGGCAAAAGCCGACGAGGATTTTTCCCTCACGGGGATTCAAGTCGTCGTAAATAAAGCGGACGGTTTATTGGAAATTATAAAAGTATGAGAGCACTTGGAAGGGAGCTGCCATTCGTTGACAATGATGGAGCGAATGAAGGAACGGCGTTTAGGCGTCTGCGTTTTGATGTTGCGATGATACTATTTTTTTTCTTTGCGTTCATAGCTTGATCTCAACTTTTAGGTGCAACAAAGAATTTGGGAAAAAACGGTGACGGAGTTGTGATTCTTTTTGCGAAGGGTCACGGTTTTTTTCTCTTTAGATTTTCTGGAAACTGTTTTATGAGACGGTGGAAGAATATTTCGAAAATGATGCTATCGCATCGTTTGAATGCAACGGAAATTATTGTGGATTTTCTTCGTTGCTTTATTTTTATTAGCAGCTAGATTATGTTTTTTTTGCAGGTTTTGGTAATTTTCGGTAATTTTTGTAGTTTAAACGTGATGATAAAAAATCAGCAATACGAGGAAAATATATTTTTGTTGCAGTCCAACGATGCAGGCTTCGGTACCATTGTCGAAGAGTAATCGTTCGATTCACTTAAAATGCTGACAGAGCAAAGTTTACAATATTTATATTCTATTTCTATTGCATATCCGTATTGTTTTCCATACGTTTATCCATTTGTTAATAGCACATTATTAAAGATGTTTTTCATGTCGAAAATCGAACTTTTCACTACAGGTTGCCATTCTCCAATTTTTTTATATTTCAAGGAAGTATCCGATCGTACGAAAGTTTTATTATTATACGAAAAGTACATTTTGCTATTGTTCATTTCCGATCACTTTAGTTAGCAGAAAGACCTACACCGATTGGCCATGCGGCAATTGCAGCACTTTGTTCAAATAATCATAACCTCATTGTTTATTAATATTTTCCACTAGAAAAAAAATCTCAAACTTGGCAATAATATGTATCAATTCTGTGTAAAACCCCGGACTCCTTATCCCAATACTTTCATCAGAAACGATTATTGAATATCGTCCTTTGGGCAACGAAAATGTTTATTTATTCTTTCATTCCTCTACTTTTACCAATATCCAACATACGTACATGCAGATTGAATTTACCGATCTCTAACAGAAAAACGCCCGAGTGATTTTCATTCTGAAATCCTTGTTAAAATTCCTCGTATTACTCCAAGAACAACAAAAAATGTACATTTATAATAATTTATTCGTAAAATCAATATAATCCGTAACAACCCATATCTCCCTAATTTCAATATAACCCGTGTCTAAATTACTGTCCCCGTCACAGGAGCTTCTCCATCACCATTGGGCAATCATAAATGCAAAAAATATATCGGCATATTAATTAAATATCCAAAAATTCGTAAAAACCATATAATGATAAATAATAATAATGATATCAAATATCCACATCTAAAGAATAATGTATTTTGGCACATCAATTTTACCCTACCAAAAGAAATTTTACCAATTTAATACAAAACCAACTGTCATCGCCTCCAACCAATGGCAGTCTTCGACGTCCCAATAGAAACAGATTTGCGATCACAACGCGATGCTTCGATTGTACCATCGATGACTCGCCACAACCGAAATTTTTTCTCCTTCAATTTTCGCCCAGCATTTACAAAATTATAAATCATTCGTAGCCGCAAGTGGATCATAATGTATTCTTCGTTGGGCACCAGAGCGATACGTCATTGTCGTTTAGCCGCTCGTTCGCGACGCCCGTGCCTATCTGCACGGCAGGATCGCCGAGCATATTGCATTCTGGTGCAACGAAGGAGGGCCTTGCATCATAGACGTATATATACATACGCATGTATAAAATACGGTGGACATTGGGCCAGCTTTCGAGCAGCGGAGAGTCCAGCCGACAGAAGCATCAACGCAGTCCCAACACAAGCATAACCCAGTTAGAACGTTCTCAAGCATGGCCGATCCCGACTTCGTTCGAGTTTCTTGTCATGCGCGTCGTTCGCGAGCGCGCACACGAGGGTACGCGCAGCTGGTCGACGTTGCGACAAATCATACGAGTCTGACAAGCGCGGATACGTCCTCACTCTCGTCACCGTATACGTGCCCGGTCCGCATCATCACCGCATGCATCAGCTCGCAAAATGCGTAGCGTCCGTGCACGCGCGATAAACTGTTTTCGACCGATATTATTTATATCGCCCATATTGCTTTCCAGCCAGTATTGTCCTCCAGAACGCTCTTTCCGAGTTGATTTTTTGGATAGAATAACGAAAAAATTTCATTAAAAAAAATACACGCTCTTAAGGCCCTTAGGCTACAGTAACGGGTGAAAATCATGTGTTACTTTAACATTTATTTTTCGTATGACAAAGTGATTCGCTCATAAGATTAATTACACATCTATTTAGTATGAATATCAAACTGTTGGAATTTTTTTTTTCGATGCACAAATGGCCGACTGCTCGAAATCATTTTTTTCCAATTGGCGTGACAAACGACTTCAACAATTTTCACTCGATTTACTTCAAAATTAAAATTTATGTTCCTAATTGCATTTCGCAGAGAAGTACGTACGGAATTTCTGATTAATCGAAAACTTTTCATTTTATCTTCATTTCATTTATTTATTTTATTTTTATTTTCAATTATTTTACACGATCGAAGCAACGATATTTATTTATTTATTGATTTTCAATTATTTTACACGATCGAAGCAACGATACCAATAGAATTCGCCACGTCAGAACCAAAAAATCGCTCAAATCGAACCAAAAAAAAACCTCCAATCCTCAACCCATTTTTTCTCAATTTTATTAAATAATTGCAGTATCGCGACAAAAATGACAGTAATTTGCATCGATGGAATGCAACGGAAAAAAAAAAATCTTTTACTGCCAATTTTTTTTCAACCAACTTCAGCTACAAAAGTCACGTATAAATTTTTACGTATCCTTACTAGAAATTTACAACCTGAATCTGCAAAAAAAAAGGTTTTAAACGATTCTGAGATTAAAGAGATGGAAAAAAAGACTCGTTGCATCCGAACGATGCAAGCTTCATCATCCATACTGTCGTTCAACACTATAACTATCGTTGAACGAAATATTGCTTTTATCATCTTCTTTCGAGATGCGGAAGGACGTTTCGTAATGAAATATCCGGGCTGGTGGAAAGAATTATCGGTTAAGGGTACAGCGTGGAGAAGGGAATGTTGATTCCCGCGCGAAATAAGTATACGGGGTATGCAAGTAAGTAGGGAAATTGACGACGAGTCAGGGCATTTCATTGCCTGCAATTCGACTCTAAGGTTATCCTCTTTCTGAGGGCGCACACGCGTATATGTACATACACACGTAATATATTTATATACGTGTGGTAAAGAGCAAAGCTACGTTTAAATGTATATATATGTATATGTATATATATATATATATATATATATATATATATATATATATATATATATAGTGGATTAAAAAATGGCATACCTGCGTCTCTCCACGTGTTAAATCGCGTAGGTTAAGCCCTTTTATTGGCTACTAGTCGTTATATATATATACAACGTGAAACAGAATCGGCAGCAAAACTGGCCAGTCAAGCACTTGGTATTTCAGTAATGGAGGCTTATCTCTTCGGCTACCGCAGAAACTTCAGAATCCTGGAAGATACCCGAAGAAAGCGACGAAGAGACTAAGAAATATACATATACATACACATTTATATATATATATATATATATATATACAGATTGGAGTATGTACACGTGCACCTGGCGCACTAGTACTGGGTTATTAATTTGCCACTTACTTCACATATTTTGCTATGTCATCAACGCGGAGATAACGCACCAGCGGTCAGTTGCGGAATCGGTCGCCACGATTGTTTATCGACCTGGTACAAATTTTACGTTAACTAACCACGCGACATTTATACTAGTTGAGGGTAAATAGTAATTTTTCAAGTAAATCGTGCGGTGGAGAACAGATGGTGGTATTTGGAATCCAGTATCCCAATAAGCCTCGTTTGCTGGCACGTAAGTTTGCGGTGAATTTGTACTTTCCGGATTGCTAATCGTGTAAAACGGAAAACTAATCGTTTACTTGAATGTAAGAATTGTTCGGGAGTTTGCTGTAATATGACATTTGTGGTTGAATTTATTAAATTTAAATTAATTGATTGAATGTAATGAAACGATGAAATTCGAATGAAATTATCAAAGTTAATCTGAACTATTAAATTCAAATGACATTATTAAATTAAGCTTGAATCATTGAATTCGAATCCAACGATTAAATTTAAATTAAATTATAAAATTATAAATTATGAAATTATAAAATATTAATAAGTGTATGTGTCACTTTATTCGATACAATTTGAAGGTAAGGCTTTCTAATACGAAGCAGGGCGGTTGTCAGACGAAGGGTCGTGGTTGATTCTTCGAGTCACTACTGGAAGACCACAGCAAAGGGAGAATCTCACTTCTGTCCGCATGTTTTCTATCCCCACTGGAGGAACTACGGTCCGACTGCGAGGACAGCTGACGTATCAAAGAGAAGCCGACTACTGTACGAACATCTATGCATATATATGTATATATCCACTGTTTCTTTACTTCCTTCTTGCAAGCAACTTTCTGCCCACGAGATGCTCAACCGATACGTCTAATTGATCGGCACGGACACATCAAAACTAGCGGACGAGTCTTGCATCCGCTGGATCCACTCGCGTTGACGCATCCAACAATTTTATCCCCACAAGCTAAGGGTGTCTCGAAATGACCCGACGTTTTTATCTATCAATAAAACGTATCATTCGTGTTTGAAAACTACGAATATTTCAATTTTAATATAAGGTACAAACATGGAGGTTATGTGTGGAACACAATATCCGAGAAATGGCGTAAACGGTACAGACTTGGAAGACATATTCTTTCAACAAAACGGCACAACCTGCCACACTGCGGGCGAAACAATGCCGTTATTGCAGACGAAGTATCATGGTGACGCCATTGGACTTCTTTCTTTGGGCTTTTCTGAAAGGAAAAGTGTATGGCAATGATCCACAGACCATTCCGAATTTAACAATTTTTTTTCGTACGAAAAAGCGATTCACTCATAAAATTAATTGCACATCTATTTAGTATGAATATGAAGCAGTTAGAAAAAATATATATTTTTTTTTCGATGTACAAAATGACCGACTTCTCGAAACTTCTCGAAACAGCTTTTTTCCAATTGGCGTGACAAATAACTTCAACAATTTTCACTCGATTTACTTCAAATTTGAAAGTTATGTTCCTAATTGCATTTCGCAGAGAAGTACGTACGGAATTTCTGATTAATCGAAAACTTTTCATTTTATGAGCAGTTTATGAGCAGTTACAACGAAGTTTTTCACTGAAAATTCATTTCTTAAGTTAAAATACCTACAACTTTTGAATAAAACAATATTCTTTGAATTCCGTACGTACTTCTCTAGGTATTCTAATCTAGATTGACGAGAATCTTTGTTTTTCGTTCTACGTAAAAAATTGTGGATGCTGAATGTCACGCCGCGGAGCGCCTAAAAAAAGATAACAAAAGAAAATATTAGTAGTCGGTCATTTTGTACATGGAAAAAAAAATTCTAACAACTTGATATTCATACTAAATAGATGTGTAATTAATTTTATGGGTGAATCACTTTTTCATACAAAAAAAATTGTTAAATTCGCACATAATTTTATACCCGTTACTGTGGCCTAAGGCCTTCATGATATTAGTCCGCAATTATGCCAAAATTCTATTGAAAATTTCGTCAAAAAAGAGAACGTCTGCAAACAGGGACGAGGCGGCCATTTATCGAATATGGAGTTCCACACATAACCTCCATGTTTGCATTAAATGTATTAAAATTAAATTATCTTGTATTAAAATTAAGTTTATATTAATTAATTTAATAAAATTAATTAATTAATATAACATTATCTTGTATTAAAATTAAAAAATTCGTACTTTTTAAATAAATAATCACAATAAATCACAATAAAGGAGCACAATGGGCCTAGGGCCTAAGTGCGCACTGCAGCGATGCCCCCTCCATAACAATAAAAAATAAATAATACGTTTTATGAATAAGTAAAAAATGTCAAGTCATTTTGACAATGAAACACCCTATATTCATCAGGACGCGCGGGAGCGCGAACGTCATCGGAAATCACGCGCTCGGTATTTGTAGGTCAGGTTCTTTTCCTCTCTCGATCGAAGATATAATGGATCATCGATCGAGTCATAACCGAGATGGAAGATTGCGAATTGAATCAGGAGAAAAAAAACGACGTGCAGAATAATAAGCGAGCTTATGTCGGGATCCCGGAAGTGTGAGAAGTCCTTCGTGTTTTCCCTTGTGGTGTTCAGTGGTCCAGTGACCTTCGGGCGCCATACAATGGCCTCGTTTGTCATGCGGCATCTTCTATTTTTAAATGCATGCCTAGATGTGTGTGTATCGACCAACGATCGACAAAAGGGCGTAACCCTCGTCAAGCTACACGCTGGAAAATACGAAAGGCACGCCCTTCCATTGGCTAACAATCCATATCTGCAGAAAAGAATCTTGGACTCGTTTCGAAGATATTCCGCGGAGTTCTCGTTTCTAATAGCCCGCGTTGCAATCGCGTCACAAGGAGACAGCGAGAAAGGAGGAAGCTGGATGAAACAATGGTGGGAAAAAAATGTAAGGATCGAAAACTCCCTTGGGTGAGGCGAGAGAGAGGGAGAGGGAGAGGGAGAGGGAGAGAGAGAGAGAGATGAAGAGGCCAATTGTTTGGAATTGCAAATCACAAGGCGGACCAGATGGACACATCCGGGTTCTATTATATTTACATAAACACACTATATATATATATATATAGCTATATATATATATGCAACTGCAGCTATATATATATATATATATATATATATAGCTGCAGTTGCATGCATCTCATGAACGCCGGACCGACCCGCAATACATTTCAATATTATGCAGAAAACCAACGAAATTTAAATGAGACGAATTAGAAGATTGGACATTTCGATCTCACAGACGCTCGTGCAATAAAATTAACGCAAAATTATCGCTCTTCCCTATACGGGATTAAAAGGGTTGAAAAAAGAGGAATTGTCGTGAATTTTATCTGGCGAACATATGCAAGTTTTGGAGTTTTTTTTTACTCTAAAAAGTATGGTCTTGAGGATATTTTCCAATTTTTCATTGAAAAATATTTATTTGTCGATACAATGGTTTGCGCAAACCGCTGATTGAAAAACGTCTTTCGCGGTGATCACTGCTGCTCGGAAACAATAAACCATCCGAAATGAAAAGAATCGAACGCATCTAGTTTTTGCGTGAAGTTTTCTAGTGCTTCGGCGAAGGTTTCTCTAAAATATTAATTTTTGATAAAATGGCTGCAGTGCAATGTAAAAGTGTAGATTTTCGGTAAAAAATGCTGTATTTTCGTTAATAAAATGGACGATGCAGCGAAGATGCGTAGCTTCGTTCCAGCACTGCTCTTTGATATGTAAACGAAGCTTGTAAAGTTTGAAGTTGACCGGTGCAGTGATTATTAAGATATCGTCGTCTCCGATTCAAAAAAGTCATTTTGAGAAAAACGCTTTTGAAGTTGGCCGGTTTCCGGAACCTACCTATAAACGCCCATAACTCCCTTAATTATAAACGGATCGATTTGACATCTTCGGTGGATACTTTTGAAATATTATATTTTGAGAATCCGTTGAAATCTAAAAATTGATATGTTCAAAAATTTCTAATAACTTAACTCTAAACTTAAATTTCTCCTGAATTGTTTCTGTCGACTTTCTACTAAATGGTTTCTGTTAAATTTCTATCCAGTCGTTTCTGTTAAATTCTTCCCAAATTATTTCTGTTCTGTTTCTACTAAATTCTTTCTGTTAAACTTCTACTAAATTGTTTCTGTTAAATTTCTGCTAAGTCGTTTCTGTTGAATTCTTACTAAATTATTTCTCTTAAATGTCTACTAAATTATTTCTGCAAAATTTTTACTAAATTGTTTCTGTTAAATTTTTCCTTCGTCGTTTCTGTTAAATGTCTACTAAATAGTTAAACGAATTTGACGAACGAACATAATTTTCCATCCCGGGAAATGATAATGTCTTTCGACTCTACTCTTTCATTTTCCATTTTCATTTTATTACTTTTTGCGTGAAGTTTTACCCCACTTCGAACAAGCTTTTAAGGATGTTGAGTCCCTATGAAACATGTTAATGTTAATTGTTCGATAAATAGCTTCTTAATCGTCATGAAATTTTTACACGACCTCCTGAATACTTCATGTAAAAACATACCAAATTTTCAGAATTCTATCATCATTACTTCAACCTCCTTGAGGGTTGAAATAAAAAATGATAAGAAAATTCGGAAAATTTGGTATGTTTTTGTATGAAGTATTTAAGAGATCGTGTTAAAATTTCACGACGATTAGGAAGCTCGATATTAAAAAATGAAGTAAAGTAAAGTAAAAGTAAAGTACTTTAAGTAAAAGTAAAGTAAAAGTAAAGTAAAGTAAAGTAAAGTAAAAGTAAAGTAAAAGCAAAAGTAAAACAAAATGAAGAAATTTTGTTAAAAACAATTTTTAAAAGAAATTAAAAAAAAATTTATCAATAAACTTCGTTTTGTTTCCGTTGCTTTCAGTATATTGTAGATATTATAAAATTGAGAGGTCAAAAAAAAAACTTATTGCAAAGTTACATCGGTTTCCATAAAACAACATTTAATTTGTGAATGTTAATTGTTCAATAACGAGCTTCCTAATTGTCGTGAAATTTCTACACGACCTCTGAAATACTTCATACAAAAACATACCAAATTTTCAGAATTTTATCATCATTTGCGATTTGGGACTCAACATCCTTAACGTTTCACCATTATTTTAACAACGGAGCCTTGACGTGTACTCGAGTTGGCCCAAACCGTGCGAGTAAAAAGTGCAAGAAATTGAGAGTAGAGTAAAAAATTGACCGCCTCGTTGCTCGATAAACACCGTTCGATAAAACAATGTCGACTGCCCTGTCCAAATGTTGCGGGGTGTATATTGCATCGTGACATGACACGATGAGACGTTTCATTGAATTGTAGATTTCCGGATGGATGAGGAGAAGGAGGAGGAGGAGAGTGTCCACGGGCGCGAGCCCTCGCAGAAACTCGAAGAAGGGACAGATGGACACACGTCGTCCGTCCTGCGACTTTCCGCTGACTTACTCGTTCCCTTGATATATACTGTACCGGGTAACTGCACTTTTATCGAACTCTCGCTTCCTCCAGCTCGGCCTGTCTCACCGTCAACGGCTGGATAGCCGACGAGGAACGGGCCCCAAAAAAGGGAGGCAAGAAAGACTTAAGCGTCTCGCGCGAAACTACAAGATTCACGTGAGTTAGTACGAAAAACGTATGCGGCAGCAGTACTCGAAGTGACAGTCATCCCGTACAATTTTATACGATCGCTTATCGAGCCACACGCCCGCTATGTATCCTGTAAACGTGGACGAAAAATGCAAATAACCCGTGTTTTCCATTCTCATATTCTACGGCGATACGTGTGGATCCTCGAGGAAGCCCTGGCCGCTTCTTGACAGCCGAGCACAAGTCAATGTCACTTCGAGCACGTTGAAAGTCTCGTGAAAGCGAATACGGCCAAACTCCCGGTTATTTACTTCAATTCGAACGAGGCAAGATCGGGGCGGTGTTTTTTTACGCTAATTTCAATAAGATTGCGGTTCAACAAGACCTGCCAAACGGTGCTCGTGACAACTGTCATCATCGAACGATTCTGCATGGACTGATCCTTCGTTCCAACCGTCCAGGGTGAGGAACAAGAAGTGCTAGGAACGCCGGCGATCTTGGTAGAATATTTTATCACAACTCGTGGAAAATGGTACAAAAATGGTACCTCAGCGGATTCTTTTGGGGTAACTATGCATCGACTGATCCTTCGCTGCAATCGATCATAATGCGAAATACAAAATGCTACCAACACTGGCACTTTGTTAGAATGTTTTATCACAACTTATAAAAAATGGTGCACAAATGGTACTTCATCAGATTACTTTACGGCAACTCTGCATCGACTGATCCGTCGTTGCAATACAAAATGAAAAAAAAAACAACGAACACTGGTACTTCGTTAAAATATTTTATCACAGCTCATGAAAATGGTACATAAATGGTACTTAATCAGATTATTTTGGTGGAACTCTGCATCGAGTGATGCTTCCTTGCAATCGATTAAAATGCGAAATAAAAAATGCTTCGAACACTGGCACTTCGTTAAAATATTTTATCACAGCTCATAAAAAAAACGTAACAGAAATGGTACTTCATCGCATTATTTCCGGAAAACTCTGCATCAACTGCTCCATCCTTGCGATCGACAAGAATAAGAAACGAAAAAGTTCACGAACGCTGGGACTTCGTTACAATATTTCATCACAACGCATAAAAAAATCGCTACGAAAATGGCACTTCGTTAGATTATTTTAGGGCAACGCGTTTAAAAAAGTAGACGATCAGTCCAAGCCGAGCACATATGCATAGATTTGCCGGTACACGCTACATATGTGTGTATTCCCGGGCATAATTTCGGGATACACGGGCGTGGTTAAAGTCTGACAAAGTGCAAGCTCGGTGTACATGTGAGCGTAAACGTCTCTCGGGTGATCTATCGTCCGACACGTGTTCCCCATCTTTATGGGATGTGTATGCGTCGTGCTTCGAGAAAATTCGAACGGGTGATGAAGCGAGGTCTTGTACATACACACTGCGGAGGGATCGCCGGATCGAGAGCGAGAGAAAGAGAAACAGCACGATTTCGAGAGGTAATTACATACCACTCCTGACGCCTGATTTATTTTCACTTTCAACGATAATGAACGACGATGATGTTAATAGATTTTTTTATCCTCCTCTTTTTCATCTCCTCCGTACTTTAATTGGGATGTTAAACCGCATTACTTTTCGACATAGCCACGCACGAGGCAAAAAGTGTCGGCATGTATTTCATATATTTCGACCTGTAATTTCAAACATTTTTAAAAAACTAGTAAATTATACAAATCGTTTTTTATTCATCTACATATATTCCGAATACTCTTTACTTCATTTTCATTAATAAACATAATGCTCATTCCTATTTATTTTTACCAATGATCGGTACTAATTTTGAATAAAGAAATAATATGGAAGGCTAGAGAATATCAAAGGATGTCACACAAGTGTAAAGTGGAACATAGTGAAAGGTGACTCGTGCCATATATGAATAAAAGAATATGTGAATCGCGGGAGAATAATAATGTCGAATCTAGGAGCGAGAAATCCGAATGCTCGAGAGCAAAGTATAAACCGAGATTTTTTTTAATTCGAGTCCCACACTCGACCGTCTCCTGATACGTCGATTGTATAAGTGCAGTAATGGGGAAACAGAAGAGCGAGATCGATGCAACTGCAACGTCATAAACCATCATACACGCACACCCAAATACACACACACACACACCTCCATATATATATATATATATATATATATATATATATATATATATATATATATATATATATGTATGTATGTATGTATGTATGTATATATATATATATATATATATATATATATGTGTGTGTGTATATCGTTAGTATCCCACGTAAGAATGCGCCCGCGACTATCACCGTATTGCGTATACATAAATGTACGCCAACGAATATATAGTTCACGAGAAACGGCAACTTGACGACGAGAGAGTGGAAAATTTATTCCGGCACGATGCCGGGAACAACAAATTACCGAGCAGCGTATAGTCGATCTCTCCTAATACGAAAGATTGCCCGCCGGGAATGCCAGAAGTGCGTCCACCAATGTGTACCAAACGTGCCAGCTGGGCGCTTTTATACACACACACACACACACACACTCATACATATATATATATATAAAATGCGTAGAGTAGCGCATACAGATCGATCAACAATATCGACGACACTAATATCCCTTCAATACCATAAAACGTTTTCCTGTTCGCCGACGCGCTCAGACCAAACCGCACCGCCATTTTCCAAAAGCAAAAAGGACAGAGAGAGGGAGAGGGATAAAGAGAGGAAAAATCGCAGAGGATACACATACGACGGTGCAAAACGGTAATATCGACGTCTGCGACCCTCTTTTTTTGCACCCTTCGCGAAGGGTGGATCGAGTCCAGACGCATGCGCGAATTTTTGTGTTTTCCCTGCGAATGCCACAGCGGGATTAAAGACAATGGGCGAAGGTCGGAGGACCTTCGAGCTTTTCCATCTTCCGAGCTTTCAGTGAGGCGAAGGATATGCTCGCTTCGTGCCAACATATACGCGTGTATATATAATGATAATAGCGAAGATGATAATGATAATGATAATACGTGTCAGAGTCTTGGAAAGCTCATAAGGCTCGAGGGTGACCGTGTCCCAAGTTCTAATTTATGTACGAGCCTAGAAAATCCAAGAGAGAAAGAGAGAGAAGAAGGACCAACATGTGACGGTGAGGGTAAAAAGATGAAAAAAAAAAAACAAAAAATACATTAACCACATAGTCCACACCGAGACTCGAAGAGCTCTCCCCGTTATAATTTATACTCTAAACGCCTTCTATCCGCGGTAAGAGTTGCCTCTCTGCTTTTTATAGTATGCTATATATCTGTGAGCCGGGCTGATGCTCCGTGTCTTCTCTAACTCGAGAAAGGCTCTCTCGATCTGTCACATGGCGCAGCGAGCGCAGACACAACAAACGCGTCGGAGGACGAGGGACACAAAAGAATTATGGACCTGATATGTATCGCGATTGAGATTAATGGAAAATAATTGGCGGACCCGGCAATTATCCGGACTCCTTCGATGAATATCCTTCGTGATGCGCCGATTCGAATGATTGGTAATCACTTCGGTCGTACGCACTGGTATCAACGGGTTACGCCCGGCTCGTCGCGGGAAGAAGAGGGCATTTTCGAGAATTTTTTTCTGGGAAAACGTATGCAGGTTTTCAATTTCTTTTTTTGTCGGATTGAAGAGTATGGTGTTGAGTATCTTTTGCAATTTATGTATTGAAAAATATTTATAAATCTCGTAGATACGTAGAATAACGTTCATGGCAGTGACCACTGCTGCTCGGAAACAAATCAGCCGGAATAAAAAGAAAATCAAACGCATTTAGGTTTTGCATGATATTGCCTCGTGCTTGGACGAAGGATTTAGTAAAATATTGATTTTTGGAGAAATCACCACATTTTCGGTGAAAAAAACGGTCTACCTTCATTGATAAAAAAAAACGCATAGGAAAAAAAAATTAGCGATATATGAAATGCAATATATATTTTGGCGATGTATATCGCAAAAAAAAATGTTTGCGATAAGTATATTTTGAAGATCCATTGAAGACCATTTGAAGACCATTGAAGTTGATATTTTTTTTAATTGCACTAGGTGTAATTCTTCGATATGACATGGGCCAATGGAGCCATTTATTGGTGGCTGTAGGAGTGACAATGGTCGAAAGATCGCGGGTCGTTCGATTCGTTTGATTTTCCGGCGATAAGAGCGAGGGGAAAGGACACGCGAATGTGAAAGAGAGCGGGGGAGGGGGCGTTGAGGGGAGGTGAATTAAACATTTTGTTTGGGTTTGTGTGAACCGATGAGAAGGGAGTAGAATATCTCCGCACATTTTTACTCCTCCAGGAGAGGGAAAGAACAGAGAGGGAGAGAGAGAGAGAGGGAGAGACAAAGATCCCGCTGGTACGATAACCCGAGGACACATCGCCACCTCGCAAGAGATGCGACGATCGTAAAACTTGGTCAGGTAAAATGCTCGCGCGCGCGCACGCCTGAGTGCGGTGCTTTTGAGGGAAAAGAACAGGAACACGAGGACGCACGTAGAAAGAAACGGGACAGGATGAAGATTAAGGTGAGGGGAAAAGGGGAATTCTCGTGCATTTCGTCCTGCCACCTTTCCGCCACGATCGGAGTTCTCCTTCGTAAAGAAGAAACGGACGGGAGCTGCTTATTTCCTTGACTTATGAGCTTTATAGTTTCGGACACTTTTACAATTTGGCCATCGATATTCGTCCCAATTTCTCTTTAATCTTCATCCCCTTGTAACTTCAACATTGAGTCCTAGGCGCCGTCATAAAAGCTAAAAAAATTACCTGCGTCCAATATTATCTGCAAAATATACAGCAATCTTCGTCCGTTAAAGAGACAGCCTTGGGCGAGGAAAAAAATTGCAGATTTGTTTTCAAAGGAAATAATTTTTCACCATTTCTGAGACTTAGGGTATGTTTTGCTACTACTTTTGGCTATTACATGGTATATTTTGTCAATTGATTAGTCTTCTAAAATGGCGGAGGTACGGTACGGTCGTTTAAACTGAATATCCAAACTGGCGTGACGTATAGGTAAAAAACTAATCGACCAATTCTGGTGAAATTTGGTATTAATCTTTCTAACATTAATCCCTAAATCCCCAAATCCGTGGCTCTAAATGATCTTGAAAGTAAAAAAAAGTACTTTTTATTGTAAAAACTAGCAATTTTTCGGAAATTTCAATATTTTTCTTTCAACGCGTACCGTTTCATCGATTCTCAACATTTCTCAGTTTTTCTTGGTTCATATTCTGCGTATGAGTATTAATGAAAGAAAAATCTTCGTTGGTTTTTCTGTCAGATTGATGCTGCTGACGCTACGTGTCACGCTATCTGACAAAAATCTGACGCAACCCGTTTAGAATACCGTATCATACGTCCGCCATTTTTTAAGATTGATGAAAAAAAAAAATACCATGTAACAGCCAAAAGTAGTAATAAAACATGCCCTAAGTCTCAAAAATTACCAAGAACTATTTCCTTTTGAAAAAAAAATCGCGAAAATCAGGCATTTTTTCTCGCCTAAAGGTCTTCCCTCAGTTTCCAGCCAGCTCGATGGACATACTAGTAACGCGGCGAAAAAATATTTCCCTCGCGAGAGAGAAGTGGTACCATACTTGGATGGGTGACCGCCCAGCACACTGGGCCGCCGGGAGAAAAATAAAAAATGATGCCATCCCAAAAGCACGCAAGTGCAAAAAGAAGCGTTAGAAATAAAAAAGACACACAAAAGCGCCGGATGAAAGTCGAATTTTCGTATGTTCAAGTAGCTCGATGATAAAAATAGGTCGACACGAGTTTAAGGCGTTACCCCCACTTGTAGCGCAAAAAAAGGCCTTTTTCATGAATTTTTTTAAAGAAAACTACAAAACTTTTCTAATCGATCAATATACCAGCTTAAAGAACACATCTTGAAGAACTTTCAGTAATTTTTTTATTGAAAAATATTACATTGTTTAGTGGCAAATGGCCGTCAATGAAATAATGTTTTTATATACACGGTTTGCGGTGACCAACATTGCGGCGAAGTGGATCATCTGAAAAAAAAATGCGGATGGATTTAGTCAAATATAAGTATAAACTAGTCTTTAATCGAAGGATTTTAAAAAATATTCATTTTTCACTAAATGGCGGACAGTCAAAGTTAATGGTTCGATTTTAACGAAAAAAAAACGGCCGTTTTTCGGCTATAAAACGGCCATTTTTTTCGAAAAAAAAAATCGAACGATTCAAGACTACATTTTTATGTATTAAATAAGCCTGCAAAATTTCAAGAAGATCGGTTCATTAGTGTTCGAGTAATCTTGGTCACCGACTTCCGAAATGCCATTTTGAGAAAAACGCGTTTAAAGTTTCAATTTCAGTTCTTCAATTCACGGATTCTTCTCTTTCAACGCTCATATCTCAGTCAATTTTGTTCGGATCGACTTGAAATTTTCAGGACATATTCTCAGATACTTATACTTCAAAAAAATGCAATAAAAAAACGGTTTTTTCAAAATCGCAAGTGGGGGTAACCCCTTAAAGCGGCAAGCAAGACTGCCATCGGAGCTCAAATGCCTGGAAACAGTGCACCTCGAATTTTTAAGTGTTCAGAAAGCTACTATCGTATAAATGGAAGTGTCCTGGAAACTATCGTGGAATGTCCATTTATTAGTGGCTATCGAGGGGGTGGTCAGGAGGGGGGGGGGGAGAAAAAGCGAGGGTGCAGGCAGGTAAACGTAACTTCTGCGTATATACGTATACCGCGTCGGTTATATACTCCGGGGTGGTCTCGGGCGGGACATCGGTTCATTAATCGGGAAAGATACCGCGCGAGCTCAGACCGCGGGATACCCGCGGTGAAAAAATGCGCTTTACGAGCCTGACGAGTTTCTCGCGGCAGAAAACCAGCGAGGAGAATGAGGGAAAAAATGAAATAAATGGGAGAACCAAAAAAAAGAACAAAAACGAGAGACAAATCTCGACGATGAGACACAGCGGTGGTTCGTGAACCTTTTCTTTTTCATTTTGCTCCTTCATTTTCGTGGGGAACACGGATTTACCGATTTAACTCTGTCGATGACGATTTTTTTCTTTACGAGGTGCGCAATTAATATTTCGTTGAGGCAGAAAATGGCAGAATTACGCGGACGAAAAAAAAAGCAGCGGGACAATTCATAGGCAGCGGAGAAAAAATGACCCGGTTCGGTGGATTTTTTTGGGCCGTAAAAATATCGATTTTGGAAAATAAATGTCCTTTGTATATAGGTAATAGTATTAATAGTAATAATAATACTAATAAGGGCAAACTGAGGAAGTGCGTTGCACGAAGCAATGAAAATTTATTGCAAAAAACTTGTAAAAATAATAATAGTAATAATAATGACTACTTAATTATTTAAAAAATAAATAACGCACCTATGAATGGAATAAATTTGATTTTGAATCTATAAGACATAGGAGGTTATGTAGAAAAACAAAAGATATTGCAGACGTGATGATTTATTTATTTTTAAATATACTTGATTTATATCGGAACATATGTTTTTGCTAAATATATACGCGGCTACTGATTGTTGGCCACGATCCCGTGAAAGGTTTTCAGGACATGTTTTCCGCTATCAAATAACCCAAATGCTCTTCGCAAATGTGAACCATTTTTCGAGATATTATTATTTTTATTTTTGTTGAGTTGGAGGTAGGCATCTTTAAAATTTGATTTAAAAAAACTGTTGTATCGAATCAAACTTTTCCATTATTCGTAGTTTGAGGACACAGTAACGAATAACTATCAACAATGATATAAGAATAATCTGTAAACGTTTTTGAACTAGGGGTACAAGTCTAATTATTATTATCTTATTATTGATAATTCTTCGTAACTGTGTCCTCGAACTGTAAAAAATAAAAAAGTTTAACTCCATATACCAGTTTTGTTAAATTAATTTTTGAACTTAACTAACCCTCACTTTAACCAAAATAATAAAAATAATGTCTCGAAAATGATTTATGTTTGCATGAACCATTATGTAATAGCGGAAAACACGTGCTACAACCCAAGACTTTTCTCGATAAAACAAAATGACCAAGAGTATTTTTCAAAAAACCGGGTGAAAAATTTATCATTTGTAGAAATGGCATGCGAAAAACCAAAAGCAGATGATTTTCATCTCGAAGCTCGTGGGACTTTTACTAAACTGAAATCCCAGCATATAGCAGGACATATTCATTCATAACTTTTGCAGGAAATATAATCTATCTTACGGGTCGAAGGGGGGGGGGGGTGTGCGTAGAATTTTTTCACGCACATAGTTTAGACTCGAGAGTGTTCGGAGAGAAAACGTGCGCGTCGTGTCCGTCGCTAAAAGCGCGACCGGAACCGCAACAGCGTGTTCGATACTTCGTAACGGGCGTAAGCGCGCGCGTTACGTTTTTATCCAGGTTTTCCACGTTTTCCGATGCAGCTTACTCCAGCGACTCCGGGATCTTTGAGCTCCGAGAGAAACCTGCCTCGGTCCATTCGCGATGCCAAATGAACGAGCGCGGAGAGGCGCGCACGTGTGCGCGCACCTTACACCTCGACGCTGCATTGCGAAATGAGAGTGGCGAATCTTGGAAGCGCCTCGACGGGAAAAACGAATTTAACGCGTTCTGCGAACGTCGCGGAGGCAGCAAGCAACAAAAAAAAAAAAAATAAAACAGCATGTGCAAAAAAACGCAACTCTCGACGATATCACGTAACTTCTCGCGCGCGCTAGCCGCGAGATCGCTGCGCAATACGACGAATAAATGTTTTTCGATAAGGCGGAAAAACGCGAATTATTTTTCATCGCTGCCTCTTTGATCTTCGAGTTTTCCGTCGATCAACTTTTCATCAAATCGACACGTGCCGCGATCACCTCAGATCATTTGAGATTTGAGGGGCTACTTCCGGCGAAAATACGAAAAATAATTCTGGGACACGGTTGGTGAAAAAAAAAAGAATTTTTTTCACATAAAGGTACATATATTGGTTAATATTCGGAATTGAGGCTCCTGGTAGAATCAGGCTAATTTTCTTCAAACAAACCCAAACAACCTCAAACAAACCCAAACAAAAATTAGCCTGATTCGAGCAGGAGCCTCACTTCCGAATATTTACCCGTGTATTGAAAACCTTCGAAAAAATCACCAAAAAATCCAGCAAACCAACAAAAACATGGCCGTGACAAATTTTTTTTTCGCGCCGTTTGGCGGTGGACACTCGCGCGCTTAAACGGTCCATCCGAAGTCCGAAAACCAAACGGGTTATTCAAGTTAACAATAAATACGAGTCGTTGACGATCGTCGATTTTTTGAATCATATTTTTTAACAACGTGGCGAAGAATTGAAACTCGAGCATCCAAAATGTATGAAAAAAGTCGTCATGTTTACGCAACTATTCAGAAATGAAGATCGATTTTGAAAAAGTGAGATCGTCAACGACCTTTAAATGTTTCTCGTCGTATTTTCTGTAAATTTGGAAACAATCCATCGAGTCGTTCTCGAGATATCACGTCCACCGACTTCGAAAGTAGTGGTTCGAGAAAGACTGTAAGAAGCTGTAGCTTGTTCATGGTTCGGAATATGTCAATGAAATTTTCAGGGAATTTTCAGGGAATATAGCTGAAAATGAGACACCGTAGAATGAAAATATTTTTGAAAAATGGATTTTCACGACCCACCTAGGTAGATGTGGATTACCGAGATCTTACGAGCTAACGGCAACGTCATCATAATCATCCGCACTCGATCCAATCCTCGATTCCTAACCATTTTCCGCTACGCGTTACGTCCGCGTGGTGCGGACTACGGCAAAAAAAAAACGATTAGCCAATCACACGGAGAAATACACGATTCGCATGTAGTAGCAATCGATCGGCTGCACTTTCCCGATCGCGGAAGGAATAACGCGAGTTTTGTACGGAGACCGGAAACTCGGTGCGTACACATACACTTCTGGATAAGTTAATAGCTACACGCGAGAGAAGACGCGAACGATCGTCGACCAGCGAAGACCGGTGTCTTGTGAAACTCAAAAGGGCTCGGAGCCCGAAACTGATCAGGTTTGAAGCGACAGCGGACCCGTCCTTCTGTGCCTCAGTTGCTAGATGAAGGAAAGAAGCAAGCTCCACGGCAAAGCGATATACCAGAGTGCTAATGAAAGGATTACTGCTTTTTTTGGAAGATCACTACTCTTGCTCTCCCGCGTTCTACCGATCCGATCGTGAGCTGCCTCCGATGGCGCATGAGAGAGAAATGATCACGACGAGGGAAGCCAAACGAGAAACGATCGTGTGGTATCGAGTACACCTGTCTTTTCTTTCTCTCTCTCTCTCTCCCTCTTTCTCTCTTTCTCTCTGTCTCTCTCTCCCCCTCTCTTTTTCCTTCGATTTGTATACTTTATTTCGCGGCTGTTTATTTTATTCATACAATTTTATGATGTTATCTCATACATCTTATGATAGTTAAAATGCATGCGTTACTTTTGTTTTCTTTTATTATTAATCTACCTTATCTGTGCTTCGTTTGCCTAAATTATCTTTATATATTTTATCTTAACATATCTTAATAGACTTTCTTAATAAATAATATTTTATTGTTAGTCTACCTTATCATCATCACTTGCCTAAAAGTTCGTTACCAAGGCATAAAATAAATCGTCGATCAATCAATCAATCAATTCTCTCGCTCTCTCTCTCTCTCTCTCTCTCTCTCTCTCTCTCTCTCTTAAATTGTGTGCTTTGTAGTATGATTTTAATTTTAAGAGTGCGTTTTTATTTTATTTTAGATTTTAAGGAGAGAAAAAACTTATATGCGATGTAATATGAAATTAATTTTAAGATTTTCATTTAATTCTTATTTAAATTTAATTGTATACTTCATAGTATTATTATGTCAACAAAACTGTAGATCCTTGCCTAAAGGTACCAACCAAGGCATAAATAAATCAATCATCATCATCATCTCTCGCTCCCCACACTAGTGGTCTCTCCTCTCAATACTTTATTTCTCCTCCCAGCCTCCATACTCTCCCGCAACGTACGCCACACGACATTCGCTCGTTCGCACTGCGACGGAGATTGAAATAAATCGGCACCGAAATCGGCCTCGAATCTTTGCCTCGGTGACCTACACTTTTGGAAACGTGAGAAAGAAGAGAAAAAAAAATCGGTTCGGTGACGAAGGTGCATCGAAGAAGACAATCGGAGCTGACCAATCGTCGAGCTATACGAAGGGGAGATGAAAGGAGGATACTAAAACGTGTTTTATGACTTTATTGCTGCCCGGATCTCTTTGGCGTATCTTTGGTGCGTTTTAAGGGGATATGTGTGTGTGTGTATATATATATCGATTTTGTCGCTCCGAGAGCGTAACGGCTAAAGACTTTTCCCCCTCGTATTCTTTTAGTCTAAGGTCGAAATTAAAGTCGACAAAAAAGGTTACGACTCAGAGTTGTATAGGGTTTTTTTTCGACATTTTCACTCTTTTTATCTTTCATTTGCTTTTGTCAATCCTCGGGTGGCTTTTATTTCAGTCTTTTTTCCTCCCCACGAGCAAATTCCGGAGCTGTTCTGCTGCGATTTGGTTGTTTTGGGTGGTGATCCTTTGGCCACGTTATGGCGAAGTTTTAGTTTTTAGACGGCGCTGACAGAGCTCTCTCTCTCTCTCTCTTCTGCCTTTAAGTTTCTGGTCCCAGAGAGTGACGCGTGATGAGACGTTTTGTTCTCGCACTCTGCGAGCTTTTCTGCGTTTTCTCACACTCGCACGATTCTCGCCCGAAAGACTTTCCTCCCCCTCGCCCCTTTCGCTACTGTCTTTCTCCCTCTCTCTCTCTCTCTCTCACTCTCTCTCTCTCTCTGCCTCTCTCCCTCTCTCTCTCTCTCTCTCTCTCTCTCTCTCTCTCTCTCTCTCTCTCTCTCTCTCTCTCTCTCTCTCTCTCTCTCTCTCCCTCTCTCTCGCGCGCGCGCACGCGCACGTACCCTTCGTTTTTTCTTCCCTTCTTTTTCGAGTGTTTTTTTCTGGCCCTCGAGTTTCGTGGCTCCCGGGTACGCGCACTAACATACAAGAGTTCCCGAAGCAAGAGTGACGAGATTTCTGTCGACACCGATCGGCAAGACGAGACATTCGTCACGTGTCACGAGCCGTCGTCGTCCTCGTCGTCGGGTGAACGAAAAAAATTGAAGCCCTTCGCCACTGCGTTGGCTCGCGCGCGCGCGCGTTAATCGAGACCTATCTCGCTCTTTTTTTATTTTATTCCTCGCCATATCCTTCTGCCTTCTTCCGCGCCTGGTTTTACTCCGATATGGCTCCATGCAGGCATCGTGGGAGCAAAAATTTACCGTATTTTTCCTCGTCGCCTTTGTCGATTTTTTTTTTTCGTTCAACTTGCATCCGCGATCGAAAAACTTTTTATTAAGTCGCTGGAAAAATCGTCGATGAGACAGTTCTATAATTGGCACTTTTTCGGAATGCATTTACGAAAATTGGCGCAGACTTCCGGTCTGGTCCGCACAGCAGGTACTTGCCTGTTCGTAAAAATATAATATAATTCAATTATTATATTATATTTTTTATAATAATAACTCATCATTATAATGCAGTCATCGTTTTTATAGTAATAATTTATCATTAAAATGTAGTAGTGGTTTTTATAATAACTATTTATCCTTATAATGCAACAATAGTTTTTTATAATCATAATTTATTATTGTAATGTAATAATGTCACTTGTGTTGAATGTTCCTTCATGAAATATGCTCCTGAAATGTTTCAATGAGGAAAATGTATAATTGTGTTGAAGAGCATTAATACCAAGTTTCAAGTAAATCTGAACAGATATTTCTTTCACCATACAAACTTTGATATCCCCTTTTCCCTTCAAGGATTAAATTTCCAAAAACGCTGAAATTTCATTAATAGTGTCTAGGAGCAGTAATACAAAGTTTCAAGTAAATTTGGCCCGATTTTTTTTATTTTCCGTACAAACTTTGCCACCCCCTTTCGTTTAGGGGTTGAATTTCGAAAAGTGCTTAAACACGATTTATCAATTGTGTTGAAGCGCTTCAACACTAAGTTTCAAGTAAATCTGCTAACCCGATTTTTTTATTTTACATACAAACTTTGCCACCCTCTTTCTCTTGTCAGGAGTTGAATTTCTAAAAATGCTAAAATGCATGTTCGATTAATTGCGTAAAAAAGCACGAATACCAAATTTCAAGTACTCTCGACCAGATTTTCAAAAATTTCGATAAAAACTTTGCCAGCCCCTTTCGCCCTTTGGGGGTTGAATTTCGAAAAATCGATTCTTAATGGGTGCTTACGTCACGATAAGCAACCTACTGTGCAAATTTTATGTAATTAGCTTCAGCGGTTTTGGCTCGGCGTTCGTGAATCGGTCAGGACATGTTCCTATATATATATATATATATTTATATATGTAGAATTTTTTTTCTTCATTTTTTATAAACCATTGCTTCTTATTCATTGTAATAAATAATAAGGATAATAATAATATGTAATATATATATATATATATATATATATATATATATATATATATATATATATATATATATTACATGTAATTATATATATTACATATATTTACATATATATACATGTAATATATATATTACATATATATATTACAATGAATAATAAGTAATAGTTTATAAAAAATGAAGAAAAAAAATTCTTTGGCAATTCGCCGATTTTTTTTTATTTCGGGTCGGGGGTGTGATTGGGGAGTGGAGCGAGGGGTTGGACGCTCTGACCAAGTCTGTGGACAAACGAAGATCCGCTGCGGAGGTAGCGGGCGGACGGAGAGGAAGGAAAAAAAAGATCGTGAGAGTTCACGGACGCTTCTCGCGGGGCAGATACGACGGCCAGTCCTGAGGCGACCGAGGCACAGCCCGAGCGGGAACGGCAGCAGGAACAGCAGCAACACACGATCCAACCGGAGAGGATTGCCGCCCGACACGAGTTTACTTTTATTTAAACGTTCCTTCCTATTATTTAGGGCCCCGAGCGCGAGCGAGCGAGCAAGCGAGAGCGCCGTCGCCGCGCCTCGCGACGATGTCTCTCGCTTTGGCCCGGCCTTTGCAAGCCGCTCGGGCAGGATTTCTGTTGCCCGCGAGCCTGACCGGTGTCTTCTCCCAGGCTTCCCCGGACGTTCTACCGGCGACTCTACCGTGGACCCCGAGGAATTAATAGCCGAGCTTATTCCGCGGGCTTCACCTCGAGAAACATTCGTATAGCTGTATATTTATATCTAGATCGAACCCTCGCAGCCAGAAGGGCTTACGAGCCCGTTACTCCGTGCGAAATGACAAAAGTTGAACGCCTCCGATATTTTTAAAGAGGCTCGCACGCTCTGCCGACAAATGTGTTGGAGATAGCCGATTTTTCATTATTGGATGCAGGTATGACCAGTGGATTTGGACTTCTTTGGGAGCGTCCATATATTACGTAACGCAATTGAGGGGGGGAGTTCGCCCGGGCGTTACGGTCTACGTGCGGAGGGGGGTAGAGGTTTGCGTTACGTCACGATTTTAGAACTGTCAAAAATAGCAAAATGTTGGCATGTTGGAGTTTTTTAATTTAAAAGTGAAAGAAATGAAAAACCGCGATATCGCCCGCGACTTGATACTTTAATGTAAGTATCAATATTCTAGAAAAAAAGCATAACTTAATATCTAGAAAAAACGGAACGAAAACTTTGATCGCGATTTTCTCAAAACTACCTTTTTCGACCGTGTCTCAGTGAATACTGAAAAACTTATCAACCGATTTTCAATTTTTTAAAAACATTTTTGTGATGCAAGCTAAGTTTGTACATAGCCGATTTCTTAAATTTTCATCATTAACACTTTTGAAGATTGCTTGAGTACAAAAAAGGGCCTTGAAGATAGAAAAAAGATGTCCAAACTGTCGGGATTTTGTATAAAAGAAACCAAAATTAAAAAACGACTACGCATAACGATAGCTTCATTTTTATAGATATCGATAAATTGTTGACTTTTCATTTGCAGATAACCTTTCATAAAGATATCGATGGGACAATGAAAAGAATTTTTTTTCGTCGCCAAATCAGGGTTAATTTTTAAAAATCGTAAAAATTGATATAAAACTAGATGAATATATAATACTTCATAAAAAGAGTATAAACCCGATCCTTTCTTAATTACTTATTTCTTTGAAAAAAAATGCCATGATTGACGACAAAGCACCCGTTACGTAATGGAATAGGAGGGGGGTCAGGCCCGGCGTTACAGTTCTGTTACGTTGGGGGGGGGGGGGGGGGTGTCAAATATTGGAAAATGTTGCGTTACGTAATTTATGGACGCCCCCTTTTTGTAACCCTGTGCAGAAATTGTCGCAGGGATCCAATTGGATTCCCATAGTTGTTGACACTTTCTGATAGAGATCACCGCATTGGATCCTCAAACTGAAACGTCACGGTCGTATATTGGACTCTAATCGGGATTCCCCATTGAAATTCAATGTATTAGGACCGCGGTTTACAGGTCTGGCAACTCCGTTAGTTCTCATGGTACCTTTGCCGAAACTCGACGCTAGAGGCGCTGCCATCGAGGAGAGAATACTCACGCATTCACGATGCAGCCTAAGCCGTGATCAAAATAAAACCGCTCGATACTAGCGACACCACAACGTCAGCTTCATTATTTGAGTCACGCGTACCACCAATATTTCATCGCGTATCCAGACCTAGATGAGAGACCATGATTAGGACGTTGAATAAGTCCTCGCTGTTTTCCCAACCGATGGCTTTACCAGAACTGCGTGCATGTAGTTAGTTTAAGATGGTAACGCATGTGTAAATAATTACTATACGCAAGCTTGAAATTCAGTGTATGTCATACAGGTCTGGAAACAAAGGTTCATTTCAGTGGTGAGGAATTCGCACCCTTATTGAGTAAGTTTTTCATTCGCCTCGACGCCACGGCGCGTCGCTGCTATAGATCGGCACGATGACACCCGGTTCCATGCCTTTACACGATTATAAATAGTTATATCATTATTATTATTATTATATTATAAATAGTTTATAATATATAATATAAACGCGATTATAAATAGTTTTTTTTTATCCTTCACAGTAGTATCCTCGCCCATTAAATTAAATTTTGCGAGTGTTCAGTCAACACTTTTAAGTAAATCGGATAACGCGTTCATTAGTTAGTTATCTTTGATCGTGTAGTACGTCTAATTGTACTTTCTTCGTCTGTAAATTAAATATTGCTTACGAAACATGGAATAAATGAGAGTAATGGAGTTAGGGTTTACAGCGCATGCGTTATATATGGTAGATGAAGAGAGAAAATGCTACTCTGTCCCATGCTCTGTCTTCGTTGCTCATCGTACCGTTCTATCGTCACGCACCTCGTGGCCGTAGATCGAAACGAAAAAATCACTTTAAGCGAACGTACCCCCACCACTGGCGTTTCCAGACCTGTATGCAAGACCGTGGTGTATGTCATTTCGCCGAAGTATAAAAAACTTTTCTTTTCATCGTGTCTTATCGAAATTCGTGCCAAAAAAGAGAATTTGCGCGGAATTTTATTGCACCACTTTATTGAAAAAATATCTGCAGATGAAGCACACGGAATTCTTGTTGAGACTTACGGCGATCATGCCCTGTCGGAAACAATATGGAGAGATTGGTTCAGACGCTTCAAAAATATGGTGTTGAAGTTTGCATCGTTTAAACGCAACGAAAATTCTTCTGGATTTTTGCATTTCTTCATTTTTATTATTATCTGGAATATTTTCTTTCCACCTTTTAATTTTGAATCTTTGATGAGGAGTCCCAAAAATAATTCAGTCACTTTCGTAGCTAAAATGTGGCAAAAAGAGGACTTTCGTTCCATTCCAACGTTGCAAACTGCTAATACCATGCAAAAATAATTATTTCCATGTGTTGAATTGGAGGCATTGCTTCATGAAGACTCGTGAAGACTCGCTAGCTGAACTTCCAGAATCATCAGGAGTTGACCACACAGCAGTGTCGAAAAGTTTGAGATCATAAGGAATTATTTGTTTATACAAAGGATTAATTTTCACGAAAAAAAATAGCGAGAACGTATTCACTACCCCAATACGGATCCAATTTAAATCCTGAAGGTTTCCCACATCATCGAAGAGACTCCGATGAGATTCTTGATGGATCCCATCGCATTCTGTACGTTGAATGTTCTAAATGAAATATATAGACATCCAGAATGAGTGGATCTTGAAAAAGGGTAAATCTTGTCTTGAAAAAAGTATAAATCGCTTAGAAAATGATATTTGAAAAATCGAACTGAATCCCTGAAAATCCATTGTAATTATCGTTTGTTCTTGATTTTACTGCACTTTGACATTATATCACCACACGAGTAGACTTTTTCTCGTGACTTTTCACACATTTTCGATTGCAACGTGGCAAGAATCGTCGAACGGCGTTCATTGGGGAACAGTGCAAAATCCAGTTGGATCACAATGAGAACTCCCTATGTGCGGTTTTCCTAACAAACCCCTACAGAGCTGTGGGTGCACCTTGGGACTCCCCAACAAATTTGTGCATGAGATCTCGTTATATCTTTTTTGTAGATCCAACAAATCCCGGTTTAGAATTTCAGGTAAACAATTCTCAAACGACGTTGATCGAGCAATAGCGCGGAATCCACCTGAACGTCAATTGGACTCTCTGCATGCGGCGTTCCTATCAAATCCCTATAAGGAATTGGTAAAATATGGGGACTCCCCAAAAAATTTCTGTTAAAACTTCGAATACATTCAGGGGAGTCTTAAGGGGGAAAAACGTATTCAAATCTAGACACTTGAGCAGAACTTTTCGTTAATCGAAAGTTGCGTTTCTCGCCGGAATTTAAACGTCAACGACCGCAGTTAATTAGCGTACAGGGAGTGTCAATCATGTCCAAGAATACGCGCTTTTTTACAAGAAACCTTACTCGCTTACCACGAATAAATAATTCCTATTGATATATTCGATATATCGAAGCTTATAGAATTCCGAAAAAAGAAAAACAGTATCGCAAACCGACCCTGCTTTTTACCAGGGTAAAAAACCAAAAGACTCTCAATTCACTGACAAAAAATGATTGCGCACGGTAAAAAAATCAACGATTACGACTTTCGTAATATTGCGCCGCTATGATACGCCAAAAAAACGGAATTACCCTGCAGGTGAATTAATTGTCTCAATTTTCGAATGAATTTCAATCTGGCGCTCGAGAGAGCGTAGCCCGAACGCGTCGCTTGTAATTTCTGGGATTTCGAGCTTGGGATGCACGGAAACACGAGCATGGGAGTAGAGAACATTAAATAGTCGCGCGCGAATTCTCGCCAGAGAGGGAATTAGACAGAGAGGAAAGGAGAAAGAGAGAGAGAGAGAGAGAGAGAGAGAGAGAGAGAGAGAGAGAGAGAAAATAAGAGAGACTAAGAGAGACTAAGAGAGACTAAGAGAGACTAAGAGAGCAGGAGTTAGAGAGAGAGAAAGACAGACAGATAGAGAGAGAAAGACAGACAGATAGAGAGAGAAAGCAAGGTGGACACGATCAACCCGTTTTCTCACGGCAAGATGAGAGTGTTCCTCTCCGCGTCTGCGGAGCTCGCGGTCAAAAACGAGAAATAAGCAACGATCTGAGCGAACGAAAGTTTTCTGCGTCCGTGCTTTATTGCTCCTATGGCTCGTTCCCCCATGGGTCTTCGTCACCCCTTGTATATATATATATATATATATATATATATATATATATATATATATAAGTGTGTGTGTATGTGTGTGTATATGTGTGTGTGGGTATGTGGGGGTGTGTGTGCGCGCCTGGTCGGAGGCTTCTCAGCTTCGCGATATCCTATGTAAATACATCTCGAGCGAAATTAATTAAGAAACTGTTATTAATTAGCCTGAACTCGGGGCCGATTAATTCGCGACACTCTGTTCAACAGAAAGACTTCTTCGTTTTGCATTCGTAGATCTCATACAGATGACGTTGGGCAACGTATAACTTGTTCTTTTCATCCCCCTGCTCTCTTTCCCCTCGCCGCCTTCGTCTTTACGGCCCTTTCTCCTCTCGTGCATGCACGTCCTATTATCTTTAAATACAGCATTACCGTGCTTTTACATACGGAGATCGCACGTTAGAAATGATCAAAGTACGATTATGCACGACACTAGACGAGCATTCGATTACGAGGCCGCGGAGCACGGACGAGGTATACGAAACGCCGAGCTCATTGCCAACGACGTACATACAAAACGTTTTTACGAGATATCGATCATATCACAGTGACGGGAGAAAAAAAAAAGGGCTCGAGCCGCTGGAGCGAGCGTACACACACGGGCGTAATACGAATTTTCAACGACGCGGAGCAACCTTCCCGTCGCATTACTGTTAACTGTCTCACGATGTATACGCGTTTATAGTAAATTATTATCGCCGCGTAAGAATGTTGATTCACGTTAAAGAAGTGATATAGTGGCCGCGCGCGGAGCGCACCGAGAAACCGCTCGATGATTCGCGTGCGAGAGTTTTATTGCGATGTCGTTTTGTTTTTTTTATTTTCTTTTTCATTGCGATTTCCTTTCTCCTGTTCCTTTTCTCTATCGCGGTTTCGTTTTATCTTGTTATCTTTTTTCCCCTTTACTGCCATTTGATTTGGTTTTCTTTTGAAAGTTTTTTTTTATTGCTATTTTGTTTGTTCTTCTTTTTTTTTCATTTTTTTTCCGGTTTCGTTTTGTTTTATTTGTTTTTGTTTTTTCGTTCGTTACCGTAAATTTATTTTCTTATTTTCGTTACTGCCGCTTTGTTTTATTTTTTTCTTTTTTCCTTCATTTCTTTCATTGCAGTTTCGTTTTTTCTCTTTTTTCTCCTTTCTTCATTGCGATTGCGTTTTTTTTCTTCTTTTCGGCATTTTCTTTATTTCCATTTCCTGTTGTTTTCCACTCTTTCCTTTACTTGTTCCTTGACCCAATTTTGGTTCGTTATCACCTTTTTTTTCGTTTTCTTGACTACGATTTTTTTTTTGTTTTTTTGTTTTTTTTTTGTATTTTTCTACTGCCAGTTCTTTTTTTCTTCTTTTGTCATTTTCTTCGTCGCATTTTCGTTTTGTTTCCGTCTATCGATTTTATTGTACTTTCGTTTCATTTTCTTCTTTTTCTCGTCCATTTTTTTTTTAATATCGATTTCGCGATGCGAGAAGCACCGGTTTCTATACGAACGAGCCGTTACAATTATCCGCTCGACAAGCTTTTCTACTGCCGCTTAGTAGACGCGAATAGCCGCGAATATTTTTATCGTAGCCCAAAGTCACCAACAACGACCCCTTTTCCCATCCCTTTTCACCCCGCGACTAGTCGTCGGCACTTTGGACTCCGCGAGGTGTTTGAGCATCGCGCCACGTCACTCGTTCGGGACACTTGCGATAGTGCGCACGCCGAACAGATATTTCCGGGATCTCGATCATCGAGTGCGGCCCGCCGAGAGGCGCGAGGAACGTCAGGGCGCTAATGGTGGACTACTCGAGAGGCGAACGAGCTGGGCGTCTCGCGAGAGAGAGAGAGAGAGAGAGAGAGAGAGAGAGAGAGAGAGAGAGAGAGATCGCGAGACAAAAAACTGCGAGTAAAGAGGGAAGACGAGTCGTAAGAAAAGAGCGTAAAAAATCGAAGCCGAAACGAAGAGAGCGTGGACATCGGTGTAAAACGGCGGAGCTCTCGACACCCTGCAGGGAGGGAGAGGGAGAGAGAGAGAGAGAGAGGGAGAGAGAGAGGAGGGAATTTCTCGAAGCGCGGATGCTGTTCGGCACTTCGGAGTATATTATAGTAAGCAGCAAAAGGAGCAGGGTTATAACAAGAAAGAGCGGCACGCCTGACCTCGCGCCAGACGTATTAAAATGACGCACATATGCCCCAAGAAAGCCCCAACAGTAAGGAGATGAAGAAATGAAGGGAGATGAGTGTACCTCATGTGCTCGTTATATCTACGCTTAGCTATAATAGCCCTCCTCATAGCCCCTCCCCTCTCTCTCTCTCTCTCTCTCTCCCCCCCTCGCTCTGTCACCGCGCGAAAGAGCGAAATCCCCATCAGGCTTCTCGAACCGAAAAAACTATTTCAGGATCTCGGATATAACGAAAATACCGTCCGAACATTGGACTCCCCGAGCTGCGACGGGCACGCGGGGGCCAAAGGGTTCGAGCCCTAAGAAAAGCCCAAAACGTTCTTTTCTTTTCCTCCAGATCTCTATACTTCCCGATACATGTGCGCGATGTGTGTCCCGTCGTATCCGCGCAACGTGATCCCAGCGCGTTCCTCGACTGTTTGTAAACACATTAGCGGCGATAATCGAATTTCCAATTTGAAAAAGATTCATGGCTATTTTAACGTGAATTATAGTCTTTCGAATGCCTCTTTTTGTTCCGTCGTCTCGGGCCTTCGGATCGTAAATTGCAGCGAGACAAAAGTTTTGGCCCTCAATGGTCGGATTGTTGAGCTTACATTTTTTTTAATCGAAAAAAAGACTTTGTTGTTTTAGACTCTTTTATTCTTGATTTTTCAGGCCCCTGAAGACACCGCTCGAAGCGCGAACACGCTGAACGGTATTGACGTTTGAAACGTCGAACTGCAATGAAAATGTATTTTCTTCGTATTGCCGAGGTTTGTGCCACATTCGGACTGCGAAGGATACCGAAACATTTTCAAGGATCGGGCGGAAAATATTATAGATAATGAAAAATAAAGAAATGAAAATTAAGAAGAATTTTTGTTGCGCGCTAACGGTGCGAACTTCAGCACGTTCGTGCTGATCGGAAAGTACCGTAATTTGAGGCAGGACACCATACTGACGGGTAAAAGAACGATTTTTTTGCGTTTATTTGAAGTATGCACATTCAAGAATATGTGAAAAAAAATGTCAAGTTGTCGTATTGAAAATTGAGGACCGGGTTGAAATTCCGAACTTTGAATGCTCCGACGGTTTAAAATTCCTAATTTGAATGTTCCGAGATAACGAGTTTCGTGAACATCGTGCCAGCGAAAGTCTGGATGACTGCAAATGATGTAAAACGTATAATACTGTCTAGACAAATTTCAAAATTGACGGGAAATCATGTCTTAATAAAAAAATTCTTTAAATAATTCGTCGATTTATTGAAAATTTTGAAACAACTTATTTTGAATTATTTTGACGGTGTTCAGATTTTCCGAGTTTTGGTCTTTCGGGTAAAATTCTTTCGGAGTTTCGAGCGTTCTGGTCGTTCAGAGTTCGAAATTTCAACCCAGCCCCGAAAATTGACGAAGTTACGGATAATTTAGTGAGAACAGGTAGTAGCGCAACGATTTACATCGACTTGAACTTTCAATGACGTTTTTCTCGAACCGACTTTTCTCGACCTGGAATCATAACTCCAGCTACAATCGTCCGATTCTCAAATTAGAAAAACTACAATTCCCGTAATTGCAATAGCTATTGTTGTACGTAGCAGTTTTTTTTTCAAATTAACAATTTTTTGAGCGCCCCAAACAAACTCAAAATTTTGCCAAAATCGCACTCTTTTGGAACTCCCGCCACTTTGTGAAAAAAAAATTCCGCGAAAAACGGCTACTTGCAACGAAAACTACATATATATAGATTATAAAACTGTTCAACTTTTATTAGTGCAGACCAACCATCATCAAGTTATTCATCCGACCATTGGACCACATTTTTTCCTACAACTCTACCTACCTCAATAACGTTGGTAGTTTTCAATTATTTTAAGGATGTTGAGTCCCAAATCGCAAATGATGATAAAATTCTGAAAATTTGGTATGTTTTTGTCTGAAGTATTTCAGAGGTCGTGTAAAAATTTCACGACAATTAGGAAGCTCGTTATTAAACAATTAACATTCACAAATTAAATGTTGTCTTATGGAAACTGATGTAACTTTGCAATAAGTTTTTTTTTGACCTCTCAATTTCGTAATATCTACAATATACTGAAAGCAACGGAAACAAAACGAAGTTTATTGATAAATTTTTTTTCAATTCTTTTAAAAATTGTTCTTAACAAAATGTTAATTTTTTAATAACGAGCTTCCTAATCGTCGTGAAATTTTATCACGCCCTCTTAAATACTTCATACAAAAACATACCAAATTTTCAAAATTTTCTGATCATTTTTTATTTCAATCCTTAAGGAGCTTGAAGTAACGATGATAGAATTCGGAAAATTTGGTATGTTTTTACGTGAAGTATTCAGGAGGTCGTGTAAAAATTTCATGACGATTAAGAAGCTATTCATTGAACAATTAACATTAACATGTTTCATAGGGACTCAACACCCTTAACTAAAGATTTACACGAAATAAGTTCAATGTATTTCGAATAGCGTACCTTTTTTTTTCAAATCCCGAATAAATAATCCATCAGAGAAATAAAAATCATAAAAGTGACCTTTTTTCGGACCCGTCACATTGGTGTCCTCCCTTAAATGGACCTCCGAGCGTTCCCCGTTGTTTTATTCTCACCGACATCGCGGTCTCGAACTGGTGCCGAGTGGTAGAAAAGGCATCGACGCCCCATAATTCTTGTCATTGCTCGACTTCTTCGTCACGATTACGAGGGTGTGAATGCCGGAGTTAATATTCATTCGACCTGGTTAAACGAGCCCGGGGGGCAGGGGAGGAGTGGCAAAGAAAGAATATACGACCCGTCGCTTCTGTTTGCTCAAGGCATAAGAGAGCGGGTTGGGCCCAAACGAGAATACAAGCTAGAGGACTTTCGGGTTTATATATATATATACACAATTATGAGGGGCGTCATAATCCGGTCGTATACCTGTCTCACAGGTGGAGGCTCCTCGAGGACTATCACCACGGGGCTTCTTCTTTTATGCTCTATTATATTCCTCCTGAGGTGTTAATCCTCTTAGCCACGCGAGGTTCTCAACTTCACAAGTTGCGCAACACGACTATAATTATATGTTCGGTAACAAGCAGTGAATTCATCATAATCTCTCGTTCGACGAGAGAAAAAGATAAAAAAAAAACTTCGATAGAGAATTCCCTAGTCGATCATTCACCGCGATCATATACATCAGATTAATTGCATTCGCGTTGCGACGCGATTGATAAATTATTCACGCTCGAACGAACACGGGTTGAGTAGTTGAGAGAATAAAGGAGCAGCGTGTGTATAGGTGTTTGCAGATCGGTTCCGAGTGGTGTGGCGAAGACGGAGACTGCAACGAGAGAAGTCTGCGATTGGGCGTGTGGAAGCGTTTTAAGAGGCTTCGTGATGTGCAACCGGAAGAGGAACGCTAACGAGGATCGCCCACGCCCATGATTTGCATTGTCGGAGACTTTGTTCTACGTTAGCCGCGAACGAGGATCGATGTTTTTTTTCCCCCTACGAGTTCGACTATCCTTCGTGTCGTAGGAACGAGGACTTTAAGGGGTAACGGCAAAGCTCTTGCGCCGGTGCGTCAACTTGGACGAGACCGCAGCGTTCCTACTGCCTCGCCAATACACTCGCCGTCGGATTGCGAGCACGAATTGTATTCCGCTGGAGCGCGTTCGTCGACTTTGGGCGAACGGGGTGCTGGCGATTATTGCTTACAGCGATTAAATTAATTGGCAGATCGCTAGATCGGATCCTAAGAGACGTGACTGAGTACAGTCGCTGCCAACGCTGACAAGTCTCAGTATCCGACGCGTCGAGTACTTTGCAAAGTGTGGAAAACGTGGCGGATCAAAGTTGATCAAATTAGAAGCACCCTTCTCAGTTTTTCGCCGAAATTAATTGTTCCGCAGTGGGCGCAACGTTACGACCAAAAATTACTCGCTGAATGCTATTTTCACGAACGCTATCGGACCGTAAAACCAAAGGCGATTCAGCCTTCGAAAGTGAAGCAAGCTATGAGCCAAAAGAAAGCCCGAATACGATGGATTTTTGGCACGAGTGTGCCAAACTGTGCCGATAGAAGTACAGCAGTAGGAGAAGGACAAACGGAAGACTGATACGTTGGCAAACAAGGAGAAATGATTCTTACATATTGATGTAAGAATCATTTCTGCAAGAATATTCTTTGTAAGAATATTCTGTAACCTGAAAGTAAGAATTCTTCTTACTTTCTTACTAAGTTTCTTTCTAGTCTCTTACTAATTCTACTATTTCTACTTACTTTCTTACATACGCTTACTAAGTACAAGTAAGAGTTTTACTTATAAGTTAAGTATAAGTAAGTATAAGTTAAGTATAAGTAATGACTTACTTATTAATGACTTATGTCATTAATGACTTATTGAATCTATATTATTAATGACTATGTCATTAATGACTATTATTAATGACTATGTCATTAATGACTTAATAATGACAAAGTAATGACTTACTTATGATTTAAGTATAAGTAAGTTACTTATACTTAACTTATAAGTTAAGTATAAGCAAGTATACTTACTTACTTATACTTAACTTATAAGTTACTTACTATATAAGTAAACTTATATAGTAAGTGTATAAGTATATAAGTAAGTATATAGTAAGTAAACTTATAAGTAAGTATAAGTAAACTTACTTATACTTAACTTATAAGTTAAGTATAACTAGGTATAAGTATAACTTACTAACTATAAGTAAGTTTTACTTATAAGTATAAGTAAAAGTTTCTTGCTAATTCTACTTATTTTCTTACTTATACTTACTAAGAATTCTTCTAACTTTGTAAGAACTTGAACTTGAAAGTAAGAACTTTGTAAGAATTCTTACAAATAATTCTTTGTTTGGGTTCTTCCCAAGAATTCTTACAAAGAATTCTTTGTAAGAACATTCTGTAAGAACATTCATTTCTTCAACATATTGATGTAAGAATCATTTCTTCTTCTTTTCCAACTTATCAGTCTTTCGTTTGTCCTTTTCCTACTGTTTTACTTCCATTGGCACACTTCTGCAGCAGTGCCCATATAAGTAAAGCATAAGGAAAGTCATTGGGGAAGTGAAATCACCGTGGCTCGATGGAAGGTGCGATCGAAGAAAAGTACATTTTCAATAGGTGACTTACCCTGTCATACTGGTGGGTCGCAGTAGCAGCCGAGAAGGGTTGAAAAGGCGCCGGCCTCGCGGGACTGTGATGGGCGGCGTGAGGATTCGCGTGAGGATGTGTGTGCGCGGCGGCATGGGGATGCGTCGGATGTGGGGGTGGTGGTGGCCTCTGATAGAGGTAAGGATAATATTGATACATCACCTCGGAGCAGCTCATCACACCCCCCGGGCCCGGCACCCCAGAGCCGGCCTGGCGACTGGCGTACCCGAACGTTGCACCACCACCTCCGTAAACTCCACCCTCACTCTTTATCTCGTCCTGGCGTTTACTCGCGCGTCGCGTTAACTCCGTTTTCGCACTATCTCGGTCCACTGCGTTCTTTCCAACCGAGCCACGGACAACTCCGATCGATTACGATGTATCCCTTGCCGCGGGAAAGCTCTCGCAGCTACTGCAGGTCAGCAAACGATCATAGCTTTCCGTTGTAACGAAACGCGGTTGGATTCCAGCGAGGAGCACACTGAAGCCTCATGAAAGGCCTAGAGTTCCTTTCGTCCCAAGTACCACCGCTGCGATCGGTTGGTTTTGAGTTTTCCAATCGACTCAGCTGCGATCACTGATTCTTTTGGGTTGCCGATCCGACGGCGAGGCCTGCAGCCACGTGTGCACCCGATCGCTAGCCAACAGCAACGAAAAGGCCTCCGAGAGCGGAGGTCCGGTCGAGTCTACCCGCTGGATCGGCTGATTGAGCGATTGCAACGTTGGGCAATTCAACGCTGTCGATCAAGGCCTATCGGGGTGTCTTCGTACCTCTGGCCGGACCTTCCGGTGCGATGTCACTAGCCCTGTGTGGCGTGTGGGGTCTTGGATCTTGTGCCGAGATGTATACCCTGCTCAGGGCTCTTGTGCTGACACAGCAGCGGAACTGTCACCACGTATTGCCGATCAAAGGGGACCCAAACGGTTGAACGTCGAGTTGCGAATCGCGTTGGCGGACGAACGGGATCATTAGAACGTAACACACACACACACATTAATCCATGGGCCGTATTTCTCCAATCCTGCGAATGTTACGCGGTCACAACGTGTAAACCAAGCCCGAGGTTGTTAATGCACGCAAACGTCACGGGGACACAAGTACACACACACACACACACACACACATGAGACACAGAGTCGCGCACGAATACACAGGTACACACACCACGGTATGCTCTCGTCTGTACGATAATTCCCACAGGGAGTAAGAGAGAGCTGGTATAGCGTCTCTGATGGGCAAACACGGACTGAACGAGGATCCCGGTGTCACCCTCTCCCACCGACCTGTGACTGTACACGTAGGTCTGTCCTTCTCCGCTGTCTCTCGGCTCGCACCCCTGCTATCTTTTTCTAGCGTGGAGCCTCTAGCCGTCCGGGGGGAAGGCCCTGTATATTGTTTTTTTCATTCTTTTCTTCCTCTTCTTCTTTCGGGTGCTGGCTGGTTGGTCGGCAAGCGAGCTGCCCCCGGCAGCGTCATCGAGGGTCGAGGCACAGAGGCAGATACGATTAAACGGGAATGGAGAGCGGGATCGAGACGAGGATCGAGAAATGCGGCGAAAGAGAGAGAAAGAGAGAGAGAGAGAGAGAGAGAGAGAGAGAGAGAGAGAGAGAGAGAGAGAGAGAGAGAGAGAGAGAGAGAGAGAGGAGGCTTGGTGATCGGAGCAAGACGGGAGGATGAACGGAAGAGGGAAAGAGAGGCATGTCTGTTCGAATCTCGAGGGGGGTTAGGCGAAGGGAAACGCCTCCTGGCAGTGCCACTTCTGGCCAATCGGCTAAAGCTACGTGAACGTCCAATGAACGATCTCCTGCTCACCGTAGTACCGACGCCCTCGCCTCTTCCCGTGACTATCATCCTCCGTAGGTATTGATCCCGCAATGAACCCCCCGGACTACCCACTGCCACTGACGGTCCCGAGGTCGCCACACCACCGCCGGATAAACCCGTATTAAGAACTTGCCGCTTCGCTGGGAGGCATCCACCTTCATTCGTTCCCTCTTCCTCGCCATCGTTCGCGTCCTTAGCCTCATCCTCGTCGACCTTCAACATCGTCCTCTTCCACGGGCTACCTCCCCTCGCCTATTCTTCCCTGTGCTCTTTCTTTCGACAGCAGTGGACTTCAGCCTTCTTTTCCTCCGCATCGTTCTCCACCGTTCGTTTTCCAATCTTTCCGGGTCTCGAAGCTTCGTGTGCCTGGCACACGAGGACTCCTAATGCTGATATCAACGTGGGAGACGCTTGCAGCACGGAACTACCGATAGAGGGAGGGAAGAAACGAGGAAGTTGGCTGCTGAGGCACCCCGGCACAACCCGGACGGGTTGTGCTTTAATGAGTCTTAATTAACAGTTCCGCGGTGTTTCACGAAACCCTCATTTCGCCCGAGTACATTTTGCCAACGCCCGATCTACGCCGAGAGGAACCACGGACTGAATAGCCTTACGGCCCAGTTGTGTCTGCAGAATTCGCTTTGCTCGTTGGATATGATTCTGAAGGTATACGTTCGATCGCAACGAGCCAGTAAAATTCCTCCTTGCGGGAATGAAATTCGTGTCAGTGACCCTTCACTGCAGTGCCATATTTGGAAAGTTCGCCTTGGACGGCCCCCAAACATCGTCGGTCAAACATGTACGCGATGTTGATGTGGTACAGGGCACGTTCGCAAAATCCTTCTGGTGACTGTTCCAACTTGAAGCCTGCCTACTATTGTGCCCTTGTTCAACATTTAACGACGCAACTCTGGTTTGCCAGAATGCAGACACCTTGTGTCTCGAAAAGTCCAAACATTGCTTAGCTTCACTGCTGCAGAACTGTGCCAATAGAAGTACAGCAGTAGGAGAAGGACAAACGGAAGACTGATAAGTTGGCAAACAAGAAGAAATGATTCTTACATATTGATGTAAGAATCATTTCTGTAAGAATATTCTTTGTAAGAATATTCTGTACCTTGAAAGTAAGAATTCTTCTTACTTTCTTACTAAGTTTCTTTCTGGTGTTTTACTAACTCTACTATTTCTACTTACTTTCTTACATACACTTACTAAGTATAAGTAAGAGTTTTTCTTATAAGTTAAGTAGAGGTAGGCATAAGTTTAGTATAAGTTTAAGTAATGACTCACGTATACTTACTTATGAGTTAAGTATAAGTAATGACTTACTTATACTTACTTATGAGTTAAGTATAAGTAAGTTACTTATACTTATACTTAACTTATAGGTTACTTACTATATGAGTAAACTTATATAGTAAGTGTATAAGTATATAAATAAGTATATAGTAAGTGAACGTATAAGTAAGTATAAGTATAAGTAAGTATAAGTAAGTACAAGTATAAGTATAAGTAAGTACAAGTATAAGTATAAGTAAGTATAAGTATACCTTACTAAGTATAAGTAAGTTTTACTTATAAGTATAAATGAAAGTTTCTTACTAATTCTACTTACTTTCTTACTTATACTTACTAAGAATTCTTCTAACTTTGTAAGAACTTGAACTTGGAAGTAAGAACTTTGTAAGAATTCTTACAAAGAATTCTTTGTTTGGGTTCTTCCCAAGAATTCTTACAAAGAATTCTTTGTAAGAACATTCTGTAAGAACATCCATTTCCTCTACATATTGATGTAAGAATCATTTCTTCTTCTTTTCCAACTTATCAGTCTTCCGTTTGTACTTTTCCTACTGTTTTACTTCTATTGGCACAGTTCTGCAGCAGTGCCAATAGAAGTAAAGCAGTAGGAAAAGGACAAACGGAAGACCGATAAGTTGGCAAACAAGCAGTGATTCTTACATCAATACGCAACAATGATTGTTTCTTGTTTGCCAACTTATCAGTCTTCCATTTGTCCTTCTCCTACTGCTTTACTTCTATTGGCACATTCCGCAGCAGTAAAGCTAAGCAATGTCTGGACTCTTGGAAACGCAAGGTGTCTTCATCCTGGCGAACCAGAGTTACGTCTTTAAGTGTTGAACAAGTGCACAATAGTAGACAGGCTTCAAGTTGGAACAGTCACAAGAAGGATTTTGCGAACGTACCCAATACCACATCAACATTGCGTATGTTCCCCATCTTCAAGATTGCACTGAGCTGCATAGAGGCAGCTCGGCACATGCGGTCGACATTCATCTACGATAATCCGGCGGAAGAATATTCTCTTTAGGAAAATTAGTCAGCAATCTAGGATAGATCGGAGCACCCCGCTCGGGTCCCGGCTGCGTTTCACTTTCCGACGATCTTTCCTGTCGCGTTTATGCAAACACACCAATACCGGATGACAGCCGAATTCCTGATGGGGCCCGGCACAACGACCCCCAGTGTTAATCCGTCTCGCGTTCGAGTAAATGAATGGGGCGAGGCGCCGGGAGGGTGAGTGACGTAAGGCAGCCGTCGGGAACACTTGACCGTATCAAATCGTGTTGCAAGGCGTAGCAGCAGCAGCAGCAGCAGTTTAGTACCCAATAGCCGGTGCATGATCCTCTGTTTAATCTACGTAGCAGGTCCCGCAGAGGCTCAGGAAGGAGCCAACGGAGGGGAGAGCGCGAGCTGAATGGGAGATTTTGGGGTTGCCGTGCCGAATCCAATAAGCCCCGGACAAGCGTGACATGGGGTGATTCTCCCGAGCCGTTTTTTCGCCATCATCTCGGGAGACGAGCGTCGGCCATTCACGACCCGCTCACCCCGTCGGGCAACGGGCACAAGCCGCCGATGGTTTGTTCCTCCGCGTATACATACCGCCGGGGCAATGCCGCGGACCGGAGTGCTAGATACTGCGGAGTAACCCGGGTCGCTCACCCTCGAGCCCCCACGACCCGATGGCTCGGTAGCCGGCGAGAGATCGCACGTGGCTCCACTCGAAAAAACACCCTAACCGCTCTCCCCCTGAGCTTCCATCCATCCTCCAGTCTGAAGGCCCCCGTTGATGCTAATAACCGGAGCATCAAATTTGCCAATGATATTATACGACTGGGGTGACACGCGCGTACGAGCGCGAATGAATGGAAAAGTTTAGGCCTGGCGTATCGAACCTTTGGATAAATGGAGCGCAATCATTGTTCGCGGGAGGATGGATGCTGGAGGGTTGCATTGATCACGCGTGAATGCTCACGCAAGGAGCTCATTGACGGATTCCTGGATACAATTGTTATCTAGGCTCTGCAAAACGCCACGAATGTGGGGACTTTTCCGATCTGTTTGTTTTCTCTTCACTCGAAGATTCCTGTTCATTGAACTCGTCCATATAATTCAAGTGATATCACTGCAACAGCGCAAAAAGTGATATACCGAAATCCGTTGCTTCGTTCTTTTGGAAGTTCCAGCTATGAACGTTTCGTTGCAAGGCAATGCCAGGGCTGTCGGATATCGCCAGAGAGGTCCGATTTACGGGGGCAAATTGCTATCAAGAATTCGTCCCGCGCATCGGTATAGCGCTCGGGTATTTGCACGGCCTCTCTCAAGGCTACAAGGCACTCGCGGAGAGCGGCCGAACTCCCCGCGATTCGAGGATCCAGGGCTATTTGGCGAAGGGACGAGGAGTGGGCCGCGGATGATGGGACCGCGAAAGAGATCGCCAGTCGAGGGAATCACGTTTTTTGACAGTTCGGCATCACCGCGCCTCGAGGGCTCTCACGAGGGTCCCACGAAACGAAAACGAGCCAACTGCGAAACGATCGGTGGGGTGGAGGGACAAAACGCGTATCCGCAACAGCGACTTTCTCGGGAATGTTGAAATAGCAAATTAGGGGATTCCACAAGATCCTTCGTCGCGCCCTTTTTCTTTTTCTTATCTTCCCTTCGCGTCTACTTACCCGGCCATTATTTACCCGCTTATTCCACTTGTTTGCCTGCGAAGTGCGCAAAAGGTATTTCGGCATTTTTTTACGACGAGTCGGTAACGATTAGCATCAATGTTTCGGCTGTGATACGTTATGGCTGGAACAATGACTGGTCTGGAATGCCCGGTCCAGACACAAGCCAATGTGGCTGGACCTTCGAGGATCAGTTGGTGAGGGAGGAAATGCTTTACACTGATAGAAAGTAATCTGAAATAATTCCTCTTTATTTCCCAAGCTTTTCGAGGACTCGGTCCTCCCCCAACGATGTTACTAATATAGCAGCGATCGATTCAATTGACAATTTACGGCGGAAAGGTGGGAGCAAAATATCTATTCCGTTGTCGGTGATCGATCGGTACAACAGTTTTGATTCGGGCGATCAGGTCAGCCGCGTGCTAGCACTTTCGTTTCGTTGTGATTGAGGAAAAGTGAATAGGGTTGCGACTTATGATGAAGACAATTACGAGACGAGAGATATCGAGATCTGCCTACTTGAGGGCTTGAACCTTCGCGGCTTGCTTCGCGCTCTCCTTCTTCTCGTCCTCACCCTCCAGGTACTTGTCCCACTTGTCCAGTCTGGCCTCGATCTCGGCGTCGGTCTCGACGATCCTGCAAAGCAATTCGTCTTCAGATATCGATGGTCTGCAGCCGGAGTAGTCAGCCTGTACTTGCACTCGATAGGGTGAACCTTTGCTCACCGTTCGAATGGACAATTACCAAGTGTGGGTAAGTTACCGACTGTAGATAAGTTACCAACTGCGGGTAAGTTGCCGACTCTGGATTATTTACCAACTGTGGGTAACTTACCGACTGTAGGTAACAACGGGAAGTTTGATGCTTCGCGGGTAAACTGTGATCCGAAGGCAAGGTGAATAACCAGGAGTGCTGTTATCGAGGTATCGCTTACTTGTACTTGGTTTTGCCGTCCCATATCTCGGCAGAGAGCTGTCTTTGAGCGAACCAACGACCATTCAACAACTGCACGCACGCCTGGGCCTCGGCCGGTTCGCTGAAAGTCACCTGTGCAACTCCCTCGGGATTTCTCTGCAAAGAAAGATCTAACGATGGTATCCGATTTCGCTCTCTCCCACTATCTTAATTGTATTTTCAATAAGCCTCCCTCGCGGCGAACATTACCAACGATAAGATCTCGTCAACATCAAACATTGAGATTCTTTCAACCTACAACATTCGACGATCTTCAACATCATCAACTGGTGACTCCAACTACAAGGTCTTTCACGGGACAAACGTCGATAAGTGGAACGTTCGTGAGTTCCAAAAATACCTAAATCATGTCTACGAAGAGAATTATCGCCACGGCACTAACGCCAGCTCCGAGAATACGATAGAGCACGGCGTTGCGATAGATTGAAGTCAATATATTCCGCAGTTGCGGATCGCGAAGGTGTTTTTCCGCGCCACGAGATCTCTATTAGTATGTGATTGACAAAGGAGGCTTCATTGCGGTCAAGGTCAATTTGCGAGATATTAAGGCAGCTCCGATTTGCATCGATTCGCTAGATCGCGTTCCCGGCCAATTCACAAACGATCACGAGGACCCTCGTGTGCTCCGACGAATCATTGAATCGCCACGAAAGGACATCTCTGGCGCTTGCACATTGGTGAAAGTTCCGTGGTAAAAATGGCACAAAGACCCACGGGCACATTTTGCCTCTCCACAATCTACTGACGATGAGAGTAAAGGACCAGGCCACTAGGCCTCGGGTCCAAATTAAAAAAAAAAGAGCTCTAACCCGGGACCGCTAGTTTGGGAGGTTGGGGTGGACCGCGACCACATGGGGGCGAGCCCAGTGATGACGTTCCGTCAAGGTTCGAACGATCGCGAAAGACTTCTTTCAGCATGAGCATTATGTATCTGGTACACGAGACGACCGCGCTTGCGACCTCGGCGTTTGCCACGCCGTGATCCGCCGAAATAATAAAAGGAGTCTCGGAGGACCGACCGGGGGGGGGGCGCTAGGAAAGAAGCGAGAACGAGAGACCAAAAAAAATAAATATTCAATGAAGATAAATCAGTCAAAGGGGTTACGACCCAACCCTATAAATTCGTCTTGGTACCACTCCCCAGTCGCGTCCCGCCTCAAACCGTGAATCTATGCTCCAATGGCGAACTGTATTCCAGCGCGTTTGGCAACGAGGCAATTTTCTTTGTGGAACACGTTTCGTCTCCACGTTCACACCCGTCTCGGAGTATGTCGTGAGAAAAATAATGGTAATTCAGTTTCCGTGAATAACGTCGGAATGATTGATGGTAAAGAAGCCTGGAATAGTTGGCACATCGCATGATCTCGTAGCAATGATTGGAGTGGAATGCTCACATAGTTGGTTGGATGGCAATGTGCTCTCGGAGCAATGGATGTGAACGTAGACCTGAAGTCCCAAATCTGATAATGGGGCAGCTTGTATTACGCATACGGTGATTGTAAAAATCGGTAATGTTTGACATTTACGGTATATTAAGGGGGAATACCACCATTTTGATGACGTTCAAGTTTGCATTGTTGCAATGCAGCAAAATTCAATTTTTTTTCAGTTGCTAACATTATTCTAACCGTTTTCGATTGAAAATCCATCCAACGTTTTTACGTATTCTTATTGGAGAATGATCTCAACTCTCAAAGAAACGCCTTTGGTTAATGATATGGAAATGAAGAAATGAAAAATGAACCGTCAAAAATCGTTGCACTCCAACGATGCAAACGTCAACGTTTACCATGCTGGGTTGGACAATCATATGGAGAACTAGAAATTGAATAAAAAACTAGAAGTTGAATAAAAAAATTCAAGAACTTTGATGAAAACTACAATCGGTTTTCAAAATATACAAAAAACAGCGGATGAAAAAAACTTCACGGCTTCTTTAGATAGAAATATGAGATTGAGGTTTAAATCGTTGGAATGCAATGAATTTTTTTTTTGTACTTGCTTGCATTTGCTTTTTCCTGCTTTCCGCTAGGATAATCTCTTAACGCGTTTGCGGAAAATTCTTCGAAAACAATTGTCCGAATGACAATTTCTTTAATACAATTTCCCGAAAGAATTATTTCCCGAATAAACAATTTCCCGAACACAGTTCGTCGAACAGAGAATTTTTTGTACACAATTTGCCGGATGAACAATTTTTCGAATACTATATCCCGAATGGACAGTTGCCCGGATGGACAATTTCCCGAATCGACGATTTCCCGAATAAACTATTACCTGAATGAACATTTTCGAGTGAACAATTCCTCGAACGGACAATTTCCCGAATGAACAACTCTTCGAATGAAACATTTCCCGAATAAAATGTTTTCGACGATGTTTTTCCGGAAACCAATTTTCTTGGGTCGAATTTTCCGCGCATTAATTTTCCTGTTATCGATTTCGGCATGAGCAGACGCCAAAAATATACGTTCCCACACTTAGCATGGCTCAGAATCAACGACGTAGACATATACTGAACGTCTACAATATACTTTTTTTTTATTTCTTTTAAAAATTGTTAACAAAATGTTAATTTTTTAATAACGAGCTTCCTAATCGTCCTGAAAATTTTAACACGACCTCTTAAATACGTCATACAAAAACATACAAAATTTTCAGAATTTTCTTATCGTTTTTTTTATTTCAACCCCTAAGGAGGTTGAAGTAATGATGATAGAATTCTGGAAATTTGGTATGTTTTTACATGAAGTATTCGGGAGGTGGTGTAAAAATTTCATGACGATTGAGAAGCTATTTATTGAACAATTAAAATTAACATGTTTCATAGGGACTCAACATCCTTAAGGGGTTACGCCCACTTGCGATTTTGAAAAAATCGATTTGTTTATTGCATTTTTTGAAGTATAAGTATCTGAGAATATGTCATAAAAATTTCAAGTCGATCCGAACAAAATTGACTGAGATATGAGCGTTGAAAGAGAAGAATCCGTGAATTGAAGAACTGAAATTGAAAGTTAAAACGCGTTTTTCTCAAAATGGCATTTCTGAAGTCGGTGACCAAGATTACTCGAACACCAATGAACCGATCTTCTTGAAATTTTGCAGGCTTATTTAATACATAAAAATGTAGTCTTTAATCGTTCGATTTTTTTTTTCGAAAAAAAAAATGGCCGTTTCATAGCCAAAAAACGGCCGTTTTTTTCGTTAAAATCGAACCATTAACTTTGACTGTCCGCCATTTTGTGAAAAATGATTATTTTTTAAAATCCTTCGATTAAAGACTAGTTTACACTTATATTTGACTAAATCCATCCGCATTTTTTTTTCAGATGATCCACTTCGCCGCAATGTTGGTCACCGCAAACCGTGTATATAAAAACATTATTTCATTGACGGCCATTTGCCACTAAACAATGTAATATTTTTCAATAAAAAAATTATTGAAAGTTCTTCAAGATGTGTTCTTTAAGATGGTATATTGATCGATTAAAAAAGTTTTGTAGTTTTCTTTAAAAAAATTCATGAAAAAGGTCTTTTTTTGCGCTACAAGTGGGGGTAACGCCCTAATAGATTTAAAGGTTTTCTCAAGAAAAATTCTTGAAAAATCGATCTTTTTGGGCCTCCCGACTGCATATAACTTCTTAAGGAAAGAATAACCAAACATTCCTCCGGCTTTCGCGGTTACCATTCAAAATTCTTCAGAATTTCAAACGAATAAAATATCGAATTGAAAGTACGCCGAGAGCCGTATGCAACGGTCCTATCGGTCTTTGGCGCCGGTTTCGTAACGTTCCGAGCGTATAAAGCACAATTTAAGCGTGACCGCGTGATTCGCCCGCGAACGCAAAACGGCGAATCGCCTTTAACGAGTACACCAACCCCAACCCCCCCCCCCCCCCCCGTTGGACCTCGCGGGGATTTCCGAGTCTCGGGCCGGACTGGAGCCTCGAGACTTTTCGAATTAGGATCGTGCAAGCCCGCGGACGATACCGAATAGTATTCGCGATTCTTTTTTTATCGTCAAACTTACATCATCGATCGCGAATGCGTGCTCGCATGGGAGTGAAGCCATTGCTCCATCTGACAGCACTCGAACAATGCAAACAATTTTTATTTTCATCATAAACGTCCGCTCGTACGTTCGACCGCCGCGAATTTATTTTTGTCGCAAGGCAAATTTGACTGAACAAAATATGACGATTTTGTTTTTTTTTTTCGTCGTTCTTTATTTCTCGATTTCTATCACCATTCAGAGCCTTTTTTTTACGAGTCGAGGTACAGCCAACTCTAATGAGAATACGTGAGAAAAATTCGAGCCAATTCACAGTGAAAATTGGTCTAAAATATTTGAGCAATTTGAAAGAATGAATTTTCGTTGCATTCCAACGATGAAAACTTCAGCCTCATATGTACGAGCCCGTTGGATTCTGTGCGATGACCCATTGGATCTCTATCAAGAAGCCGGGACGAGATGGTATTGAAGTTTGCATCGTTGGAATGCAGCGAGAATATTTTTTTTCCCTACCGCAAATTTTTTCTAGTACATTTAGGCTACTCGAGTGACTGGAACATTTTTGAAAATCCTTATTAAAAATTTATCACCAAAATCTGCAAAAAAAAGATTGTCAATAATAATAATAATAATAATAATAAAGAAATGAAAAAAATCGACAAGAACTTTCGTTGCATTCCAGCGATGCAAACTTCAACACCATGGGACGAGTTTGGGCATCCGATTGGACCCCTGCGGCAATTTCTGACGATCCCAATTGACGAGCGATCATTTAGTTTCGAATAGCATCGAAAATATAGCATACTCGTCAACCGCAAAAGCGATTTTCGTATTTTTCCCCACGCCCAATCGTTTTAGGGCACCCCCAATAATTTTACGCGAAATTTCTGAATGCTACATTCATGAATTATTTCGTATTTCCAATTCAAAGGATTGAAGGGGTTACCCCCACTTGCGATTTTGAAAAAATCGATTTTTTTATTGCATTTTTTTGAAGTATAAGTATCTGAGAATATGTCCTGAAAGTTTCAAGTCGATCCGAACAAAATTGACTGAGATATGAGCGTTGAAAGAGAAGAATCCGTGAATTGAAGAACTGAAATTGAAACTTTAAACGCGTTTTTCTCAAAACGGCATTTCTGAAGTCGGTGACCAAGATTACTCGAACACTAATGAACCGATCTTCTTGAAATTTTGCAGGCTTATTTAATACATAAAAATGTAGTCTTTAATCGTTCGATTTTTTTTTTCGAAAAAAAAATGGCCGTTTTATAGCCAAAAAACGGCCGTTTTTTTTCGTTAAAATCGAACCATTAACTTTGACTGTCCGCCATTTTGTGAAAAATGAATATTTTTTGAAATCCTTCGATTAAAGACTAGTTTATACTTATATTTGACTAAATCCATCCGCATTTTTTTTTTCAGATGATCCACTTCGCCGCAATGTTGGTCACCGCAAACCGTGTATATAAAAACATTATTTCATTGACGGCCATTTGCCACTAAACAATGTAATATTTTTCAATAAAAAAATTACTGAAAGTTCTTCAAGATGTGTTCTTCAAGATGGTATATTGATCGATTAAAAAAGTTTTGTAGTTTTCGTTAAAAAAATTCATGAAAAAGGTTTTTTTTTGCGTTACAAGTGGGGGTAACGCCTGAACGAATATAGTCAGCTGTTTCCCTAAAAGTAGGGGAATTACACATAAATTCTTCGCACCAATCTTTCCCATCCTTTCTCCAACGCCAGCGAAGTGTAAATGGAGCATTGAGCCGTTTTATCTCCGGAACACAATAGCGCCATTTACGATTCCAACTGCGCGGTACTCCAATGAAACTTACGTCGCAGATGACGACTTTCTTGACGTCACCGCATTTCGTGCATTCGGAGCGTAAATCCTGCTGATACTCGAGTATGAGAGCGACGTCCTTGTCGAAGTCCTCGGGGCTGAACAAGTTCTTGATTATGACGACTCTCTCGCATTTGAGTGGCTCGCCACGCATTGGCTCGGGTCTCCAGTCGAACAGCCTGCGAACACATTAATTTTTGCGAGGCAAGTAGGGCAACGATTAATCGCTCGGAGAGAGAGAGAGAGGGTTCTCTTTGACGCCCTTCTTCCCGTACCAACACTTGGTACATGTGATACGTTGAAATACTGCGGAGTTGTGCACTTCCAGGGGGGAATTTTACCACGTACTTGCAGTAAGTACACGGACCATATCACGTTACGATGATATGCCATAAATCTCGTTGCTCGTATTTTCTTGCGCCTTTGACGACGCTGGTTTCTCCCGTCACTCTTCACCCCCTTGCCCCTGATTCGTTCTTCTGACTGCGCGAATAGCCATTAATTCACCGGGAAATGACAACCTCTTAAGACTACGTGTGTGGCGGACCACGTAAGTGCAAACTCTCCCAAGCAGTGATGGGCGCATTATATGGTTGCACGCATCAAAATGCGTATGACATCGTGAAATAAACGCACACACACATATATATATATATACCAGGTCTAGAAGTATGAAACCGGAATTTCCCTATAGATGGTGCTAGCGATCAGTTTAGGGACCATAAGACCGCTTCTGCAGCGCCATCATCTCCCTCTAACAGCTGACGAAGATTTTCAACACACAATCCAAGTTCCCTGCACCGGTATTTTTTTCTATAACCTTAAGGTGAGGGTAGGGGTTCGCACTTTTGAAAAATCGATTTTTTGTTGTCTTTTCTTATAGTAAAACATTTCAAGAATATGATCGCAAAATTTCAAGTCGATCAGAGCAAAACTCTCGAAGTTATTGACTATTTAGTCCTGCTCCTCTAACACTGTAGCTCGCGTTTCAAACTGTAGACTTCAAACGCGTTTTTGCTCGAAACCACTTTTTCAAAGTCCGTGTTCACTGCCATTTGAAAACGACATGACCGATTTATTTCAAACTTGGTAAACACTTTCCACATATAAAATACCTCCCCCCAACGGTTAGTTTGAGATTTGTTTTACATTGAGGGGGTTTTCCACCCCCAAAATGGCGGAATTTTTCGTGAAAAATGGCACCGCTCACTTTACATGATCACCAAAAATTTAGAAATGACAAAAAAAATTATCAAAGACCGTTGGGGGGAGGATTTGACGATACTTTGACTAAATTTTAATGGTACTTGATTTCAGATAATTTTTAGCTGAGATACAGTGAACACCGCAAATTTCACGGAATGTTCTTGAAATGACCCTTAACAATGTGCAAAAGGTTTCAATAAATTTACTCTATCAATATAGATGAAAAAAAAATTGCAAAAAAGTGTTTTTTTTTCACGCTGAAAACCCTACCCTTCCCTTAAACATGTCGAGTTTTGTGCCTACGAACTACGATTTGCTTGAATCATTGGAATGCGACGAAAATTCTTTTTTTATATTTTTATTTCCTTTTTATATTACTATATCTTGTTTTTTTTTTTGTAGATTTCAATTGTGGATCTTTAGAGCAGCATCGTAAGAAATGACGAAGTTTGCATCATTGGAATGCAATGATAATTAATTCTTCTCAAATACTCGAATTTTGTTTGCCAATTCGGGCTACCAAATCGCCCAAACGTTTCTACGTATTCTGACTAGAAATTTACGATCTCAATTTGCACAAAAGGCTATGGGGTAATGATAAAAATAAGGGGAAAAATTCATGTTGAAATTTACATCGTTAGAGTGAAATAAAAATTAATTATTTTTAATTTATTCAATTTTTTGCCGATTGAGGCTTTGAAAGTTACTGAAGCATTTTTACGAATTCTTATTAGAGATTGACGACTTCGATTTGCAAAACAAAGGCTTTGGATAATGAGAGCAATAAAGGAATAAAAGGAGAGAAAAGATTCGTTGCATTCCAACGATGCAAACTTCAATCTCATCATCTACTGGACCTCAGGAAATTATATATATATATGAGGTATTTCACATGAATCCGGTGGACTTTTTCCCTGACCCCCGCCAATTCGTTTTTCTATCTGATTCGAGTGATGAAACAAGTAAAAAAAAAAATTTCCTCTACAAAATTCCGCGATTTGAACTGAAAAAATTCCCAAAAATGCGTGTTTATATGTAAAAAATTTCAAGCTGTTACACGCAGTGGAAGTATGATTTTTTCGTTAGCAGTAAAAAAGTTCAGGTACTAATTTCACTTGAAGTCGTATTCAGCACAGAAAAAATCATACTTCCACTGCGGGTGATAGCTTGACAATTTTTACATATAATCACGCATTTTTGGGAATTTTTTCGGATTTTTACATTGTGGCTTTTTTTCGGAAAAAAAAATAAATTTTTGACCAAGGTTTGTTTCGAAAAATGTAAAAAAAAATCAGGGTGTATTTTAGAGTCGATGGAATCAGATAAAAAAAATTAATGGAATTGGCGGGAGTCAGGAAAAAAGTCCACCGGATTCACGCGAAATACCTCATATATATATATGAATATCAAAAGGACAACGATGACGACTCATCTGTTGATCACATTCAAGAATAAAGCCTCACCTCACACACCCGAGACGTCATCGCGCCAATAAAAGATTCGCACAATTCTGTGCACAGATGTTTTTTCTCGCGATTTTTGCGACGGTCTAAACCGTCCGGATATTAACATGCTTTTCCCAATAACGACACGTTCGAACCAACGGAAACTTGGAATTTCAACAGCGTATGAAAAACGTACCGAAAAAAAGCTCATCGTTACAATCATCATCCTTTAAAATTCGTCGGTGAAAAAAATCCCGCTACCATCGTCATTATCATCGTCAGTATCGTTTGCAATCGGTATGCCCCAGCATTAGTCGGTGCAGGTCTGCTCAAAGGGAACGTCAGAGTGCGGCAACTCGAGACACTCGACCGCGAGACGGCAATTACGCGCGATAAATCGACTCGCGATATTGCCGTCGCGTATACGAAACCAACTACGAGCATACGCGCCGAAATAATTAATACAACATCGCGCTCGAGCGAAATCGTCGCGCTGCGTCGAAAAAAATGGCAATAATAATTAATAATCGAGACGTACAAAAGAGAGTTGGGGGGTAAAAAAAAATACACGCCATGTAAAACGACGCGAAGGAATTCTTGGCCTCGTTGAAAGCGCGTAATTATTCCGGGGCTCGAAATAAACGTCGCTGTGGGACGCTAATTAGTCGGCTGCGGATGCGCACGAGCTTATATATCCAAGAACCGAATAAACTGGGGATGGCCGATAAAAATATCTGTGCAGACGGACACTTTAATTTCGCCAAATGTACAAGTGTGTGTAATTTATAATGTATTCAAACGTTTCTATACAGGGTGATCAAATCGAAGGTTTTCACTCGAAAACACCATAAATATTTTTTATTAAACGAGACGATTATAGATTTTAGACGAAAAAGTGAAATATACTATTTGCATGGTTCATTAATGTCTACATTTTCGTGGGCAGAGATCTTTTTTCGAGTAGTGGTATCAACATGATTTCAAGGTCACCTTCACTTTTTAAACAAAACCCTTTTATTGAATTCAAACGTAGAGCACAAAAAAACAAAACCAATGCCCCAAAATAGCCTGACCTTGGGTTGACCTTGAAGTACTAAAAAAAAATTGCGAACGAAAATTAGAGCAAGGCAACCAAGAGAGGCGGTGGTTTTAGACGCAAATGATGCGTTTATTGCATCACACGGTCACAAATTTGTCCATCAACCGCGTCGATATTCAAGTATTCAAGTATTCAAGATATTCAAGGCCCAACGCTATGGGATACTTTTTTTTAATCATCGGTGGAGACCTACAAATCGAATCAATCGAAAACAATTTTGGATAGGGGTAAGAATGGAGAAAAAAATAAAATAAACTGGATTCTTCGTTGCGTTCCAACGATGGAAACTTCTGAATTATTTGTCTGGAAACACGATTTCTTAATAATTATTGACGATGCAATGACATAGCAAATTTTATGATTTCAATGAAATAGCATAATCTTCGCCATTTTTTCTATTTCTATGCAATTTTTTGCAAATTTGGCAATGTTTTTGGTATTTCAAGGTCATGCCAAGGTCACGATATTATAGATCGTCGGTTTTTTCTCGTGCTCTGCATTAAGGTCAATAAATGAAGGAGCTTCCGTTAAAAAAATGATATTATAGGTCACTGATTTTGTTTTTTTTTTTTGTTTGAGTTTAAGGTCAACGAAACAAAATGATATTATAGGTCACTGATTTTGTTTTCCTTCGTCTGGGTTCAAGGTCAACGAAACAAAAAAGTTTCCCTTTAAAAAAATTTAAAAAATGGTATAGGTAATTGATTTTGTTTTTGTGTGCTCTACATTCAACGTCAATAAAAAAAACGGCGTGTCCCTTGAAAAAGTGAAGGTGACCTTGAAATCAGGTCGACACTTGCAGACGAAAAAAAAATCTAAGGCTACAAAAAGGTAGACGTTTACGAACCATTCTAATTTTGTCTCTGGCTTTTTCGTCTAAAATCAATATTTGATTTTGCAGGTGTTTTTCGTGTGGCCAACTTCTAAAGTCACCCTGTGTGTGTATATATATATACACACGCACACATACACACACGACATTATCTCGTCCAACCGTTTTTTTTTTTTATTCACGAGCCACTCACTCGCCAGCCGGGCATCTTTTCTCCCCTTTCCGAGAGCAAGATAAAACGCAATTGGCCTTTCCTTTGGTGTTTGTAAATGCTAAATGCGAGTACACAGTGGGCATGTTACGCGAACGAGCCGGAAAGAACGGGCGAGAGGGAAAAGAATGAGCCGACTGAGCGAGGGCGAAAGAAACAGAGACAGAGAGAAAAAGAAAGATAATAAAAGAAAGTGAGAGAGAGAGAGAGAGAGAGAGATAGAGAGAGAGAGAGAGAGAGAGAGAGAGAGAGAGAGAGAGAGAGAGAGAGAGAGAGGATCAGACGTGCTATGGATAAAAAGTAAGAGATACATCTTTACGATGAGAAGAACAAACTGACGATGCACATCTACATGCGCATACATACGTACGCACACACGAAAGTGAGGAAACGCACGAAGCAGGAAGGGTCCCATGCCGTGGGGTACAGCATGAAAAACCATGAGATATACTCCCTTCCGACTTCAGCCAGTCGCAGGAGGTACACATTGATGAAGCGAGACCGGAAGGTCGTAGATCTCCGGGCTGGTGCACGATGGCAGCGCCCTTTTGGTTCTCAGCGAATGATATGTGCATTAAATGTGCGGCGGGAAGGAGGGGGGAGGGGGGAATTTCGCAGCTGTTGCCAGAGAGCCCACTGCACCGGTTAATCGGTGTGTGCACCACAGCTGCATTTACCGGGACGTGTAACAGCTCGAAGTTCGCGAGAGCCTGACAGAGAGGGGGGGGGGGGGTTGGAGAGAAAAAGAGAGAAAAATCGGGGAAAGAGAGACGGAGAGAAAAAGCGCAAAAACCGCAGAGAAAGAGATAGAGAGAGAGGGAAAGAGAGAGCACAGTGAACGCCATGCAGTCTGCTTGGTCAGCGTCTCGGTGACTTACGAAAGACGCATTTTGCTCCGGTTTAATGCTTGGTTATTGCGAACACGTGAATTAAGGCTACCAAAAAAAATCAGCGAGCATAACTCACTCGGAACCAACAATTTTGCAATTTTTTTTTCCTCACTTTGGGTTTCACCGGGCGAGTTTGGTTTTAGTACTTTTTGGGGTGCATGGTCCGTAGTGCAGGGCTTGATAATGGAGCAGTCTTTTTTTTCGACAATTTTTGCTTCAGGTAGCAGACGAGCTCGAGGGGAGCCAAAGGGCGCTAAGGATTCGCAAATTATTTTTCGGATGGAACTTACTTCTCCTGTATCTTTTTCTGGCGGTCCTTGTAATTTTTCTTTCGCTTCGGCTTCAGGCCCGGATCGTACTGTCCCTTCATCTGGAACTTGGCCCTCTGGACGGCCAAAGTCTTGCCACGGAGGTGCGAACCGTCGAGAATCTTCAAGGCGAGAGCGACCGACTCTACCTGCAACATTCGGTGGAGAAAACCCCAGCTTCGTTGTATTGCCGGTCGTTGAGATTGCGTGACACAATGATTTTCAGGTGGCGACTCGTTGAAAGCCCTTGGCCACCGAAATAAAAGGTCGTGCGCGAAAAGTGTTTGGGTTGGAAAATTCGGGACCATTTTTTTTTTTCATTCTCAGGAGATGTCTAATATAAGATTGAAGTTCGCATCGTTGGAATGGAATGACATTTTTTTCGTGGAATTTTTTTTCCAGCTTTTTAGCTATGAAAATTCGTTCGATTTTTAACGATGCTTCTTTGAAGAACTGAAATTAAAATTTGCGTAGAAATTTAGATATAATAATGAAAATAAGGAAATAAAAATGAGAAAAAAAAACTTTCGGTGCATTCCAACGATACAAACTTCAACACCGTGATTCTTCATGGACGTTAAGTTTTCTAAACAAAATATACAAACAACGATACAAACTTCGACACCGTGAGTCTTCATGGACGTTAAGTTTTCTAAACAAAATATATAAATAAACAAAATGCGCGGACCTCAAAAAATTCCTAACCCTTAATGGTCACATCGGGTTAAATATACCCCAGCCGTTTTTTGACCTGGAATACCTTCTAGAAAATTCGGGAAAATGGGACATATTTTTTGCATTCTTAAAATCACACTTTTTGAAAATAATCGGTATGGTCGTGTAGAAAAGAGTTGAAAGTACATTGCAGTAATTTAAAAAAAAAAATCAATAATTTATCACATTGCAAAATAATTGGTGTGAATTTCAGCCACAATGACTTTTACGTAATTTTTTGGAGGTGTGCTTGGCGAGGGTTAAATGATTATTATTATAAAAGTTAAAATCTTATCTTCAAGGAGTATAAATCAGTTAAAAAGTAGTATATCTTATAAATCGAATTGAATCACATCATTAAAAAATCATTTCAATTATAGTTTGTTATTTATTTTACAGCACTTTGACATAATATAACCGCACACGTACACGCTTACGACACGTGCGTGTGATGTTTCAACAAGCCGAATATTTTCTCGTGACTTTTGACAGATTTTCGATTCGAACGTGATAAGAATGCGCAAACGGCGTTATTCGAGGAACAGGGCAGAATCCATTTGGATTCAAATGTAGACTGCCTACGTGCGACAGCCTCAAATCCCTATGGGGATGTGGTAGGATATGAAGGCACCCCAACAAATTTCTGCGCGTGACGGTGGAAGCGGTCGGCAAGTGCCAATACTCGGATGGGTGACCGCTCAGCGGTGCACGGGCTTGCCACCTACCGAGTAGTTCAGCTGAGTTTTCGAAAAAATGACATTCCGATATACTAACTACATATCAATTGTTCTTTCTCGCGGGATTATTGGGCATCGTTTAAGGGGGTACGATATTTACTACGAATCCAACTTTCGGATTTGAAATTTTTATATGATTTTGACGAATACTTTATGCGCCTATTGCCAAAATTTGAGCTATTCTGACCGTTTAGTTTTTTCGCAATAAAACTGCAAAGTCGAGCACTTTGAGTTACCGAAGCACGTCGTCTTGTGGAGACGGTCAACCGGAAGTGCGGTGATCGTGGTTTTTCTGCTCACGTATGCAACTAAACCCGTTGGAAAACTGAAATTCGATAGATTAGATATAATCGATATTGTAAAAAATAAGAAAATCAATCTTCACCGTGTAGTTAAAGCACTACATTACAAGAAAGTTTCAATTTCCGGTTGAAAATGGTCAGAACGACGAAATAGCACCCACAGACTTAGCAACGTCGCGAGTAACAGCTGATGCGTTTGGCGAACATAACCCAGCTTTGTTTTGAAATTAATTTGAATAAAAGCTGCCTCAAAATATGCAAACAACAATTTATGGAGTTTTATCATCTATGACGTATCAACAATATGTATAATTATATTCTGCCTATCGTGTTAATCCTGCTGAGGTAATTCAAGTCTATTTTGATAGGTTTCCGGCTGATTTTTTTTTGTCTTTTCAGTCCGTTTTTATGGTGGATATGTTAATATTATTATTACGAAGATTACATCCGAGTCGTTGACAATCTAATTTTTAGTTTTTATTTGTTCACGTGCAATAAATTCATCATTTATCGCAACATTTGGCACATTATAATCAATAATACGAATAATCAACATAAATAAACATCAATCAGAGCAGCTGTGGGTAAAATAAGTTTAGACTCTTTGTTGACCGCGTGAAAGTGATCGTACCTCCATCAGGGGTTACCCCCACTTGCGATTTTGAAAAAATCGATTTTTTTTATTGCATTTTTTTGAAGTATAAGTATCTGAGAATATGTCCTGAAAATTTCAAGTCGATCCGAACAAAATTTACTGAGATATGAGCGTTGAGAGAGAAGAATCCGTGAATTGAAGAACTGAAATTGAAACTTTAAACGCGTTTTTCTCAAAATGGCATTTCTGAAGTCGGTGACCAAGATTACTCGAACACTAATGAACCGATCTTCTTGAAATTTTGCAGGCTTATTTAATACATAAAAATGTAGTCTTTAATCGTTCGATTTTTTTTTTCGAAAAAAGATGGCCGTTTTATAGCCAAAAAACGGCCGTTTTTTTTCGTTAAAATCGAACCATTAACTTTGACTGTCCGCCATTTTGTCAAAAATGAATGTTTTTTAAAATCCTTCGATTGAAGACTAGTTTATACTTATATTTGACTAAATCCATCCGCATTTTTTTTTCAGATGATCCACTTCGCCGCAATGCTGGTCACCGACAACCGTGTATATAAAAACATTATTTCATTGACGGCCATTTGCCACTAAACAATGTAATATTTTTTAATAAAAAAATTACTGAAAGTTCTTCAATATGTGTTCTTTAAGATGGTATATTGATCGATTAAAAAAGTTTTGTAGTTTTCTTGAAAAAAAATCATGAAAAAGGCCTTCTTTTGCGCTACAAGTGGGGGTAACGCCTTAACACTGGAAAATATACGTATCATTCCAGGTCGTAAAATCTGGCTGACTCCTTATGTGTTCGGGGCCGGAGTATCGGCTACGCAATTAAGTGAGACTCTAAAAATGGTCAGGAGGACGGTCAATGGTCCGTAATTCCCGAGCATCGTTGTGTCTGCATTGTCCACAACGAACAAAAACGTCCATCCGCGTGCAAATTGCTTATCCTTCGAGATTAATTCGACTGGGCGTTACAAGCGAGCCCATATGTGTGTGTACGTGTGTGTGAAAACGAAACTAGGCACATCCTCGTATCATATTGTACTCCGAGCACATCCTGCTGACGCTCGTTGTACAAACTCGCTTCGCGACTCACGCGGAATAATCTTCTCAATTACCGCTACATTTTCAGCCCACTGATTGATAAAAAAAAATCGCGTTACTCGCAACGGAAGATCGAGAGACATATTTTTTTCGCATCACTCGATCTCGCGAATCATCAATAATTCATAGCACTCGTGACACTCCCTGGACAGACGTCGGTTTTCTTTAAGGGGAGAGATAGATACCTTCCGGAGGATTTTTTTTCTGATTTTCATGATTTTTTTTTAAGGACAGACTTTTTCACCATTTTCAAGATTCCGAGTGTTTTGTTACTACTTTTGGTTGTTGCATATTTTTTTTAAATTGATCTTTCAAAATAGCGAACGTATGGCACAGTCTTCTAAACTGCATTTTCAAAACTGGCGTGACGCATCGCTAAAAAACTAAGCGACCAATTGCGATGAAATTAGGTATAAAACTTTCTACCCTCATTGTCTCAAACATGGTTTTGAAAATAAATTTAAAAAAAGTATTTTTTTCAAAATAGGCAATTTTTTTCGTAAAATTCAAGATTTTCGTATCATAGCGTACCATTTCATTGATTTTCATTATTTCTGACTTTTTCTTGGTTCATATTCTGCGTATGAGCGTTAATGAAAGAAAAACATTCGTTGGACAACATCCGCCGCAACCCGTTTAGAAGATGGTGTTGAGAATTGCATCGTTGGATTGCAACGAAAGTTTTTTTTTCATTTGTTTACTTCCTTATTCTCGATATCACAACGAAAATTCTTTTGTAGATTCCAGAATGTTTTAGAATTTTTCAGAATGTTCTAGAATTTTCGTGAATATTCTAGAATTTTCCAGAATTTTCGTGAATATTCTAGAACTTTCCAGAATGTTCTAGAATGTTCCTGAGCGTTCTAAAATTTCCCAGAATGTTCTAGAATGTTCTAGGATGGTCTAGAATTTTCCAGAATTTTCTAGAATTTTCCAGAATGTTTTAGAATTTTCCAGAATGTTCTAGAATTTTCCAGAACGTTCTAGAATTTTCCAGAATGTTCTAGAATTTTCCAGAATTTTTTAGAATTTTCCAGGATGTTCGAGAATGTTCAAGTAGTGAATAAATCTTTCCTATAAAAAAATCATGAAACCGGCCATCTTTTCCTCGCCTTAAGGTGTCTCCTCCCTTAAGGCCCCTCGTATATTCGTGCTCTCGCGTGTATTACCGTTACATCTGTTCCTACCGGACTTTTCATTCCCCGTAATTGTGCGCGAGCGAACGCGTCCCCAGGCTCGTCATCTCCTCGCGCAGCTCGTGCATCCTCGTCTCGAACGAGGCGGCGGTGCAGAGTAGGGAGCGGAATAATGCGGCGGTACGTATTATTGAACGCTCCCGATCGATCGATTACAAATCGCTGTGTATCTCTCGCGAGAGTCGTCAACAACCGCGTCGCGTACACACGACACACAGTCTGGCCCTCGTAACAACACGATGGACCGCGAACGAGCTCTTGTCTCTCGCTACAACGTCGGCCGCGGTACGCGAAGAATTCATTCCGATAGAGAGAAGAATAAAAAGAAAGAAGAAGAAGGTCAGTGCCTGCGGGATGTCTGTGAGGGAAAGCTCAACGACCCCTCTGTCGATCGATCGATCGATCGATCCGATAAATGTGAGAGGGTCCCGTGATTCCCGAATTCGACATCAGCCAAAAAAGCATGATGTTGAAATTTGCATCGTTGCGATGCAACGACAAATGGGTACTTTTCAATGGCTCCAATTTTTTTGGCCGTTCTCAACTGTGAAAATCCCGCGAACGTTTTTTTACGTATTCGTATTAGAAATTGACAACCTCAATTTGCAAAGAAAAGGCTTTGGATAGTGATAAAAATAAAGAAATGAAAAATAAACTGATAACGTCGTTGCATTCCAACGATGCAAATTTCAACGTAATGAAAAAGCATGGTGTTGAAGTTCGCATCATTCGTATGCAACAAAAATTATCCATTATTTTTTTCATCCATTTATTCGTATTATTATCTAAACTCGTTTTTTTGCCGGTTTAGGTTATACATACTTAATATACGGAAAAAATGTTTAAATTATTTTTTTAGCTTTAACGGGCTTAAAAAATTGAACATTGGGGAAAGAATTGTTTTCGTTGCGCGGCAACGATGCAATCTTCAAGACTATTAAAAAAACTAATCTCCAAAAGTAAGTGGAGAAGAAATAGGAAATACGAATATTAGAACATATGGATGTTCTATATGTATAAAACGTGGATATAAAAAATATAAAATAATAATTATATATTATATCAGTATTAAATAAATATATATTTATAAATCTCTTCAGGAATCTAAAAATGTTTCCTTCTTTTCATTATCACTATATCCGTTGCGTCGAAATCAATATAGGTCATTGATATAGGTATAGGTAATAGTCATATAAGTGGATGTCTTTATTACGCAGATTTTTTTCCACATTTAGAATTGTATCAGGAATATTATGATTAATAAAGAATATTATTGACTATATTTATTTTGCAAAAATGATGCACAATCAATATTATTTAAATAATATTAATTTCGTGTAAAAAATTGCGTAATAAAGCCAACCGAACAGTGGAAGGCTCAAAATTGTTGAGCGAAAACTCCCACCGTGGCTTATGAAACTCAGGTCCAAATATATTATTAATTATGCTTTATTACACGATTTATTCGCACGATTAATATTATCTTGATAATATTATTATTAATTTCTGTTACATATATAAATATATATATCAATTCTTGCATAATCAATATAGATAACAATATTATAAATTAATTATAATATGATTAATATAATATTAATTATGCAAAAAATATCGCGTAATAAAGCCAACCAAACAATCGAAGGCTGAAGAAACTAAAGCAAGAACTCCCATCGCAGCGTGACTCCCGCCGAACCTAAGGTCCAGATTCTCACCAAGTTGATGCGACGAAGGGGTTTTTGTGTTTGGCCTCTTTTGCAAACACCCTCGCAAAGTTCCGTGAATAGAAAGCACGGAGACGGAAAACGTTATATCGACGCGTCTGGCGATGACTAAAGCGAAAAAGGAACAACGGGAATAGAGACACAAAAAAAAGCGAACGTGGCTCTTCTCCGTCGTATCTTGCAATAGAGACACCGAGAGACAGAGAGAGAGAGAGAGAGAGAGGGAGAGAGAGAGAACGCCTGACACTCTCCGTCTGAATGAACCCACACGAACCGGATACGATCGCGTCTCGCCAGAGGGCGCGCCCTCGCCCTCACATTTGCTTCTTTTTTATTGTTGAATTTTTTTTGCGGTACAACTTCTTCCCAAAGCGGCTCTTCTTCCTCAATCTTTATTGTCTACCGCGCAGTACCTTCGAGTCGCACGATCTGGAGGACAGCAGAGAAATCTTCGTGTGTACCTGGTCTCTTGACATAGGCACGGGCACACATATATTTCATTTCGAGACGGGTCTCTCTCTCTCTCTCTCTCTCTCTCTCTCTCTCTCTCTCTCTCTCTCTCTCTCTCTCTCTCTCTCTGCAGAGCCAACTTTCGAGTACATAAGTATGGGTGTGTAAGATGACGTGCATGTATTCGTCTTCGAGAAACGAGACGCCCACCAATGTCTGACACCACACAACGCACGGACATATTACCTTGAGACATTGAACTCAACAAAGACTTGTGAGCGAGAGAGAAAGAGAGGGGTGGAAGGAGCTGAGGATAGTTCGATACCAAAATAAATCATTCTGCTACCTACAAAATCTGTAGGACGAAGAATTGCTCCTTATTTTCTTCTCCTCGATCGATAATGAATCTAATAAATCTAATGTGACCTAAAATGTGCACGAAACATAAGAGACATGCTTCTTTTTTTAAAATAACTTTTAAATTGAACTTTCGCGTTGTATGAAAAAAAAATGCGAAACGAGGCTACCGTTCGTCACTGCTGGTTTATGCAGTCTTATCGGTCGCATTCAAAATCAGAGCAGACAGCGGTATTGAAGTTCGAATTGTTGGAGTACATGGGAAATTAGTTCCCACATATTCGACGATATTTAATGAAAATTGAAGGTTTTAGTAAGTGAATTTGAAAATGAACGGGGCATTCGTATTTGGAGGGTGATGATACATTGGTAAGAGTCTTTAAAGCAAAAATAAAGGATCCGATATTATTTTATATCTATACTAATATTGAGGGATATTGCTAAATTGCCTGACGTTTTCTTTTTTTTTGCAGCGTAACACTCTACTCTGTGGTCGTTATCCTCGGTACCGTATTCCCTTTGAAATTTCGCTCGGTACGTCGAGCTACGATTATTTTTCGATTTTTGACAGCATTTCAAAGGGGAGCATCGATTTTTTCCAATTTTTCCATACGTAGCCCTTTGACTCTTTTTCGACCATTTTTCGAGTGTGTTTTTTCGGGAAAACTAATTGAGATATCGGGATGAATCCAGCAGCATTCTCTAAGTCGACCAGAATCTTCGTTGAAACACGCCCCCCAGCCCCCTCCCGCCGCTAAGTGAATTTATGCCACTCAAATAGGACCAACGTTACAGCTGCTTAAAATTTTGGGTTTTTTTCACGATTTTGAAAAAGTTGTCGAACACGTCGAAAAAGACGTTTTTCCGACTGTTCAATGATTTCAAGGGTCTATCCGATGGGAAATTTCCCGCCGACTACGAATATCACACAGTTTCTGTCGAAAGCTCAAATTGTGCCAGCTGCACGCGAAAAACCTGTTTTCACACTCTTATGACGATTTTTAATAAACATTCCGGGCTTTGGGGGAAATTATTTGTGAATTCACGTTCAGGGGATAAAAATACGTCGATATCGAATAAATGAATATAAAAAATCCAACATTTTTTTTCCTATGTCGTGAAGAAAAATAAATGGCTCTACCGAATCGTCGATCATTCATTTTCGTTTTGAATTTGAAACTCTGCTTTATGCGCACTCTCTTCGTAATCGTTTTCTCTTCAAAATGTCACTAGATTCATAGAGCTCTAGTTATTTTTCGATTTTTGGCACAATTTCAAATTCGGACGATCCACTTTCGCGATTTTTTTCATACATACCCCTTTGCCTCTTTTTCGGCCATATTCAAATACGTTTTCCGGGAAAACTGTTTGAAACGTCGGGCTGATTCCAACGGCAATTTCTTAGTCTACCAAAATACTTTTTTAAACTCTCCCAATAACTTTATGTCACTCAAACAGCACCGACGCTAGGGCTGTTTGAAACTTGCCGATTGTGACAATTCTGGAGGAAGGACCGAAAGAGCAGCAATTTTTTTTTTCGTCTTTCATCGCATCTTAGCAGACTATCCGATGGGAAATTTTCCGCCAAATATCAATATAACAGAGGTTTTGTGAAAAGTTGCGAGGACATTTTGGGAGAAACGAATAGTGAATTTATTGAAGAGGTTAAAATATGTCGATATAAATGTATAAAAAAAAATATTGAAAGCATTTTTTTTCGCATCTCGGTCGAACATAGGTGGTTTCACGCAATCTACGCTCGTTTCTTTTCCTTTCAGATTTCGAACTTTACTTTGTGCGCATTCGCTTCGCTATCGTTTTCTCTTTAAAATGCCGCTTGATTCATTGCTCTACGATATTTTATCGATTTACGCAGATTTTGTGAGTCAGACCATCGACTTTTGCCAATTTTTTCGTACATACGTATACACACACCCACATATTCGCTTCTGTGCCGCACTTGCGATCAAACGAGATTCCCAGCAGCCTAGGTAACTCATACAAATAGCTGTTGACGTAGTCGCAAAATACAGTCAACCTATATATCTCCCTCGGTATACTGCCCGCTCGATGTCGACACGTTGTACCATCGAGCGGCATAATAAACCCATAATAATGAATAATATATTGCAAACTACGAGTTAAAATGAAGCGTTACGAAAGGCGCGCAATTAACATTTTCCGCCAACGACCCTGAATTTTCACGACGGTGAGTATATGGAAAAGGAAAAACCCCCTACGCAGAATTTATTACGGAAGAATATTTTTTTATTTAAACAAATCGAAGAATTGTTTAAAAACAGATAAAAGAATTATTTGTAATATAGAATTATTTTGTTAATTTTTTAAATAGAATTATTATTTTGTTTATTTTTTTAAAATAGAAGAATTTATTATTTAACATTTTTGTTAATTGAAAAAAATAAAAATTGAAGTTTAGTTTCAAAAAATATATGAGAATTATTTTCTCGATGGAAAAAAAATAATAATTTTATTATCGGGAGTATCGAGAGTGCCATTTACCGAATTAGCACTCCTAACAGTCGCATCATCGCGAAAGCGTAAAAAAAATTATTTCGGGTTTAACTGGCCAGACTTTGTGGCCGAAAAAAGGAATTTTCGTAAATTTTTTCTAGGAAAACACGTATCGGCTTCCAAATTTGTTTTACATCAAAGAGTATGGTTTTAAGAATTTTTAACAATTTTTGTATTGAAATTGTTTTCTAAATGTGGTAGATACAATGTCTTGAGCAGAACACTTTTCGAAAAACGCCTTTCGCGGTCACCACTGCTTCTCGAAAACAAAATCGTCCTCGGAGAAAAAATGAAACGCATTTAGTTTTGGCATGAAATCCTCTAGTGCATGGACATCGAACTCAATAAAGAATTGACTCGTGAAAAAGTGGCCGCAGTTCAAAGTGAAAGTATCGATTTTCCGTGAAAACAACGCTCTATTTTCGCTGGCAAAAAAACTCAAAAAGAAGTCAACGATTTAAAAAAAAATCATTTTAAGAGAGAGCGTTTAAAGTTCGCTGGTTCGCGGAACCTACCAATAAACGCCCACAAGTGCCTCAATTTAAAACGGATCGACTTGAAATTTTCGGAAATTTTTTTCGCAATTTTATATTTTGAGAAGCCGTGGGAAACCAAAAATCGAGATTAAAAAAATGTCAACCATGTGTAAGCCCTTAATGCCATAGTAATTAATGATGAACGTTCGTTCATTATTTATTAGCACATTCGAGCCACTACGCTTGCTCTTACACGGAGAGAATTTTTAAGTCATTTTTACTGTGAAATCACAGTAACTCGGTGACAAATGTGCAATTCTTCAGGTTTTTAGGAAATAAATTATAAATTTTCATGGAAATGAATCAAAATTAACTTTTGCGTAACAGAAATTAAAAATATTTTCCAGAATTTTTACTGAAATTAATAGTAAAATTTCATGAAACGTAAAGATTACGACAATAAGTTAAAAAAGTGCTAATATAAATGAAAATTTTCAGTGGAACATTGAGAAATTTGCGTGTTTTCCATAAAAATTTAAAAAAGGAAGCCGAAATTTTCCGTGCGTCCACCGGAATTTTACGTTCTTTATAGTAAAATCAGTTAGGGCTAGGTCGCCTGACCGTACGCGTGAGCTCTGTGTGCGAGCGTGCGTATACGTGAACGCAAGCTGTGAGAGTGTGCTTGTGTATGACGCAGTATGACGAGCACGAACGACGCCGACCCGCGTTGCTTAGCAACAGCGGTACCGCGCATGCGCATTATAGTACGAAGCATGGGCCAAGAAAGCCTCGTGGTCTCGTGCAGTCTAACGTGTTCTACGCAGTTCTACGCAAGAAAACAAAGAAACGTGAAAAGAAACTTCGATAAAGGACGTCTACAATGGTACGGAAAGATGATATGCTAAAATAAGTAGCAATCAAAAACACAAATGTTCAGAAATACAGTATATAGAGTATTTATTTAATCATAGGGAATTCATTTTTCGCTAGGGATTTTAGAAATTTCAAGTTTGTCCAGGTTATTTTTACTGTAGAAACTTGGAATTTTTGAGGCAGCCCATTGTTAAAATTCTACCTGAAATGTGTCAGAATTTTTACTGAAAGAAATGAAAAAAATTATGCTACTTGCTTAAATTTTTACACGAATGAAAGCAAAATTTCAAAAGCTAGTGTCAATTTTTGACTATGTGCACATTTGTCACCGGTTTCAAATTTTTTATGTAATTTTTACGGAGATTTCACCGTAAAAAATACTTTAAAATGCTCTCCGTGTAGATGCGGCTGATTCTTTGGATTATGGCAAAGGTTCATGCGCCGTTTAACCTGGATACGTCACTACCATAAAAAGAATCGTGAAACGGAGCGGTGCGAGGGAGGGAGGACGCACAAAGAATATAGACGACAATAAATTGAAAGAGCACGCGCTCTCTCTCTCTCTCTCTCTCTCTCTCTCTCTCGCTCCCGCTCTCACGCTAACCGCATGTAAATCAATTGCATCGGTCGATGCATCTCGGTCCGCTGGACCGACCGATGTATCAATCAAGTACTACCAGTTTTCCCCGATTCGGAACCCCTCAGGCATTATTGAGATTATCGTAATTGCTTGTAGTCCTGCAGCAACGTACGTGCTCCTGTTTCGCCATTCGAGCGTGCATAATGCAGATCTAGCGACTGCGTTACCCCCTTAGGGGAAAATCGACAAAATATATCTCAACCGGTCGCAAGGGATATCAAATTTTTACTCGATCATTACTCGATAATGATGATGTAAGTGAACGACCACTCGAGCGGAACTCCCCCGAGCCAACGTGCAATTATCACGTGCATTTGTCAAAAGCTGTATTTCGAAATTAGGAAAATAATTAAACTTGCGCTGAAAACCGCCAGGTGCTAGAGAATAAGTTACTCCGACATACGAGCACGTTCAGGATGATGGATTTGTCCCCACGTTTCCATCGAAATGCAGTGAAAATTCTTTTCGATTTCATTCGTTTTTTTATTTTTCTTAACGAAAATATTTTGATGCAGAGTTTGGTTATAGAATCGTCGAAAATGGTTCGGTTATTTACGTAGCGTAAATGCGCCAAAAAAAAAAATTCCCGGTACGGATAAAATATATTTTCGTGTGAGATTGAAGTTTGCATCGTTGGAATCCAATGCAAATGATTATTTTTCAATTTCGCGAATTTCTTGTCGCTAATCTTCGTTACGAAAATCCTGTAATGATTTTTTCAAACACTCATTTGAATATCTACAATTTAAATCTGCGAAAAAATATTTTGTCGAATAAAAATAAGGAACCAAGAATATAAAAAAGAATTTTCGTTGCAATCCAACGAAGCAAACTTCAATCTCATGGATTCGTCGGATAAGTGGATGCAAAGAAGCATATACGTGAGGGCATATTTTTATTCATTTTACAACCTGTCCTACACGATGTTCATCGGCCGGATGTCGTGAAACATTCGGAAATGAAACTGCCGAATTGCAAGGTGCGGGCTAAACTTTCGGCGGTGCTTTCAACGCGAATTAATGTTCACGGAGAACAGGAAATGAGGGGCTAGTCAACTGGGTTCATACCGAGACTCAACAGTGAGGCTTTAATGGGTTAACGATCGAGCGTCGCGTTATGTTGACGCGAAGACTTTAACCCACTCGCATACGTATATATATATACGTCTGTTTATTATTGTAGCTATTCGACCGTGATGCGTGTGGACCTTTTGCCTTCCGAAACCCTCCACCCTCCTCCCTCTCTCGCCCTCTCTCTTTCCCCGTCTTCCCGTTCGGTAATTTCGTTTTTACTAGGGATAAATAATTTTCAGTTTGTTATCATCTATTTCACGTTTCGAGGAACTGGAAGCCTGACCCAATTGTGACGTTGCGTCAGCACGCAACGAAGGCAAAAAGGGAAAGACCGAAAGAGGCGGACGGCGCAAGAGAAATATAATTTTAACGAACAGTTACTAAGAATTTACAACTTGAATATTTGGTAAATAAATAATAAAGCCGCAATTCAACCTCGACTCTAGCCCAAACAAAAAGGAAACAAAATCCACTGCGCAATTTATTTTCCTCGTGCGAAATGAAATTAAAAAGCAAAAGCAATATCCGCCTTCTTCTATGGTCCTCTATGGAATGCAACAATCTTTTTTATGATTTCTTAACTTTCATCAGTGCACAAAATGTTTTTTTTGCAAATTTTAATGACAAATCTCAAAAATAAGTGACTTAAAAAATCATTGATGGATTTTCGTAACGAAGAACAGTCACAAGAAATTCGAAAAATTTAAAAATAATAAGCGATCCAACGATGCAAATTTCAATATACCATATTTTTTTCTTTCACCAACCATCAACTTTCATTTTTCACGCTGCCGAAGTTTGCATCGTTGGAACGCAACGAAAGTGCTCGATTTTTTTATTCCTGTATTATTATTGCTACCTAAAATCTTTTTTTAACAGGTTTGGGTTAAAAAACGTTGAATAAGGAAGCTCAAAATTGTTTCAGTGATTTTCGTAGCCCAAATGAGCCCAAAAAAAACGGTTTAAAAAAATCGTTGCATTCCAACGATGGGAACTTCAACACCATCATTTTTTGTTATTGTTTCCTCGTCAATCGCATGATCCTGTCGGAACAGCTTTGTACCAGCATTAAGTGCCAGAAATTTGGTAACGCCGTTGAGAGTGAAAGATTATTTTTTTATTTCTCGTTTCTGCATCTCGCTTGTCCCATTTCGTAGCGAGCTTCTCACGCAAGATCGTCGATAAGAGGAATGATTCAAGAGGAGGCAAATAGCGCGTGCGTAACGGCGCGTCTCTTGGGGAAAACGCGGAGATGGGCGATACGAGCGAAATATGGTGTGGTCGCGTGTATTGCGTAATCGCGGAAACTGGATGCATCTGGTCGTGCCTTCTCCATTATTGCTGGCGATTTGGACTGCAACGACACAGTCAGCCGGCGTAAATACGCACACACAAATATACATATAAATAGGGTGTCCTGTTATGAATGGATAATACTGCAACTGTCCATAGGTCAGATCATGTCCTGCTATAGGCTCGAATTTCAGTTTAGTAAAATTCCCACGATTTTCGAGATGTTGGGCTTCGTGTTATTTTTTGAAAAAAAAAAAAATCATCTGCTCTTGGTTTTTCGCATGCCATTTTGACAAATGCTATGAATCGACAATAACTAACAATAAGCAACTTTCTAAAGTAATTGGCACGATATTCGAAGTACTTTTTTTTTACCCCGCAAGCTCCGGGTATAAGAAGTTGGCCCCCCAAAGTCGAAGGAAAAAAAAACAAAATGAGTTCTAGTTGCCCCCCGCATAGTTCTGGAGTTCTTTGTACTTTTTAGAAATAGTTCGGTTGTTAAAAACGGAATTTTTTGCATTTCCATTCGGGGGGCGGGGCAACTTCACAATTCACAAAATTTACTTGAGTGTACCATTGTAAATATTTATCTGACAAGGAAATGTTATAAATATATTTGATAGAACTCTTGATAGTTGCCCCCCCCCCCCCCCCCGAATGGAAATGCAAAAAATTCCGTTTTTAACAACAGAACAATTTTTTTCATAAAGTTTCCTTAATATTTAAGATAAAAAAAAATACTTTTCCCGATAAAACAAATAATCAAGAGCATTTTTTTCAAGCACCGGGTGGAAAAAGGTTGTCATTCGTAGACATGCGAAAAACCAAAAGCGGATGATATTTATCTCGAAAACCGTGGAACTTTCACTAGGCTGAAATTCCAGCATATGGTGGGACAGAATTGGGCGTAATTCTATTTATAAATACGAATACGAATTTGTTCACATCGTGATTTTCATGTGAATATAAATACGAATTTATTCATACTTCACTTATTTGTATTCACATGCATGCATACAAATACAATTGTATTCATAAATATTCTGACATACAAATAAATTCACAGAAAAAATTATGAATATTCACAAAAAATGTGAATATTTACAAAAAATCCTGAGAATTAAAAAAAATTCACATCAAAATCTGTAAATGCAAATGTATTCACAAAAAATTGTGAATACAAATAAATTCACAAAATAAGTTGTGAATTTTTTCGTATTTAAGACAAATTAAAATCAAATTCACAATGATTAGATCAAAATTTACACCAAAAGTGAGTTGTTACGTATTTTGAGCGAAAACATCGCGTCAAGGCAAAGAAATTTTTGCAAAAAAAGTTGCGAGCTTCAAATATTACATTATAAATATGAAAAAATTCACAAAATGAGTTGTGAATTTCCTCAAGTTGAAGAAAATTAAAATCGAATTCACGACAATTATATTAAAATTTACACCACAAGTGAGTTCTTACGACAGAAAACATTGTGTTGAGTCAACAAATGTAAATTTTAATATAATTGTCGTGAATTCGATTTTAATTTGTCTTACATACGAAAAAATTCACAACTTATATTGTGAATTTTTTTGTATTTACAATTTTTTCTGAACACATTTGCATTCACAGATTTTGATGTGAATTTTTTAATTCGCAGCATTTTTTGTAAATATTCACATTTTTTGTGAATGTTCGCAATTTTTTCTGTGAATTTATTAGTATGTTCACAATATTTGTGAATACAAGGCTATTTGTATGCATGCATGTGAATGCCAATAAATTCGTATTTGCATTAAGTGAAGTATGAATAAATTTGTATTTATATTCACATGAAAATCACGATGTGAATAAATTCGTATACGTATTTATAAATAGAATTACGCCCAACTCTGTAATGGGACATGATCTGCCCTATCGATAGTTGCAGGATTATCCAATCATAACAGGACACCCTGTATGTATATATATGTATGTGTGTGTGTATTTATACTGCAAATTGTACCGCCGCAGTCTATATATATATATATATATATATATATATATATATATATATATATATATATATATATATATATATATATATATATATATATATATATATATATATGAGCATACACGTGCCCGATGACAAACGACCGGTTGTTCCAAGTTAAACGAAGGGTATAATTTGTCAGTGGGATTTCTAAGAATGTTTACGTTTATTTCGCGAAATTGCAACGGATTTGTATCGGTGAACAGACGTGCGATTATTTATCGCCGTGTGAACTACCCTTCTTCGCGGCCCAATTTCAGGTCGTCTTTAAATAAGCGACTTTCATCACCATTGGCGTTTCTCCATTCACGTTTAGTTCAAAGTGGCCGGTTCCGGATCGTATCTAAATAGGCGGCTTTCATCAACATTGCCGTTTCCATTCACATGTGGATGGAAGGGTTCCAAGTTGGAAGAAATTGTGAGAAATTCGTATACAATAATTTCACTTTACTTATTTATTTTACTTTACTCGATGGGAGAAAAAAAATGAGGTTGTAGATGGAAAGATTTAGCTTGCAGGCCTCCGATGGAAATATTTTGAAAAGTTTGTCGCAGCTTTGTTCTGCCAACGAAAGCTGGCAATTCGAGAGAAAACAATTTAGTTTCATCACAATTATGCAAACTTCGATATCGTATTTATTGCTGCTGTAATTTATTATTATTGTAGCTTGCAATCGTCAATTAAGAAACTTAAAATGAAAAGTCACTAAACACTGTAATTAAAATCTACGGAGGCCCCAATTATTATATAACTATTATAAATTAAAGTTGCCAATTAATCTGTGCGATTTTCTTCGTACGTCGAGACCTGTAGAAAAGTATGCATAAAATTATCAACTCGGTTGAAGAAGCTCAATCTTTCTCTCTGTATATATATATATATATATATATATATGTGTGTGTACATATATATATATATATATATAATAAATAATCATCGCATACAATCTCACCAGATCTAAGAATATGAATGAGAATTCTACGAATTGCTCGTCAGCCTCCACGAGATTACGAAATCAATCAGCTACAACTCGCTCTCACACGTGCTACATTCACTGCGATATAATTAATTATTCGCGTCGCGTGAATGCAAAATCGATAAATTACATCGACTTTGCTTTTGGAGAGACAGCGGCGCAAAAAAAATCATAAAAAAAGAGAGCAGATTGGAAAAAAAACGTATATATAGATGCATCAACGATAAAGCGTTACAATTAGCGATGCCAATTGCACGCCTAATCGTCATTGCAATGAATCACGCGACACCACAATCCACGATCCATCAACGGGTCTCGGCGAGTCCGCGATAACCGATGCAATCGACCACGAGACATTTCGTACACAGCAAACGATGACAACGTACGGTACTGAAGTTTGCATCGTTGGAATGCAACGAAAATATATTTCTATCGAATTCCCGTATTTTTTTTAAGCACATCAAGGCTGCGAAAGTCGCCGAAACTTTTCTGACAATCTTTCAACATTATAACCAAAAGTTGCAAAACATTTTTTTTGGGAAATAGTAAAAATTAAGAAGCAAAAAAAAATCAAAAAAAATTTTCGTTGCATTCCAACGATGCAAACTTCAGCACCATTGACAACGTTCAACGCACGCGCACACAACGACGCGATCAATCATAACCGATGCGCGATTCGATGTCGGAAAATCTCGAATTGTCGGCGTTCGCCAAAGACTTTCATTTCGTCTGTGAATTTCTATGGGCTCGGAGAGTTTCGGGGGAGCTCGGCGAACCGATAGTGATGTTATACGTAGTCGACGTTGAGTAGCGCGCCGTCGAGTGTGTGTCTGTCATCGTTAGAGCATTGGCGACTAGCCAAATTTGCCTTTCTCCATTTCACAGGGTGTACTTCATCTCTGATGTGTTCTATATCGTGTACTTTTTTACAATATACACTTGTATACGTCTATTCATGTGTATGCACAGGGTGGTCCGAAAAGTGACGTCCAGGAGGGGAATCTGGATGCCTCGTATGAATGGTCTTGAAGTTTGCATCGTTGGAACGCAACGAACACTCTTTTTTACATTTTTATTTTCCCATTTTTATTATTTTGTGACATATCGAAAATGAGGATTTTTTTTTTTACTTTCGCTTTCTTAATTATATTATTTTGTCAAATAATATGAATGAGGAGATAAAAATATCAAAAAAGAATTTTCGTTACGGTTCAACGATGCAAACTTCAACGTCGTTCCTATCAAATACCTATCCGAATCGTAACGTTGAAGTTTGCATGCTTGCAATGCAACGATTTGATTTTATGATGCTCAAGTTTTCATCGCTGGAATGCAAAGTTTTTTTTCTCATTTTTAATTTCTATATGTTCATCATTATCCAAAGCATTTTTTTGCGAATTGAAGTCATACATCTGTAATAAGTGGACGTGAAAAACGTTTGAGTGACTTTTGCGGCTTGAATTGGGCACAAAGAAATTAAGCAGTTGGAAATAAAATTGATTTTCGTTGCTTTTCAACGATGCAATCTCCAACATCGTTTAATTTTATTTTTCATTTCTCCATTTTTATCACTATCCAGAGCCTCTTTTTGCAGATTGATGCTCAAAATCTCTAATAAGAATACGTAAAAACGATTGAGTGAATTTCACAGCCAAACTTGGCCAAAAAATGCATGCAATTTGAAGAAATTGATTTTCGTTGCATTCCAACCATGCAAACCAAATCTCCGAATAACCCCCATGTATGTTCTACGATCTTTTTCACTTTTCCAGAAAAAAAGCATCTTCTATTATTCTCTTTCGTGTATATACTTTCCCAGCGATTTTTTTTCTTGTGGTATCGTTATAAATACACGAATAAAGCTATAAATAAATGACCAATTGAGCACTATACCGGGAACGCCTTAGATTTTAATCAACAGTTTGATAAATAGGTTTGAGAAGATCATTCACTAAAGTTCAGATGGTTAGAAAATACTTATACTAGTATAATTAAACTGCCAATTGCTTTTAAAAACTTCTAAAACAAAAGAGAAAAAAGTTAAAACCTATGCTGCAGGAAAACTCGAGAAATTTTTTTTTAAATGCTTCATTGTCAAAAACTAAAAAAAAGATCGTAGAAGACACATGCGCGTGATAGTTATATCCGATACGAGACCATATCGAAGTTTGCATCGTTGGAGTGCAACGCAAGTTAATTGTTTCCATTTTTGCCTATTTAGGCTGTGAAAGTCACTCAAACAGTTTTACGCAGCCTTATTAGAGATTTACGACATCAGTTAGTGAAAAAAGGCTTTGGGTGGTGATAGAAACGAAGGAATAAAAAATAAAATAAAAACTCAATGCATCCCACCGATGCAAAATTCAACGTCATACGAGACATCGCGCTTTTCCTTTTGAACATCACTTTTCGGGCCACCCTGTATATATATGGTTTGACGCATAAATCCCACCGAATATCACGACCGACATCAAACATTTCAAATTCCAACCAATCCGCCTAATTAGCGTACGCGAGGATGCGACTTCCATCGCCTATGCGACGCCTCGATCTCGTGTATATAGCTATTATCCAATTACTCGTCAAATTGGCGTCGGCACCGAGTTTACGCTCACTCGTCACTCTCAGTATCCGCAACAACGTTGCCGAGCCACCTTAAGGATGTTGTGTCCAAAATTGAAAATGGTAATAAAATTCTACAAATTTGATAGGTCATTGTGTGAAACATTTGAAAGGTTGTATAAAAATTTCACGACGATTAGGAAGCTGGCTACTGAGAAATTAGAATTCATAAATTACACGCAGCCTTATGGAAACTGAAGTAACTTTGCAATTCTATTAGCAAATACCAAACTTTGCTATTTGTTTTCAAGAAATAAAATAAATATTTATAAATGAGCGTTTTTTTATTTTAAATATATCAAAAAACAAAAGTGGCTTTATGGTGCAAGAAATGACGTCGTCCGTGAACGAAAATGAGTATTTAAATTTCCCGCTACTTTCGGTCTATGCAACGTTGCCGCTATATTCTTATATGTTTTGCCTCAAGTGTGATTTTTTTTTGTATTTTTGGCGTCATTTTTTATAACAAAAAAAAATAATAATTGCAAAGTTACTTCAGTTTCCATAAGGCTGCGTGTAATGTGTGAATTCTAATTTCTCAGTAGCCAGCTTCCTAATCGTCGTGAAATTTTTACACAACCTTTCAAATGTTTTACATAATGACCTATCAAATTTTTGAAATTTTATTACCACTTTCAATTTTGGATACGACATCCTTAATACGAGGCGTTCGATCTATCGTCCGGGTAGAAAACATTTCTCATTGGAATTCGCCCGAGTATCCACGCGAAAACGGACCGTCGTGTGAAAAATGCATCGTAAAATGATTTTGCACGAGGGCACGGGGAAACTGTATGGTGCTGAAGTTTGAGAATTGGAATGCAACGAAAATTCTTTGAGATTTTCGTCGCGTCTTCATTCTTATCAGTATCCAAAATCGTTTTTGCCGGTTTTGGTTATTTTCAATTAGAATCCTTGAGGACGTTTTCAAAAAAGTTCGTAATTTGAATGTGTTAAGAAAAATCGACAATAGGAGAAAATATATTATCGCTGCAGTCCAACGATGCGAACTTCAATACCACAAAACTGTAGAAAACCTGTGCCCATAGGAATAGTTACTTTTGAATGGCCTTCAGTTTAGTCTTTAGTAAACTGAGTAAAGATGCTTGTGCTCAACCAGGTGGTCACCCATCCAAGTATCAGCTACCGCAATATCGTAATACAGCAACATAGTAGCATGCAGTTGTCCAATTATTGACAGTTATTATCAAGAATAATCACTCAAGCACAATACAGATCGCGAAACGATACAGCGATAGAATATCATAAAAATCGAACGCTTTCAAACGACATTCCTTGGAGGCCAGTACGCTAAGCACAATACTTCAAATCAAGACGGCGATTCCAATGACCAGATTTTTCAAGTCGTCCGTCTGTGCTGTCGCTGACTGTTTTTTTTCCGCCATTTTTTTGGCGACCGATACACCGTTTTTCTACAAACTTTCCATCCGAGAATCGGTACGAGAGCAGTGTGTATGTGGGACAAGCGTCATGAATATTGGATGCGGGAGAAAACAGTTTGTCAGGAATGCAGACTCGCTGGTAAACTCCATCTGATTAGTGGATAATTATGCAAAGCGAGCGATCAATATATCGACCAGCCACCAACAATTATCGGTAATCCAATTACGAACCTACTGATATATCGCGAAATCGCAGTGACGGTAGAATAAAAAGTGAGCTCGTGAAGAAAGTTTGCCAATTGAAGATCAATCGTTCATTACATTCGTGATTCCTCTTGATCTCGTATCTACGTGACCCAATTAGTTGTGTTTGGACGTCATGTTGGAATATCGATAACGAGAACGTGCTACGATAGAAATGGCGATTTCTGAAGCTCCTAATCTGCTACTCGAGCCTTTGCGGACAACCAATACAATCCATAGGTCACCGTTTTCGCGATCAGATAAAATTCTCACTGTTCCTCTGCTGTTCGATTTTGGTAGATTCGCAAGATGTTACATTTCGAATGGAAAATTCCACCACAATATCAGTTTCATCAGGACCGATTTCTTTCGCGAGATCTACAGCTAGAGGTCTGCTTGATTCGAGATTTCCATCAGCACCAATATCGTGTCGTTCCTGTCGTCACCTAAATTTGCTCGAGCCAAGATCAGCAAGGACGTAGTTGTCGCGAGAAGTGGACGATCTCGTTTACTTGCAAAATCAAAAGCCAAATTTCAACGGAAATCAACTTTCGAAACCAAAAGCCCAAATTTGCAGGATATGATTTTGGATGATTGAGAAACGAGAAATAAAAGGATACATGAATCTTGCATTCCAACGATGCAAGCTACAACATCGTTTAGTTTCATAGTCGTTATGCGCGATCTAACGCATCGATATACTTGCACCTTGGTTAAATGTGAATCGGGCGAATTGTCCTGGCAAATTTCATGCACGTGTGAGTTTCTAGCGCAGGTGTAATTGCGCCTAGCACGCAACGGTACTTTTCTATCGGCTGACTGTGGGAAAAGTTTTTCGTTGCTTTTCTTTATGCGTCGAGGGGAGTCAGTCGGATATCGGATTGCGTTACTCTTGAGTGGGCCATAAACGCCAGGGCTGTTTATTCCGGAGCTGGAAGATAAGGCTAGGGACAAGGCTCCAGGACAGGTGCTTAGGAATGGACAACGAAGGGGCGTTGCGTCTTCAGACCTCGAAGTGACCAGACGCGATCATCATCCTACAGACATTTCTATATTTGTTAAATCCACCGATCAACTAACTCGCCGCAGAATTCGGACCATCCGGAACGATCGTATCAATCAAAACTGTCATTGCAGAATTCTAAGATTCTAGTCCTTATGATTGTTTTTCTTTTATTACCAAAAAGATTCTAATAAATTCAGTTACAGACACCCAACACTCAGTATTTCTGAACATCTGCACGCAACCTGCCACTAGCCTAAGAAGCAACCCAATTCCTCGTCACGAAATTACGAAAAGAAAAATTTCCACCCCGCATCTTCGGTAGGCTTATTTCTATGGAGAGAAAGGGAATCAAGGTGGAATGAGCAGATGAGATGTTGCAGTTTGCATCGTAGTATGCAACGAAACGTGTGTTTATTTCTCTTTTATTGTTATCTTAAATCATATTTGATGGATTTAGATTGTGAGCCCCTAATCAGAATCGTTTGAGGGGTTACGTGGGTTTGAAAATTTCAAAAAATCCATTTTTCTTTACTTTTTCTATCTAGTAGTGAAGTATGTATGAAATATTCTCCCAAAGTTTCAAGTTAATCGGAGTAAAAGTCTAGGAAAGAGAGCCTTTGGGAATTCCCGCCGTTGGGAACGAGCGGGACACGATTTCTCAAAAACTAATGCATCGATCTTATTGAAAATTTGCAGACGTTTTCAAAATAGCATTGACTAGTGATTAAACGAATGTTTTTTTTCGACTACATTTAATTTTACAAGGCTATGCGTAGTTTAAATTGTACCAAAAATTGAACTATTTTACATATAAGTCTGCCAAAAAATCAACTTTCAATTTTTATTAAATCTTTCGTTCAATCACCAGCTATACTTGTCTAGTAACAGAAAAAATATGGTTTTCTAGTTTCTGATAAAGCTATCATGAGTTATTCTGACCACCACGAGGACACTTTTTTAAGGGGTGTCCGGAAACCGCATCCCACCGGCTGAATTTCCCAAATGTATGGATAGTTTTTTTTTATATTGTTGAAATGTTGCTCTTTCATGTGCTTAACATTTTGAATAAAGTAATTTCTATATATAATCAAAAAAAAAAAATAGAGAACATTTGTTTTACTTCGAAACCCACGTGACCCGCTAAGAAAAGTTTGCCGTAGCTTTGTCGGGCCGAAAAAAATTGTCAATTGGAAAAAAGTTGTGTTGATCGTATTATAACGATGCAAACTTCGATATCATCAGATAAATCGAGAATGGATCCTGATCGGAGTGGAAACTCTCGACAGTCCGAGCGCTGCACTCGTGCTTGCTATCAAATTTCCTATCGGTTTATTGAAAGCCAACGCTGGAGTCAATGTTTACTGCAACCAATTAATCAATTGTGTGACCTTTGACGATAAGCGCGAAAGGAAAGGATGTATCGATGATAATTTAAATAGTGGCGACCGCATTTGTTTCTGCAACGAAACACTTTTCTCGGAAACGTCACTCTGCTTCGATCAAACAATATGTATCGTTGTTTATGTATATACGCGTAATGCTCGAAAGACATGTGCCTTCAGATAAATATATTGTCAATAATAAATCGATGCACTACGAATATGAATCATGGGGCATTAAAAAAAAGTTGTAACCGAACACTAGTGAATATTTATAACCGTAGCATTATCGACAATCAACGAAGTCACGACTCGTACGAATTCGCCGAAGATTATTAGAAGGGCAGACCAAGGCGGACGTGTTGGATTACGAAGATTAGACCGGCGATTTTTCTTGCGAGTATTCGAAAGTTTGAGAGAGAGAGAGACAGAGAGAAATGATAGAAAGAACGGTGGAGAAACAGAGAGAGAAGAGAATGCGATCTCTTATGCACTTCAGAATATACGGGATTAGCATAATTGATCGATCGTGCCCAAACGACAGAGCTAGCAATTTATTTTTAAGATTTACATACCCAAGTGAAAAAATATTACTATGTTTTTATTTAAAAAATATATTAAACAAATTCTATAAACATTTTGTACAGAAATAAAAATAAAAAATCCTGAAATATACTGAGACGGCTCAAAAATCTGTCAAAAATCATATAAAAATGCTCTATACGAAATGTATACAGGTTTGCAAAACAATTTGCTCAGGATATGTATATAAAATTCTCCACTCTTTATAAACTTGTGCATAAATTCTCATTTATATAAGTGAACATTTATAGAATCTCATGCGACAGTTTATGGAAACTGAAAAACTAAACGTACAAAATATTTTTAACATGTAATATTATAATATTTAATATTATTATAATATTTACTATTATAATAATTACTATTATTAGTATTATAAATTAGTAAATATTATAATAGTAATCATTATTATAATAATTAGTATTATAATATTTACTATTATAATATTTACTATTAAATTAAATAGTAAAGCTACAGAAGAACCCCATTCTTCATCGCTGATCAAAGGCACGATGCATACTTAATGAAACTTACATAAACATAGCACGTTTACATTTTTTTACTTCTTAAATGCTTGAGGCTTTATTTCAAGTGCTTCTGCGTTTCACGCATTATTTTTCAAGATAAATCAGGGGTAAGATTAAAATGCGACACCCGGTAGATTTCTCATTGGAATTTGCGAAGAATATGTATATAAAATCCTACATTCTTTACAGATTTATGCATAAATAATATTGATATCCTATGGTGAATCAAAATGCAGACGTAATATTTATATTCGCATGTAAAATCGAAATCCGAAATATACTCGGAGCTAAAAAACCAGCTAGGAGCTACGTAATATTTTTAGTTTTCTTCGAATCCGTAGAAAACGTGAATCTAGATTATATTTCTATATACATTATAATATATGAAGAACGCATTCTTCATCCCATTTTCGCAGATATGATTTATTTCCATTTGTTTGGGTTTGCTGGAGTTCTACTCGGAAATGTTTATTTTACTCACTCGGGAGTGCCAAAGAAACTTTGAAAAAACTATCGGCAGTAAATAAAGCTTGAGCAAATGGAACAAGTTCGATTATATCCATTTATATATATACAGACGTTGAAGTTTGCATCGTTGAAATGCAACGAAATTTTTTTTTCGTTTTATTCTCACATTTTTTCCCAATTTAGGGCACGAAAAATCACCCGTACGATTTTTATTATTCGCTCAAGAAATCCTCGATCTTAACTTATCGACAAAATTATTGATTTTACTAAAAATGAAGAAATATAACATTTTTAAAGAACTTACCTTGCATTCCAATGCCTTTTACAGGTATTTCCAATGCGAATCGATTCTTCAAATTATGATTCATTTTAAATGATTTTTTTACAACATTTTTGTACAAAAGTGCATACGATCCGCGACGGATGTTGTTAATGCGCGAATCCACGAAGCTAGTTGAGGTGTTTACCGAACCTACTTTGGTGGAGTTCACGAGAGAAGGAAGAAGTGAGATGGATCGCGAGGTGGCCTAGCGCCAATTGAATGTATCAACGTCCGTACATTCGGTGGCGATGATTTTCTCTCGCCTCGCCGATATAATGAGCCCTCTCGTTGAGGCTAGTCGAGAAACTTACGCATCCTGCTAACGATCGATCCAATATTTGTCAAAATATTGCATTTTGAGGTGTAATCAAATATGATAAACTCCTCGACAGGCCCGAAGCTCCCTCGGGCACATTTTCCACGAGACTTTACGACGAGCGACGAACCTCTTAGAGCCGCGGAGACTCGTTGAACAAAGTGCTAACAGGTTGAATTGCAGTGCCAACCAGACTTGTCATTTATTTGCGCATGATTTTTGGATTCGGTAGACATGGGGGAAAAAATGCATCGACGTTGCGTAACGTTTCGTTGCATTTGTTTTTCTATTGCAGGAATTTTCATTCAATTTTGAGGATGAGGTGAAAAATTGTTGAAAAAATATCAACGAGGACGTCTAGAAGTAGAAGACATCGAGAAGACTCATAGGTATGCGGTAAAAATGAACGAGATCGATGGTGAAATCGGCAAAGATCGGTTAGAGAAATCGGTAAAGATCGGTAAGAAAAATCGGCAAGAGAAATCGGTAAATGCCGGTAAAGATCGATAAGAAAAATCGGTAAAGAACGGTCAGAGACATCGGTAAAGATCGGTAAGAAAAATCGGCAAGAGAAATCGGTAAATGCCGGTAAAGATCGATAAGAAAAATCGGTAAAGATCGGTAAGAAAAATCGGTAAAGAACGGTCAGAGAAATCGGTAAATATGGGTAAAGAGTGGTATGGTGTATAAAAAAAACATCGGTAGAGATCCATAACGATCGGTAAAAATCGGCAGAGGGTATGCAAAGGTATGGGGTAAAAAAAAATCGGTAAGAAATTATTGAGCATAGTGCTCCGATGTACAAGTGATCTGTAAAGAATAGAGAGCAGCACGAGGATTGTTCACGCGAATACAAATTACCAAAAACTTCGCAATTCTTTGAAATTGTGTAAAAAATCTTCAAATTCTTTGAGATTCGACTGGCATTATTCAGTGATCCGAGAATAGGTGCCGTAAAGTCATGTTCGCCGTCATTTCGAGCGTTGGAGAACGCTCAACGAAAATAGCAATTGGAGTGCCGGCTAGAACGGTCTGTGTATCCGGCGAGTCTTAAAAATGCTTTCGCGAAACGTTAAGCTCGTTTGGAATTCACAACAAAAAAAAGGAAGCTTTTCCCAAGAAAATTCTTGCCATCGTTTCGCTAGTTCGAAGTCTCCGAATTCGACTCAATCTTTTTCTTCCCCCAATTGCCGAGTGTTCTCGATTTTTTTTCTCCAACCCTCGGAGATTCTCAGCAAATTTCGACACGTCGATTTCTCCAAATCGACGCTTCGTTTCTATTTCACCTTTTGCTCAAGCTGTCTTGGAAAAAATTGAACGCAAGCGAATTTTCAAATTTTTCGAGACCGGCACGATTGTTCGCTCGTGTACCCCGACCGGGCCGTCACTCCATGCGTTATTAAGGCAGGATTCTACTTTGAAACTTTGAGAGGCTAAATTGGATGAAAACACCCACCTGGAACACGTCGAAGGCATATTATATGGCCCAGGCATCGCTGATTGAGGGTAAGATAATTTTTTCTACGATTTATCACTCACCAAAACTTTAAACGCGTTTTTCTCGAAACGACATTTTCAAGTACCGTGGTCGTGATAACTCAAAAAGTACTGAACCGATCCTTATGAAATTTGGAACACATATTCTATATCTGTGTACCAACCGACCTAACTACAATCAACTTAAAATTTTGATTAGAACTATTTTTTTATTGCAAAAAAAGACCCAAAAAAAACGCATTTTTTATTTTTCGTATTTTAGCCGCCATTTTGTTAATTTTGCACGTATATAAAATATTCTAGTTAGGTCGGTTCCTGAAGACATACTGAACATGAAACTATTTGATTTTTTTGTTTCAGACCATCCGTCGGGAAGATTTCACGACCACGGCAACGGTACCTGCTTTTCGAGGCGTTGGCTTTAAACATATTTTACGTTTACAAAAAATGAATAAAATACATTAAAAAATTTTTTTTTATGTACTTAAAGATTGTATTTATTGAACAGTTTAAACCCCATATCGATATCTTTAATAGTATTCTCAGAAAAAATTCACGAATATAGCGTTTTTTTCATGGTTTCAAAGTAGAATCCTGCCTTAAGGCCGATGAAGCAACGCTGGAAATTGTCAGCTGTGCACACGTGGATCGCAAAGTTGGCAATAATTTATATCCGTCGACGTTGAATTTTCTAGTGTCAAACGATGAGGAAAAAACGTTGTTTTTTTTCTCTTTTGTTATCAGAAATTATCGATACGTGATCGAAAACTAACATTATCGCACACAGACACACACACGCGTATACGCGTGCTACGAATATTTACGATCGAGTTGAACATGGAGTTTGAACACGCCAAGTATAAATACCTATTATGGGTGATACAGGGAGCATGCACACCGCTAAATCCACGAAGCTCTACGTCTATC
>OX632365.1:24595721-24598221 GCA_951751655.1 Ophion costatus | reverse complement strand
TTACAAAGATTTCAATCTTTGTAAATATTAATTTTTGGTTTTCGATGGAGCCTTGAAATATAAGATCTAAATAAAATATTTCGGATGATCCGTTTCCGAGCAGCAGTTGTCGCCGCGAAGGACGTTTTTCAAACAACGCTCTGCACACATCACTGTATCTACCGCATTTATAAATATTATTCAATACGAAAATTATCTAAAAAAAATAAAAAAATTATAACCATACTCTTCAACGTAAAAAAAAATTGAATACCTGCACACGTATTTCCAGGGAAAAAAAAGAAAATTCCTTTTTTTTCCGGCCACGAGTAACCGATTAAATTTATTTAAAAAAAATGATTTGTAAAATAATGAAAACGAGAAAATAAAAATATGAAAAAGAAATTTCGTTGCACCGCAACGATGCAAACTTCAAGACGATACAAATCAATCAGTGTGTACGATACGGACTAAATTTTATTATCACTATTATTTATAATTACACATAATTATAATCACACAACTATGGTCCAGATTTGTCAGTTTTTACCTTAGTGTTTCTCCTACTAAAGAATGAATTTATATATTTAATAGTCGCAGCCAATGCGATTTTGTTTGAAGAGCTCCCAGGACTACAGTTGAAGCCCTGTACTATGATTGCGTAGTACTCCGGTATTTTATTACATTACCATTCATTATAGTAGAAAGGGAGACGAAAACAAAAGGGGACCAAGAATTCCAACAGGATTGGAACAACGTCGAAAAATTGAGATATTGGGGCACAGTACAAAAGCAGGAAGTATACCATATGGAAAGAAAAGTACTGGGGGGATGTAAATATAATGGACAAAACAAAAAATAATTGAGCGAGATTAAGATGTGGGAATGTGAGCAAGGAAAAAGGGATATAGTGAGAACAATTGCAGGGCTCGAAAACAGAAAGTGGAAAACTTGCTGCATATATGTACGTTCGAGGGAGCCAAGGAAAATAATCAAAACAGAAATAGCAGAAGATCTGGAAAAATGGATAGAGGATAAAGGAGATCAAATCGATAGAAAAATACAGACGGTGATAAAACGGACCCTGTGACTGAACTACGTATGTACATAAAGCGCTTCAAGAATCTGATTGGGAAAGTAGTAAACAAGAAAGCGAATGCGAGACGAAACGAAAGGCAAAAGCACAATGAGATATAAGTTAGAAATAAAAACATTTTGTAAGGTGGGACGTGTATGCAGGGGCGATCTTCCATGTGTAAACACCCTGAAGGGGTATACCTAAAATAATAAATATTACTACTACTATATTACTATTCATTATTATAAGATTTAGTATAATCGGATTTATATTTATATTTATAATACCAATAATTATTGGTATTATAATACCAATTTATAGTACCAATTTATTTATTATATTATATTATTTATAATATAATAAATATTATATTATATTATTTATAATACCAATTATTATTATTATTATTATTATTATTATTATTTATTTTATTACATATTATATAATATAATATAAGTATAACTATTATTATTATTATAAATAGCAATATAGTAATAATCCGATTATGATAAATCTTATAATAATGAATAGTAATAAAGTAGTAATAGCATACTACTTTTACATGACGTTGAAGTTTGCATCGTTGAAATGCAACGGAATATTTATTTCCTCAATTTCCCGAATTTCCTTTGGCCGATTTGAGCTATAAAAATTGCGTGGACATTTTTCGGGATCTTTATTTACCAACCTACGCCCTAAATCTACGAAATATGAGTTTCAATAAAAATAAAAATAAGGAATCGAAAAGAATTTTCGTTGCATGCCAACGATGCAAGCTTCAACCTCATACTTTTACTACTAATAGTAGCAAAGTACCATTAGTAGTAAATAATACTTTACTACTATTTACTACTAATTAATATATAATATAATATATATTATATATTATATTATTATATAATATATAACATAATATGCTATATGATATATTATAGATAACGTAATATATTATATACTACATATTATATATAATTATAAAATATATTTCTCTTTCGTAATCTCCAATAAAAAAATTCCGTAGTCTCTCCTAGGGAGTTTGAAGATTCGGGAGAAAGTAGTAGCAAAGTATTATTAGTAGTAAATAATACTTTACTACTATTTACTACTAATTAATATATAATATAATACATATGATATATTATTATATAATATATAATAAATAATACAATAATATACTATATGATATATTATAGATAACGTAATATATTATACATTATATATAATTATTATATATAATTATAAAATATATTTCTCTTTCGTAATCTCCAATTAAAAAATTCCGTAGTCTCTCCTATGGAGTTTGAAGAATCGGGAGAAAGTAGTAGCAAAGTATTATTAGTAGTAAATACTACTAGTAATACTTTGTATTACTAGTAAATACTACTATTTACTAAATAGTAGTAAAATATTAAATACTAAAGTAGTAAATACTACTAAATACTA
>OX632365.1:24458221-24590721 GCA_951751655.1 Ophion costatus | reverse complement strand
ATCCTGCTACGTGCAATATATTCGCATCTATATAGGTACATACATGTGCACAGAGGCTTGGAATGACCTCAATCAAATGCGTCCATTTAAAAGAAAGCTCAATGTAAAAATAATCGGATGATGTTGAAGTTTGCATCGTTGCGACGAAAAAGAAATCTTTTTAACTGTACTTTTTGGTCGTTTGGGCTATGAAAATCCGTCAAACGTTGTTACGTATTCTTATTGGGCTTTCGTGACCGAAAATATCAAAGAAAAAACTTTGGACAATGATAAAAAATAAGCAATGAACAATGAACGAAAAAAGAATCAGTGATATTTATTTTTTCTTTGTTCTTCGAATAAAAAAAAAACATTTCATCTCTGAGGGTCATCCAAATAATTTAGTCGTGAAGAAAATTTTTATTGAGATGAAATTGATTCTATTTTCGAGCAGGTTTTCTCACCAAACGCCAGGAAGTACTGGCGCTGAATTCGAACTTTTGAGGGTATTTGAGGCACCTTAATCCCGTGGACCTGGGTCGTTTTTGTTTTTGCACTACCAAACCAACAATTGTCAACGAAAAGAATCTGAACAAATTCGTGATCGATCTTTAGGCCGTACTTTTCGCAAGGAAAAATAGGGTTTTATTTTTTTTTATGTTTAATATATTTTTTTTCCATTAAGGATGTTGAGTCCCTATGAAACATGTTAATGTTAATTGTTCAATAAATAGTTTCTTAATCGTCATGACATTTTTACACGACCTCCGGAATACTTCGTGTAAAAACATACGAAATTTTCAGAATTCTATCATTACTTCAGCCTCCTTAGGGGTTGAAATGAAAAATGACAAAATTCGGAAAATTTGGTATGTTTTTGTATGAAGTATTTAAGAGGCCATTTTAAAATTTCACGACGATTAGGAAGCTCGTTATTAAAAAAATAACATATTGTTGAGTACAATTTTTAAAACAAAATAAAAAAAATTATCAATAAACTTCGTTTTGTTTCCGTTACTTTCAGTATATTGTAGATATTACAAAATTGAGAGGTCAAAAAAAAAACTTATTGCAAAGTTACATCAGTTTCCACAAGACAACATTTAATTTGTGAATGTTAATTGTTCAATAAATAGCTTCCCAATTGTCGTGAAATTTTTACACGACCTCTGAAATACTTCATACAAACACGTACCAATTTTTCAGAATTTTATTATCATTTGCGATTTGGGACTCAACATCCGTAAATATTAAGCAACCTGCGAAGAAAATGATTTTGGGCAGGACGAAAACGACTCAGGTTTCCGGATTGAGGGTTAACTACTAGATTTACGTTCGTGAGTATAGAGGGTTTCTCTCCCCAAGCAAAACGCTTTTTTAAAAAATGTCGTGCGACATCAATTGGCCGGGATATTCACGCGTAAAATTCTAAAAAAAAAATATATATATATATATATCAACGTTCATCAATAATCAATCAACGATTATTGATTATTGATCAATAATCAATAATCAATCAACTATATATCAATAATCAAGCAATAATAATCAATAATCAAGCAATAATAATCAATAATCAATCAACTATATATCAATAATCAAGCAATAATAATCAATAATCAATAATATAATGAACTATATATATATATATATATATATATAGTTGATTATTGATTATTATTGATTGATTATTGATTATTATTGATTATTATTGCTTGATTATTGATTATTCATATATAGTTGATTATATATATATATATATATATATATATATATATATATATATATATATATATATATGGAAAAAATGTCGTTTTCTTTCTATGTCAAACTGTTCGATAAATCGCCTACGGAAATGGTCCACATCTTCCGCAAAGTTGCACACACACATACATACACATATATGTTTATATATGTAAAACTTGGTGAAAAATACCGCCTGTTTCCGCATGCCATTTATCAAACGGTTCGAGGTAAAAAGAGACCGATATATTTCTTTCCCATTCCCATGACATAAATATGCTGATTACAGTACACGCGCAATAGCAATTTCTGTTCGGGAACGTTCGATGTATAACGAGCATATAATGGCGATATAACCGAGGAAAAATACGTATATCAGTGACAGAAAGGTTGAGCAGTTTGCCCGATAGTCTAATCTCGCGAGTGTTCGATTTTTACCACGTCGGGTCCATCGCCGTCATCATCATCGAACGGAGGCTGGAAATTGCGTGGGCGCGATCGCGCTCTCCCGATCGTCTATTTTCAATCGGAAATACCGCGCCCGCGCGCGCTATCACGCGCTCGATGCTAAAGTGCGGTCGACGATAAAAATGAATAACGAAAAAGTGACGAAAAAATATTACAAAAAGAAAAGACGATGTAGGGTTGCATGAATGAAAGCTCTCTTGGGAGATCGTTGCCAGTTTGCGGCACTGTAAAAAGATTTTAAAAGCGTTTAAAAGATTTTAAAAGCGTTAAAAAAAAAATATTTTTTTTAACGCTTTTGGCTGGAACTTTTTAATAAGCCCGACTAGAAATTTTGCTACGGGCCGGAACAAGCATGGATCCGGCATGCCGTATCCCGTACCGCGGCACTGATCAAGCCGCCGGATCAGGGCCGTAATAGGCGCGAAACGCTTTTTCGCATCCGGCCCGGATCCGGATAACGGACACGGCCCTGATCAGTAGGCCTTTTCAGGCCCTGATCCGGCCGCCGTATCAATGCCTAAAATGATAAATGAATTTAAGGCTTTAGGCCACAGTAACGGGTATAAAATCATGTGCGATTCCGGTACGGATCCGGCGTGCCGTACCATGGCGCCACCTGGCGCCATCTGCCGGCCACGCAGGCCATGTCAAGGGACGCCGGATCCGTACCGGATCCCGCCCGGATCGGGCGTGTCCTACTACGGCATTCCGGATTGCAGCCTGATAGGGGCCTGGTCAGTCTTCAAGCAGCCGGATCAAAATTTCTAATCGGGAGGATTCTCAAAAATGTTTCAATGACGATAGTAGCCTCGATGTGCGAAAAGAAAACATCGGGAATACGAAAAAAAATATGATTCCGTTTCATTCCAACGATGCAAGCTTCGATCCTACCTTAATGTTAGGGGAAGAAAGTTGTATAGTAAATGCTTTCCGGAATCGTCATTATTTCGAAGAAAGTGTGTGGGTTTGTGTTTCTGCGTAAACGCATCCCTCTTGTTTCGTAAATACTAATAATCTTAAAAAGAGACAAAACGCTCCACAGCAATATAATTAATGGGCCTGAGGTTTGCATCGTTCGAATGCAACGATTTTTTCTTGGCTTCATTGTGTTTATTGGTATCGAAAATCATACTTTGAAGATTTGGACTGTAGATTGCTAAATAAGGTAGCTGGAAGATGGTCGCCGGATCTTTATAGCATAAATCTTTGAAAAAACATTTTGGAAAGTCAGTGAAAAAATATTTCGTTGCATCGCAACGATGCAAACTTCAGCATCATATATAATTATCAGTACTAATATTTCTCAACGAAGTATACTAGTATCAAAAATTGTAAAAAGCTTAACCTATATATGTATATCTATACATACAACTTTTACTACTACACATTGTCAGTTGATTTGGGAATTAAGTTGTAAAAAAAAATTCGCGTAAATCCAGTTGCCAAATGAGGCGAAAAATGCCGGGGGGAAATTCATCAATACACATCCACACACCTCTATGTATAAAAAAAACTTTTTATCCAACACACACGCACATATATATAAAGTGGGACATATGCCTTACAGTTTTACAGTTTTACAGTAAAATTCTTGTCAGGATTATTATTATTTTTTAAAGAAGCTAAGACACAGACATACACTTATTAATTTTTTCAGAAATAATAATCATCCTGACAAGTATTTTTCTATACAACTTTTATAATATTTTTTACTTTATGCATATATATATATATATATATAGGCATAAAGTAAAATATACTATTTAACTTTCATAATATATTTTACTTTATGCATATATATATATATGCATGAAGTAAAATATATTATGAAAGTTTTATAGCAAAATACTTGTCAGGATGATTATTATTTCTGAAAAAATTAATAAGTGTATGTCTGTGTCTTAGCTTCTTTAAAAAATAATAATAATCCTGACAAGAATTTTGTAAAACTCTTGTCAAATATAAATAAATGCATAATATATATATTATATTATCCATAATATATTGCATGAATAATATATATATATTATATTATGCATATTGTGCATAACATATATACACTAGTGGAATTAATTCTTGACACTTTTCAACTCTTTGTTTAATTTCGCATTTATCGATGATTTTTACCTTATAATCACTTATATTTTGTATTCTCATTAAAGTGCATGCATAATATGCATAAATATGAATAAATGCATAATATATATATTATATTATCCATAATATATTGCATGCATAATATATATATTATATTATGCATATTATGCATAATATATACACACTAGTGTACTTAATTCTTCACACTTTTCAACTCTTTGTTTAATTTCGCATTTATTGATGATTTTTACCTTATAATCACTTATATTTTGTATTCTTATTAAAGTAAACTTATAGAGGCAAATATTAAGTAGAAACGTTGTAGATTAAAATTGAAAAAAAAAAGAACATTACAGTATCGTTTCGGCGTAGCAGAATATACATTTTCTACACAAATATCATTTAGTTATAATATAAATGATATAAAATGTTTAATTACTTATAAAATTGAGTTATATTAGTATAATATAAAAAGCTATTTTCTATTAAGGGGTTACCCCCACTTGCGATTTTGAAAAAATCGATTTTTTTTATTGCATTTTTTTGAAGTATAAGTATCTGAGAATATGTCCTGAAAATTTCAAGTCGATCCGAACAAAATTGACTGAGATATGAGCGTTGAAAGAGAAGAATCCGTGAATTGACGAACTGAAATTGAAACTTAAAACGCGTTTTTCTCAAAATGGCGTTTCTGAAGTCGGTGACCAAGATTACTCCAACACTAATGAACCGATCTTCTTGAAATTTTGCAGGCTTATTTAATACATAAAAATGTAGTCTTTAATCGTTCGATTTTTTTTTTTCGAAAAAAAAATTGCCGTTTTATAGCCAAAAAACGGCCGTTTTTTTTCGTTAAAATCGAACCATTAACTTTGACTGTCCGCCATTTTGTGAAAAATGAATATTTTTTAAAATCCTTCGATTAAAGACTAGTTTATACTTATATTTGACTAAATCCATCCGCATTTTTTTTTCAGATGATCCACTTCGCCGCAATGTTGGTCACCGCAAACCGTGTATATAAAAACATTATTTCATTGACGGCCATTTGCCACTAAACAATGTAATATTTTTCAATAAAAAAATTACTGAAAGTTCTTCAAGATGTGTTCTTTAAGATGGTATATTGATCGATTGAAAAAGTTTTGTAGTTTTCTTTAAAAAAATTCATGAAAAAGGTCTTTTTTTTGCGCTACAAGTGGGGGTAACGCCTTAAAAGTGTCCAGAATTAATTCCACTATCGTATATGAAATGACGCGCAGGTAGCATGTTGTCGAGTAATTACAATACGATACTACCCAATTATAATAGAAAGCATATTATATATATATATATACACCAGTCCGCCCGAGTTGATACCCGCACCTCACGCACACCCCACTTCACCCCCTCGTGAGTTGATTTTCGAAAAATTCTGTCTCAGTGCGCCTCTACACCTTCCAAGGAACTTTCGAATTTCTGTTTCTATTTTCAGCTGAGTAGGCTGTGCGTTGTCGGTACGTAAGTCAGTCAGTCACGGAACTGTTTCATATGGATATATAGATATACGACGTTGAATTTGGCGTCGCTCAAACGCAACGATTTTTTCCATTCATTTTTTATTTCTTCATTTCCATCTTCATTCGCTGCCTTTCTATGCAAACTACCTACTTCTTTGCAAACTAAGATCGTGAATCTCTGACAAGCATACGTAAAGTTGTGTGAGCAATTTTCACCGTTAAAAACAACAATAAAAAAAGGGAAAAAATTGAGAATTAATTTTCGTTGCGTCGCAACGATGCAAACTTCGAACAATAATCGACTATTATTTTCCTCGAGAAAAACCGAACATGTGGCTTTCCAAAGTCAGTCCGCGGATCGTCAGAATGGCAAGAAAAAAAAAAACAAGCGTCCGCTGTTGCGCCCTCGTATGCTAATGAGCAATAACGCCATTGTCGCGCCGCGCGTACATGAAATTACCGCGTTTCTGCTCGTATGACCGCGCTCGTCGTCGGCCGTGCGTTCCGGCGCCGGAGTAGCCGCGAATCGCTGAATCTTCGCATAATTTCGCCGTATCGCAATATCGTTAAATCCAAAAATTTACATCGCGTCGGGAAACGGGTTCCACGAATTTTTTTTGTTCCTTCCTCCACGATTTTTCGACATTTTTTCTACTTTGTCTCTCACCGGCCGTGCAAAGAGCCGCGGAGGGGTGAAGACACGAATCGCGCGAAAAAAAATCATCGCCGCGATCGATAGTCGAGACGTTCGTCGCGGACTATTTCGTCAAACGAAAAACACGATACTATAGCTTTACGTTCCTGTTCGCGTTTCTGAAGTCCCGCGTGTGCGAAACGCGGCCGATCGAACACTCTTGAAGTTTGCATGGTTAGGAAGCAACGAAAATTCTTTTTGTATTTAAATTTTCTCATTTTTATTAATTTATCGTTTTTTTTTTCGGATCGTCTCCCCGTCCGGTTGTCGGACGGATAAGCGTATGTTATTCGTCCGGATAACGGCTCAGTTCACGCCGTATTTCCAGTAGACGTACATATTATTGTGATTCGTGTAAGCTAGTATCCGGACGAATAACATACATATAATGAATAACATATATAACATATATATATATATATATATATATATATATATATATTCGGGAGCTATTAGTTATATATTATTAGTTATATGTCATTATACGTAATTTGTATAATTTATACCTAATACGTATTGCGTAATTTATTCGTAATTTGCATATGAATATTAGGTATATAATAAGAATATATGTTATATGAAGTATTTAGTTAATTAGTTATATGTTATTTATTAGTTATTTATTATTAGTTATTATTATTATTCTTTATTATTAGTTATTAGTTTTATTAGTTTTTATTAGTTTATTTTAGTTTATTATAAATTATTATTTATTAGTAATTTATTAATTAGTTATATGAAGTATTTAGTTAATTAGTGATATGGATTATTAATTATATCGCAAAGCACTAATTAACTACTAATTAACTAATTAACTAAATACTTCATATAACTAATTAATAAATTACTAATAAATACTAATAAATAATAATAAATAGTAATTTATAATAAACTAAAATGAACTAATAAAAACTGAACTAAACTTTATTATTATTATTATTTATTATTATTTATTATTGGTCATTAGTTTTATTAGTTTTTATTAGTTTATTTTAGTTTATTATAAATTATGATTTATTATTAGTTATTATTATTTGTTAGAAATTTATTAATTAGTTACATGAAGTATTTAGGTAATTAGTGATATGAATTATTAATTGTATCACATATCACTAATTAACTACTAATTAACTAATGAACTAAATACTTCATATAACTAATTAATAAATTACTAATAAATAATAATAAATAATAACTAATAATAACTAATAATAAATAACCAATAAATAACATATAACTAATTAACTAAATACTTCATATAACATATATTCTTATTATATGTATTATATGTTATGTTATATGCATTCTATATATATATATATATATATATATATATATATTCATATAACTAATAATTCATATATATATATATATATATATATATATATATATATATATATATATATATATATATATATATATGAATAACATATATAACATATATATATATATAAAATACGGAATATCCAAATTTCATAAGACCCGAAAGGTCAACACCAACTGAATATCCAAAATTCATAAACCCTGAACGCTGTCGAAGTCTAACGTATGTAGGAAAAAGAATCGACGTTCCGGGGGCATCGGAGCAGATTTTTTATGCAGAAGTTTGCATCGTTGGAACGCAACAATTTTTTTTTCGTTCGTCATTAATTTTTTTTTCAACGCATCGTTATCCAAAGTCTTTTATTTGCTGAGTCGCTGAGGTTATAAATCTCTAATAAGAACGGGTAAAAACGTTCGAGATATTTCGACGGTTAAAAAAAAAATCGAAAAATCGCGTGGAATTAATTTTCGTTGCAACGAAACGTCAACGTTCGGATTTTTTGTCATTTCCGGTATAGATCATCGCGTATGGAGGCGCGACATTTAGGTGCTCTTGAAAGAGGCACATGCCCTTGTATCGTTCTTGCTGCACCATGCAGCCTACTGTTAGTCGCAATTGGCGATAATTAATCGTGCAAGTGGAGCAGACCGCTGCACACACCAACCATGCTTCGTGTAGATAAAGAAGTTGAAAAAATAATCTACAAGTACTTCAGATCCTCATCTGTTCGTACATATTCATAAATATATATATATATGTGTGTATATATATATATATATATATATATATATATATATATATATATATATATATATATATATATATATGTATATATATATATATATATATATTTAATAGGCACCGAGCGATTACACGATGAAGAGAGCTCACTGTGATTCTCATTCTACGTATCTGACGTTGATCAGAGGGAGGCCTGTAATAAGACGAGCCGCTCGAGGCCACATACGTATTAATATCTCACACGTTAATTTCCAGGGTGCCCCGCAAGTCACGATAGTTCATCGTGCGAGTGATCCCGTGTAATGGCTCCCGAATAAGTTAATAATAAGAACATAAGTTTTTACACAACTCGATACGTTAATGGACCGTGATGAGGAGCGCGTGGAAGCACGATAACATTATTTAACACACAAATTAGCTGTTTAAAAGAACGACGTTCTTTTTTAAGTTTTGACATGAATGCATGTATTCATCGAATAACTTATTGTGTAAAAATAATGGTATTGAGATTTAAAAGGAAGCTTTCTAAACGGCACAAGGGCCGTCTTTGAGAATCTTTGATCCAATTTCAAAAATGCTGTTGGTAGTTGAGTTAATTGAGTTTGAACGTGAAAGGCGAATTTTTCGTGCGAATCAAATGGGGAAAAAAGTTGTCTAGGGCTATCGGGAGTTCAGTTAAAGAGCTCCAATTTGGCAATGCTTTTTTTATACGAAATTATATTGGTTGTAAAATTAATCATGTAGATCATCATAATCATCACAATCATGTAGATCATCATAATCATCACAATCGTGTAGATCATCATAATCATCACAATCATGTAGATCATCATAATCATCACAATCGTGTGGATCATCATAATCATCACAATCATGTAGATCATCATAATCATCACAATCATGTAGATCATCATAATCATCACAATCGTGTGGATCATCATAATCATCACAATCGTGTAGATCATCATAATCATCACAATCATGTAGATCATCATAATCATCACAATCATGTAGATCATCATAATCATCACAATCATGTAGATCATCATAATCATCACAATCATGTAGATCATCATAATCATCACAATCGTGTGGATCATCATAATCATCACAATCATGTAGATCATCATAATCATCACAATAATGTAGATCATCATAAACATCACAATAATGTAGATCATCATAATCATCACAATCGTGTAGATCATCATAATCATCACAATCATATAGATCATCATAATCATCACAATCGTGTGGATCATCATAATCATCACAATCATGTAGATCATCATAATCATCACAATCATGTGGATCATCATAATCATCACAATCATGTAGATCATCATAATCATCACAATCGTGTGGATCATCATAATCATCACAATCGTGTAGATCATCATAATCATCACAATAATGTAGATCATCATAATTATCACAATAATGTAGATCATCATAATCATCACGATCATGTAGATCATCATAATCATCACAATCATGTAGATCATAATAATCATCACAATCATGTAGATCATCATATTCAAGTTTGCATCATTGGAATGCAACGAAAATTCTTCTTTATTCTTTTATGTCCGTGTTTTGATTACTATCCAAACCCTTTTTTCCAAGTTTTGGTTATGGCAACCCCACCGTGAGGATCGTCAAAAAACGTTTCAGAGATTTTTATCGACCAAATTCGTAAAGAAAAAATGGAAAAAACGAAAAAAAAAAGTTTATTGCATCCCGGCTATGCAAACTTCAATACCATCATAAGGCTTACACTTTTCAAAACTTCCAAGTAGTTCGCTCTCGGAGTTATTCTTAAAAAGTTGTAGAAAAAAAAAAGAGAGGCGTCTTATAATATTGGAGTCTGAATCGTTGGATCGCAACGAAAAGGAATTTTTCTCGAATGCCAAATTCGTTTTGGCAAATTGGGGTTCCGAAAATCGCTCAAACGTTATCCTGAATTCGAGGAAAAAAATTTGCGATAATTACACAAATGAAGCAGATAATTTTTTTTTAAAGAATCTCCGCTGCATTCAAGGCTGCAAACTCCAACATCGTCTCTTTTTATCAAAATCCAATAAAGAAGGAACGCCCCTTCACAGTACGGAGTAGAATGAACAGGAAAAACAATTGACCTTCAATCGTGATATTTTATGACACTGAAGTTTGCATCTTTGGAATGCGACAATTTTTTTTTCTTCATTTTCAATTTCTTCATTTTTATCATTATCCCAAGTCTTTTCTCAGCAAATTCCGGTCGTGAATCTTCACTAGGGGAACGTGAAAACGTTCGAACTATTCTCACAGCCTGAACGACAACAAAAAATGTCAACATTGACGAAATAATTAATTTCCGTTGCGTCACAACGAAACCTCAACATCATCTGATTTTTCCATTTCACTTTCTTTCCAATGGACGTATGTGATCGAGGTCGTCCCAAGTCTATGTACGTACGTGCGTACCTATATACATGTGAATATACCGTACGCAGCAGGATCAGAGCAATCGCGAGTTTTGTCAGACTCGGGGCAGAAGATCCGCGCCGAGCAAGTTGCAGGACTGCCGTATATAGGCAGACATCCAATCGCGTGTGCCATAAATTAATGTTCAAGTTTTACGGAGTAGACTCTCGCTATTAATGCTACTGATAAATACCAGAGACCATTAACCTCAAACGCGGGCGCGGCGTCGCCTATCGAGGAATAAATGTAGCGCTTAGAAAACACACACACACACATACACAATATTTGCGCCGGCAAAAAGAGAAGACACGAAAAAGGGGGTCTTCGAACCGATGAGAATTGATTTGTGTTCAGGCTTTATCGGCTGAATACTCCCTATAGAACTCACTGATTCGCCTATGCGAACACGCGCAGCGTTCTCGCATTGAACCGTCCCAAAATTGGCTCTAAAAATGGGTCCAAAAATGGGCCCCAAAAGTGGGCCCGAAAACGGGGCCCGAAAATGGGCCTTAAACTGGGCCCAAAGTTGGTCCCCAAAGTGGGCCCCCAACGTAGGCCCAAAGTGGGTCCCAAAGTGGGTCCCCAAAGCGGGTCCCCAAAGTAGGCCCCCAAAGTGGGCTCCCAAAATGGGCCCCCAAAATGGGCTCCCAAAATGGACTCCCAAAACGGGCTCCCAAAATGGACTCCCAAAACGGGCTCCCAAAATTATGGCTGCTCCGAGAAACATGAAGTAACCGCGTTGTTTCAAGAAACGAATAATGAAAAAGAGAAAAAAACACACAGGAACGTGCTCGAGTTTTTTTTCCTTCCATATATTCGCGAGCGGAAGAAAGAGGCGGGAGATGGGAGATTTAAAAAAAAAAGGAAATCACAAAAGGCAACTGGATCGCGGGGTGGCGTTCCTGGGTCGTGACGAGGCGAGAGCGGCGAGAATAAACGCGTGGGAGGACCCGCCGAACCTCGCGAGAATAAAAAAGAGCGGGTAAAACGAGAGGGGGGCCTTGAGCCATGAAAAGAAATAGATTCATTGAGCCTGCGAGATCGAATAACAAAACGTGAGCCCCGCACTCGGATGATTTAACATTATTCGATGAGCGAATCAGAGGGAGAGGGAGCGAGGAGGGGGTGATGAGAGAGGTATGCACGACTAGCACCCTGCTCGATGAATGTGACCAGGCCTCTTCTATTTTTAGCGCCATTTCTTTATTCAACCTCCAGAAAAATCTAACCACCCATGTCACCAACAAAATTTCTTCAACGATGTTCAAGTTCGCATCGTTGGTACCCAACGAAAATTCTTTTTCAATCTTTATCTCTTCATTTTCTTCATCGTTCCAAATCGTATGCTGCAAATTTGGTCTCTTGTTCTCTGGCGAGGTTGAAGTTTGCATTGTTGGAATGCAACGAAAATCAATATTTCTGAATTCCTCTAATTTCTTGTGGCACATTTTGCCTGTAAAAATGTCCCAACCACTTTTCCAGCTATTTCGCGATCTACCATATCAATATGTCGAAAAAATAATGAGAATAAAATACAAATAAAACACAAAAATAAGGAGAATAAAATGTGAAAAAGAACAACTTCAACACCATAATTTTTCATGATATTGAAGTTTGCATTGCTGGAACGCAACAAAAATGCGTTTTTTTTATTTTTCATTCCCCAATTTGAGTATTTTACAAAATCTCTTGCTCACTTATTTCGCGATCTTCAATATCAATAGATCGAAAAGATGTTCTATAATAATAAAAATACAGGAAAATAGAATGTGAAAAAGAACATCATGATTTTTCATGATTTCGAAGTTTGCATTGCTGGAATGCAACGGAAAGGCTTTTTTTTTTATCTTTCATTCCCCAGTTTGAGTACGGTACAAAATATTTTTTGGCGATTTATATTTTGGATCTCTGATTAAGCGACTTAAAGAATTATTGGGAAATCTTCGTACCGAAGTTTGGCCAAAAGAAATTTGAGCAATTGAAAAATAACAATTCCCGATGCATGCCAACAACGCAAACTGTTCTTAATTTATTTTTAATTATTATTAATTTTCGTAGTCTGAAAATGTGCCGAGAAAAAAATCAGCCATACGAAGAAAATATATTTTCGTTGCAATCCAACGATGCAAACTTCAATACCACGCATCGTTGAGACTGAACGAAATTTCTTCTTCAATCTTTATTTCTTCATTTTCTTCATCATTCAAAATCTCATCCTGCAAATTTAGCCTGTTTTCTGATAAGGATCCAAAAAAACGTTTGCATGTTTTTCGTCGCTCGAATTTAAAGCTCAACGCGAAATGACACCGCTACGATTATAGTTCATGGCACACGTGTAATCCAAACCAGCACACGTGTGACCCAAACCCAAACACACCGCCAGATATGCGATCTATTCGTGTTCGGTGAAGTCATTTTACAATATTGTTGCATAATACACATCGAATTCCACTCAAGGACGACCAACGAAAGAGCACGTTCGGCCGTAACGCCCCTCGAGCTACTCTTGGCACTTTTATTCGCCGTCATAATTTATTTTCTCGTAAATGATGGCTGGATTGTGTGCCAAGATCGGTGAAAGTGCGAATCGACCGGAAATGGGTGAAACAACGTTTGACATATCGTAGCCTCTATTTCCTCCACATTATCCCCATAATAATAATAATAATAATAATAATAATAAATCAATATTAAAGCTAAAAATAAACGCTTAACAAAACATAAGCAAAAATAAATGAATATTATAAAATAATACAATGTTGAAATTTGCATCGGTGGAATGCAACGAAAATTAAAACGTTTTGGTACTCAAATTTCTTTTAGCAGATCCTACCTTCGAAAATGTCTCAGCAATTTTTTTATTTGCTTATTAGGGGAACAATCATCTGAATTCGCAAAGAACGATTTTTTAAATTAATGTAGAGGAATTAAAAACATAAAAAAAAACGATTTTCGTTGTATTCCAACGACGCAAACTTCGAGAGCATACATGAATATCATTATTATTGTTGATATTATTATTATTTTTATAATTATAGCGATAATGATAACAACGGTGATAACAATCATACACGAAGAGAATTTTTAAGTAATTTTTACTGTGAAATCACAGTAACTCGGTGACAAATGTGTAATTCTTCAGGTTTTTAGGAAATAAATTATAAATTTTCATGGAAATGAATCAAAATTTACTTTTGCGTAACAGAAATTTAAAATATTTTCCAGAATTTTTACTGAAATTAATAGTAAAATTTCATGAAACGTAAAGATTACGACAATAAGTTAAAAAAGTGCTAATATAGATGAAATTTTTCAGTGGAACATTGAGAAATTTGCGTGTTTTCCATAAAAGTTTAAAAAAGGAAGCCGAAATTTTCCGTGCGTCCACCGGAATTTTACGTTCTTTATAGTAAAATCAGTTAGGGCTAGGTCGCCTGACCGTACGCGTGAGCTCTGTGTGCGAGCGTGCGCATACGTGAACGCAAGCTGGAGAGTGGGCTTGTGTATGACGCAGTATGACGAGCACGAACGACGCCGACCCGCGTTGCTTAGCAACAGCGGTACCGCGCATGCGCATTATAGTACGAAGCATGGGCCAAGGAAGCCTCGTGGTCTCGTGCAGTCTAACGTGTTCTACGCAAGAAAACAAAAAAACGTGAAAAGAAACTTCGATAAAGGACGTCTACAATGGTACGGAAAGATGATATGCTAAAATAAGTAGCAATCAAGAACACAAATGTTCAGAAATACAGTATATAGAGTATTTATTTAATCATAGGGAATTAATTTTTCGCTAGGGATTTTAGAAATTTCAAGTTTGTCCAGGTTATGTTTACTGTAGAAACTTGGAATTTTTGAGGCAGCCCATTGTTAAAATTCTACATGAGAATGTGTCAGAATTTTTACTGAAAGAAATGTAAAAAATTATGCTACTTGCTTAAATTTTTACATGAATGAAAGCAAAATATTAAAAGCTAGTTTCAATTTTTGACTACGTGCACATTTGTCACCGGTTTCAAATTTTTAATGTAATTTTTACGGACATTTCACGGTAAAAAATACTTAAAAATTCTCTCCGTGTATGAATCGTCTTGTATTTTTCCTATTTCATATTCCCCCACGTTTGAATATTTCATAATCTTTCGGCGAAATTGTAGACCGGAAGTGATCGAAGGTTCGTAAAATAAGTATCAAAAAATCGCCGTCACGCCGTAGGTACATTCGGAGCGATCGTCGAGCCACAAAGCTTCAGTATAAATCCGCAACCGATCAATCGCGGCCGGAACGTTATTATCAGGTACGCCTGTCCGGTCGGATTTTTCCGGCTCAACCGGAAGTGTTACTACCTGAGCGCGGGCACGGCCAACTGGCAGGAGTCCTACTTTCACTGCAAGGACAGAAATTCGACCCTCGCGGCACCGGAAAAAAAGGGCAAGGACCGTAAACTCAGGAAGTACCTGATGGGCGAACAGTTCGGTGAGGAAAAGTCCCTTCCGGCGCCTTTCCTAACGTCACACTACGTTCTGACGCCTAGGCGTCTGTTGACGTTTGCATCGTTGGAATGCAACGAAAATTCGCCTTGATTTTTTCACTTATTCATTTGCATTATTATTTGAAACACTTTGTCATCGTTTTTGCCTCCAAATTTTAAACGAGGATTAAAAAATATATTTTTTTGACTCTCGTGGCCTGGAAGCGGCAAAAAAAAATTGAAAATGCGAGAAAAAAATATTTTCGTTGCATTCCAACGATGCAAAATGCAATAACATCGCCCGTATCGACGTTTCGCATAGTTGGGATGCAATGAAAATTTCTTTTTCGCCTTTTCGTCCATTTTTGCTGTTATACATCGCATTTTGCACATTTAAATTGCAAATTTTTAATGAAGAACGTAAAAAATGAACAAAAATTCGGGCGAGTGACGAAAAAATGCACTTTCGTTGCATTTCCGGAAACGCATTCATCTCTGGGACGCCCTGTGTGTGAAGTATGTTTTTTTTTGCTTTCTAATTGTAAACAGCCAAATTGGAGAGATGGATCGGCGGAATTTACGACTGGCAAGCGATGGCTTGGAGATGGGGAGTGTCAGGTGAGAAAATTGTGTTCGACAATTTTGCGAAACACGAGGAGGGCGATCCTAAGCGTTACGCCTGGCATTGCATCGTGATGGATCCGAGGATCGAGTACAAATGGAGACCGACCAGCTGCGTCGAGAGGAAACATTACATATGCGAAGTACACGCCGGCAGAATGCGTAAGTGTAATAAAATCGATCGTTCCTGCAGAGTCGTACGAAAAATCAAAAAAAAATCCAAATTCAATATTTCGTCGTTGACGAAACGTCAAAAAAACGATAATTTTTTTTAACTGTCACATTGAAATACCACGTGCATATCTATGTTGAGATCGACGATTGTCAATGGGCATCGAGCCTTCCACGTATTTTCAACGGCATTGCGTGCTTGGGGAGACGTGCGAAAAAAATAAAAGTTCTCTTGAACGTCGTTGCAGAGCGGCGACGGAGAAACGATCCGAACCTGGCGCCCCAGAATCAGCGGCTGAAGCCGCGAAAGGGCAAAAAGTACAAGAAGGGCGAGAGGAAAAATCGGGGACAGAATCGCGTGCAGAGCGACTGGAAGCGCGATGGTGATATGCTGAACAGAAGTGAACAATGGGCGAACGGTGTCAAATTGGGATCGCGACCGCCTGGCAGGTACGTAAAAACACAAAAACGTGATTTCAAGGTCAACTTTTTTTGTTGTTGTAATAATGGATGTCAAAAAGGAAGTTTTTATTGCAAAAAAAAAAAAGTTGACCTTGAAATGACCTTGAAGGTCATGTTCAAGGTCACGATCAAGGTCACCACTGAATGCGTCTTGTTAAGAATCTTCTATTCTTGTCCGAGGTATCCGTACTGTGTTTAAGTTTAATTGACCCTACGGTGACCTTCAAGGTCAAAGAGGACCGGTGACTTAAGTACATATCTTTGCGTAAGATTTTCCGCTCTATCGATTGCCGATGTCAAAAAAGGAAGTCCCCATTTAAAAAACAAAAGTTGACCTTGAAGTAATCTTGAAGGACATCGCCAAGGTCAAAATGATGGTCACCATTGAATTCCTTGGGAAAAGTTACTTCAAGAACGACCTTAACATTTTGGGAAATTGTCTTACCTGCGGAAATGTTCAGCCGTCCCGTTACTTTTGTGACACCCTGTATATTTATATATATGAATTAAATACATGGATATTCAATCGACGCCTAATTGACTCGACAGTATGAGGCTGGTGAACGGAACAAGAAGGGCCAATCGCAAACGACACCGAATATCCACGAGGCTGCATCCCGTGAGGGTGACACCGAAAATAACGCAACTGATGCCGGAGGGCCAGGAAAACGGTTCGTTCCTGGGCGACGGTCCAGCAAGGCCGCGCAATCAAGCACTATCCGACGAAAGCGCGGCCATCAATCACTTCCAAGCGAAAATCAACGATCTATCGCTCGAAGAAATTTTACTGAAGACGTGAACGAGCTTCGTCGATCGCCAAAGCCGACACGACGAATCGACTTTCCAACTACTCTTCGCCTGTTTTCCGACTGAATATAACTTATTGGAAGCTTCGGGGCGTTCGTCGTTCAACGAATCACCGAAATGGGACGGAAGAGCTTAAGATTTGCGAACTTTTATTCCTACGGGAAGTCGAGCGTTTGAGTTTTTTTCTTCTTATCGTACGTACGACTAGTGACTTATATCTTCGTGCCATGTCATTTATGTTCATATGACCGTGTAATTTGCATCGTTGGAACGCAACGGAAATTCATCTTTTCGAGGCGCCAAAATATTTTTTTTCGTGGATTGAGGCGGGAAAAATCGCTCGAACTTTTTTCAGCATCCTTATTTGAAACCTGCGGACACACATTGGGTGGAAAATATTTTGGACGATGAAAAAATAAAGAAATAAAGGAGGAAAAATGAATTTTCGTTGCACTCAAAGGATGCAGAATTTAATACGTGACTTTCATTTTATATTGTCGATTAAGAGGCAAATGCGTGACACTCGTTTGTTGCAGCATTGGCGAGATTTTCGAAAGCTGTATTTTTTTCGAAAATTATATTTCGAATTAATTATATATTTATCTATTAGGGTGATTTAAAAAAACATCGATTTTTTTCTCAACGGAAAATTGAAGTACGTTAAGAAAAAGAAAGTTTTGCAAAATTTGAGGGTTCTAAACAATTTTTTAGTTCGTGCTCAAACGCCTTTTTCACGTTTTTTTTTCTCGTGATTATCGGAGTATTCATTGACGTTTTTTTATCTCGATGCAGAAAATGTAAGTGCGTGATATAATGTAAGTCTTGATTTAATGTTCTCTGTAACAATACACAATTTTTATTCAAATATTTTTTTTACCATAAACAATTTGTATTTGCAGATTAAGGATCAATATATGTTTTGTGCAAATTGTATCAAACACTTGATGAAAAAGAACACGGTGTTTACATCACTGAACGTCTCAGAAGTTTGCGTGTTTTTTTTAGTAATATGTTGTTTTGGAGTAAGAAAACGAATGAAGAAAAAAAATTTACGAAAAATCGAAAAAAAAATTAAAAGTCGTTTGAGCATTACTTAAAAAAATGTTTAGACCTCTTAAATTTTGTATGAATTACTTTTTCATAACGGAGTAACATTTTCCGTTGAGTACCGCGAAGAAAAATTCTTTTTTTTTTAACCACTTTAATATATATGAATATGTGTACATTTATTAAGATATGTTGAGGAAAACATCATCTCTTACCCCTTCAAACAAGTAGGTATAAGAAAATGCAAATGTATTCTATTTTTTACACGTGTTTACTCGGAATGAAAATTGAAAAAATTGTTGTAGCCGTATGGTGAATTTGAAAAATCTTCAATCAGCCTAAAATACTAATGACCTTTAGTAATTATTAATCATTAATCACATTATTCATGAATACTTATTACTTCTCGAACTCTTTGAGTTAATATGCAAAGAATTTCCATGATCTTGAAGTTTGCATCGTTGAAACGCAACGGAAATTCATTTTTGTTTTATTACCAGAACACTTTTTGGCGGCTCGAGGCTATAAAACGTTTTTATCCTTAGTAAAGTTCCACAACGTAAGTTGGCGAGAAAATAGTTTCGATGCCAATGAGAATAAAGAGACAAAGGAAGCAAAAAGGATTTTCGTTGCACTCCAACGATACAGAATTCAATATAGTGAATTTTCCCCAAGAATTTTTTTTCAATTCCCAAATTTCGTTTAGCAAATTCCAGCTAGGAAGATTGCGCAGATAATTTTTAGGATTCTTATTTAGTGATCTAAAATATAAATTTGCCAAATATAACTTGATAATGATGAAAGTGATAAATTTAGAAAAAAATTCGTTGCATTTCAACGATGGCAACTTCAAGCCCATTTTTCCACGTTAATCAATTGGGAAAAAAATTAGCCAGCGCTGCCCCTGGGCCATGAGTTTGAGAGCGGAAATTTGGCAGGCCTTTTTTGTACCTAATAATTTACGAAGGGGTAAGAGATTCGTCAATTCCAACTTTATAACAAAAATTGACATCTATTCGAAAATTTTAGTCGCCTGGACTCTTGGGCTAAAAATTGTTCGCTGACGACAATTGGCAAATCTCAAAAAGTAGAAATTTCCGAATCGTTGCAGCAAACGAGGACAAAAAATTCGACCTGCCCGAGACGCTTGTATTAATTTAATTGCAATTTCGGCGTTGCGAAACCTTAGCGAGTAATGCCAGCGATCGATCTAGTCGAATCGCCCACGTTGATTCCTTTATCGTAATGTAAGGCCTGGGGAAGATTCTCCGCGTGCCGGACATTTTTTCCCCTCTCGTAAACGCATCGTTTATTGATGACGATCAAGCAGGCTTCTGCGCCTCCATACCGTGTGGTTTCGATCCTCGGCATAATAATAATAACCAATCGTTTTTTTCGCGCTCGAATCGAGGGCGTAAAAAGTGCCCGGGACACAGACAGTCGACCCTGTTTAGATATATGTCGTGGTAACTTTTGAAATTTAACACTCGTATTCGCGATTACCGCGAAGCATCGATGTATTCATTTTTACATGATCTTGTGACTTTCTCGCCTGTAAATATAACCCTTGCATTTATGGAGCGAAGAGCGCCTACAATTTTTCCCATTTCTCCCCCCCCCCTCCTCTTTGTTGTTTTTTGACGATTACCTTTCGAATTCGACGAAATTTGCATCGTTGGAACGCAACGAAATTTTTACGTTCATAACTTCCCAAATTTCCTTCGGTAGATCCGAGCTGTCAAAATCACGCGAACATTTTTTGGGATCCTTTTTTCACGATCTACAAAATATGATTTTCGATGATAATAAAAACAAGGAATCGATAAGAATTTCCGTTGCTTCCCAATGATGCAAACTTCAACTTCATACTTTTTTATGGTATTAAAGTTTGCATGGTTGGAATGCAACGAAAGTTTCTTTTTGTAATGTCACTTTCTGATTTTTGTTAGTGGTTAAAACTTCTTTTGAAGATGATCAATATCGTCGATCTCTAAAAAAAAGTATCTTAAAAAGTCCTTAAGCTATTTTCGTCGTTTAAATCTTTCCAAAAAGAAAATCGAAGCGATTGAGAAAACTTGATTTTCATCGCGTGTCCAGCGATGCAAACTTCAGTCTCGTACTTTTTTCAACCCTCGAGGGCAACAATCTCGATTTGGATCGTCGAGGAGAGAAATTTTCCTGTGTCGTCGTTCAATAGCTGCTCGAGTGTTCCAGCCGAGTTGAAAATACTAAGGGGACGAGTTTCCAAGTCGTCGGACGAACGGTTTACGAAAATTTAATTTATTTCGAAAATAAGGGTCGAAGAAAGCATTTGTTTGGGAACAAATAGTCTCAGGAACAAATGTAATGTCTTTGGAACTGAAAAAGAGAAATTAAAAATAGGAGAGAAAGTTCGTCATAATTTATAAGTACTTTTGAAACATCAACAATTTCGTTTCTAACGAAGAAAATTTTGTCGAGTACCAATTGCTCTATAAACTTTTTTTGCTTGCGAATGAAAGTTTGTAGCGCAGTTGTGCGTTCGGACAATCAGGAAATATTTTTGGCATTAGTATAGTTGAAAATCTTCACTACACCTGCATTCGTCAGATTTCAATGACGTATGACGGTTTGCATCATTGGAATACAACGAATATGAGTGTTTTTTTAACTTTCCAAATTTCCTTGGGCAGATTTGAGCTGAGAAAATGACGCAAACATTTTTTAGGATGCTTATTTAGCGATCTACAGGAATTTGCAAAATTTGGTTTGGGCTAATAGCGGAAATGAGAAATTCAAAAGAATCTTCGTTGCATTCCAACGAATGCAAAGATTTTTTCGGTTCATTTTTCATTTCTTTATTTTCACCATTGTTCAAAGCCTTTTCTGTGCAAATTGAGGTCGCGAATCTCTAATAACAATACGTAAAAACGTTCCAGGCATATTTACGAACATCGATGTAAACCAATGTATGAGAAAAAATAAATACAATAATGTAGTTTGCATCTTTGGGATGCCCGCAAATTGTTTTTCTTTTTACCATTGCCCAATCAAGCTACGTAATAATATTGAAGCTTCCATCGTTTGAATGCAAAGAAAGTTTAGCCCGATCTTTGTTTTTGGCAAATTTGTGCTACGAGAATCGCTCAAACATTAAGACCTTTAACAGAAAGCAGCCCAAATTTGCATAGCATTGGAATTTGCCTCGTTGCAACGCAAAGAAAACATTTTTTTCCATTATTGCCAAATTTGTTTGCACATTTAGCGTACAAAAATGCTATAAGATTTCTGCACATCCTCACTAGGGATCCATGAACTGAACCTGCAAAAAAAGAGTTTGCGAAGCAATGAAAATAAAGAAATTTCATTAAAATGAATTCTCGTTGAATTGCAACGATTCAAACTTCAACACCATAAATTTGCCAGCTAAGATTTTGGATGCTCGAGAAAATGTAGAATTCACAATTAAAAACGAATTTACATTGTGCTCCAATGATGCAAATTTCAATATCGTGCTACGGAAATCCCTCAGACCTTCTTGGATGCTCATCGGAGATCGACAACCTGAATTTGCCAAAAGATGCTTCGGAAAATCTCAGCGAAGAAACGTAGAGGGTGAAAAATTTTCCTCGCGATCCCAACGAGGGAAGCTTCGAGAGCACAAAATCCCAGCGTAAAGAATTTCCATTGGACGAAGAGCACCCGAGTTTAAGAAGAGAAAGAAATGTACTCACTTTTATGTACGTGCATAGAGCGTCTCCCTTGGGCTCGCCGTTCGCGTCTCTGTACAATTTGATTTTGTTCTTGTTCCTCTCGTCGCGAGCCACCAGGCCGCACTTGCTCACCAGCTCCACGAGCTCGTCCATGGTGATGTCCAACGGCAGGCTGGATATGTAGATTGCGGTGTTGTGAGCCTCGTCGACCTCGAACCACGTTGGCGGCTCAGCCGCTTTCCTCTTTGCATCCGCCTTCTTTTGCTCCTTGTCCACTTTTTCGGGAACCTTAGCCGGCTCCGGAGCTTTCATTCCTTCGGTCGCTTGGTTCGGATCGACGAAGCCGTAGCTCATCTGGTATCTCGCCATGAAATCGTCGTCGACCTGCGACACGAAACGAACACTCGTCAGTTCTTGCCAATGTCGTACTGACGTTATGACGTTGACGTGTGCATCGTTGGAATGCAATGAAAGTTAATTTTCTCCCATTAACCACATTTTTTCACCGATTTACGGTACGAAAATTGCCCGCACTGTTTTTTATTATACGCATAAGGAATCCACGATCTTAATCCACAAAGAAAATTATAGATTGTAATAAAAAGGAGAAATTGAAAAAGTTGAAAAGAACTTTCGTTGCGATCCAATGATGCGAACTCCAACACCATCTGACCTCTGCATCATTGGAATGAAACGAAATTTTTGTTTCTCTCGTATTTCTCAATTTTTTGCTACATTTAGACTAGAAAAATCACTGGAATATTTTTGGAGATCCTCATTAGGGATCCATAACCTAGATTTGCAAAAGAAGAGTTTAAAAACTGATAAAAACGAAGAAATAAGTGAAGGATTTTGGTTGCATTCCAACGTTCAAGCTCTCAACACCATAGAATTTTTAACATTCATCCGACAATGTTTTGTACTTTCTGGATAAAGTTCTATTTTTTTAATCATTATTTTGTTGCTGTATTGCAGTCTGAGTGTACTGAAAGATTTTTATTTTCTTATTTTTCGTGTCCTTGTAAATAATCTTCTGAATTATCTGATTGAACTTCTAATTTCGAAATAATAATTTGTACGGGGTTGAAGTTTACATCGTTGGAATGCAATGAAGATTCTTTTCACTTTCTCATTTTCATTGTCATCTAAAATCATATTTTTCGGATTTAGGTTGTAGATCGCTGGATCAAAATGCTGAGAAAATTTTGCGCGATTTTCGCACCTCAAATCCGGATGAGGAAATTTGGAAAATAAAAGAAAATTAGTTTTCGTTGCATTCCATTCGATGCAAACTTCAACGTCATTAATTTGTCGTACTCTATTGTCCTGAAGGGAATTTTATAATATTTTAGATGTTTGTTTGCACAACGGAGCGGTTGTTTCGGTTTATTTGAGTTTGTTTGGGTTTATTTAGGTTTTTCAAGTTTGATTGAGTTTGTTTAGGTTTGTAGTTGATAAAGCCAATGATATCGGGGAAGCATGAGTGTTTTAGATGATGTTGAATTTAAAGTTATGTTTCCTCGAATGCTTGAATCTTTTTTGCTGATTTTGGGTATGACAATGACCCAAACGGTTTATGATGTTGAAGTTTGCATCGTTGGAATGCAACGAAAAATAACTTTTCTCGAATTGCTCATACTTTCAATTATTGAAAAATATTTGATTTAGGATAAACATCAAGACATAAATATAAATAAAAAAAGATCTCCCACGGCATCCCAAAGAGACAAACTTCAATGCCATACCGGTTTTTCATAATCGCCTTAGCGATCTACGACGTCGATCTGGAAGAAAAATTGGATTTTAATACAAAACAAGAAATCGGAATTAAAAAAAAAAGATTTAGTGTATTTTGAATTTCGACTTTTCAACCTTCGGAAACCAGGCGCTTTTTTCCTTGTCCCAGATGTAGGCAGTGCCGTCACTGGGATCGGTATACGTGTGCGTATCGTTCTCAAAGCCGTAAATGGGTTCGGCGGCGGTAGGCGGGTCATCTTTGGAGTTGGAACCTCCACCAACCTCCTCGTCAGTCTTCACGACCCAATCGTTCTTCGCTCTGTCGAATCTGTAGGAAATATTCGAAGTTTTGTCCGTGTATATGTACGTCTCTCCGTCGAATTCGTAATTTGCCATGGGATTTTCAGAGCTGGTCGGACGCTTTTCAGTGTCATTGTCGTCATCCTCTTCCTCCTCCTCCTCTTCCTCCTCATCATTTTCTTCATTGTTAAGAGGTTTTTCGTTGGCATTGTTTCTGTTCATTTCTTTCTCCGCGATTCTCGACCAACGTCAAAAGTAAACACTTTTGCGTTTTGAGGTTATGCCTCGAGAACGACCGAACTTATCCGGGAAAGTCTTTCAATGGCAATACTCGACGACAAGCGTTGTTGTCAGCGGCAACCTCTTGGATCGAATTATTATCAATTCGCGGATAAAAGTGCTTTGTTGACGTTATCGTCGTGAAAGAAAAAACACGAGTATGTCACCGCGTTGACAGAAAACTTTTAGCGTACGTACACGCGAGGTGTACTACAGCAGTGGCCGGGCGCCTCTGGCGGCCAAGTTGCGAATTATCTTGCCCGCAATTTCCGCGATTCGCACGAATGTGCTCTCAATTTGAACTTCCAAGAGTAATTTTTCATGGATATCCGCCTGAAACAATGGCGTAAGTATTTCCGGGTCTTATTTACCAATTTATATCGATACATCAATTATTTTCAGCACGCGTGTAATAATCAATCGATCGATTAATACTTCGATTCTAAAACCGGAAACCCAGTTATCCTATTGACGATCATGGAAAATAGCGGTAAAATTTAAAATTCTAACTTATTTGAGCTTAACCTTTATTGCAGTTTCAGTCGAATGCTTCGAATTTTACGTATTTGATTCAAGGTCCAAAAACTTGAATATCATCCCTTATAACAATGGTTGAAGTAATCACGATATATTTACGATACAGCGATATATTTCCATTAGTAAAATAAAAATTGCCCCCTCCAGTACATCGTTTCATACAAATACAAAATTCGAATAAAAATCCATGGTTTGTTTACATTATTTATAACGAGAAAAATTCTCGCGCTTCCCTCCCCGGTTCGTTTCCCACGGAGGGAACTATGAAGTACCGTTCAGAATTGATTTCTAGTTGCCTGGCAACGTGTAAGGTCCGAGTTGCCACCACGCTATGCCGTGTGTTCCGAGCCGGCAGTTAGTCTGTTCGTTTCGCGGCGCAAGGTGTAAACATGGGTCTCCCCGACATAGACAACATTCCTGGTAAACACACGCTAAAAAAACCAAAGAAAAAAAGTATTGCGAATGGCACAACAAGCACCTTTCAAGTTTTCACAGTTTCGTGTAATTAACATTTCCAACGAAACATAGCATGTTAAATCGTATATTATTTATATTTTTCCCCCTCTTTTTGTATACGAGAGAGGAAATGCAATTTTGCACCGGTGCACTGGACGTAATGTTTCGCACGAATGTCGCAGCGCGTAGAGCACTAAATTGTTAGACGCCGGTGCCTTTCTCATCAGCATTGGATGTAGACTAAGTTTGAATGGGTGAAAACGATTTTTTTCTTATAAATAAATATATATGTGTGTGTGTGTGTGTGTGTGCTTATGATAAATTTACAGTCAATCACAACGACGGCAAATCGATTTTCTTCGATTCCGCGAGCGTCCATTTATTTTCCAACAATAATATCAATAACCGAGTGTCTCGAATGCGTGTTAGTCGAGTCATCCCCGGCCGACGTTTTTTTCCCCTCGTGACCCCAATATCCACAGACTGACCGATGGACTGACCAATTTTTTTTTTCGTTTTATTACTTGGCAAGCGAAGCGCCGTCACGTATCGATCGCTGATCCGCTGACAGGTCGACGACCTCTCCAGTCTGATGAACTTGTTCATTTCTTTTTTATCTCTCCGTAAAACCACGCAGACCCCAAAGTGTTCCCGCGGGTAAAAAAATGGCAAAAGTTCACACGACGAATGAAAACGATCGCCGATTTTTTTCTCGCTGACCAACATAGCAAATAAAGGAAAACGGCACAGGGGGTTGTTTTGATCACGGAAAATTCGCGTCTCGCGATTTTTTTTCGCAAACCGTTCGAGAGCATTTGGGAACGCACAAGCACGAAGATATTAGCATCCCCGAGTAGTGGCCGGTGCGTTTTCCCGTGTTTGACTCGAAGGATGAATGTGCGATGAATTATGCAAAGGGACGTTTGAACTTTTGATAAGCCGGCGTGACCGCGAAGGCGTAAATTCTAGCCCGAGACTTGCACCCGCCAAGAATTTCATCGCACTGACCTTTGTGTGTGTATATGCGTTTGTGGTTGGTGCATACATAAATGCACACGTTTATAAATATAGGTATACGAGCGAGCGGACTCGGCATACCGGCTTGATTCATGATCGTCGAACGACACCGAACGGTCGAAATTTGCATTGCTCGCGTCCGGCGTGTACACCGCGATACAGAAATAGCAAAGTGCACGGAGCGAACGAAAAAATAGAGCAACATCGATTAATCACTTGGCGGTCTCGAGAAATTTGAAAATCTCGCGCGCTCGTTACCGCGACAATTCAATTCGTTATTCAACAAATGCATTCCGCTGATTATACTCCTATTTGCCTTATCGATGATGTAAAAATGTCCACTTTTCACGCTGTTGAGAAAATAATTTAGAGGGAATGCCAGTTTTGCCGGTAATTCAGCGGGGAAAAATTCGCGTGCCTGCGAACAACAACCTGAGGAACATAGAGAGCGTCTGGATATCGCCCAGTCTAGACTAATGTAAGAAGCACGATATACAGCTATCGCGATCCCCTCCGTCGAATACACACTTGGCTTCGTGGAATAATCGTTCACGCTGTACTCGTTAAAGGGTTATGCCTCGATTCAACAGTCGAAAATAGCTCGTATTTGGATTATTTTTTAATGGAAAATCGTGGTGATATATTTCGACAAAAATTAGGAATTTCGAAAAAGTATCGTCCGAAGAACACTTTTCAATTCTTTTGTGTAACAATATTTAATTGTAATCGATTTAGAGCCGATATTCAGAAAGCACGTAAAACGTAATGCTTTTTGAACGATGTTATCTAATATCAAAAAAGCAAACAAATTTCTTTAGTACGTTAGCTTATCTTATGACTAGCTTTCCGCCGGTGGCTTATTCGCACGCGTAGAGTTGTGTTGAATGCTCTTTAATGAAATGTGCTCCTGAAATGTTTCATTAAGGAGCATGTAGAATTGTGTTGAAGAACATTAATAGTATATTTCAAGTAAATGTAAACAGATATTTTTTTTACCGTGCAAACTTTGCTACCTCATTTCCCCTTAAGGATTGAATTTCCAAAAACGCTGAAATTTCATTGATTGCGTCTAGAAGCAGTAATACAAAGTTTCGAGTAAATTTTACCCGATTTTTTTTCCGTACAAACTTTGCCACCCCCTTTCGCGTAGGGGTTGAATTTCGAAAAAACGCTAAAATACGTGTCTTATTAATCACGTTAAAGAACTTTAATACTAAGTTTCAAGTAAATCTTCTGACCAGACTTTTTTGACAACAGTGACAACGGTGACAACGGTGACAAAGTTTGTATGTGAAATGAAAACATTTCACATACAAACTTTGTCACCCTCTTTCTCCCTTTAGAGATTGAATTTCTAAAAACGCTGGAATACGCATTTCATTAATTGTGTCAAGAAGAACGAATACCAAATTTCAAATAAATCGGACCGATTTGTTTTTTTTTAATCTCCATACAAACTTTGCCACCCTTTTTCTTCCCTTGAATTTTGAAAAATCCCTTCTTAGTGGGTGCTTACGTCACAAAAGCAACCTACCGTCCAAATTTCGTGTAAGTAGCTTCAGCGATTTTAGCTCGGCGTTGATAAATGAGTCAGGACATGTTCTTTTATATGTATAGATTAATCGAAGGAATTTCCAAAAAATCGAATTGAAAAGAAAACGTGCATATTCAAAGTGAGTCTTGATTTTTGTGAAAAAAAATCTCATCACTTTGAAATTTACAGGGTACATATTTATCGGATGATATACCGTCAATGCATATAGGTTTTGTGAAAAGTGATTTTTCGATATTTGAAAATAGGCATAAGCTCTTAATACAGCAATTTTTTTCGTCTTTTCGTTGCTCCTGTCCTCCTTTCTATCTCTCTCTTTCTCTTTCTGGGCTTTTTACATATGTACTTACCCCTTTTACGTGCCAGTTTCAAGTTGAGATCATTCAAGACGATAAAGAAGAAGAAAGTACACAATCGTTTCACTCTGGTTGAAAAATAAAAATCGTAAGTGGGTGGTAGTGGGTGCTCGTATACAACCCTCCCTCTCCCCCTCTCGCTTTCTGCCCACGTGGAGTCGCAGGCATCAAAACGTCACGTTGGAATAGAAACTGATTCCTGTACGTGATATTACCGATATACGAGACGGTTCGCGAGAGCTCGTGTATATTTTTTTCGTCCGAGACCGTAAAAAATCCGTGCGGGTGGACGTCATCGTCTTGAAGGTCGCGGCTATTCACGCGTATTTTTACGTACCTGAGGTGTCTATACATTTATGTATACAGGGACCAAGTCCGCTATATGGGGTATTCAAACACAACCCCGGCAACTATTCCCCTCACCATCGTTAATTATAGATTTTTATAGTGGATAATCCGAAGTACCTAATTTTGTTCACATCTTTTGTCCCACCCCTTGCCCTTCTACGGCTGCAAAATATTGGATAGTCCACTCAGGCCGTTTTTTAAATTCTGAAAAAAAATTCAAGTCGCTTATTTACAAATCTGCCATTTCAATTTACAAAAAAAATTTAGTGAAATAATAAAAATGAAGAAATAAATATTTCAAAAAAGATTTTTTGTTGCATTCCATCGATGCAAACTTCAAGATCATGTTTTGTGCATTTTTCCCTAAATCTTAACTTGTGCTTCCGATATTCACTATTTTTGGCGGGGCATTTCGAGTTTGGGGACGATTATTCGACACTTTGGAAATCAGAAAAGAACTTTTTCAGTCTTGCAAATAAGAGAAGTAAAATTATCGTTTCACATAAAATTAAATTCGGGTCGGATGTATATCTAGGCTCAAAAGTACTTTTCTGACTTCCAAACTGTTGAATAATTATCCCCAAAATCGAAATTTCACAACAAACAAATGGGAGATATCGCAAGCACAAGTTGAGCTTTGGTGGAAAATGCGCAAAATGGGTGTAAAACGTATCTGAGATTCTTAAAATAAAAAAATATGGCCCGAGTGTATTTTTGTATTTTTTGCAGCCGCGGAAGGACGAGGGTTTGGAGGGAAATTTTTTAAAAATTAGCTTTTTTGAGGGTTTTGACTGTGGAAATCTATAATGAACGATGGCGATGGAAATAGTTGTCTGACAATGAGTTGAGCTAGAATACTCCATACATACATCAGAATTCGGCTGCTTGATGATATCTGTAAATAAGACTTTTACCTACACCACCTTAAGACACGTGTACGCAGAAATACGACTAGCCAAAACCATTGTGGTTCGTTCGAACCCCCACCGTAGTTTCAATTCACACTCACAGCTCAAGCTGTCCTTTTCACGTTGAGAAATTCACGATCACGTGACAAAGATAGATATGCAAATTTGGGCCGCTATGAAAAATCAATTAAAAGCGGCACAGTCGAGGACCGAGGTAACTAAAGGCCTCGTTATTAACGCTCGCCGATTTTTCGTAACTCCTTGAAGTGAGCAAGTCCAAGGTACTTTTCGTCGCTGGATAAAGAGTGTAATTTTTTACGCATACACGAGAGGCCCTAATCGAAGGGGTTGTCTTTACTCGACTGTAGATTAGAAGGTATAGAATTTTTTTTTCGCCTCGATACTTGCCATTCCTCGCTCGGATCGGGAAGTACCAGCGACCGTGCCTCAACGGTTGAGACGGTATAACTTCACCGTCAGAGTCTCGAAGAGCTTGTTTGAGAGGTCCAATTAAAAGTATTTCTTGACCGTAGCGGCTTATAAGTCGTACGAATTACTAACATTGTTCTTCGTAGCGCGGGGGCGGGTACCGATCTTCGGCCGTTCACTCGAGAATTCACCCTGTGCAAACGACGCAGTTGGCGGTCCTCCCTATAAGTGTCCTCCAACGTAGACCGAGCCAACGTCGAACCGACTGCCAATTACGCCTGACGACGTCATGTACGAGTAACTCGGACCACCCCGACCACTGCCCACTACTTATGCTCTGTTTAATCGATACGCGAAGAAAAATAAAACCCGCCGCACTCTCGCTAACGACACTTCGACGATACTCGGGCGCGTTTCACGCAGCCCGGCAACATTAATTTTTCCAAGCCCTGGACTGATTCAACTCGCAACCGAGTTGTCGGCTAATTTGTCCCGATTAATCCCGATATGTTCATTTCGAATTTGTTTCAGATAGCGGTGCCGTTTTCACAATCGGTCGCAGCAGATTCGCGGAAAATGTCGCGTCGCATTTCTTCATACGAAAAGATCCGGTGGTCAGTGTTACCTGCGGTGACGAACATTCTGCCGTTGTTTGCCGTAAGTCTTCAACCTTTCCTGGTCATAGCATTTTATTGCGTGCAACAGATCGATCGAATCGGTGAATCAACCCGCTGAGGCTACTACGGCTATCCCTCTCTCGCTGTACCTTTCTATCTCTGTCCATCTCTCACTTTGCTGCGTCACGCCTCCGACTGATGCGTGCTGCATTTATAAACAACCCTCCCCCCCCCCCATCAGCTCTGGCACCAAAGCGCGTGTCTTTTTGTACCCTTGCATTCGTTTCCTTGTATTCTCGTACAATTTCTCAGAAATGGAAATCCTGCTGTACTGGAATTTCCCTTCAATTGTTCGTGTTTGCTATCGTTGTCGCGATTGGTCAACTATCAATCCCATTATTGCTGTGTCGTTCACTATTACTAATTACTATTACTACCTACTAATCAATAATTACCATTACTAACATGTGTCGTTCGCTATTACCAATTATTATTACTGGTTACTAATCGCTAATTACTATTGCTACTTACTAAGCACTTATTACTATAACGGCTGACGAATTACTAATTACTGTTATCAATTATTATTACCAATTACTATTGCTAATGAGTATTACTATTTACTATTACTAATTTTTATTACTAATTAATATTGCTGGTTATTATTACTAATTACTAGTGCTAATTACTATCACTAATTGCTATTACTAATTACTATTACTAATTACTATTACTAATTAATATTACTAATTACTATTGCTAATTACTATTGCCGATTGCTATTGCCGATTGCTATTGCTAATTGCCATTGCTAAATACTTTTGGCAGTTACTACTGCTAATTACTAATACTAATTTTTATTAGTAACTACTATTACTACTTCAATTACTAAATAGTATTACTAATTACCGTTACTAATTACTATTATTAACTACTACTACTGATTACTAAGTAGTAATTACTATTACTAAGTAAATACTATTACTAACTAATGTTACTGATTACTATTACCAATTACTATTGATATTGCTTAAAACGGAATTTCAACTGTACTATTTTCGTATATGGAACGGCCCTTTGCACCTTGAACTTGAATTACGTTTTTCTGTTCGGTCTATCATCAAGATAATTTCAGAACAATTAGCTTCATCCGTTTCATCGGTAGAGATCCTAAGAATAGATGTTTTCTGTGAAAATTCATAGAATTTACGAAACGTCTATGGGAATCGAAGATTTTCTCACGGGAATAAGCATTCCGCGAAGGAAAATGGTTAACGAGAGTTAGGAAATTGTGAATCGATCAGCCAAGTTATATGCATGCATATATGAACAATGTTTGAATTCAGGGAAATAGCGTATATTCATCTATACACATATCGATTCCGACATCACACGAGCCATGAATGATTTATGCGAAAATCAATATGTGAACGACTTCCTGATGAACTATCCCGCCCCGTCGTTACTACTTTCGCGAGCACGTGCCACCGTATATTGTCCTGTCCGTATCGGGGTACTATGGACAAACGCCGGGGCATGCCACCCTGGGATATCATTTATCATCTCTCTCGATAAGCTCACTTGTTTTCCACTGTTTGTTTTTTCTCAATTTTTAATAACGAAAAACGAGCGAAGTTTTCGGAATTATGCAAAATGGAGAACCCTCTATACAAAACACTTTCCGTCGTGCGTTAGTTTACTGCAAATTTGTACGGAATACATTATGGTTCGCCCGACTTTTCCGAAACATTGTTTGGACTCTGATGTTGGCAGTAAACGTCAGGTTTTGCTTGCAGGCGATGCATAGTCCGAGTAGACTGCACTCCGAATGCAATTAGTTGAACGACGAGAGTTTTACGAACTTGCCAATGCGCACTCAATTTGTCATTCGTACTTGACGATCCGCTCGTACGGGGTGAAATTGCAGGAGGCGAGTCTCACTCTGCACGAAAAGTCAAATAATGATTTTCGGAATGTTCTTGCTCTCAGAATCATTTGCAATAAAAAAAGCTATAAAAATAAACATGAAATAAAAATTTGACATTAAATTCAATTTATCCAATAATCGTATTGAATTTAATTAAATTCAAATTGAACTTATGATTTTTCTCACCATTTTTTCAAGATCCGGAACGAAGTTGTTGCGATAATAAAATGTGAGAGGGATAAAATGGAAACAATTGATAATAAAATAATCTAAAAAAAAAGTACGACGACCGCGTTTGTGTATGCGCAACGTGAGGGAGCGGAAGGATCGAAGCTCGCACGAATTGCAGCATGGCAGCGTCACTTTATCATAGTGCCGATGGGGAAAAGCCCGCGATGTATCGCATGGTCTCTATCGACTATGCAATGTTGTTGGAGCATGGCACACAGGAGCTCGGGATAGCCACTGTCCAACGCGAATCGATACGCACACACGCCACAAGCGCATAGACGATAATGCACATCGAGTTTCATGCGAGGTCCGTTTGTCTTTAGGCTCGTGAGCTCGGAAGGGGTTGAACGGATCAGAAACGTGCTCCGTTAAAATAAAAAGTCAGGCTATAGAAAATTAAATTGTAAAAGGCTGACGTAGGTCGAAAGGTTTTTCAATGTTCCCAAATTGACCAGGCCCTGAACCGATTTTTCCACCGGCAACCCGTATCTTCCATTAAGTCCAAGTCACGCGAAAAGGCAACGTTCATTAATGATGGTTGTATTATCGACGTGAGGAAACGACTGTTCAAATTGGTTTCTTTTTTTTCCCCGCTCCTTAACGACACCTGGACAATTTTCTCTCGCGTCGTCGTGACGTTGTGTTCTTTTTTTTCTTCTTTCATGCGCCAATGAAGAAAGCGGAAGGCTCTTCGTCTTCGGGAGCAACGATTGGGGTCAACTGGGTCTTGGCCACAAGAATCACGTTAGCAAACCTTCGTGCGTTAAGAGTAGGTAATCGTGTATGGCCTTGCCGGTCACGCAATTCGTCCCTCATTTTTCCTTCTCCCCTTGCATCTCGCGGTGTGCCCATTCTGAGGGCCGAGATACCTTTGAGCGAGGAAAAGATTGCTGATTTTCATGATTTTCTTTGAAGGAAAAGTTTCTGCTCCATCTTTGAGGCCTGGGGTATGTTTTAGTATTACTTTTGGTTGTTCCAAGCGGGTTGGGCGGACGTCGTCAGACGGATATCCGATGAAAAACCGACGAAGATTTTTCTTTCATTAGCACTCATACGCGGAATATGAACCAAGAAAAAGTGAGGAATGGTGAAAATCGATGAAATGGTAGGCTTTGGAACCAAGAGATTGATCTTTGCGAAAAAAATGGATACATGTTGCAATCGCGAAATAGTTTTTATTTTTATTTTTAAAAACATTGAGGGTCCGGTTATAGACAATAAGGTTAGAAATATTTGTACCAAATTTCATCAGAATCGGTCGATTAGTTTTTTAACTATACGTCACGCCAGTTTTGAAAACGCAGTTCAAAAGACCGTGCCATACCTCCGCCATTTTTTAAGGTTAAGGGGTGACACCACTCTAAACGTCTAACGTTAAGCGGTTTTTTGGGTGCAAGGACATGTAAGCGGGTAATAATATTCAGGGATGTTGTTGGTCATATTTTTAAGTGAACAAAAAAAATTATATTTAAAAATAATAAAAAATGGTGACGCTGAAGCCATTCTCGCGAATTTGAGACACTCTGCGGCACGCAGTACAACTGACGCAAATTCGAAGGTAGAATTTTTTAATGAATATTCTATTAATTAACATGAGTGTAGCTAAAGAAATACCTAGGGGGATTTGAAAATATTTATTTTTGTGTAATTGGCAAGCATTTGAAGTAAAAACTCAATTTTCGACAAAAAAGGGGTACATATTCGGAAGTGCTTGCTAGAATTAGGCTAATGTTTGTTTGGAGTTGTTTGAGGTTGTTTGGGGCTGTTCGGGGTTGTATGTGGTTGTTTAGGGTTGTTTGGGTTTGTTTGAACCCTTGAAGAAAATAAGCCTGATTCTAGCAGGAGCCCCACTTCCGAATGTGTACCAAAAAAGGGGAAACATTTGTTGGTAAATAATGTTATAATTAACTAATGGAAAACTCCGTACGTATTTCTCTTCGGTATGTTGTTTTAAAGATATGCTCAAAATTCGGAGTGAATTGAATGAAAATTGTTGGATTTATGCTGCGTGCCGTTTTGGAAAATTGTGTTCCGAGAAAAACGGTCGACGTCTCGCACACGGGCCAGCCACTGCCATTGCAGCCTCACACGGGCCCTTTTCTACAGATACCCTGACCTTATTCTACATGGTTCAAAGCATCCCTTAAGGCGTTACCCCCACTTGTAGAGCAAAAGAAAAAGGCCTTTTTCATGAATTTTTTTAAAGAAAACTACAAAACTTTTTTAATCGATCAATATACCATCTTAAAGAACACATATTGAAGAACTTTCAGTAATTTTTTTATTGAAAAATATTACATTGTTTAGTGGAAAATGGCCGTCAATGAAATAATGTTTTTATATACACGGTTTGCGGTGACCAACATTGCGGCGAAGTGGATCATCTGAAAAAAAAATGCGGATGGATTTAGTCAATTATAAGTATAAACTAGTCTTTAATCGAAGGATTTTAAAAAATAATCATTTTTCACAAAATGGCGAACAGTCAAAGTTAATGGTTCGATTTTAACGAAAAAAAACGGCCGTTTTTTGGCTATAAAACGGCCATTTTATTTCGAAAAAAAAATCGACCGATTAAAGACTACATTTTTATGTATTAAATAAGCCTGCAAAATTTCAAGAAGATCGGTTCATTAGTGTTCGAGTAATCTTGGTCACCGACTTCAGAAATGCCATTTTGAGAAAAACGCGTTTAAAGTTTCAATTTCAGTTCTTCAATTCACGGATTCTTCTCTTTCAACGCTCATATCTCAGTCAATTTTGTTCGGATCGAATTGAAATTTTCAGGACATATTCTCAGATACTTATACTTCAAAAAAATGCAATAAAAAAAAACGATTTTTTCAAAATCGCAAGTGGAGGTAATCCCTTAAGCAAATTTAAAAAATCAATTTTTTTAAAATTCTTCAGTCACGTTACCCCTTAATAAAAATGTAAGAAAATGCTGTAACAGCCAGAAGTAGTAATAAAAGGTACCCTAAGTCCCAAAAGTGCTAAAGAAATCTTAACTTTTAAAAAATATCACGAAAATCGTTAAAAAAATATCCTCGCTTAAAGGTATCTCCCTCTTAATCCTCAACTTTCACTTCCACTCTTGCTCCGACTACGTCATTGCTGAGTACGCGCGTTGAATTTCTCTTCTTGGAACGCGTGCAGTACTGAAACCGGAGAAAGTGACGCACGTCGCATGCGGGCGAGCTCACACCCTGATATGCACAGCCGAACAGAAGATATTCGCTTGCGGCAGCGATCAAGAGTCGCAACTTGGCCGTGGAGGTCAAGCGATCGGCGACAGCTCGAACTCACCCGTAATGGTTCACGACTGCGGCACCGCCGGACCGAGAGTCACGCAAATCGCAGCCGGCTCGCATCATTCCCTGGCCCTTATGGGAGACGGCAGCGTGCTCGCTTGGGGCAGCAATCTCGAGGGACAGCTCGGTCTTCCAGGCACTTCCGGCCTCGTCAATAAGCCCACCATGGTTCACATACCCGAGGCGGTCAAGCAAATCAGCGCCGGATATTATCATTCGGCGTTTTTGACCGGTGAGAATGCTCGATCAACCGATCGATCGAACGACAATAGTATTAAGGTAGTCCTATCGCTTCACACTAGTCATACCACTGATCATACTTGAGACCTGTACAATTTAGATTTTTAACTTCTGCAAAAAAAAATAATGATTTTTAATTAAAACTTTCCATTTGTAAACTGCTTAATGAATGTTCACATTTGTTAGAAAAACGAAAAAATAGATATTCCAACGATTCGCGTAGTATTTCTAGGTTTGATATTTGGCAATATTGGTTCTATCTCCGTCTGTTTTGACTCATTCAGGCGAGTTTAACCTTCATGCTTTTCAACGTCGATCTGTCAAAACAATGTCAGGCGTGGGAAATGTAAAGCATTGTATTCGGGCCACGACTGGTAACAAAAAGCGTGAAAAATTTGTGTCGGCGAAATATGTCGGTTAAAAACGAAATATGTGTGGAAATTCGAATGAGTGAGATGAGGTTACGACTACAGTCAGCTGTTGCCTTGCTGTCAAGTGGTAATAAATCCAATACCGGAAGCTCAAATTAAACTTGATATTACATGAAAATTAGGTCAATAAAAGTACGCAAGTTTTATTTTTTTTCTCTGTAGTAAATTCGGTAACCAACCCTGAAATTTTACAGAGACGATTATTGATATATCTAGTGAAGATAAAAAAACATTATGAAAATCCTACGAATTGAAGTCTGGCGATAGGACTACCTTAGGCTGGGATCGCGAGCCATGGACATTACCGATTGCGCTGCGAGATTGTTCGAGGCGAAACCTGCTCATTGATCCTCAATGTTACGAAACGCTTTTTGAACTTTCAGCCAGTAGCGACTCTGCTATTAGTAACTCTTGTTTTTAAACCTTTTTTCAAATTGGTTTGCTTTTTTTTAATATCGAGTATCATTTAATTATAATTGTTTGGAACAGTTTCATTTAGAATTTTGACATATTTAATGAAAATCAAGTGAGTGCTGTAAAATAAAATAACTGCGGGTACTGAACGATAAGTAATTCCGGAAAGGGTAAAAAAAGCGATTTTCGAAACGTCCGTCATGTTGTTGAAGTTTGCATCGTTGAACTGCAAGGATTTTTTTTTATTTCTCTTTTTCCTTTATTTTTATTGTTATCTCAATCATTCTCGGTGGATTTAAGTTGTAGGTCTCTAATGAGAATCTCAAAAATGTTTTCTATGGCTTTGTCCGGCCAAAGAAAATTGGTAATTGAAAAAGAAAAATATTTTTTGGAAAATTGATATTATAAAAAAATTATTACACGTCCATCCTGGGCAGAATTTTTCGGGGTAACATAACCTGCAAGCTTCCTCAGCGAGCTGTCCTGAGCTGTGTGGTGTCATTTAAATGGCGGTAAAATAAATGACAAACGACAAGTACAGTGGACTTTCAGTGATGTCATTCAAATCAATTTTTCAGATGGACTTTTTACAGCGATTTATACTTTTTCAAGAAAAGATCTATACTTTTTCACGATCTACTTATCTTGCATATCTGATGATATTGAAGTTTGCATCGTTGGAATGCAACGAAAATCATGTTTTTGCAATTGCCAATTTTGTTCGGCCGACTTCGGTAAACTTTTTTACAGATTCTCGTTAGAGACTTGCAACCCAAATCTATCGAGAATCATTTAAGATAACAATAAAAATGAAGAAAAGTGGGAAATAAAAACGTCAAAATCCTCGTGACACAGAGTATTTGTTACGATCGACTGTTTTATTTATGCAATGTACAGAGAGTGGCAACATTTACGTCTGCGGTGAAGCCGAGAGTGGCAAGCTCGGAATCGTATTGGACTTCAGGACTCAGGTCGCACCGAAACAGATGCAGCTGCCCGGCCCCGCTGCACTCGTTGTATGTGGTGGGCATCACACTCTGGTTCTCAGTGGTAAATCACGTTTCTCGTGGGATTATACACAAACTAATCGATACGAAGCAGCGAAAAAAATAGAAAAAAAAGAACGACGCTAAAATAATTATTTTAAACAATGACTATGAAAAACATTAATTCGAATTTTCATTTTCTCCAGAGGACGGAAGTATCTATTGCACGGGTAGCAACTCGAGTGGCCAGTTGGGCATGGGCACTACAGTTACCGAAATCCCGACACCCAAAGTCTTGCCACGCGAAGTACTCGAGGGCGAAACCGTGACGAGAATCGGGTGCGGGGAAAGTCACGTTGCGATCGTAACTGGTACGTATGTTTGGCTTAAGGCATTTCTTTCACGAACCCGAAAATTCAACAATTAACTGATTTTCGTCTACACTGAAGTAAAAATACAGCCCAGATACTGGCTCAAATTTCCAACCAAGTTACCGAACTTTTAAGGATGTTGAGTCCCTATGAAACATGTTAACGTTAATTGTTCAATAAACAGCTTCTTAATCTTCATGAAATTTTTACACGACCTCCTGAATACTTCATGTAAAAACATACCAAATTTTCAGAATTCTATCATCATTACTTCAACCTCCTTAAGGGTTGAAATAAAAAATGATAAGAAAATTCTGAAAATTTGGTATGTTTTTGTATGAAGTATTTAAGAGGTCGTGTTAAAATTTCACGACGATTAGGAAGCTCGTTATTAAAAAATTAACATTTTGTTAAGGACAATTTTTAAAAGAAATAAAAAAAAATTTATCAATAAACTTCGTTTTGTTTCCGTTGCTTTCAGTATATTGTAGATATTATCAAATTGAGAGGTGAAAAAAAAATTATTGCAAAGTTACATCAGTTTCCATAAAACAACATTTAATTTGTGAATGTTAATTGTTCAATAACGAGCTTCCTAATTGTCGTGAAATTTTTACACGACCTCTGAAATACTTCATAGAAAAACATACCAAATTTTCAGAATTTTATCATCATTTGCGATTTGGGACTCAACATCCTTAACGAAAAATGACGACTCCAAAAATCGTTTCATTTATACGGCACTTTATGGAGATGACACGCTGGCTACATTTCTATCTAATAATTTATACGCTAAATGACTCTTGATGGCTTATACAGGGTGAGGCACATAAAGCGTTACAGAGCAATAGCACTCAAACTATTGATCATGTCCAAAAATGTTTCAGACAAAAGTTTCAGTGTTCGAGAAGACCGTCATACTGCACCACCCTATTTTTTTTATCAGTGGAGGCGCTCAAGCTATGTCTAGGTCAACTCCACTTTTTTAAATGGAACCATGTATTTTTTTTCGATAACATTTTAGCAACCGCGACTTTTCAGAGGAAATGTAAAAATGTCTGAATCCACAAAATTTGTGCGCAATTTTTTAATCCTGTCTATCGTTTGGTATAAAAATCGATTGTGACTTGTTTTTATTAAAGCAAGATATACATTTACGACGATAAAAAAATATTCCTTTTTTCCCCTTTAAACGATAGATCTATATGTATACAATATTTTCCCAAGTTTCAAAGCAAAATTCGAAAAACTTGGGCCTCACCACTCGGATTCGGAGCGGGCGTAAACTCAAACGCGTTTTTGCAAAACTGCATTATCGAAATTGGCGTGCAGGAGAACTCAAAAACTATTAAGCCGACTGACTTGAAACTTGGTAGAAATCTTGATAATATTGCTACCTTCTACTTGACGAGAATTTTTTGTTAAAAATAAGAACAAAAAACTACTTTTTTGGTCCAAATTTTACGGATACATTGCGTGAAACGTTAATTTTTTTTTTGTAAATGCGTGCCATTATCTTAAAATTGTATTTTCTTCATTTTAATTACCGCCACGTAGAAGCTCTGCCTGTTCTAACTGAACAAATATTCGATTTTTTCTACAAATCCAAGACTACGGGAAACTAGACTGCACGCCGATTCGCAACTCCCGCACAACCTTGCTGTAACAGTGCGCCACAGCTCCGTCATATTGATGATAAATACATTTTTTTTCAAATCGTTTTTCATACTTAGATATACTATTAAACTGTACCTGAAGTTTAATAATTGTAGACTAATTATTATTTTTCAATAGTAAGATCGTAGTAAATTTTTCCTAAGAATGAAGGAAAATAATGATGAAAAAACTTTTTTCGATAACAATTTCTCGATAGTAAGATCGTAGTGAGTTTTTCATAAAAACGAACGAAGAAATTGACGACAGAACTGAACGTCGATGGCAATGTTGCAGAGTCGGGAAAATTGTTCACTTGCGGTGACGGTAGGCACGGGAAGCTCGGTTTGGAGGAGAACGAGAACAACGTGCACGAATTGACACTGGCGACGAAGTACCAAGAGCTCGTAATATCCGACGTCGCGTGTGGCGGTTGCCATACGATTTTGGTCGGCAGAAGACGCGAGTCGAGTAACGAGGAGGTCGCGAACGATGATCAGCTCTGCCTCCAGAAGAAGAATCCATTGCCACCGTTGAAAATTCCAGTCACGAGAATCCCGAGTGGCAACGCGTCCTTGGATAAGCCGGAACGCGTCAAAACGGACCTGGAGAACAACGCGAGTCCGGACACTATCTCGTTGAGTGACAAAACAGAAAAGATCGCGGGTACGGACAGCGAAGCGGAAATGACGAACGGTAGCGTCGAGAAGCCGGCAAGTCCGAAGAAACTTTCAGCCTACGAGGAAACGATGTCGAAAGAGTCGAATAACTCGAACGATAAGAATGACGGTAGCGTTGAAACGGCAGAGAACAACAATAATGAAGAAGAGCCAGCGCGGTTGACCGATACGGAAAACAACATGGCCGCCGAAGAAGTCGCAAGAGCGATTAGTCCGAAGTCTTCCGATTCGGAAGAGAACACAGTTGTGACGGAGGATTGTGACAAACCGATGGTCCATGATGTTCAACCGGAAAGCATGGAAATAACGCCCGATTCACCGCCACTTCCGGTACCGCCGCCGAAACCTCCTCGACAGAAGATCGACAGCGCGGAAAATTCGCAATCCAGCAGACAGGGTTCTTCCTCATCGAGATTAGGCTCGACCGGGACCGAAAACAAGGACGTCGAGCGCGTCGAAACGGCGGATCCGGAGCTTCCGGCGGAAACAAGCGACGGGACCAGCGTCGAGGCGCTGGATAAAGAAAAGAGCGACGAGGAATCGGAGAAGAAATCGGCGAGTAGCGGGAAAAGTAGATCAGCCAAATCGAGAGCCGGTACCGACGAAACTGCCGAAGCCGATGGACAAATGATCCTTGACGATGTCGGGAACAACGTCGTGGTTCAAGAAGACACCAAAGTCCCTCATGACGACGCGGATGTCGTGCAATCGCCGGTCACGAGGACAGGTACGTTACGCCATATTTTTCATTAACCTCCTAACGCTGATGAACGTTTTTCGTTTGACCATGTCTCATCCTATGTTGAAAAACTGTTCATTCATACTTAGTTCATTCATAAATTCATTATTAATGTTCATTATTATTCACTATTCATTCACATTCACATCCAATATTCATTCACATTCACTATTCATTCACATTCACTATTCATTCACATTCACTATTCATTCACATTCACTATTCATTCACATTCACTATTCATTCACATTCACTATTCATTCACATTCACTATTCATTCACATTCACTATTCATTCACATTCACTATTCATTCACATTCACCATTCATTCACATTCACTATTCATTCACATTCACTATTCATTCACATTCACTATTCATTCACATGCACTATTCATTCACATTCACTATTCATTCACATTCACTATTCATTCACATTCACTATTCATTCACATTCACTATTCATTCACATTCACTATTCATTCACATTCACTATTCATTCGCATTCACTATTCATTCACATTCACTATTCATTCACATTCACTATTCATTCACTATTCATTCACATTCACATTCACTATGCATTCACATTCACTATTCATTCACATTCACTATTCATTCGCATTCACTATTCATTCACATTCACTATTCATTCACATTCGCTGTTCATTCACATTCGCTATTCATTCACATTCACTATTAATTCACATTCGCTATTCATTCACATTCACTATTCATTCACATTCACTATCCATTCGCATTCACTATTCATTCACATTCATTCACATCAACCATTCATTCACATTCACCATTCATTCGCATTCACTATTCATTCACATTCACCATTCATTCACATTCACGATTCCTTCACATTCACCATTTATTCACATTCACCATTCATTCGCATTCGCATTCACTATTCATTCACATTCACAATTCATTCACATTCACTATTCATTCACATTCACTATTCATTCACATTCACTATTCATTCACATTCGCTATTCATTCGCATTCGCTATTCATTCGCATTCGCTATTCATTCACATTCACTATTCATTCACATTCACTATTCATTCACATTCACTATTCATTCACATTCGCTATTCATTCACGTTCACTATTCATTCACATTCACTATTCATTCGCATTCACTTCTCACATTCACTATTCACATTCACCATTCACATTCACTATTCACATTTACTATTCACACTCACTATTCCCATTTACTATTGATTTGTTAAGTGATTTTTATTGGTAACGGTTTTGGCAATGATCCCCGCAGGAAAAATGGCTAAACTATTCAAATCCAAAAAGCAAGATGTGGAGAATGGCACAAAGGCGGCAAGCACGGTAGATACGAAAGCTAAGGTGCGTATCTGCGTCGCATTTAGACCGATAACTTGAAGCAAACAGAAACGCAATTGAAACGACGAAAAATGTGTTCCAGTCAAAAACCTGCGTCATCCTCTGATCCAGAGAAATCGGTCAGTACCACGCTGAGACGGTTCTTCGCACTTTGTTTCTTTGGAAAAAATATATATTCGTACGAATGAATTTTTGCATTCGGGACCAAGGTAACAGACGAAAAAGGGGAAGTCGAGAAACGTGAAAAGAGAAGGTGGAATAGCGGGTGCGCAACGAGTTCGATAAGAGCAGTGTGTCATGATCAATGAGAATCCTGGAGATCGGAGTCTTCGAAACTCTACAAATATCCATAGACGTGCATTATTATCGTTAAGTTGTTTCAGGCTGTTTAACGTGTGATCATAAAGATGTAGCGTTAATGAGAGATTATACATAAGTTTAATAAAAATCATCGGAACCGTGAGAATCGCGTCGAGTACTTCGTAAAATTTATCAAGAGATTCGCGATTGTATTTATTTTTATAATTTCGCGTGCAGAAATTTGTTGGTGAGTCCCCAAATCCTACCGCATCACTATAGGGGTTTTAAAAGGACCACCAAACGAAGTCCACGTTGGAATCCGAATGGCTTTGAAGTTTGCATCGTTGCATTATGCCAAAGTGCAGTAAAATGAATAACGAACGATATTTACAGTGGATTTTCAGCCGTATGATTCAAATCGATTGTTAAGATATACTTTTTTAAGCAATTTATACTTTTTTAAGGCGGGAAACTAGCTTAGAAGTAGGTTTTTTTAAGTGATTTTCATGATTTTTTGCAAGGAATGAATTAATAAAATTTATTCAAATTTTGGGAATATTTTTAACATATTTTCAAACAAGTAATTTAAAGTAATTTAAACTGCTTTACCGCCTTAAGATAAAATGTATACTTTTTTAAGATCAACTCATTTTGGATATCTATATATTTTGTTTAGAAAATTCAATGTACAGAATGCGATGGCATCGATCAAGAATCATATTGGATTCTATTCGATAATGTGGGAATCCTGTAGGATTGAAATTGGATTCTTACATTGGATTCCAATGAGGAATCCTGATCGGAATTCAACGTACGAGAGTGACATTTTAGTAGGGGGATCCAATGCAACGATCCATTGGATCCCTATAAGGAAACAGGGGCAAGTATGGGAATCCAATATTTAATTGAATTCCCATACTTGTGCCCTACGACAATTTCTGGGCGGAGAATGGCTCAATTCAACTGAAACAAAAAGATCTTATCACAAACGTCGAGTAGGCATTTAATTTCACGACCACTCCGCGGCCACGAGCGAATTTATTCCTCACAGTATCTCGTCGAGTAGCTGAGCGCACTCCGGTATAAAATTGGGCGAGTCTTCCTGGCACGATGTCCTCTTCTTGCCATCGATCGAGATTACTTTCACGTACTCCACATCGCTACCGGCAATTTTTCTTCTTTTCAGTTTTTTCGAACTTCTGTCGCGCATCGTTTGACACAAAGTTGGCACTGGATTTATCGTCGATGCGAGACATTCCTTCATAACCTGATCAATCGTCCCCGAACAATTCAAATTTGAAGAAAAGAAGACAAAAATATTGCTATCTCGACGATATGATCCGATATCGGAATGAAAAAAGTGCAACCGTGAAATTTTTCACCTGAATTCTCCGAGCGGACACGACGCACGTTCGTTTCGGTATTTTCGGCGGTTTGCTCAGCGACCAAACCTCGAGGAAAAATAATTAGCCGTCACGTTGATATTGGCTATCAATAATTCGTTATTTCGAAGTACTTTATTTCAACGAACTCGTTCTAACAGCGAATCCTCGTCTTCGCAGATTTTGTAATCGCCATTGGTTCCGTCCACAAATACTCTGCAGATTTTCGTCGCATTGCCCGAATCGATTTCTTCGATGAATACAAGAAATAAGACGATATAGCTTTATCGGTTAAAAATAATCAAAAAAATTTCTTTACGGCTTTCGGCGCAAGATTGCTCATCGGAAATGACTTCGTCGCCATCGTCGTACTCGTAGTCGTAGTCTTCGAAGTAATTTGGGCTAGGTCTGGTACTTCTGGATCTTTCATCTCGGTGGCACAAACATTCGGTACTAACAGCTGTCACCATAAAAAAAAATATGAACGATTTTAAATCGCAAGCCTTGAGTCGTTCGCAGTCGCCTATCCGACAGAAATATACTTGCACGTACTCAGCATCGTTTCCCTCTCCCTCTTATTTTTATTTTTTCAATTTGATCGACGCAACAGTGGAACTGGAAAATTTAGAAGTACAAGATTGCGACCGAATGATTTGGACAGAAAGAGAATTCTGCCTTGGTCCGACAACGTTCCGTTGTTTTTCCCAAATTTTATTTTAACCCACACCCCCTCGCATATTTTCCCTTTCTTCCCCCTCAGCACGATATTTCGACTCAACGAAGAAAAAAATTCAAACAGATAATGCAACTTTCCCAGTTTTACTTATCAATTTGCGTCACCAGCTCGAAGTAGTCCGAAAAATCAGTGTAAAATCGAGTGAGTTATATTAATTAAAAATTACAATTCTTCGGTAACTCAAAATGCTCGATTTTGCAGTTTTATTGCGAAAAAACTAAACGCTCGAAATAGCTCAAATTTTGGCAATAGGTGCAAAAAGTATTCGTCAAAATCATATAAAAATTCCAAATCCGAAAGTTGGATACGTAGTAATGATCGTACCTCCTTAACTTCTGAAAAGTGTGTGGCTCCGTCGAATGTTTCGACGTACCTCGACGTCGACGACGAATAAAATTTCAAACGATGCAGAGAGCCCACGATGCTCACAGCTACGAAATAAAAAACGACAAAGAAGAAAAAATACCTCATTTTTCTTGCGGACGTGGAATTGACAAACTCGTTGGAGGAGAAAAAAAAGTTATCAGCTTTTTCTTTATTAATTCAAACCAACAGCGTCATTGAGCATTGGTGTCAGTTCGCCAATAAATAATCATCGTATTTCGTAAACGCTAGCGGTGTGTGGTTGAAACGTGTGCCCAACTCTCGATAAATAATTATACAATTACGATAGTTCCGTCAGCTTTTTCTTCTTCCTTCGTCTTATCGTTTTTTTTTGAAAACTATTTTGTAAAGGGAAGGGATACCTGTAGACGGAAATCCGAGCGCTCCTTTTTCCACATTTCCTTTCGTATACCCCCGTCCCTTCCCCGCCATGCTTCACTCGAGAAACCGGTGTATCGTGGCACGACAGAGAAAGAGAGTGAGAGAGACTATGATTCGATCGAGTGTGCACAAAATCTACGGGCGAACGATACCGCGAGAGAAAAATAAATATCGCGTTACGATATTGCGTGATACGATTGCGATGATCGGAAAATGAAAATCTTCGCCACGATACAGCGTTAAGGATGTTGAGTCCCTATTAAACATGTTAATGTTAATTGTTCAATAAATAGCTTCTTAATCGTCATGAAATTTTTACACGACCTCCTGAATACTTCATGTAAAAACATACCAAATTTTCCGAATTCTATCATCATTACTTCAACCTCCTTAAGGGTTGAAATAAAAAATGATAAGAAAATTCGGAAAATTTGGTATGTTTTTGTATGAAGTATTTAAGAGGTCGTGTTAAAATTTCACGACGATTAGGAAGCTCGTTATTAAAAAATTAACATTTTGTTAAGAACAATTTTTAAAAGAAATAAAAAAAAATTTATCAATAAACTTCGTTTTGTTTCCGTTGCTTTCAGTATATTGTAGATATTATAAAATTGAGAGGTCAAAAAAAAAACTTATTGCAAAGTTACATCAGTTTCCATAAAACAACATTTAATTCGTGAATGTTAATTGTTCAATAACGAGCTTCCTAATTGTCGTGAAATTTTTACACGACCTCTGAAATACTTCATACAAAAACATACCAAATTTTCCGAATTTTATCATCATTTGCGATTTGGGACTCAACATCCTTAAGCATTTTGTCCTCCGCATCTCGAATCTTTAGGAACCCCTTTAGTCAGTCTAAATCTAAAGTATCTGCCCTAACGTCGTCAGCATTGTGATCATCATCATCATCATCATCAGCATTATTAATTATTGTACGCTATTCATTAAAACTGGCTCGCTGCTCACGTCCTCGGTATACACGAATGATACACAACTTTACTTTCGTCTTTTTCTTTCTTTCTCTTTCTCTCGCTCCGATCATCTCTCACATTGCAAATGTACCTCGTGATAGTAATTATTACACCTTGTATTCGTGATAATCGTTATAATAATATTTCATAATAATACAGTACTGATGATCACCGTTAATCAGTAATTACTTCGTTCTTCCTTTTCTTCACGTCGTCTTCTTGATCGTTTCTTCGATTTGTGCCACTCGCGCCGTCCAGTGTGATGACGCTCGTCGTGTACTTTGGAAGGAAAAGGAGCTCTCGATCGTCTGGGTCAACGTAAGATTATCGTTCGTTATTCGCAGCTGTCGTCGATCCTTTTCGTTTTTTCTCCTTTATATATATATATATATATATATATATATATATATATATATATATATATATATATATATATATATATATATATATGATAAAAGTTATATATAATATTTATACCGTTTTGGAAAATACAACGATGATCCGATATCGCCGAGTCGCTGACGAGGACCCGTCGGTATCCCCATAATTGCATTATACCACATCGCCGCTTATCATATTCACAAATAAATCGTCATTATCCTTGCCTTTTTTGTTTCTTTTTCGAAACAATTATCGCAATTATTGTTGCCATTCGATCATTAGCGTTCCTTCGTTACCTTCTCTCATTCTTTTTATCGTTAAGGGGTGTGACCTTAATGATTATTCGGTAAACGTATTTACAGAAGATATATATATATATATATATATATATCAGTTAATGTTAATGTCGTAATATTTATAATAAATTAGGATTACACTGCATTTTTTTATCTTTTTCTTTTCCATTTTTTCCCTCGTCTTCTCCCTCCCTCTCTCTCTCTCTCTCTCTCTCTCTCTCTCTCTCTCTCTCTCTCTCTCTCTCTCACTCTCTACTTGGCAAGTGGTACGATTTTTTGTCCCTTTTTTCCCGTTGGAAAAATCACTGGGGAAACTTGCCTCCCATTTTCTCTTTCAATGAAAAAAATAAGGAACGTGTGTGTGTGAGAGAGAGGGAGAGGGGAGAAACGGGCGGGGGGTGAAAAATCGGCACGTTTGAAGAAATTTACCGAGAGAAAAAATCGGAAATTAATTTACGGGACCTCCACGCTCCTTTTTCCCTTTGCAACGAAGAAAAAACCAAAATGGCGACAAATATCCCGAGGCGAGTCTCGGGAATTGCAGGACATTTATTTCGGAACAATTATTTAAAAAATAGCACGCCTTTCACAATTTTGTTTATGTACAGATCTGAATATATATTTATCTTGATATATATATATATATATATATATATATATATATATATATGTTAAATTTGTCAGAAAACAGCTCGAACGATTTTTCATTTGGGGTTTCCGTTATTAATACAATATTGTTGCAATTGCAGAAAAGAAAAGGCAATTTTTGTTATGCTTTAGGAGCGTGGAGCCCTTTCCCGATCCTTCGCGGTAGATCGGCGATGCTGGATAATGGGAATAAACTGTACAGTTGAGGGCCTCGCACGATTGTCCATTTGGACAAAAAATTACGATCCGTCGTCGAAAATCACAACGGGCAAAGAAAAATGACCGAAAAAAAAACAACGCGAGGCATCGACGAAACTGTCGATCTCCGCGAACGTAAATTCGCATTTTGGCCATCGTCGTTGTTCGGAAAAAGCGGCAAGACGAAAAAAAAAACGGTTATTTTGTAAAAAATAGTTTAAACAGCCACGATACTCGCCAGATAGCGAAAATTCTTTGCATAATAGTTGGCAACGTTGCTCCATTCGAATCATTGACAGACGTTAAAGATCCTTTCGTGAATATGATCCTCCGCGAACTCATAAATATTTGGTCGTAAATCGTAAAATATTCGTAACGATCGATTACCCAAAAAAAAGCCATGTCTCTCGTGCCAATTTCAAGCAAGGCGAATTGTTTATTGTGTCTTTTTTTAAATAATTGTATAATATGGGCTCGATTGCGAATCGTAGCTTGTTCCATTAATCGAAAATGACGTCTGCATCGTCCGCCTGTACTGCAGTTGGAACCTTTGCACACTCGTAGGAGAAAGAAGTCGACACGGTAATTTTTTTTTTTGCTAATTTCGATATACGAGGGAAAAAAAATGTTTATCGAACGAAAAAACACTCCAGAATTCATTTTTTCTGGCAGCTGTCAAAGATTTCGTTTAATTTGGTTGTTTGTTTGTTTTTTTCGAGCTCGCATCGCTCGTTTCCGTGCCACGAAGCTTAGTGGATCTCGTCGCTCATTAATCTCAACGGTGCTACACACACGCACACACACATTCTAACGAGAAGGAACGGGCTCTCCAATGATCATCTATACATATCTAAACTAAGCTATTACTTCTACGAGCTACACGTGTTCTTTTTCTCTTTAAACTTTTCTTGTTGTTCTGGTTGCTGTTCGTTTGTCCTATTATTCATCTTATTAATTCTGCGTATGTCACGTTCTTCTTTTATGTGTTTTTTTATCATTGAAATTTTTTTTTCTCCCCTCGACTCTAACTGTGAGTCACTAAAAACTTCATTACTACGCGCGAAACTACCTCACCACTAAATTAGCAACACGGACATTATTATTTTGTTTTTTTTTGCCTTTTTTTCTTCATTTTCACCGCTCACGACGTTTTCCACTAGTTCGGAGTCTCTCGCGTACTTGTTTTCTCTCTTTTTGTCCTCTTAAATCTCTTCGTCGGTTCATACTTCGCCGTTTCTCCACACGCAAATTCGTTCCTTTAAAATATTATTCTTTCTCGCATTTACCCCCCTTAACGCCCTAAGAAGAGGATTATCGTTTATGAAATTCTTTATTTTCATGCTTTCTTTTTTCTTCTTCCATTTTCTTTGTTTTCGTTAACCAATTAAGTATAGTTAGTTATTCTTACTGCTAGAGCTTTTTCTTTCCCTTTTGCTCCTATTACTTTTATCTAACGCGGTGTTTGTTTTGTTCGCTTTCTTCCCAATTGTCACCGTCACATATATATATATATGTGACGTATTTATGTATAATATATAATTTTACTCGGATATATCACTTTACCCCGCTGCCACGTACGTCAAGCAAGAACCCAAAAAATCTTTGGGAAACCGCCATGTGGTTTGCATTCACCTAACCAGATAAATACATTTTTTGCACTCATTTCTTTCAAGACACGCACACACACACACACACACACACACACACACAAACACTCGATTGTATTTTTTTCCTCATTTTCCTCTCTTTCTTTACAGAATATTGGAAATTGCACCCTGATAAAGCTCGACAAATCGAGGGGGGAGTCAGGCCGAGCAAATCAATTAGGATGAGAGTCGATTTTTTTTTTTTTTTCAAAGCGTTCAGACTCTTCAGGGCACATGATTTTGTTTTGATCTTACGTGTAAAAAAGGAATATAGAATGGACGTATAAAAAGTTACGAGAAGGGTGTAGTTGTGTGTGTGTGTTTTTTTAAATATCTTCTCCATTTGGAAAATAAACATTGTGCCATGGATAATTCGTCAGGCTCGATCCTAAGTGTCGCAGTACGGTAGACGTGCGTTGCAGTAGTTGTCCCGTTTGGGGTTATGCGTTGGGATCTCGTGTTTCTCGGGAATTTCGAAAAAAAAAATCGGCTCGGTGACCCCCGCCTCAACGAATATTACGGTTTTAGCAAAAAGTTGGACGAACTTCTGAGATTTGTGGTTCGCGTCGCTGCGTCGAAACGTGTCAAGAAGGAGAAAAGATGAAAAACATCGTCGCGTTTCAAACGCAATTGCGAAATCGTCAACGATCTTCGTATACCCTGTAAGGTAGATTGGAAAAAAAAAATATTTGTTTAATTAACGATAATTGACTTTTTGCCGCGCGTGTCGCTCAGGCAGGGCGATTGGTATCGACGTTGGAAAGTTTTTCGCTTCGTTATACACAGTGCGCAAAGATTTCGACAGGCTGGGGCAGCGCAGGCCGTGGGAGGGCAGGCCCGCGGAAATACTTTTTCACCGATAATGCATGAGGGGAGAGACTTGCTTATCCGAGAAAGAACAGAAATTTCTCGCGATCGTTTGAAGCCTGTACGGCAGATACAAATCTCGGCAAAGGTATAAAAAAATTGAATTTCGGGAATTTACGTCCTCGGAAAAATCAGTCGAAAATCATAGACCAAGCCTGGAGTTTACATTTGAAAGTGTACTTTTTTTATGCGCGTTCCACCTGCATTTATGGCGTTGAACTTTGCATCGTTGGAATGCAGCGAAAGTTCTTTTTACATCTTATTATCGGTATGTTTATTATCATCGAAGAACTTTCTTCGTATATTTATATTGAAAATCGCTAATAAGCATCTTGAAAAATGGTCGAGGGGCTTTTTGTAGACAAAATCTGCCGAAGAAAACGAAAGGGATTGAGAAATATTCATTCTCATTGCATTCCAACGATGGAAACTGCAGTCTCATCTGTACTTGTTGACGTTTTACTTTATTAGGACAAAAGTCTCGAGAGTGAACGATTTTCGAGCTCCTCAGCTGTTCGCACGAGCCCTACGAGAAACTGAACCGAACTTTAGAACATTACAATAACTCGGACTACAATCACGCAGCGAATGATTCTAAAACTTTGTCCGTTTGGTTTTTGTGTCCTGTATGAATTGCCCACAGAAAAAAATCGCAAGAATTCTCTCCCATTTTCGTCATTCCGTTCCTCCGATATCCGAAAGTGAAGCAACGTCTCACAAGAACGCGTGCGGAGTTATCGAAAATCGCAAGTTTCACAATTCGTCAACAAGTCGGTGATTCTATCCCGAATTTTACGTACAGGCTTGTAACCAGCGAAGTCAGCAATCCAATTTTTATAGCTATCTTAGCGTTTCCGTAAGCCTCGTATCCGCCCTCAACGTAAACTACGGATCGTCGATCGACGCGGACTCCGTTGGACATCTCGTATCGGTATCAAAGTATTTCGACGCTTGCGCCCTCCCTCGTCCCGCTTTAAGTACTAAAAACGTTACAAAGCTTCGAGGGATAGCTCGACAAACGAAAAATATTTCCACCTCGTGAAAAGTTGCTCAAAGATTTTTCGTCTAGCCCGTACCTGCGTCGACTAAACACCTCGGAAGGAGAAGAGAAGAAAAAAAAGACGAAGAGAAACAAATATCATCTCGTATCTCGCGATATTTCTTAAATTCTAGGATCCTCGCATTCGTCATTCTCACGACACACGCGCGAGCTCGTCTCGCTCGTCTCGCACGCCCGCGTGTCAACCTAATTGTAAATTTATCGTGCGCAATACGATTACGTAACCCTTTAGCAATTATCGTTACAATTACTTTATTATAATTAGTGTTACAAAAGCTTGATTATTTGGATCGGACTGTAGCAATATATTCACATAACTATTCATCGTGGAAAATAAAAATTCAACGTTTACAATTACAAATCACTCCACGATCGTTTTTTTTTTCCCACAATTATCGCGTTTCCTTCTCATTCCGAAAACCAGGCCCCTCAACCTCCTTTCGCCTTTCGTACGTTCGTCGCTATCTCCTTTTTCTCCCTTCGTATTCCCCGGTTAATTCGTAATAAATACAGTTATTCGTAGCTTCCATCCGCAACGGGAATTTCTATCCCTCGATCCCACGCAATCGCAATGTCACGGTACTTTGAGAAAATGACGATTTCTTCCCATTCGCTGTATCTACGTACTTGGACGTACGCCCCCCTTCGCGCCGCCTCGTTCTCGGGATGCGAGAAAGAAAAATGTAGAGAATACTCGTATCGCTTCTTTTCGTTTCACGCTCACGTGGATTTCGCGTCAGCTCGCTCCGTCTTTCTCGCTCGCACTTGCAGTGTCACGCGAGACGTTGGGGCGCGAGGATAATTCCGACAAAGTGTCGGTTGAGAAAGAAAAATGAAATGATCGTGATGCCCCGAACGCGCGTGTCGTTTCGGCCGATTATCGCTCTTATTTTACCCCTCCCTTATTCGGATCTCTCGCCCACGTCTCGTCGTCCCAAGTGGAGAGTAAAAAAATGTACAAACTATCAATGGCGGTCGGACCCGCGAGTGTAACACACGGGTCGTCTATTGCAGGTTTACCTTCACGATTATCCGAAACACACACAGACACACACAACTCGCCCTTACATGCTCGATCCTCCGAGCGAGTGATTCACGCGAATTACAAATCGTGAGATTCGGTTACACGCTCTCGACGCACGTGACGCTTTTTTTCCCTCGATTTCCGTGGTGCACTTTGGTTTTCTGTTTAAGGATGTTGAGTCCCTATGAAACATGTTAATGTTAATTGTTCAATAAATAGCTTCTTGATCGTCATGAAATTTTTACTCGACCTCCTGAATACTTCGTGCAAAAACATACGAAATTTTCAGAATTCTATCATCCTTACTTCAACCTCCTTAGGGGTTGAAATAAAAAATGACAAAATTCGGAACATTTCGTATGTTTTTGTATGAAGTATTTAAGAGGCCGTGTTAAAATTTTACGATGCGAAGGAAGCTCGTTATTAAAAAATTAACAATTTGTTGGGAACAAGTTTTAAAAGAAATTTATCAATAAACTTCGCTTTGTTTCCGTTGCTTTCAATGTATTGTAGATATTACAAAATTGAGAGGTCAAAAAAAAACTTATCGCAAAGTTACATCAGTTTCCATAAGACAACATTTAATTTGTGAATGTTAATTGTTCCATAACGAGCTTCCTAATTGTCATGAAATTTTTACACGACCTCTGAAATACTTCATACAAAAACGTAGCCAATTTTCAGAATTTTATCATTTGCGATTTGGGACTCAACATCCTTAACTTTCTACGACTTTGCTTCTCTCTGCATCTCGGTACTCCTTGACACTCTCAAACCTTACTTTTTTTCTACCATTTTCCCGAATCTCACACGATCTTTCTTGCTCTCTCTCTCTCTTTATCTCACTCTTTCATACGAATTAGCCGTAAGTTACGCCTCTATTGTCATTCCCTCGCGGAAGGAATATGAATCTATTATCAAAATATCGTATGTGCCTCGAATCGCGATACACACTCGAACGATTAGCCAACAGATTTTCCCTCTCTCAGTTTTCTTCGGGAAAATCCGTCGTTTCTTTTGTCGTTTCGCGACGGCTAATCGTGCGTGTGCCAGGTGTACCTTCGCGCCTCGAAAAGCCCAGCGGGCGAGAAACGGAGAAGAGAGGCGCGCGCTCCGTACTTTTTTGTTTCCCCTCGACGTGTTCAACGCGAAAATTCGCGGCGCGAAAGATCGGCGATTTACAGCTCGCTATCGGTGATTTGCTTCTCGTTAAATTCTCAAGTATCCCGTACGGATAATCGCGGCGATGTGGGAACTCGTCGATCGTCGATTGTTCTCGACGTTCCTGCGAGAGTGTTCGCGCGTTGTCGTGGACACCGCGCTAACATCGGCGAAGTGAGCGCGAATTTGTCGTTCCGTCTACCGGGATCCCGCTGTTTCCGAGGGTTGAGCCGAGGTCGCCGGATTGTGACTTGTCTCGTACTCCATGACCTCCTGGTAGATCAATTCCTTCCATTGGTCGACCGTGTGCTCCCGCTCGTCCACGCTGTGATCGTACGGACCCGGTGCCGGCTTGAGGGACGCACGCGCGAACGGACATAACAACAACGACAAAAACGGTGAAAATGGGGCATAGCGAAGCATAACAAAGTTAAGTCAAATATTGTAAAGAAGTAGAAGACTTTGTTTTTTTTCTCTATTTTGTCAAAATATCGTTTGAAAAAATTGCAATTTACTGTAACGAATCGCTGAAAATGATTCGTTAGGACGTTGAATAAGTTCTCCCTGTTTTACCAACAGATGGCGTTACTAGAGCTGCGTGCGTGTAGTTTAGGAGGGAATGATACCTTATCGCGGTCGGTATGGTAGAACGATTATAGATTCCCACGAATATCTGAAACGGCTCTTCAGATCCCGTCGAAACTTTGCCAAACGACGTCAAATAGATAGATTAATGGCTCTCTTCTTCTCAAATTTTGTGATTTTGAGAAAAAGAATGTAGATTGGCTTATGATAACCGGCCGCGATAAGGTATCATTCCCTCTTAAGGGGTTACCCCCACTTGCCGTTTCGAAAAAATCGATTTTTTTTATTGCATTTTTTGAAGTATAAGTATCTGAGAATATGTCCTGAATATTTCAAGTCGATCCGAACAAAATTGACTGAGATATGAGCGTTGAAAGAGAAGAATCCGTGAATTGAAGAACTGAAATTGAAACTTTAAACGCGTTTTTCTCAAAATGGCATTTCTGAAGTCGGTGACCAAGATTACTCGAACACTAATGAACCGATCTTCTTGAAATTTTGCAGGCTTATTTAATACATAAAAATGTAGTCTTTAATCGTTCGATTTTTTTTTTTCGAAAAAAAAATGGCCGTTTTATAGCCAAAAAACGGCCGTTTTTTTCGTTAAAATCGAACCATTAACTTTGACTGTCCGCCATTTTGTGAAAAATGAATATTTTTCAAAATCCTTCGATTAAAGACTAGTTTATACTTATATTTGACTAAATCCATCCGCATTTTTTTTTCAGATGATCCACTTCGCCGCAATGTTGGTCACCGCAAACCGTGTATATAAAAACATAATTTCATTGACGGCCATTTGCCACTAAACAATGTAATATTTTTCAATAAAAAAAATTACTGAAAGTTCTTCAAGATGTGTTCTTTAAGATGGTATAATGATCGATTAAAAAAGTTTTGTAGTTTTCTTTAAAAAAATTCATGATAAAGGTTTTTTTTTGCGCTACAACCGAATGTGAATAATTCGGATAATACGGATAGTAAAATTCATCAAAAATATTACGATTCGAACATGGAACTAACTATGGTGAAACAATAATTCCGCCATTGTGTGCAGTCAGTACACCCAGCTAACAAGTAATCTTAATTTAAAACATGTTTTTTCTTTGTTTTTATCATTTTGTGTGACGCGTCCTGTAGTATTCAGAAAGTATCGTGCGGTAGCGCGACTGACAAGTTGTTTACTGTTCATTATGTTATGTCGTCTGAATTGAAAGATGCGTGGGCGGGATACGTGACACTAGGGTTGGTATGCCACGTCAGAGGAGAGAATCGTTAATCTTTAAATCTTAGAAGAAAGAAGTTTTATGTTTTTTATTTCTTAATGATTAATTAACAAGTTTAACAAGATTAATAAACAAGAGTTTAACTAACTGCTTTTAATGATTAATATTTTGTTTCGATATTTCATTGTAAATAGTGGCATACTGTTTTGCTCGATCACTTTGTGATATCAGAAATGTTAATGTCGCCCACTAGCTATAGTAAAGAAAGAAAACATTTGGTTTCATTTTAATAAATGTGAATCAAGCTACTTTTGAACGGATTTTTTTGGTTTTTCTTTTAAATATGCGAATTATTCGGAAGATCCGGATATCCGGATAGTAAGGTTCACTACTATTGATATTTTTCGGATATTTTCGGATACGAAAAATTAACCGATAATTCGCATATTTTCGGATATGAAAAATGAATCGATAATGCTGAAGATGAAGCACACAGAATGCTCTGTCGGAGACAACATGCATGCGAAAAAAAAGAATGATTTTGATGTGTCAAATTGGAGGCATTAGTTTATGAAGACTTGTGTCAAACGCTAGCTGAACTGGAAGAATCATTAGGAATTGATCACACAACAGTTTCGAAGCGTTTGAAAGCACGACGAATGCTTTTTAAAAATAATTCATTAATTTTCACGAAAAAAAAAAACATCGAGAACTTATTCACATCCGAATTGTTTTGCAAAAATGTATGGCAAAATTTCTCGAAAAAAATCAAGTGTTAGTAAAGTATCGAAATTCAGCGATATTTTCGGTTCAACGAGATTCTCATTGGGCAACGATGCATTGGCTTTTCCTTACAGCATTGACCTCTCCCTCGTCGTACCAGACGTTTATGTAATTGTGCAGCAAAGCGTCGTCCACGGAGATACGCCGTTCCGGATCGATAACGAGCATTCGCGATAGCAAATCTCTGGCTTGGCTCGCTTCGTTTCGTGAATGGAAAAAAAAACAATATTTTATTAGCAAGCGAATATACAAATATGCAGGAATGATTGAACAGTAGTGGACACGCGGTAGGTGTTCGGCGATTTGCGAAGTCAAGCAGGATCGGTCTGGGCCGATAGTTGGATGGCTACTTAAGGGGTCAGTCAGCTTTGAAAATTTCGAAAAATCGATTTTTTTTCACTGTTTTCGAAAGTACATACATTCAGAAATATTGGATTTTTTAAGGTGCAGGAATTGCCGATTGAGTTTAGGTTGGAGTTTTTCATGGTATAAACTTCAAACGCGTTTTTCTCGAGAAACAACGTTTCCAAAATCTTGCTCCATCGTATCTCTAAAACTAATAAACCGATTCTCTTAAGGATGTTGAGTCCCAAATCGCAAATGATGATAAAATTCGGAAAATTTGGTATGTTTTTGTATGAAGTATTTCAGAGGTCGTGTAAAAATTTCACGACAATTAGGAAGCTCGTTATTGAACAATTAACATTCACAAATTAAATGTTGTTTTACGGAAACTGATGTAACTTTGCAATAAGTTTTTTTTTTTGACCTCTCAATTTTATAATATCTACAATATACTGAAAGCAACGGAAACAAAACGAAGTTTATTGATAAATTTTTTTTTATTTCTTTTAAAAATTGTTCTTAACAAAATGTTAATTTTTTAATAACGAGCTTCCTAATCGTCGTGAAATTTTAACACGACCTCTTAAATACTTCATACAAAAACACACCAAATTTTCCGAATTTTCTTATCATTTTTTATTTCAACCCTTAAGGAGGTTGAAGTAATGATGATAGAATTCGGAAAATTTGGTATGTTTTTACATGAAGTATTCAGGAGGTCGTGTAAAAGTTTCATGACGATTAAGAAGCTATTTATTGAACAATTAGCATTAACATGTTTCATACGGACTCAACATCCTTAAAATTTGAACCACATATTGTAAACATGATTCGCAACAAGGATCCTCGATGGTTTAAAAATTTTGATTTTTACTCTTTCTTTGCGAAAAACTGCGTAAAAACGCGTTTTTTAAATACTTTTTTCGTTTTTCATCTGCCATTTTTTTTTATTTTCGATAAAACTTTATATCCGACGGTCATTTTGTAGCTGGCGTCATACTGAATCTAATGGACTTTAATTTTTTTGTTTCAGACAAGCCGTTGCCGGATTTTGACGGAGCTACCTAGCCTACCTATTTTTCAGGCGTTGAGTTAAACTATAGTTTTTGTACTTAAAAATGAATAAAAATGAATTGAACATTTTTTAAAATGTATCTCAAGACTTTATTTATCAAATCCAACAACTTTTATTATCTATCTTTTATGTTTATATATCTTTTATATAAAAATAAAAGATATATAATTTATTTATTATCTCTATTTTATCTTTAATAAACGTATAACCTTATTGATTATCTTTTATTTTATATTTATATATCTTTTATAAAATCCTCAAAAAAAACGCGAGGATAGCCGTTTTCGTGGCTCCAAAGTGGACTGGCCTCTTAAGGGGTTAGGCTACGGAGAAAATGGCAAACACTCGTTCGTCCCTCGGGGCAATCCAAACTAAAAATGATGGTCCAACGTATGGTGCGGGAATCACAGAATGAAGCTAAACTTATCATTACAACGATACAACTGCTTGTGAAACTTTAAACGCGTTTTTCTCGAAACGATGTTTCCCAAAACGGTGTACACGATTGCTCGACGTTTCGTGAACGGATTGACTTGAAATTTGGTACACTTATTTGGCGTGATAGTAGTTTAGTCTTGACCGACGTTTTTCTTCTTAACGTTTTTTTCATTACTTGTTAACAATAGTGATGTCATTTTTTTCTCGAAAAATCGACAATAAATTGCAAAAATTATTTTCTGCCGATTGAAACACGGTAACAAGGAAAAGCTCGGTCAAGTCTAAACCGATATTATCTATTTTGAGGAAAAAATTCTTTTTTTCGTTTCAGATCAACAGGGAGGCCAAAATCACGTACACCATTGAGCTCCTCACCTCCAAAGGTCCTTCACGAGATTCCTCATAACTTCCTCAATTGTTCATATTTTTAAATGCAATTTTCTACCCAATTTTTCTCAACGTACATTAACAAAAAAATGCCCAAACGGTTTGTCAATAATCTTAGGTATCCTGCGAAACGATTTTTCTTCAATAACCCTGATTTTCGATCGTACTGAAGTTTGCATCGATGGAACGCAACAAAATTGTCATTTTGGCACATTTAGGTAAGGTAAATGTCCCAATTATTGAACAGGTCCAAATTATTGAACACTATCTTCTATTTTTATTATTTCTCATTCACCTGCATCCATTTACTTATTTATGAAATTTCATTACGTATATGGAACTTTTAGCTATCGAAATGTTACCTTACTTGTGCAAAAAAAGCTTTAATTAATAGAGAAACAAAATTATTTAATCAGCCACGGTGACCCGATTTGACGTCTCGTGGTAACTGCTTATCGTTTTTGCTAAGACGCGCCGCTTCATGCGTAAGGGCATAACAAATTTAAAAAACTGTCGCATCTCAAAAAATAAAGTCGTTTCAGGTTCCTCAGAAAATTTCTTTCAAATGACAATTAAAAAAAAATGTTTTTAGTTAATTATTTGTAAAAAAATACGGTGTTCGATCATTGGGACATAGAAAATGCAGTGTGTCCCAATTATTGAACACTCGAATTCTCCAAGATGGCGTCATTAACCCCATCAAAACATCGTGACAGTTAACGTGTGACAGATCATGTGAATCGGATTTATTCAAACAAAAACTGTAAGTTCCTGAATAAACTTACCTTTATTCTTTTGATAATAACTCTAAGATCGTCAAATATATTTTTTATTCGTATTTTCGTGCAATAAACATATAAAGAAAAGTAAAAAGAGAATATAACCTAAATGTAACCTAAAAATACGAATGTAATGTTCAATATTTGTTGCTCTCCGATATTTCAGGCACAAAATTTCAAGTGGGAAAGAGAATTCTTGAGAGTGTTCAATAACTGGGACATGCCTGTTCAATATTAGGGACATAGGCACTTCCAGTGTTCAATAATAGGGACATTTGCATGCTTCACATTGTTATTCTTTTTTTCCATTTGAAATCATTGAAAAATAATTTAAAGGGTGTTTTTTCGAAAGTAAAAATATCAAAGTATCATTTGAACGTGAAATCGATGGTTTTTTCTTGATTGTATATTTTTTTCTCACCGAATTCAATCCCCCAGCTCCTTAGCTGTTCAATAATTGGGACATTTACTTCGGGTCACTGAAATATTTTCGAACATCCTTATTGAGGAGCCATAACCTAAAACTGCGAAAGAAGACTCAAGATGGCAATAGAAAATACATAAATGAAAAAATGAAGATTTTCATAATATGGAGGATTTTCAACGTCGTCACAGTAGCCTGACCCTTAAGGGGGGGATTGTCTTTTTTTTCGCAAAATTTACCGCTTTTTGGGAATTTTTTGTGAAGAAAGTATACAACGGAAAACTTGTGAAACTTGGCATATAGTTTTATTGATCTGTTTACTACATACAAAAAAAATTTTAAACAATTTCATCAAAAAATCCGCCTCCCACCCCCCTCGACGCGCGATGGTCCTTTTATGATGGTGTGCACGATTTCTCAAAAACTATTCAACCGATTGCCTTCAAATTTGGACAGAATGCTCAGCTGACATCCTTTTATCGTTTGATGAAGCAAAAAAGCAATACGTTTAATAGTTTTTTATTTATAACAAAAAATCGATCAATTTTTTTTCGAAAAATCGATACTTCAAGTTCAAAACGTCACCAAATCGTCAATTTTTTTTTTCCCTTCATCGAACGATAGCTATATGTGTCTAAAGTAAAATGCTTTTTGGGTTTTTGTTGCAAGATGAACGTGAAGGCTGTAATCGTGCACACCATCAAAAAAGGACCATCGCGCGTCGAGGGGGGTGGGAGGCGGATTTTTTGATGAAATTGTTTAAAAATTTTTTTGTATGTAGTAAACAGATCAATAAAACTATATGCCAAGTTTCACAAGTTTTCCGTTGTATACTTTCTTCACAAAAAAAATCCCAAAAAGCGGTAAATTTTGCGAAAAAAAAAGACAATCCCCCCTTAAACCGTGGACCAACTTGCACCCCCGATTGCCGGACGGCGATCAGTGAACTGTCACAATATCCTAATGGATTGGACACAATGAGGCATCCGCGGAAAAGATGACCGAGACGTTGGGTAGCGAAGAAAAAGGGTAGTCATCTCACCTTTCAGTCTATTGTGTTCCGAGGAATCCGTGGGGAATAATATATCGGGAAATAGCCTCTCGAAAGGATAGCCAGGATACCGTGGCCTGTTCTCGACGTAATTTCTCACTGTTGGCTGGAGTCGTTGCATGAATTCTTGGGCAGGTGTGCCGAGCTGCTCGATTATTTTGTTCCATTGGTCGATGTGATCGGTGCCGGGGAAAAGTACGCCACCCCTAATCATCTCGCCCATTATGCAGCCTACCGACCATATATCGACGTTCTCCTTGTAGCCCATCCCCAGAATCACCTCGGGTGCACGATAATATCGCGTCACTACGTACGGCGTCATCATGAACGTCGTGCCCGCGGTTCTCGCCAGGCCGAAGTCCAAAATCTTCAGTGTACAATCCGACTTCACGACGATGTTGCTCGGCTTTAAATCCTGGGCGATTTGAAAAGACAATTGCACGGAGGGACTCGATTATTCGTTTCGCGCGTTTGGGGGGTGACGACGGAGTCGACGGGGACCTCGAACTATACGAACCCTGTGGATTATACCCGCCGAGTGTAAATGCTTTATACCGCAGAGCATCTGATAGAGGAGATAAGACATGCGCTCGTGATCGAGATCCATTTGGATAACTTGGCACAGATTTGCGTCCATCAACTCCATCACGAGATATACGTCTTGAAACTCGTCCAGCGAGCGTTGAGGGGTGAACGCGTTCAAGAGACCGATTATCTGAAAATAATACCACCGATGGAACAATATTGACGTCGAACGAACGTCAAAAGCAGTCTCGTGGGAGGACGTCGTACGACGTGTCGACGACGCGGAAGTTTTCAATTTGCAGCGCTTTTTTTTCTATTCCTTTCCGTCGTGAGATTCAAACTGTCGTGAAAATCATTCGCACTCGCGAAATTTGATAACGGCGGGGGCGTTTTGCGAAAATGCTGTTTCTCGAATTCCATACTCGAATGATCGTTCCCGGATCAATACCGAAGAGCTATGATACTCCATTAAAAGACCATTAAGGATGTTGAGTCCCAAATCGCAAATGATGATAAAATTCTGAAAATTTGGTATGTTTTTGTATGAAGTATTTCAGAGGTCGTGTAAAAATTTCACGACAATTAGGAAGCTCGTTATTGAACAATTAACATTCACAAATTAAATGTTGTTTTATGGAAACTGATGTAACTTTGCAATAAGTTTTTTTTTGACCTCTCAATTTTATAATATTTACAATATACTGAAAGCAACGGAAACAAAACGAAGTTTATTGATAAATTTTTTTTTATTTCTTTTAAAAATTGTTCTTAACAAAATGTTAATTTTTTAATAACGAGCTTCCTAATCGTCGTGAAATTTTAACACGACCTCTTAAATACTTCGTACAAAAACATACCAAATTTTCCGAATTTTCTTATCATTTTTTATTTCAACCCTTAAGGAGGTTGAAGTAATGATGATAGAATTCGGAAAATTTGGTATGTTTTTACATGAAGTATTCAGGAGGTCGTGTAAAAATTTCATGACGATTAAGAAGCTATTTATTGAACAATTAACATTAACATGTTTCATAGGGACTCAACATCCTTAAAGTGGATTTTTTTTTAAGAAAATCGTTTGTTTCGCATTATCCGAAAATATGGATTTTCATAAACAGGCTGGTAAATTTTGATCGCGAGGGTCGAATTATTCCGGTTGATGCAGCCTTGCTTTAGAAAAAGGGACTCGACCAGCGGCGAAACGTCGTTTTTCGAAAAGGTGGAAGATTTTAATGAAGAGTTTTCAAGCTATCCACAATTTTTTCCACATCATTTTTCACGCTACTCGTTAACGTCGTATAGAAGTTTTTTAATTTTACACTTTTTTTTAACGAAAAACTGTCGAAAAAGGCCCAATTTGGAACTTCATTTCGAAATGGTTACCATTTCGTTCATCTTCATCGAAAGAAAATCGTGCGTACATCTACAATTTTCTATACCGATTAATGATCTTTTCGTTTTTTTTCTTTCGGACAATGTTTGGAGGAGTAGGACTTTCCACACCCAGGCGCTATTCTTTTTAGGCATCATTTTGCAGTGGCCAATAAAACTATACAAAAAATAAAACTGAAACATTGAAACATATTTATACGTACAGCATAAGTCATTCGAATCGACGAGAAATAAATCGGACTGATTATTGAATTTCATTATTTTTTAAGCCACGAAAATCAATGGTGCTGAAGTTTGCATCGTTGGAATGCAACGAAAATTTTTTTTTATTTTTTTTTACTTCTTAATTTTTACTATTTCCCAAAAAAAATGTTTTGCAACTTTTGGTTATAATGTTGAAAGATTGTCAGAAAAGTTTCGGCGACTTTCGCAGCCTTGATGTGCTTAAAAAAAATACGGGAATTCGAAAGAAGTATATTTTCTTTGCGTTCCAACGATGCAAACTTCAGTACCGTGAAAATCAGCAAGTTTCAAGCCAGTCACGCTGGAATGGCCCCTTGAGAGAAAATACTCGTCCGTATCTCAAAATTGAGTATATAAAAATGCTCGCCATTTTTATCGGATTCGCAAAATAGAACAATGCCAACACGCAAGATACTTTTTTACGCAGATGCGATTCACCCATGAGGGTGCTTTGGGAGATAAATCGCGAAAAACGACGAGCTGTCGAAGACACTCACATTTTTATGATTGACAAGCTTCATCAGCTTGAATTCCCGATAGGCTCTCTTGGCGTGGGTGACGTTCTGAAAGGGTCTCGACAGCTTTTTGATAGCAACATTTTGTGCCGTCACAGTGTCGTATGCAGCGCTGAAAAGGAAACAAACGGAAATGCCACGTTGGAAAGCATTCGGGCGGGCTTTCGTAAATCGTTCTGCATACATCTGTTTGCAGAGCCCAATGAACTGTTTCGTTTAGCTCGCAAAAAATAACTGTGGAACGTTCCACCCAAGTGTACTCAACAGTAGCTATCGTACACGGAGAGAATTAAAAAGTAATTTTTGTGGTGAATTTCACGGTAAAAATTACCGTGATATATTTCAATGTGGTGACAAGTGAGAAAAACATAATAATTCGTATGCGTCAAGTTTTTTTGAACTCACGTTACAGAAAATTTCAAATACGTAGTTCAAATTTTACTATACAAGAAGGGCAAAAATTGGAGACAGTAAAATTTAGCATGTATGTTCGAAAATTTACCTACTGTCGGTTAAAAATTACCAACCGCGCCGTACGTTATTTTTACGGTGCTGCACAGTAAAATTTACCTGCGTCAACCTCGGAAGAAAAATTCCCTATAAGGCTGGTAAAATTTAAATTCTTCGATTGAAGAAATCCCTAGTATAATGTATTTTTTCTTCAAAAACTGGTGCTATAATAATCATAATAATAACCGAAATAACAATAACCATAATAATAATAATGAATATTATTTACTATTGAAAAATTGGTACAAATTAATGCTGTTTGTTTTTTGTTAGGAACATTTTTTTCTTCCATATAAATTGGTATACTCAACAAACGGATAAGGAAACAAATTTAATCATTAGAATTTATTTTTCGTTTAATACTAACATTTATTTATAATACATTTTGTACCATCGTAGGCTCGAGTGATGTGACTAATTTGCGCACATATTACTTCGTCATCATTTAACACGATCGCTACGTTTCACTTTCTCGCAACGAGACACTGCATGCGACTGAGGCTTCAGGCTAAACTGAACCGGCGATGTACGCAGTTTAGACGAAATTTTTTTGGGAAGTCCCATCGTGCCATAAAGAAATCGCGCTCCCCTACTTACCCCCACCACCATACCATTCTGAAGTGAAAGGAATGAAGGGGAATTTTTACAATGCAGTGCCTCAAAATTCCCGCACCGTACCGCACGTTAATTTTAACCAAGCGCGCACGATAATTTTTACCGAGAGCACAATACATTTTCCTATAACATTCATTAAATTTTATAATAAATCTTAAAATAACTTTTATAAAGACGATACTTTTTTATAGACATTTCTGAAAGGCATAAAATACTAAAATGCACAGTAAAATTTCGCTGATATTATATATTTTTCAAATTTAAGTTTTGCGTATTTTGTTACACATCGAAATTTACTAGAAAATCTCGTAAAATTTTCTATCTGAAGAAGAAATTTTATTTTATTTTCGTGAAAATCTGTGTTCTACCCAACAATAATAAGCGAAGTTTCAGGGTTGTCATCTGGTTACCGTTACTGCACGGTAATTTTTAACATTTAATTCTCTCCGTGTAGACTCAATTTGGTACAGAAGGCACGTGGAATTGAGAAGCAGAAGAAGGACGTCAGTGAATTGAAGATAAGAATGAGAAGGGATGAGAACTGCATGAAATCGCTGATGGAAGTGACCAAGAGACACGAGCTACGTGATGACGTTTGGGGCTGAATGAAAGTGGAGTACTTACCAGACGATTCCTTGCGCCCCCGAGCCAATGGGCTTGAGATTCTGGTAACGCTTGAGAATAGTGAACTTGGTGTCTCCGACCTCGACCGTGTAGAACATGGCGAATAGCCGGGTTGTCATGTCAGGCCACAGATAAGGCATGCGCCTCGGTGAATCTCGCCTCTCCTTCACCTGTATCTCGACACCGGAGCACTCCTGGTGCGCTCTACGAGGACTTACGCTCTTAGCCACTTTGATGCTACCGTTTTTTTTGGTCTTCCGGTATTTTTTTAAAATTTCTTCGAGTTATTCAATACTCCTTCGTTTTTCGGCTTAAGCGACAACGTCGAACGATCCTCAAAATCCTTCGCGACTCCTGACGAAATGGAAGTCTGTCTCGAGATGCTTCAGGCACGAGACCTCATTTATTCGGTCCAACGGTCGGCTTTGTCTATCAAAAAAGACAAATGCGAATCCTCGGTACAGTCATTGGCTGGTAACAATTCTTTGGAAAGAAAATTGATCGAGGCAATTGAACGCATACTGGAGATGGAATTATTTGATGACGTTGAATTTTGCAGGATTGGAAATGAACGAAAATAATTCTTCTTCGTTGCTCATTTTTTTGTCCTTTTAGACTTCGAAAATTACTCAAAAGTTTTCCACGTATTCTTATTAGAAATTGATTACTTTGATTTGCAAAAAAGGCATTGGATATTGATGGAAATAAAGAAATTAGGAATGAGACGAAAAAACTTCATTGCGTTCCAGCAGAGCAGACACCAACGTCGTGTTAAGGGAAAAGAGATCTTTAGGCGAGGAAAAAATTTGCCAATTTTCATGTTTTGTTTTTAAAGGAAAGATGTCTTAACTATTTTTGAGACCTAGGGTATGCTTTATTACTACGTTATTTTCAAAAATATGACCGCAAATTGAAAACAAAAGGTATTGCAAAATGTAGCCATTTCGGGAAAATGCAATCTTGTTGTTTCAAAGCATACCATTTTATCGATTTTCAATATTTCTCACTTTTTCTTGGTTTATATTCTGCGTATGAGTGTTAATGAAAGAAACATCGTCGTTGGTTTTTTTTCAGACTAATTCCGCCGACGCTACGTGTCACGCCGTCTGACAACATCCGCCGCAACCCGTTTAGAAGACCGTGTCATAACGCCGCCATTTTCACAGATTAAGGATGTTGAGTCCCAAATCGCAAATGATGATAAAATTCTGAAAATTTGGTATGTTTTTGTATGAAGTATTTCAGAGGTCGTGTAAACATTTCACGACAATTAGAAAGCTCGTTATTGAACAATAAACATTAACAAATTAAATGTTGTTTTATGGAAACTGATTTAACTTTGCAATAAGTTTTTTTTTTTGACCTCTCAATTTTATAATATCTACAATGTACTGAAAGCAACGGAAACAAAACGAAGTTTATTGATAATTTTTTTTTATTTCTTTTAAAAATTGTTCTTAACAAAATGTTAATTTTTTAATAACGAGCTTCCTAATCGTCGTGAAATTTTAACACGACCTCTTAAATACTTCATACAAAAACATACCAAATTTTCCGAATTTTCTTATCATTTTTTATTTCAACCCTTAAGGAGGTTGAAGTAATGATGATAGAATTCTGAAAATTTGGTATGTTTTTACATGAAGTATTCAGGAGGTCGTGTAAAAATTTCATGACGATTAAGAAGCTATTTATTGAACAATTAAAATTAACATGTTTCATAGGGACTCAACATCCTTAATAAAAAAAAATACCATGCCACAACCCAAAGTGGCAATAAAATATACCCTCAGCCTCAAAAATGATAAACAAATCATCCCTTTAAAGAAAACGATGAAAATAAGCCTTTTCCACTCGCCTAGAGATATCTCGCCCCTTGACTGGTGCAATTAGCTATATATCATGTAAATTGAATAAATACGTGAGCGCGAATTAAAACCCTTTGTAATCCGACTGTGACGATCCTATCGATGTGATATCGGTCGACAGAGCGCAAAATCAGGCCCGTAAAAAAGTTCATTCCCGAACTGCGCAACTGCGGAGCCTTCGAGTTCAATCAGTTCGGCGTGCTCGCAATTAAATTATTTCAGTTTGCCGTCCGTGATTACTTTCCTCTTTAGACCCTCAGCCCATTCCCAAACGAACGCAAACGCAGTTTGACAGTTAATGCACACGGGGTTCCCTCCCAATGGGATTCAATGAGAATTCGATACATCTCGACGTGCACGTCACGCGTATGTAAATATACGCATACACAAGTGCATATAGGTATCTCAACGTATACAAAGGTGGAGTAGGAGAGTGAGAGGTTCTCTTTATGGAAATTCGAGCGTCACTCCAAATCGCTGCAAATGCATCGAGAGTAGCCATTGTCTGGCGATACGTGCTCCATGGCTTAATGGAGTGCAGAGCGATGAACGGTAATTATATGTTCTCCAATGCTCATCCACTCCACGAGCATCGTCACCGTCATTTTCAACACGTTGAACACAAATGTGGCAATGCATGCATATCGATCACCGAAAATCAAACAGTTATTGCAAAATTATGTATGAGAAAATTCATCGATTACCGTTCGATAAATATATTCATATATGTACATTGAACAGTCGTAGTGTCTCGGTTTTTGGCCTCGAAATGAGCCCAGGGTGCTTCTATATGCATAAACGATCCGGACATTAACGTTAACGATCCGCCCTATCGTTCGACCTGATACTTTCACGCGTTTGCTTCACACGTACATTCTGACGTCTCGCAATGGCCCGCCTCGGAAAATGCATACTCGTTACGTACTTCCTGAAAAGCAATCTACCAGCGAATTCAACGCCTCGTCGATGCATCCTGTTAAAGATACCGGCCTAAATGTTTATCTCGTAAGGTGGGACACTACGGTGACAGGTAAAGAAACGATTTTTTTTCCTATATTTTCTCAAAGAATACATATTCAAGAAAAACAAAATTGTGATAAATTAAGTCCAATTAAGATATTGACTAATTGAGATCTAATCTAATTAAGTCTAAGTCTAATTAAGATATTGACAATTGACTAAGTTACGCACGATTTAGTGAGAGCAGGTAGTCCAACGATTTACGTATACCTACTAAAACTTTCCATTGCGTTTTTCTCGAGATGACTCTTTCGACCTGGCCGGAATCATAACTGGCTATAATTTCCCGATTTTCAATTTTGAAAGACCAACATTTCTGTATTTATACTAGCTATGGTTGAACGTGGCCGTTTTTTTTAAATTTCTTATTTTTTAAGCCCCCGAATATACGTAAAAATTTCGCCAAAGCTACACGTTTTTTTAACACTGGCCATTTTGTGTTTTTTTTTCGAAAACGGCAATACAACGGCAACTCCATTTATATAGATTATTAATCGTTTTTTATTTTTATTCTTCAGACCAACCATTGTCATGTTATCGATCCGACTGTTGGGCCACATTTTTTATACAGAGGCTCTTTGGTTTTTTGAAATAAAAATCAAAGAAAACTTTGATTTTTCCGATTTTGACAAAAATTTACACGAAATAAGTTCAATGTATAGCTAATAAAAGTAGAAACATTTTGATTTTCCCGATTTTGAAAATCAAACTGAAATTTTTTTATATTTTGAAATACAAAATTTACACGAAATAAGTTTAACGTATGGCTAATAGCGTACCTTTTTTGCCCAAATTCCAAATATCTAATCAAGTAGACAAAAAATCGGAAAAAACGACATTTTCGGTCTGTCATAGTGGTAGATGGTCTGTCACCCATGAGGATGGTTCCTTGACGAGATAAAGAATGTAAGTACATATGTGTACGAGTTTGTACTTGCCGATGTGTCGCACTTTTTTTCCCAATTTTTAGTCGTGTCGCGTTACTCGCCTCTGAGACGAAGCTGATGAGTGAAGCAAAACGACGAGGATCAAAACGACATGTACATATAGATGTGTGTAATCAAGCCCGGGGCTGAGAGGATACACAGACTAGAGAGTAGTTTGATGATTTTTTTAATATGCTATTCGGGCTCGTGGCGAAACCGAGAGATGTGCAATGCGGATGGTGTTCAGGTTTGGGTGATGTTCATCAACGCATACATCCTCATATGTATGTACAAAGGCGATGTTGAAGTTTGCATCATTGCAATGCAACGAAAATTAATTCTCTTTAATTGATTAAATTTCTTTTGGCCCTTTGAGACTGTGAAAAACCCTCAAACGTTTTTACGTATTCTTATTAGATATTCACGACCTCAATTTGCATAGAAAGCGCGTTCCATAAGATAAAAAAAGAAATTAAAGCTGAACAAAAAAAAATAGTCGCCTCCCAACGATGCAAACTTCAACGGCATATACGAAGAAGGGCTTTACGAGAACATTCAACTCCGAAGGGTCACCCTCAAGCACATGGTCCTCATAGTCAACGTTCCCAATGTATTCAAAATCACCTTTAAATATATCACTTTTTTGATAAAGGTCTTTTCTAGGGCCGCTGTGTACCCTAAGTCAACGATTTGTTTAAAAAGATTTTCAGAACTCTTTCCCAAACAGTCGGTTATGTTGACAGCTAACATATGGATACGACGCGTCCAAAATGAAATCCCCCCCTCGCAAAACAACCGAGACACAAATCACTTCAGCTGACTAAGTCCGTCGTTAGGGATGCCAACGAACTACTAATTGAAAAAAAGAATATCAACTAACTCTGAGAATCATTCATTCCATCAAACTAAATAAAACTCGAACCATCAAAACAATCTTGAAGTGTGCATGGTTGGAACGCAACGAAAGTTGAGTAGCCCGAACCTTTTTCAGCCCATATGCTCTTCGAAAATCGCTCGGACGTTTTTAAGGATCGTCATCAGAAATCGACAGTCCAAATTAGCAGGATAAGGTATTGGATGAAGAAAGTGAAGAAATAAAAATTTCTTTGCGTTCCAACGATGCCGACTACAACTTTGTGTCTAAGATCGCCCATTCTGGGCTATAAAAATCACTCGGACGTTTTTTAGGCTCTCGTCAGAAATGGACAGTCCAAATTTGCAGGCTACAATATTGAATGACGAAGAAAGTGAAAAAATAAAAGTTTCTTTGCATTCCAACGATGCGAGCTTCAACATCAATGAGTATTTCGTCTGAACAGTTCGTTGGTGACCTGTGAATGAACAATTTCGATGCAAATGATTTTGCTCTCTCTCTATGTACGTATACATGAAGACTCTTTGCAAAGAACGCCGATCACTGTGCCTGGAGACGTTAGTTCCTGTGCCACGTCCCTCTCGTAGCCAGTACGTATGACGTGTATATAGGATGCAAGGTGTTCGAGTCAAAAGCTACCGTTTCGGTAAGGAGAAGGCCAGAAAATGTTCACCCGCTCACATCAGTTGCTGAACGACGAAGTCGAGCGAGCCGGGCGGAGCAGCTGTAAATCGTTAAAGGTAACTACAGCGAAAGAGGGTTGAACAGAGGGTCTGCTCGCTGGAGGCAATCTAGGTCAGCTAGTATGCTATACATAGTAAAACTATATATACATGCGTACATATATACAGGATGCCCTATTACGAATGGATAATCTGGCAACTGTCGATAGGTCAGATCATGTCCTACCATATGCTGGAATTTCAGTTCAGTAAGTCCCACAGTTTTCGAGATTTTGGGCATAATGTTATTTTTTGAAAAAAAAATGTCCGCTTTTGATTTTTTGCACGCCATTTCTACAAATGGCACGAATCGACAATAACTAAGCAACTTTTTGAAGTAATTGGCACGATATGCGTAGTACATTTTTTTACACCGCAGGCTATCAGTCAGATGTTCGAATTGGTTTGTATGAAGATTCTGCAGATCTTTTTTCACACTTTCCTTAACACTTAAGGTTAAAAAGAAGACTTTTCTGGATGAAACAAATGACCGGGAGAACTTTTTTTAAACCGGATCACAAAAGTTATCATTTGTAGAAACGACATGCGAAAAACTAGAAGCGGATGATTTTTATCTCGAAAACCGTAGGACTTTTACTAAACTAACATTTCAGCATATGGTAGGGCATGATCTGACCTAACGGCAGTTGCAGGATTATTCATTCGTAACGGGACACCCTGTATATATACACGTGTATGTATAAATATACATACGTATATATCTCTCCGTTCGCTCGGTTGGCTTTCTCCCTCACGCACACTTTTTCCGCCCAGAGCTTGCGACCTGTTCGAGAAACGCGGCGAAGAATATGCCACGTTCGAGGGAAGAGTCTCTCTCTCTCTCTCTCTGTCTCTCACCCTCTCTCTCTCTGCTCTCGTCCACGGGCTTCACATGGAGAGCGAACGAGCCCGATCGATCGGGTGAATGTCCCCGAAGGTGCTTTTCAGTGCTGGAACGAGGGACTCCAAATTGTCGGATCGACGCAACACTCCGCACTGCAAATGTACGATATCGCCCTCCATCCCTTACCCCGGGGTCTCGTCCCTTTTCTCGTCCCAAAATTCATCGTCCTCGTCCCTTGTTTTCCTCATTTTCCTACGGGGACCCATTATCTTTGGTCTATATTGCCAAGCATTGATCCAGAAGGCTGAACGAGCCATTTCCGAGGAGAAGAATCGGTGCGCCCTTCGGGCCGGGGAGGAAGGAAGCGCAGAACGGTTGCGGGGAAAGTCGGACGGGCGGAGATAGGACCCGCAATGATTTATCGTTGATTCAAATGGGCAGCATTGGCCCTCGGCGAAATCCGAACGATCGGGGCAGAGGAGTGGAATGAGGGTCGGGCTTGGTCGAAACATTGCGAATTGGATGGGAAATGTTTGGCGACGGATCGTCTCGTATCGGTTTCCGAGCCGAAAATGATACGGGCCAGATTTCTTTTCTTTCATGCACGAACGGAGATTGGGCTGCATTTTGGCTCGTTGGTCCTCACAGAGCTGGATATACGGAACAATTATATATATATATAGGTTTAAAAAAATCGATTTTTTTCTCAACGGAAAATTGAAGTATGTTAAGAAAAAGAAAGTTCTGCAAAATTTGAGGGTACTAAACAGTTTTTTAGTGCTCACACGCCTTTTTCATGTTTTTTTTTGTCATGATTATCGGAGTATTATTTTTTTTTATCTCGATGCAGAAAATATTAGTGCGTTATCCAATGTAAGTCTTGATAAAATTTTTTCTGTAACGATACACGATTTTTATTTATATATTTCTTTTTACCATAAAAAATTTGCATTTGCAGATTAAGAATCAATATATGTAATTCGGTTGTGAAATTTATATCAACCATTTGATGAACACGAAAGCGGTGTTCACATCACTGAACGTCCAACAAATATGCGTGTTTCTTTGAGTAATATGTTGTTTTAGAGTAAGAAAACAAATGATGAAAAAAAATTGACGAAAAATCGAAACAAAATTAAAAGTCGTTCGAGCACTGCCTGAAAACATGTTTAGACCTCTCGAATTTTGTATGAATTACTTTTTCATAACGTCGTAACATTTTCCGTTGAGTAACGCGAAAAAAAAATAATTTTTTTTTAACCACCCTAATATATATATATATACACATATATATATATACACATATATATATGTGTATGTATGTATGTATGTATAAAGGGTGGCCCGAAAAGTGACGTTCAAGGGGAAAATCTAGATGCCTTACATATCAATACCTATTCAAATCACCCCTGTCTATGTTCTACGATTATTTTTTATGGCATTAAAGATTCCATACTTGGAACGCAACGAAAATCCACATCTATATTTTTATTTTATTCTTTTTATTATAAAACCAAATTTCTTTGCAAATTTCAATTGCCGATTTCTCAATGAGCATCTTAAAAGATGATTGAGCGATTTAAGTAGTTAAGTTCTATTGGACAGAATTAGAGAAAGTGAGAAGAATTCATTTTGAAACTTTAATTCCATGCTTTTTTAGTTTTCGAGAAGAAAACATTTTTTATTTTTTCTCTTTTCTATATGTACTTCCCTCGCAATTTTTTTCACTAGCCTCATCGTTATAAGGTGCACTGTCAAACTTATGTGAACTTGGCACCCGAGTATCTCCGATCTGAATTTTTTTTTGTGATTTCGGAAGGTTTTCGTTTGTAGTTGATTGTAGTAAACTTAATTTCGTTTGTAGTAGCGCAATCCGTTGCATACACTGCGGTGTATGCAACGGATAAGCTGCTGAGATAAATCGTGAAATATTGCATTTCCGTAATGCCTTCGTTTTAATTTTTATCTTTTATGTCAGATATATGTTAATTAGCATTTAGGATTCACTCAAAAAATTGTTACAGGTCGTTTCATTTTTTGGAGTCCGTTTTTTTGGAAAATAAAAAAAACCCTTCAACTACAAACCTAAAAAAGTTTACTACAATCAACTACAAACGATTTTGAATGAAAATAAATTGCTAAAAGTTTTTTATTTTTATTCCGGAGGATGCCGTTTTTTTTGGTGGTCGTAATTTTTTTTCTGCGCTACTACAAACGAAATTAAGTTTACTACAATCAACTACAAACGAAAACCTTCCGAAATCACCAAAAAAAATTCAGATCGGAGATACTCGGGTGCCAAGTTCACATAGGTCACTGTTAAGCAGTAGAAGAATGACCAATTGAACACTGACATACAGGTAGATTTCGATCGAATTTAAAAAAATGGTTTTACAGGATCTGTCACTAAAGTGCAGATGACAAAAATAATGATATCGAAGTTTGTATCATTGGAACGCAACGAAAATAATTTTTTTCCAATTGCCGATTTTCTTTGGCAAAACGAAGCTGCAGTGGACGTCTTTTAAGATCCTCATTAAGACCTACAACCTAAATCTATCGAGAAGGATTTGAGATGACAATCAAAGCATAGAAAAAAGGAAAATAAAAAAGATTTCGTTGCATTCCAACGATCTAAACTTCGACAACGTAAAAAATACTTTTACTAGTCAAAAATGACTCCAAATTGTTGAAAAAAATCTAAGAGGAACGTACATACCCAAAAGAGGGGGGGGTGTATGCTACAGGAGCACTTGATAACATTTTAAAAAATTCTCTTCTATCGGAAACTAAAAAAATCCTAAAACCTACATGGGGCTGATTCGTGATCATACGATGCATAGATTCTCCTTTATACGTCACTTTTCGGGCCAACCTGTATATATCACTGTACTTCGTATTTTTTTTTCATTGCATTAGACCGTTACGTGATGTATAATTGCAGATTACTGCATTCACGTGTGTGTCTCTCGTGCGAGCAAAGTCACGAAAAGGTGTGGTGAAGAGATGGCAAGGAAAGGAAGCAGCGGCGCTCATCTTTAGCTGGCACACACCACCACCTTGGGATTCCCCCCCCCCCCCCCCCCCCCCGATTATTTATAGTCGTCTTGCAGACAACTTGCCACCGCGAGACGTTTCTTCTTATTCTCGTACGCTTCGTTTTTCATCTCTTCTCTACACTTCAGTCGTGGGCCAACCACCTTTTTGCACTCTCGTTTGTCGCGCTTCGCTCGTTATACATTGACTCGAGTATCCCAATACTTGACGTTACACGACGAAGACGACGACGCGACGAAGATTACGAAAAACGACCGACAGACGTACATTAGGCAATATCGTCTGCATTGAAGAATTCATTCCGACAAATTTGACCCAAAATTCGAGCCCGCAAACTTCGAAAATTTCGGACTTGGATATTTTCTTCTCGTAAGTGCATATTGCGACGAATCATTTTTCAATGATGAAAATCGACTAAATTCCGGAATGATTACACATTGCGATGAAGAGCAACGCGGAATTTGTTTTACGAGACAAGAATAAGATACATCGCGTAAACATTTTCGTAAATCGATGTGACGGGGATGGAGAAGGAGTTTAAAAAACGCAAGAAGAATAATGACATGGCGAACGATTACGTGCACGTATTTCGTATACCGAACAGATAGAAATGGCAAGCAAGGTACCCAAAAAAAAAGCGCCTTCACCTCTCTCGTAAAAGCGACTTCCTGAGAAAACAGGAAGCAGAAGGAAGATTGATGACGCTCGTCGTCTTGCGCTTACGCTTCTCCTCAAAGAGCCCGGACGGAGAGAGAATAGGGTTGGATGCACATGGAAGCGGCCACTTGAGGAGATACGAGAATACTGACATACAGAGTACGAAAAAATAAATAGACAACGAATGGTGGATTTGTGAGGATGAACGCGAACCAGAAGCGAGGGAGAGAGAGAGAGAGAGAGATGCAGGCGATGGAAAATGCATAAAAATAAACTAAGAGGAATCCAAGGAGACTGAGAGAGAGAGAGAAAAAAAAGGACGAGGAGAGAGGGAGAAGGTGTGGGAGTGCAAGAAATGCAACCACCCTCACGGGTCTCGTGCATTCGCCAAAGCGAAAACGTTCATCGTCTGGTTTTCTGGCGCATCTCTCGCGACGTCTGGGAGGGAAAAAAAGGATAGTAGTAACATTACGGTCGTCCGCGACGGGCTCTGAAATGCTGATGGCGTTACGGTGACATCATATGTGATTTAAGTTGCTCTGTCAGACAGAGTCTTCTCTCTCTCTCTCTCTCTCTCTCTCTCTCTCTCTCTCTCTCTCTCTCTCTCTCTCTCTCTCTCTCTCTCTCTCTCTCTCTCTCTCTCTCTCTCTCTCTCTCTCTCTCTCTCTCTCTCTCTCTCTCTCTCTCTCTCTCTCTCTCTCTCCCGCACTTTTGAAGTTTCTCCCCTCCTTTCCCGTGCCTATGCTCGTTCCCTCCACGTACGAAACGTACTTGCAGCCTATATCCAACATATTTTTCAACTAACTTGACACTTCCTGCAACGAGCGCCACAACTGCCCAAATTTTATTTCTCACTACCGACAAACTCGAAAAATGCCTGCAATTTTCTGGTAAAGGTTGCTCAAAAAACGAGTGCTTACCATAAACCGTTTGCCATTTTTGTCGACCGCTTAATTCACTCGTCGAATTGCACTACAGTGGGACGAATCTGTAATCAGAGAAGAGAAGGAAATAATTTTGCTGCAGGTCGCGGTGGGAAGAATAAATTAATCAACGGAACGCCTAGATTCTTAATTCGCCGTTCTCCTAATTGGCTTTGCGAATTGGAACGTAAAGTACTCGGTGGAGGACAATCAGAACTGTCGATACGAAGGTTTGGCCGAAAAGCTCCGACGAAGCTTAAGTCGTTGTCTCCTCCTGAAGGAGAGGGAAATTTAATCGAAATCTTACGATACAGCTACGTATATAAACCAACCCTTCCACAGGAATCCTGTGCGCTCCTCGGCGTTTTGCTCGCACAGTGGCGTGTCGCGAAAAACCGCAGGGGTACCCATCGATAAATCTCGGGAAGCTTTACCTAACGAAGTTTCGCGAGAGTGAAACGATTAAAGGGTGCGAGAGTGAGAGCAATCTAAGTGAAAATAAACCGAGTAGAAAGCTCGGGAGAAAAAGAGAGCCGGTATATATCCGATGACTTTTAATCTCCCATCGAGCGAGGCTGGCAAACTGACTCTGGAAAAGACCAACGAAACTCTCGGAAAAATCCTCGCTGTTCCACTCGATCTACTCGATTTTTATTCCATTCGTTTCATTTCCCCTACTTGCGCATTTGACTTCCCGCAGCGCGAAAAAAAGGAACGGACGCTTCGCTGCGATCGAGTTCCATTCCAATGTCTTCAACGAGCTCGTAGCTGCCTCAAAGATTCTGCAATATCACTTCATACGTGTGTCTGCGTGTTAATCAAAGCAACGAGTAATTCCAATCATGCGGATGATATTTTTTTGGACAAAATCAAGTTCGAAGGGCTCCTTTGTCTGAAGGGAGCTGGCCCTCGATGCCGACAGTCTCAATGGCTCGAGGCCGACACAGGCGCTCATTCTATATACGTTAGTACACTCTCGATTGTGTAAACATCATCGCCAAGTTCATCGGGGAGGTTTCCCTATTGGCATACCCTGGAATTTCTGGAGAGAAATCAAATTTGGCCGAACTCCGTGCGCGTAGGAGTGGAAGGTTGTTTCCCTCTAGTGGTCAAAGTGTTCATTAAAGTGGATAGTTGCCTGTCCGTCCGGACTATACTCAGCTGTCTTCCTAAGTGCTCAATTTCACGCCAAAGCTCTTCCACCCTCTGTGGCTTCTTCGACTATCGCCTTTGCTCCTAGGTATCTTCTAATTGCAACCAAAAGGACGATGTTGAAGTTTGCATTGTTGGAATGCAACGCAAATTATGTTTGGTTTAGTCGCTATAATTTCTTTTGACAAATCTTAACTACGAAAAGCTCTCAACATTTTTTAATTTGCTTATTTAGAATATCTATAGTGTAATTTTGCAAAAAAGATTCTTTTTAATGATGAAAAGAAGGCAAGAAGGATATAGAGAAGGAATTTTCGTTGCATTCCAAAGATCTAAACTTCAAGAGCATCAAAAAGGTTGCAGGGCAAGCGGAAGGATGACAAGGTTAACATTTTCTTGATCTCTCGATGATCTTTCGCTTGAAGATTTCTCTCCGCGAGTAACCGATAAAATTGAACGCTGCGGAATCATTCGAAAGGTGAACAAATACGAATCGAAGGTAAAATATGCATGAATGATTTGAAATGAAGCGTGGGCGAGGATTTTGAGTGACGCGAAGAGCAACGATGATGGAGGAGGTTCCGCCCGAGCGAAAGGGTCACATCTGTCGTTTCTCCCGTGAATAAATCATCTCGGTAATTGGCGTTGAAACGTCACATATTCACGAATATATTCGCAACGTGACGCTTGTCCTGGTCGTCAAGCGACGACGTCGTCGTCCCTCGCTCGTGTACTCGACGTGGATTCGTCGAGAATACGCGCGCTCGTGCGCATTATCATCATGGACGTTTCTTTTTCGTCTTCGGCTTATTTTATTTTGCAGCTCATCGTCAGCGCCACTCGCGAATCATCGTCCTCGCCAAGCTGAACGAACGTCGGGCAAAAACCACCTCGAGCGTGGACAAGACTAAGCGTTAATTATTACACGAATTTCGAGCGAGTCTTGACGCAATTCGCAGAGGAATTTTCGAGTCTCGTAATCGGAGGGCCATCAACGATACGTTGCGATGATTAATCAAATGTTCACGTCGTGCCTACCGTCGCGGTAACGGTGATAGGACGTTGTCACAACCGAAAGGGATGAGAGCATAACATTTCGTTTTCCTCTTTTTTGCCTACGCCTAGCGCGATAGCACGGGACAGTGGGTGTGAAAGGGTAAAATTGATCATTTGACACGATGATTCGGTATCGAGGAATAATTCGACAGACTTGTGTAAACTTGACTCTTGATTTATTACAAATGAGCAGGCAGATTAAAGTAATTCACTGGTAAAGAAAGAAGCAATACGAATGGCACAAAAAAAGAAAGTGGCACAAAAAAATTTTAAAACGGTGCGGATACTTTTATATATATACATACAGGGTGTTAAGAAGGTCGATGCAAAGCCTTAAGGCGGTGACAGGTCACCTTTTTAGGAACATATCTAACCTAGGTTAGATATGTTCCTAACGAGATGACCTATTACTCCCTTGAGGCTTTGCATAACTTCCTAACGACCGGTGTATGTGGGTGCGTGTATGTCAAGAGACACTTAAGTCTCTATAGGAATTTAGCGGGAGGGAGACGAATTTCGACGATTTTTCGCGGACTGAGGATCGAAGTTATTCATATAACGGATTCGAAAGGATTACTCGTAAGTAAATCTGAATAAAGACTCGATAAAAGAACTTGATTCGATGGTAGGTGATGGTAGACTGCTTGCAGGATGGAACTCTTTCTTGATATGGAATTTAGGAGGGGTTTGATAGTGGGGGAAGGAACCTTAGAGAGAGTGAGGTTTTGGTAATTAAATTCTTCGGAGATTGGTCCATTGGTCGTGTAGATATCAGTTGATTAACGTGATTGGTCGTGATATAGTGTAGGAGTAGTTTACAGATTCATTAGTGACGTACGTAGCTTTATTCCGGGAAATCAGTTCTGATTATTCTTCCTACGGGGCATTCTGATTATTCTTCCTACGGAGACGAAGCGTATATGGTATAGAGTTCGATATCTGCAAACATGTCGAGTTTTATGCCTAAGAACTACGACTTGCTGACAGCATTGGTTTTCTCTTATCATTCGAAGAAAACTGCTGCAGAATCGCATCGAATGCTTGTCGAAGCTTACGGTGAACATGCTCTTGGTAAAACACAGTGTTTCGAGTGGTTCAAAAAATTCAAAAGAGGTGATTTTTACGTGAGAAACGAAGAGCGTGGGAAACCACCGAAAAAGTTCGCAGACAACGAATTGCCTTATTGGACGAAGATGATTCTCAGTCAACAAGAACTCGCGGATCAATGGAACGTCACGCAGAAAGCTGTCTTCATTCGTTTTTATCATTTTCAAACAAGAGACGTGTAATTTTTACCAAAAAAATCAAGTTTCTTACTTCTTCACCTGGTGTACATACAATAAACTTGTGACGGCAAATGCGGGTACTGGAAATAACGAAAAAAGGAGTCACCCCTGCACATTCTCTAGGGTGTGACACGTTCCAAGCTCGCAATTTTCAGCATCGTCAGAATTTTATTTTTTGCAATGCCTGCCCCGAAATTGTGGTTTTCAATTGGTGTTTAGCGTACGGAAAGTGGCTTATTTCTCAACGATGTTTACTTTCCCGCACTGATGCGGAAAGAAGTCTATTTATAGCTCACTTTACAGCATTGAGTCACGAAAAAACGGTTTTTTCACGGTTGATAGGTTTTTTGTTCTACGATTTTGGACCGATTGAACAAACTTGAATGTAGCGAAATTCATGTGATATGAAACGTCAACTTATCACAGTCGTATTTTCTGACAAGGAAATAAACTGAACGCTGGTTACATGCGAGTTCTTATTTGAATATAATTGTTATTAGTGTTGTTGAATCTCAAATTGCAAAGTTGCCGAATTCGCCTCGACTTATGGTGCATTTCTCATTCGTACTCGTGTGAAATGCACCGTAAGCCTTCGGCTCATGGGGCAACTTCACGTGCGATGGAATTCGTTGTTTCCCGCACTTGTAGCATAAATAACGATTTGCCAGCGTGGATAAGTTTCGGTAACCGATGAAACGTAAGACACAAGTAGCGATTGCTACCGAGCTTGAGATATGTAGAGAAAAAAAAGGGATGAGGACAGACCGGCGCTGAATATTTTCGTATTCAACGTCTCGCCAATTAGTGACGGTCGCGTGTATGTTTTAGGGTTGCCATATGTGTGTCTGTGTGTGTGTGTGTCTGTCCCTCGTCGATTATTAATTCGGTGCAAAACAGTCGGCGACTCTCGTCGACGTCGACGAGTTCCTCGCTCCGTACGAGTATCTGATATACACGTGCACACGGACGTTTATACGGGAGGAGGTCCGATACGGATTCGCAACGATTCGTCAACTCGTCGTGACCGTTGCAGCCTCAAGGACCGACTTGCAACGGGAATTTCGCAAATCGCAACGATTCGTCAACGTTAACTCGTGGCGGAGGAAACCACGCGGCTTGCCGAGACCGAAAAGCAAGAGAGCAAGGAAGCAGAGAGAGGGTGGGAGGTAGCACGAGTAAGAGCAGAAGTAGCAGTACGTCGTCAAACGACTTGGGAAGAGTGGCAATTTGTTAAAAGTTCTTGGGAGTACGGTACTCTGGCGAGACGACAGGTGTCCCGAGGGAGCATACACGAGTTGAGAATTCAAGCGCTCATAAGAGAAAAACGATTTCGTGGATTAGATGTATATACACGTATGCATATATATGCGGATGTATAAATATTCTATGTGTATACAAAAGTCGAATACGAAACGGAAGTGCATATAGCCAGCACATACCTAGAATACCGCGCCAGCGAGAGAGAGAGAGAGAGAGAGAGAGAGAGAGAGAGAGAGAGAGAGAGAGAGAGAGAGAGGAGAGAGATTCACAAAAGTTTCTGCCAGCGAGTGTCCGAAGTGGAAAATCCACACGCTGATCAGACACACTCGCGTCTCGAAGTGTATCGAGCGGAAGAGTGTCTAGCGAAATGTGATCTCGAAGAGTATATAAAGACGGTAGAGACTGAGGATGCCGCACGACGAAAAAAAACAACTTTTTCCAGCGCGAAATAAAATAAGATGAAAAAAAAAGAGAAGCCCCACACGCGGCGTCGTATGCGAAATATGGCAAGAAAAAGAATCGAGGAAAACAAAATCATTCGACGTGGGAGCATCTGGCGATCGCGCTCGTTTGGCTCTGGCGTGCCAAAAGGCAGTGGATCTTCGGCAGATATTGCCTGCATATGGGCAGCTTCGACGTGACTCGGCCGTACCCTTCGATTCTACTTTTTTCCTATACTATGGAAGTTTGCATCGTTGAATTTTTTCTTAACTTCAATTTTTTTGGCACGCCAAAGCTATGATAAACTTTTTTTTTAAGATCCCCATTCTACAAGCAAACTGTATCGAAAAATATGTTGCATGAGAGTAAAAATGGAGAAAGAGGGGAAATAAAAAAGAATTTCCGTTGCATTTCAATGACGCGAACTTCAACAGCATCTTTTCTCGTCACTTCGAAAGAAAGAAAATTCAAACTCACTTAAACTCAACCTATGCACAATCAAAATGATAGAGTACATTTAGGTCGAGGGAAAAATATCAAAAATTGTTGTCGTTTTGGGGATGCCTTAATGATGGTATTGAAATTCGCATCGTTCGAATGCAACGAAACTTTTTCTCGTACCACCGTATTTTTTCGGCCCGCTTAGACCACGAAAATCACTGAAACTTTTTGGGCTCCCTTACTGAAAATTTGTAACGAAAACCTGGTAAAAGAGATTTTATATATTGATAAAAATAAAGATATAACAAAATCGAGAACTTTCGTTGCGTTCCAACGATGCAAATTCCAGCACCATACTCATTGCCTAATTATCGACGAGGTTGAAGTTTGCTTCGTTGGGATGCAATCCAGATCAACATTCCTAAACTCCTTCTATTTCTTTTGGCAGATTTTGCCTACGGAAATTCCTCAACCATTTATTCAGACATTTATTTATCGATCGACGATATAAATCTATTTAAAAAAAGATCTATAAAAATAAAAATAAGGAAAATAAAATGTGAAAAACAAGCTTTCGTTGCGTTCCAACCATGCAAACTTCAACACCGTAACAATCGATGGTCTGGAAATGGAATGCTTCGTGAATGTATAACACTTCTTTCGAATATTTGCCACTTCATTCTAGTCTGCCTTCTTACGCTACCGGCTTTTGCCTCTCGACCGGGTCTCCGTCGCGTCGTCTTCAAGCGAGTCTGGGGCGTCGAGACTGGTGTCCGGTATTTGGCGAATTTCAAAAATGTCACGGACGTCTCGTTCTTCTCGTCCTATGTATTTTCTCACTTACCATCGCCGTACGAACAGCGTACACAATATACATACATAATAAGCGAGGATGTCAAAGCTTTGTGAGATAGAGCAGTAACGGGGTCTCCGACTCTATTTATAAAACTCGCGATGTCATTCCGGGTCGTCTGTGAGGAAATGAGCGAGAGTGTAAAAACGAGCGAGAGAGGCAGAAGGAAAGGTCTAGCGAGTGCGAAAGAAGGAGCGAAAAGAAAGTCAGATACGTTAGCGCGGTGTGCCGGTGCATTTCAAAATTTATCGAGTCTCAGGCTTCGAGTAATCCAGTCGGACGAAGACATTCGCATTCATGGCATTTTTCTTTTATTTTTTTTTTCGTCGTCCACGAATAAAATGGCCTTTTATTCAAATTAAATTCGGGGCGATTTTCTGAAACTATCTCGAGCACCGGTGGTCGGAATGTAGAAAGTCCTCGGGCATTCACATTCAGCGGATTGCAATGATTTACATAATTTGAGCCATTGAAGAACGAGACCGGGCGATGTGGTAAGACAATTTCAGGAATTTTGATGAGAAATATTATTGCTAAATATATATTTTTTTTAAAGAATAAATGAGAAAAACAAATTCGAATTTGAAAAAAATAAACAAATGCGAAGATAGATCTTTTCTCACGATCAAAGTTTACATGATTAAAAAATAAAGCTGTTCAGATGACGTTGACGTTCGCATCGTTCGAACGCTACGAATTTTTTCTACGTTTCTTATTTTATCATTGTACAAAGTTCTTTATCTTTATCATTGTACAAAGCCATTGCAAATTAAAGTCGCGAATCTCTAATAATAATTCGTAAAAATTCGTAAAAACATCTGAAAACGGGGAAAAAATTGAAAGAATTAAAGAGAATTAATCTCCGTTGCACTCCAACGATGCAAACGATGCAACATCATTTCTTCAGGCACAACGAACCCGAATAAACGCAGAAATCTCGCACATTTTTTCAAGATTGAATAAAACAGATAAAAGGGCTCGCAGGTAATGCCTGCGAGCCTTAAGGGGCGTTATGCCTAATTGTAAAAGTCGGAAAATCTGTTTTTTTTTCAAAACCAACATATTTTGACAGTATATCATTTTGTTTCCTGATAATTTCAAGGTGATCGGATAAAAATTGAAAGACTTATAAGCTGCTATGTTAACGCCCGTCGGAACGCTCGGAGCGTCGTTTGAAACTTCAAACGCTTTTTTTCTCGAAAGTACTTTTTGTTAGTCGGTGAGCTAAGTATCTCAAAAACTAATGCATCGATCGTTGTGAAAGTTTTAGGGCGATTTCTAGATGTCAAAATATAGTATTCGATGGACGGATTTCTTTTCCTGTGTATACTTCCGATTTGATGAACGAGAAATGTCAAATTTCTCACAAATCACAAGACTCTTACTTTAAACACGCGGCGTTGCTTTTTTTATTTGATATTTCGGAAATTCCTTCGATGAATCACGGGATAAATATACTAACAAAATCTGTTTGATTTTTCGACATTAGATAACCTGGTTCAGAAGGGCAGTGCTCATCGCAAAAGACGTTTTCGGAAGGTACTTCACGGACATCGGTTATAAATCGATTATAATTGAATATTTTTATGCAAAAAAATTACCGAGTGTTATACAGATGACACTTTTTCTGATACCTAATTATTATAGAAATTCATCATCACAATCTTACCAACAAAAAATTCCAAAAATGAGCTGTTTTCGATGGTCACAACTAGGCATAACCCGTTAAAAAGCAATAATTCGTTGCAACCAAACAAACCCAAACAAGCTCGAAAGCCTTGCACGTTTTCCGCAGAATTTAAAAATAAAAGTAATTCAATGACCTAAAGAAATGGTCCTGTGGCTCTTTGAGTGTAGGCCGAAAAATTTGTTTTCATTGGCCAGCTTCTGGTCGCGGAATTTGGTTGGGGGAGGGGGGGGGGGCATCTCCCGAGATGATTTCGCGGGAGCGATGTCTCGCGTGCCACGCCACCTTATATCCACGTTGCATTTCTCTCTTCGCGCGCAGGCCTTTCTCCCCGTTGCAATATCCCGTCTTTTGCGGGACGGGCGCGTTACGCAATAATACAGATGTCCGTTCGAGTGCCTGTTCCGTGACTCGTGGTGACTTTTCGGCGTGAGATCTCGCGACGGGGCTCGCTATCGTCTTGAGCCTCGAGGAATTTCGCTAATTGGGCGAAAATGAATGCACCACACGTCCGGATAAAACGGGCGAGCTCGACGGTCCGCGGAGCTCCGCTCATTACTCAAATCGCTCTACTTCCAACCTTCACTCATCCGCCACCTCGATTTTATCCATTCAACGATATAGCACCTATGTCAATTGCAATTTCATCCAGGTGCCCATGGTCTTCATTCTGCGTGATTCTTACTCCTTTACTTTCCGGTATTTAGTTATAGATGTTGAATGAGGATCCTCAAAAATGCTTCAGTAATTTTCCTACTTCGAACGTGCCAAAAAAAATCGCCAATCCGCAAAAACACTATATTTTCGTTGCATTGTTGCGACGAAAATATATATTCTTCGGATTGCCGATTTTTTTCGGCACATTCCGATTAGGAAAATTACCGAAACATTTTCAAGCATCCTCATTAGAGATTTACAGCCAAAAACGGCAAAATATATTTTTTTTTATAAGAATAAACATTAAAAACTTGTGAAATTCGAGAAGAATTTATGACGTTGTAGTTTGTACCGTTGGAATGCAACGTAAATATATATATTTTTTTATTTCGCAATTTTTCTTTCGCAGATTAGAGCTACGAAAATCACGCAAACATTTTTTCGGATAATAATGAAAATAAGAATTTAAAAAGAATTTTCGTTGCGTTCCAATGATGCAAACTTCAGCCCTATAAGAATTTTCGTTGCGTTCGAGCGATGCAAACTACACCGTCATAAATTATTCGTGATTTTCAACATTTTTTAATGTTTATTCTTATAAAAAAAAATGTTTTTGGCGGTTTTGGCTGTAGATCTTCAGCACACATACAAACGCATACAATGAGTACTCATTGAAGTGCCAACAAAGATATTTCGTCGCTGCGGCCACGTATGAAATAGCGAGCGTAACTCGGTGAACGGAGCGTTACAAATTACTCGATCCAGAAATACCGATCGCACACGGGAAACCGGTGCAGAAGAGAGTGCGAAATCTTCCGCGAGAAAGAGCGAGAGCGAGAGGTTTCAGGTTGGAAGGCAGGCACGCCACACGTCCCCTTAATTACGACGTGCGATTAAGAGGCTAGATGCACTAACCCCCGTCGAGCTTTTCGCAACGGGATACTCGAACCTCCCTTGCTTACTTTCCCTTTCCCATATCTCTCTCTCTCTCTCTCTCTCTCTCTCTCTCTCTCTCTCTCTCTCTCTCTCCCCCTCTCTCCCCCAATATCTCTTCGCTCTCGACACGCGCGAGGCTCTAATAGATTATGGGCTAAGTGCAATTAGCCTGCGGTACCGGGGCTATATAGATGCCAAGTCGAGGTATGCACGAGCATGCAGCCAGCTTCGGCAAGGCTTAGCGAGAGATAGTGCAAGCGTCTGCGTTCCTCATCCGTGAGCCTGATTCCCATCATTTTTCCGCTCCCTCCTCACCTTCCCTTCATCGTGTCTCGCAATTTCTTTTTTTTCTTCCCTTCTCTCGAAAGTACCGCCGCATTGAGACATTTTACCAAACAAAATTATCGTGCACGTGGGAATTTTCAGAGTGGACTATAGAGACGTAGCCATCCTTCAATGACTGGTACCACGGACGAAAGGAAGTAATTTAGGGTTCAATGAAATTTCGAAAACCACGGACGCGGCTCTGATCAGTTGTAAAATTGCGTATGACTTTATATACCTCGAGGATCTCAGGCAGCGTTGAAGTAAAAGCGGACTACGAAGTTGGGAGGGAAGTCATTCCACATCGCGGCAATTTGCAACATTTTTGGCAACGCGTTTGGGAATTATAGTAAATTGAGGCTTAGGAGACTTTCGTCTGCGAGTCTACTTTTTAAATATACTGGGTGGCCTTAAACGTGTAGTCCAAAGGGAAAATACGATCTTGTTTGTGGTATTGAAGTTTGCATCGTTGGAATGCAACGAAGATTCATAGTCATATCTTTATTTCCACATTCTCATTGTGATACCAAATCTTTCATGCAAATTTCAATTGCGCAGGGCCGGATAAGCATCTCAAAAAATAGATGCGCAATTTTGTAGGCTGAAATCTACTAAATGAAAATCAAGAAAGTGAAAAAAACTCACTGTCATTGCACTCCAACAATGCAAACTTCTATCCCAGTTTCTTTTAGTTTTCGAGAAGAGAGCATTTTTTAAATTATTTTTCTTCATTGTGTGTACGTTCCTCGCGTCTTTTTTTACCTGTGTTATCGTTATGAAGTGCAATGTTAAGCAATGAAAAAATAATCAACTGAACACTATCGTAGATACCTTAGATTTTGATCAAAAGTTTAAAAAAAGTTAAAAAGAGGTTTAAGCGGAGTCACTGAAGTTCAGATTTAAAAAAAATATGCATTCGTATCCAAATGACTACCACTTGCTTTGAAAAACTTCTAAGAGAAAGTACATACAAAAAAGAGAAAAAAAAAGAAAAACCTATGTAGGAAACCACGAGAAAAAAAAATGTTTACTTTGATAAAAAACTGAAAAAAATTGATTACATTCACGACTTTTCGGGCCACCCTATATATGTATGTATGTCCGTAGATGCGTAGGTGTCCTAACAGTACAAAGTCAATTTGGAATCCACACAATTTCAAGCCTCGACACAAAAATAAATCAAAACGCAACTCTGTTTGAGTTTGTAAGGATTCATGCGATCGCAAACAAACTGCCAAGAGGCAAGCCGTGAATACGAAAAGTCAAGATTTGGCCGGACAATCACGAAATAAAAAGCAACACAAGCTCCTATTGTCACCATCAATCTGAATTCTCTTATGAACGTAGCCTTCGACGACAAACACGAGGTCCAGCGAAATTATTTATCGGGAGCAGGCAAGCACGGGGAGAGAGGAGGGCCGAGACGATATATACGGGTGGACGATAGTGAAATTGATGTAGTACCATCGTGGAGATCGCTTCTATACACAGCATCCTATAGTATACAACATCGCCGTTTCTCTCGAGATCGTGAAGCAAACGTTTTGCTCTAACTCGATGACAGTTACAGCGGGACCGGAGAATGATTTATGCCCGGCGGAACCTACACCCTCCGGTGCTGACGTTGAGGCTACTTTACCTCGTCTCCCGGACGGTCCGCGTGATTCGCTTCTCTCGTGTCCGAAGAATTTGAAAAAAAATCAACATTGGTTAAATTTTTCTAACCTCTTCATTCGATGGACCGGGAAGCATACGAGTGTCGACGAGGAATTTATGCGGCAACACGAACAAGGCTGTGTTTGGGTTAAGTGGATGATAATCACGACTGGAGAAATTAGGCTAAATCGGTTCTTGGTTCAAGAGGACGACTGGCGTTTCCGAGGAGAAGAGACCACGTTCGGACTGATGTGAACTCTATTCGCAACTGGAGTGTGTCAGTGAATCAACATTGGCAAACTTATACACAAACAAACGCACACAACCTTTATTCGCTACTAGAGTGCATCGAGGAACTCTAGTTTGACCAACCCAGACCCAAACTGCCCCAAGCAAACTGTAATCGCGACTTGAGTGCGTCAATAAACTCAAGTATGGTCAACCCAGACTCAAGCCATACCCAAACATCCCCAAACAAACTCTATTCACAACTGGAGTGCGTCAACGAACTCCAGATTGGCCATCCCGGACCAAAACAACCCCAAACAAATTCTGTTTACAACTGGAGTGTTCAATCAACTCCAGTTAGGCAACCCCAAAACCAAACAGACTCTATAAGCAACTGGAATGCGTCAATGAATTTCCGGTTGGCCAACCCGGACCAAAACAACCCCAAACAAGCTCTATTTGCAACTGGAGTGTTCAATCGACCCCAGTTAGGCAACCCCAAAGCCAAGCAGACTCTATTCACAACTGAAGTGCGTCAATGAACTCTCGATTGGCCAACCCAAAGCCAAGCAGACTCTTTTAGCAACTGGAGTGGGTCAATGAACTCCAGTTTGGCCAACCTTGACTCAAACAGCCCCAAACAAACTCTATTCACAGCTGGAGTGCGTCACTAAACTCCAGTTAGGCAACCCCAAAGCCAAACAAACTCTCCTCGCAACTGGACTGCGTCAACGAACTCGAGTTTCGCCCAACGCTGCTACAATTCTGGAGGAGCCCGGAGTCGAGAAATCAAGTTCGTGATAGAGCTCGAAATGAGTAGAAAGGGAGATCGTTGCAATTTGGCCACGTGCCGACGGACCAAAATCTCGTCCCGTCGGGAATTGCACACGTAGAAATTGGCGCAATAACTTTACCATTCCAGGATATCCCCACAGTGCTACATCTCTCTTTCTCTCCACCCATATGGCAATTCCGCCACTGCCGAGCACGAAGAGTTCCCTCGAATGTTGAAGCTCCCACTATCGCGAGACGCAGCAACGTCCGGGTCAACGCGAATTTGTACACGGAACACCCCAAGGAGAAGCTAAAACGTATATAGATGTATATACGTGAACACAGAGATGTTATTAACCGAGAGGATAGTTTTGGTATCTGGGCGCATATGATTCCAGAAAAGCCTCGAAGGGTTGTCCCTCGGGTGCTCGTTGCACGGTCCGCATATTAATAGCAACTTTGCAGTTCCCGCCAAACCGGACTACGTAATTCCTACCCGCCATTTTTAATTTCCCGCAGGAATGCAAAAAAAGTTGATGGATTTTGAAAATCCGAGCTTTTCAAGCCATAGGCCGCGTCTAATCTAATATACATCTCGTTCACGATCCGTCTACATAACGTGGAAAGGACCGAACAAAAATACCCAGTAAAACCGACGATAACTGACGTATATTTGTATTTCCAGATGGCAAAGAAGACGACACGACGGAGACGCTTAAACGCGTCAAGTCCTGCGAGTTACGCCCTTCCATCAGTCAGCACTTCATCCATAAGAGGGGTTCTTGAGGGCGAGAGCACACACATAAATTCCCAACCCTCCAGCTCCGACGTTATACCTCTGTACATACTTATATATAATAAATATCTGCACGACCAAGTGTCACCTGGATTCACGTCGATTTCGTATAACGCCGGCGTTTTTCCGGTTCCACGATAATATACGAGAAGCCATACCGAGGCTCACCAAAACACATCTCGTAAATTCACGACCTAGCATGAAGGTGAACTCAGGACGAGGCGAACGGCGGAAAAAGAGGATACCCGATGTGTTCAGGCTAGATAAGTGAGTACGGACGGGTTTCATCGACCTTTCGTCAAGTTACTATTTACGTATATGTCTTGAGATCGATGAAACGACTATTTTTCCACCTCCGTGTGGCACGTAACTGGGCCTGGTTATACATAGAAATTGGCTCGGTGTACGTGTAGGTTACTTTTCATTGGAGATGAATTGAAGAGAAACTGAAAACGAGGAGAAGCTGGAATCAAAGTTATTCGTTTTTATCAAATATTACAATGGTATGTACCAAAGGAATGATGGAATTCCGCTGTCAGGGATGATTCGGCGCACTTTGCCACTTTTTCCTCCATCTTCCGTTATCTTTTTTGGCCAGCTAAGTGGCGCGATACTGGTCTCATCATCAAGGAATTACATAGCAATCTTGCGAGAAGCGGAAGACAGGCAAGCAGAAAAGTCATTTGCGGATTTGGAAAGGCGCGAGAATTGGGCCATGGGCGGAAGAGGTTTTTGTCAAATGGAAAACCTCTCAAGTCTCACGTCAAGACCTTCGTACATGACTTCTTTTATCGCTTGGCTCTCGGTAGCTGTCTGCACTTCTCTGAATGTCTTTCTCCGTGTGTTTGGGGCTTCTGTCTATCTCACACTCACACACACACTTGGTTGCTCTTGCTGTGACCATAACTCTCCATTTCTACTTCCTATTACCCGAGAAAGTGTTTGTTCTTTTCAGCCCTCTTTCCATTCTCATTCTTGGCCTAGTTTTACGAGCATCGCTTCGTTCCCAATGCCCGCAGACATCCGTGAAGGGATTTCGCCCAGTTCTCGTCTTCTCTTTGTTGATCCCGGAGAATATTGCCATTGTCAGGCGCACGTTGGATTCCGAGGAGTGAAGTGTCCGTGTGCCCTGTTTATCCGGATCTCACGCTGTTTGACCAGGAAATGACTTTGGTTGCAAACATCGATCAGGTAAACAGCCACGTGTATGTATGTCCCAGACGAAGTTCCGAACTCCCGCATAGCCGATAGTGTTGTTGAGCAATCACTGAGCACGCCCCCGCATATCCTTTAGCGTGTGTCCACAAATGTATAGTTCGAGCCCGACAATAGACGCTCGCCAACCTCCAATGAGGAACTCCACGGCCGATCGAGAGGCCTCCTCGTGTGCTCCACGTGAGCGGTCAAGTATTTGCGGACAACGCGCACAGGTCCGAGAGGCACCCGAAACGCTCGATTAGATTTTCATTCCTAACCAGAATTATCCCGAAGAGAGTCTGGAATTGCACGATTGCTAGATATTCCCTGGCAATGCCACTGGATATCGCTGCTCAGCAGGCTGTCTCGGGGTGATTCGAAACTTTTGACTGTGAAAACCGCCCGGGCGGTTCCACGATATCCGTGACTATCTGCGTCTGGAGAGCTGACAGACCGCAAGTTCCAGACTATTTGGCAAATGGAGAGAAAGCGGGAGCCACCACCCGCGTACTCCAAGCTTCTGCACACCACAAACCGGCACAACACGGAGAAAGGGAAAACTGAAGGTGACGTTTACGGCAAGCGGTACCGAGAGCTTCAGTAATTATCTTAACCAAAGTAAAGCTGGTTAATTATCCAAACTCAAGATAAAGACAGGATGGAAGAGCGAAGCAGCTGTAGGTTTATAGGGGATAAAGGAGCAAACTACCACCAAAGTTCGATTCCGAGCAATCAAATTGCGGGAATTTCGTACACACATAGGAAAGGTAATTACGCTGCTTCCAACTGTGCTAACAGCCCGCACAGCTGCCAACTTTAATTGCGCCGCCTCTTATCCACGGAATTTCTCCCTAAATGCTGCAAGCTGTAACATCGACGGTACACACTGTGATCCGAACTTTCGGCGCAAACCTAAAATTCTAACAGAAGAAAAGATACGAACATCACTTAGGTGTCCGCCTTTGATTATGTTGAAACTCATATGTGTAATGAAGCATTGTAAAGTATTCGGCACGTATTTTTTTCAACAACGGAAAATCGGTTTCAGAGGCGGAAACCACCCCTCAAAGAAAGGCGTGCCGAGGGGTGGGTTTGCAGTTTCACTCACAAGCAGTCCACTGATCCGAATAAAAGAAGAACCAAAAGTCTTCCAATGTAAAGCGATGACAAATTCACTACAGAAATATTAGCAAAACATTAAATTAAGGGTTGACACGCCTTTCTTTGAGGGGTGGATTCCCCATTTAGAGCAGTTTTTTGCACCGATTAAAAAATACGTGTCTAATAGTCTTTAATGCTTTATCACATACATGAGTTTCAACTAAATCGAAAGCTTAATTAAGTGATGTTCCTTGGAAGTGAATCAACCTTTCAATCGCCGTTTGAACTCGCGCTCATTCCGATACATCTAACAGAGGGAAATGCGAACAGAGTCCTTATTACGCACGAGGAGACGGAAGTCTTGCGAATTTCGGCGAGGCATTAACGTCTCTCGTTGTCTCAGTGAAATGGCGAACGGATGTTGAGAGGAGGGGACCGCGTATCTAGATAGCGTCTTAAAGTCAGCTCGTAAGTCATCCCTTAATTATCGTATCCGTATGTGCGATTCTGGAAATGTGCATGCATCTCGGTCCTATCTTCCGTTTCAATCTCCTCTCTCTCTCTCCCTCTGTCTCTCTCTCTCCCCCACAGAGCCAAATTTGTAGATGTGAATGCTCGGAAGCAACGAAATAACCCCTAATTATTTGTCAAGAAGATACATTTTTTTATAATGTTTAAATAATTCATTGCGAAAAAACAAGATTCTTTGAAACAACATTCGTAGATTTCGTAGAATGCAAGAAACGAAAAAATTTAACTATGTCTTATTCTGTCTTGTTCTATTTTATTCGAACCAAAACAAACCCAAAAGTGGAGAAATGCATGGTAAAAAAAATGATAATCCATGGAATATATGCTTTCATAGAGAATTCATCGTGTTTGGTGTTTATTAGAAATACCATTTGAAATGTTATTTAAGAAAGTGCATCATGAAAGAATGACAACTTTTCATGATGCAGAGTGACAACTTTTCATGATGCATGCATGGGACAACTTTTCTCCCATGTCAGATGTTTGCAGTGATTTTTTCACTAAGTATTGCTTACCATTCGGCAGCACGTTTTATGTAAAAAATTTAGATTAGCGGCCCCTGTCTTGTGGAATAAGATCGAAGTTTACATCGTTGCAAGGCAATGATTTTATTCAATTGCTTACTATGAATGATTCCTACTACGAAAAATCCACAACAAATTTTTGCAAAGTTTCTTTGAACATCTACAATTGAAATCAGCGAGAAAAAAAACCGGTATAATAATGAAAACATAAAAAAAGAGTTTTCATTGCATTACAAAGATGCAAATTTCAACCCCATCTTGTGGAGGTTCTGGGGCTTCAGCCCCTTTGCCCCCCCCCCCCCCCCCATTCGACCATGCTCTCTTATATATAATATACATCAAAGAACACATTCAACTTCGTCGACGGTGTTGAAGTTTGCATCATTGGGATGCAACCAAAATTCTTTCAACATGGTTTTATTTCTCCACTTCCTCGGCCATCCGAAATGTTATCTTGCAAATTTGGGCTTTTGATTTCCGATGACGATCTCAAAAAACGTTCGAGTTATTTCCGTAGACCAAATTTGCAAAAAAAAAAACGGTTTGGGTTACTAAACTGTCGTTGCGTTCCAACGATGCAAACTTCAATAGCATCATCGTGGGCCGACCTCAAAGCAACCTGACAGACAGGCTGACCACTGTCATCATATAGATATAGTGGATTCAAACTGTCCGGTCCTCATAAATACATATACAGGTACATACATGAATATGCCAGGAAGACGTAATATATATCAAGCAAACATGCAATAACGGGATGTAAATTTAACGAAGGGATTCGAAGCCCGACGCCGAAACGTCGTTTTTTTTCTCCGATGCTCGGCACGTGGCGGAAACGCAAGAATTCATCCTCGTGCGTCTATTTCTCCAATATATATATATATATATATATATATATATACGACTATGCGGCAGGGCGTAGCGAAACGTTTGAATGGCCTCTTTGAAACGTGGTGCCTCGCTCGAAGGCGCGCATAACGATTTCGGAATTTCCACATGCGAGCTGAGCGCAGTCGTGTGCGATTTAGAGATTTACTCCTGAGACGATGAGACACGCTGACGCGCGCAGGGGGCCCGCGATGAGGGCACGGTATATAGACCACGGCGAACGGTAATTAATTACCCCGCGCGTAAGTCACGATAATTAATAATCTCGTGGAAAGAGATCGTACGAGAGAGCTCTCGTAGGAGCGACTGAGGAACGCGCTTCGTTGACTCCTCGTGTACGCATGACTCGTTATTTATTACACGTGCGCGATACGGGCGGAACGATTCAGAGGCTCGCGAGACCGGATATCGCGAAGGTAGAAGTCAAAAATGAATTACTCGAGGGAGAATTGGCCCGGGAAAGAAAAAAGATAAAAATACGAGCGATGGAAAATATCGTTTTTGTAGATATCGCGGGGTACGCAGTGGGCAACGATAACGGAATCTCACTTTTAACCCGGGCGAGGAAAAAAATGCGAGAAGTGGGGGATGAACCAGAGATAGCCGGAGGGTCGTAAAGGCTCGGAGTAACACTCTCTCATCCCTCGCCCTCGCGCTTTTTCCATCCCTTCGACACGGATAAAATATTCATCCGCCCCGCGCGCGGTGGAGCTCTTATGAAACGAGAGTACGAGCTTCCGCGCGATATATACCGCGCGCGATAAGCGTAAGAAAAATGAGGAAAAATGGTATCGTAAGAAAAAAAAAAATGAGAAACGCAGAGAGCCCGAGCATTTTTCTCGGCTCTCCCACATCCTTTCATCGCTTTCCAACTTTTCTTTCTTCTAATGTTTGGGGTTTGATGGAGGCGGTAAAAAAAATACCAGACGCGCCGAGAGGATTTGCATGTGGCCCGGGAGATGCTCCGCGGCGGATCATTTTTATGTTTATCTTTATAACTACGCATATTTATTCAACATCCATTTCCCGGGGGGCATTGCCTTTGCGAGAGAATGAGGAGGGGGGGGGGTAGTTTGGCTGGGAGTCTGTACGGAACCGGAAACTGCCAAACTGCTGACGGGCGCGAATCGTCACAATTGTAAAAAAAAAAGTTGACCCTCAGTGCAATTGTGGGCGTATGTAGAGGGCGATGATCATAAGGTGGGCATGTTTTTTGAAGGCCTTGCGCGGAGATTTAGCGACTGACAAGGAACGTCACTTGAGTGCCCGCCTTCGATTTTGTTGGAACTCATGTATGTGATAAAGCATTGAAAACTATTAGACACGTATCTTTTTATATTGGTGGAAAAACGGTTTTTGGAGAGGAAAGCACCTTTCAAAGAGAGACGTATGGAGGGGAGATTTTGCAGTTTCGTCCACAAGCAGTCTACCGATATGAATAAAACAAAAACCGAAATTCTTCTAATACTAAGTGATGCAACAACCACTATAGAAATGTACAAAAAAATTAAGTTGAGGGATGGTCAAAGGGGTGATTTCCTCCTTAAAATCGTTTTTCCGACGATAAAAAAAAATACGTGTCTCATAGTTTTCAATGCCTGGTCAGATATGTGAGTTTCGACAATATCAAAGGCGGCCAGTTGAGTGGTGTTCGTTGTGAGAAAAATATGATATTTCATGGTCCTTTAAGGCCTTAGGCCACAGTAACGGGTATAAAATCATGTGCGAATTGAAGAAAAAAAATCGTATGAAAAGGTGATTCACTCATGAAACTAATTACACATCTACTTAGTATGAATATCAAGCTGTTAGCGAATTTTTTCTTTCTTTTCGATGTACAAAATGGCCGAAACTTCTCGAAACAGCTTTTTTCCAATTGGCGTTGCAAATAACTTCAACAATTTTCACTCGATTTACTTTAAATTTAAAAGTTATGTTCCTAATTGCATTTCGCAGAAAAGTACGTACGGAATTTTTGATTAATCGAAAACTTTTAATTTTATGAGCAGTTTATGAGCAGTTGTAACGAAATTTTTCACTGAAAATTCATTTCTTAAGTTCAAATACCTACAACTTTTGAATAAAATAATATTTTTTAAATTCCGTACGTACTTCTCTAGGTATTCTAATGTAGATTGACGAGAATTTTTGTTTTTCGTTCTAGGTAATGTGGATGCTAAATGTCACGCCGCGGAGGGCCTAAAAAAAGATAACAACAGAAAATATTAGTAGTCGGCCATTTTGTACATTAAAAAAAAAATTCTAACAGCTTGATATTCATACTAAATAGATGTGTAATTAATTTTACGAGTGAATCACTTTTTCATACAAAAAAAAATGGTAAAATTCGCACATGATTGTATACCCGTTACTGTGGCCTAAGGCCTTAAGTTCTGTTCGAAAGAAAATATACCTCATTTTACTAATGACTAGCATTTGCCAGAAAAAATTGGGCAGTCTGGTAAAAAATCCAACTTACATTTTGAGTACAACAGAACGAAGATACTTCAATTCCGAATACGAAACGCTCCTGAAAATTGTTCCGTGCATCCTGTCATCGAGGAAAATTATTAAAGATGCATTGGAAAGTGAATAAACGGAATTTAACTACATTTGAAAAAAGTTCTTCATAAATCTTTCATCTCATCAATTTCATTATCTTCATTTTGCTGAACTCAAATTGGAATTCTGACTTTTTTCCATAATGCTCAATTTTTTCTGGCAAATCCTATTCATCCCAAAAAAACGCTATATTTTTCTTCGAAGAAGACTGAAAAACCCATTGAATATAATATTTTTCTCGGCTGCAGTCTCCGCGACAGACCTTCAAAAAACATGATACTGAAGTTTGCATCATTAAAATGCGACGAAATGTTTATTTCAAATTAATTTTTTGTCCGTCGGCACACCAAAGCTACGACAGTCTCTCATTAAAATCCTAAAGACTAACTCTACCGAAAAATATTTTGGATAAAAGTCAAAATGTAGAAAAAGGTAATAAAAAAGAATTTCCATTGCATCCCAACGACAACTCCAGCAGCATAAAAAAAAACACTAGCCAGCTTATGATTGTCACTCTGTAGATAGGCACACAATATACACACAAAGATTTTTAATATTTGTAATATTTTGGAATATTTTAATAAATTTAACATTTTAAACATTTGTAATATTTTAAGAAAAAAAGGAACTCCATAGACATTTTTTTTTTTATCACGTCACATTTTTATCGTCGATTTATTTGCGCTGAAAGCTTCCGATCGAAAAGCAAGATCAATTATAATTTGTCTCGTGATCACGTTCACGACTACCATGAACGGGGTGCAGAGATTGAGATATATATTCCGTGCAAATATTTATTGCGCGCGAAAAACACGAAAATCGATGAGGAAGAAAAATGTCCGTATAACACTCCTATACCCATATATATATATATATATATATAACCGTATAATATTGAGGAGCCCTTATGAAGAGTTATCGGGCAGACTTGCCCGTGTGCGACGCCCTATACAGATAATTCTACACATCTATATAATTGTACGAAGATAACTCCCGGAACTCTCGAATCTCCCAGCCTGGAACACGCGGTGAATACTCTTCCGCTGAGCTCCCTCTCGCCCTTTTCTCTCGCTCTCTCTCTCTCTCTCTCTCTCTCTCTCTCTCTAGCTGCAGGACGACAACCTATTAAAATGCAAATTTCTTTTATCTACGAGCTACGCGGTTTCCCCGACTGTCTCGATATCGCACTTGTACAGCGGCTTTTCTCGTCACCCCCTCCGCCCCCGGACCCGCCCAACAATGCATGTTTTTTTCCGTCATAACAATGCATACATCGAGTTTTTACGAATAAGAGAAGGCAAAAAAAAGTGATGATAAAAAGTAAATATAGTGATGGAGATAGAGATCTATGTGTAGGAAAATTCCATGCAAATGGGAAATGGGACAAATATAGATATATACGTTCATTAATTATAAACGATGGGGTTGAAGTTTGCATCGTTTGAATGCAACGAAATTCTTTTCAATTTCTCATTTTCATTATTATCCAACTTCATACTTTGCTGAATGAGAATCCTAAAAAATGTTTCCGTGATTTTCGTAGCACAAATTGGCCAAAGGAAACTTGGAAAAAAAGGCAAATTCACGCATTAACAACAAAAAACAAAAAAGTGTCAATTTTTCAGCCCGAAAAATTGACTCGGTCTAATTCCTGAAGCGCGCAGAGTTATCTTTCCCTTCGTAAATTGCCATGTCATTGTGTGTTTTCGGGCTAAAAGGCACTCCAGCCAAAAGTTTGCTCGGGCGAGGGATGTTACGGGCATGCTGTATGTGAAACGGCCCGTATCGTGCGTGCACCTCGTGCGGATGCTGTATAATCGCTGATGCTTCCGTGCAGATTGTCGAGGATCAAAGGGAGCCTTTGGGGAGGGGAATGGAATTTTTGGTTCGTGTCCAGATCGATTGACGTGCGAGCGCCTCCATGACGATATCAACGTAGGGTCGACGAGTCAGTGTACCGATTGGAATGTCAGATAAACGACGAATATTTAGAATGGTCACGAACTATATAGTGTACATAGGTGCCTATGTACAATCAGCCATGTATATGTATATATATTGGAAAAGAAACGGCATTGAAGACACTCGAGATCTCACAGTAACACGAGAAGCTTGCATCGTTGGAAAAGAGTAAAAATGATTATTTTTCTGTCGCTCGAATTTCTCATAGCTGATCTTCGTTACGAAAATCGATTAATATTTTTTTAATTCGCTTATTCGGAGATTAATCGTCTAAATTTGTGAAAAAAATATTTTTCAATAATAAAAACGAGGGAATAGAATAATAAAAAAAACAAATTACGTTGCATTCCACCAATGGAAACTTCGACACGATGTGAATGTCTTTGATATGGCATTTATTTTTTCTTGATTCTTTCTTTTTCGTTGGTAAAATTTATGGTATTTTTATTTTTTCTATTTGTAAATTTCTGGCCTTTTCACATTTGGTATTTTTATTACCGATTTACGGTCTCAAGGTCCAAAAAAAAGGTTTCGGATAATAATTTAAAAAATGAAGAAATAACGAGAGAAAAAACGTTGCGTTGCAACAATGCTAAGTGCAACGTCATTAGATGCAAGCACGTTCACCGTCGGATTTGAAAAATTACATATCATTCTTAAAACAGCCAAGTATTAACGTTACCTAGATACAAAGGCTTCGAAATGTCGTTTTTCCATATGTATGTGTACCGCACGAATAAACAAACATACACACGAATAAATATGTACAACTATCCGCTCGCGTGACTGTTCTTTGAATCGAGCTCTCTCGATAACGCCTTTTCCGGCTTCGCGCAAAAGTACACGCGCGTGCACCGAGGCGCGTGTGGAGCAGGATTTTTTTGTGGCCGCGTCTGCGGCCGTGCGTGTGGAATGAAAGCGGAAAGGCAGTTCGCGATCGATTAGCGCATTATCGCCAAAGAGATTGGTCCCGTTCGTGAAGGTGCGCCGTCGTAAACACGCGATCGCGAGGATCCGGGATTCCTCGACCGCCAAGTAGAAATAGCCGAGACTGGTCAGACGTCGAAGGCATAGAATATCGGCGCGTTTAAGCAAAAAAAAACACGATGTAAAGTTCACATCGCTGGAATGCAACGAAACTGGATATTTTCCAATCATTTCAAAAAATCAATAACATTTCGTTGTAATGCAGCGAGATTTTTTTTTCTCTGAATTTTTTTGATGGCGAACCGAAGCTACGATAAAATTTTATTAAGTCCCTCATTAGAGTCCTAAAATGTAACTATATCGAAAAATATTCAGCAGCATTACATATCTTCAGCAGCATTAAAAAAACACATGGCCACCTTATAATATTGAAGTTTGCATCATTGGAACGCAACGAAAGTTCTATAACCCTGTTTTTTTGGCAAATTCAAGGCTCCAAAATAAAACGTTTTTTTTTTTTTCAAGATCCTTATTAAACATCTTCCGACCAAATATGTAAGAATTTCTTTGGATGATAATGAAAATGCGGCCATAAAAAAATAAAAATGAATTTTCGTTGCATTCCAACGATGCAAACTTCACCATCGTAACGTTTTACGTGCCGTTACTGGACATGCACAACCCCAATTGGCAAAAAAACCTTATGGATAATAATAAAAACAAATTAACAAAAAACCAAAAAAAATCCTCGCATGCCAACGCTGCAAGCTTAAAAAATCTGTAATTACTACAATTCGCGTGCTCTTCGAGTTCCACGGTAAAACTCGGTGCGACAAAAAATTATCGTGTCTTTTACGATCGCAAAATTGATCTCGTTCGTTCCGCGCGATGCCTCATGGGACGCGCAAAATGTCACTCTCGGCTCCGGTCCCAAGACGAAAGATCGAAGTGCGTATCGACCCTTCCTTTTGGCAGTCAGATCGCGAGCTCTTCAGAAATGGCTAGGCAGTCAAGGTACAGTCACCTTGCTGCTACACGCAAAGGGTGGGGGGCGGGACTAGAAGGGAGGAAAGCACGTAGCTTAACCCGAGAGATATCGAATGGTCGATAGAAATAAAAGCTCCGGGACTTGGAGATATAAGAAACGAAGGATCCTAAGAACCGAGCAAGAAAAAAACCAGCTTATATATATATCAAAAAAATATATATATATACAGGGTGTCCCAGAACTGAATGCGTTCCCTGAAACGGGAGGTTGGGGGTGAAATTCTGAGTTGATTGATATAAGCATGTGTGGGTCTCAGATCAACCCCTGAATTACTATCAATTTTTAAAAGCAGGCCAATCAGGAGCGCCCGATGAGCCAGCGTTGGCGCACCTGATTGGCCCGCGCTTAAAAAACCAACAATTATCCAGTCGTTGATCTGAGACCCAGACATGCTTATACAAATCGACTCGGAATTTCACCCCCAACCCCCCCTCCCAGGTAACGCATACAATTCTGGGACACCCTGTACATGTATGAACGAAGAGCCCGAGCGACTCGAGCTTTCTCATTCGCGACCCTTTGGGAGCCTTTGAGGGAGATTATTTGCAGTTGGGTCGGCAAGGGGATGAAAGAAGCGAGCGTTCGGATAAACTGTCGGGAATCTTGTCTCGTTTCGTTTGCTCCTCCTTTGCTTCTACATCCTCGTTCTGATCCCCGGAAGCTTTTCTCAACTTGGACAAGTAAAAGCACTCATCTTTTGTCCACAATTGTCTCACCCCTTGCTCATCCAAGCTCCACGAAAAAGTGGGCTACGAATTTGACAAAGAAAAACCGTATTGAAAAAATTGAAAGCTGAACAATTTCCAGACGAAAGTTACGGGAGTTCGTAAAGTTCAAAAAAATCTTCCGTAAAAGAATTCATCCCGTGTACGAGGCCATAACAAGGAAGTAGAAACGAAAGGATGGTGAAGAGGATCAGCCAATGGGAAGAATGAATAGGTATCGAAACGACAACGACGTCGATCCTCGCACAGCCCTTTCCACTTTTTTTTCATCCCTCTCCCTTTGGTCCCTTTTTTTGTATTCCCGAGTGAAACATTCGCGCGGAGAGAAGCTCTCCCGAGAGTGGAGGATAAATAAAGAAAGGAGCGAAGTGAAAATCGAGGCGTTCGGGGCTAAAAAGCGCACACGCGCGCGGCCCTCGGCCAGAGAAGGGGATGAAATCTATAAAAGGTTGCATCGTACGACGGAGGAATATCAAAAGCCTCCGAGACGCGCAAAAGTGAGAAGAATTACGAGTCCAGGAGAAAGAGCGAGAAAAATAGGAACAGAGAGAAAGGACCGAAAGGAAAATACGAGGGTGGAAAAAGAGAGGAAATGTAAATAGGAGCGAAAGAAACAAAACAAAAAACAGCCAACGCGCACTTCGAGGCTCTCCGGAGACGACTCGATTCCCTTTAATTTGAAATGCAAATTCGCAACGATCGGAATCGACTAGTCCGAGTAGAATCTTCTCGTTGCAAACGTTACGGATATAGCTCTATCTCTTTCCTTTTCTTTTCGCCTAAGGACCCGAAGGGAGTAGATGGAAAACTTGGCTGCTTTTTCTACCGTTTCCCGCGATCCCTCGGGTGCCGACGTCCGTTTGTTTTTTCGTTTCTCTCCTATTCCGCAACAAAGTACCGGTAAAATTGCTTTCGATTTTTCCCAACCGAGAATTCCTCCCGTTGTCTATTTACAATCGGGGAAAACTCGCTGCTGAACGTGACAAGAAGAAAAAGAAAGCGTCGAGAAAGCGGAAAGTCTCGGAGAGAAAATCGGCGGCTCGCAAAACGGAACGTTGTCAATTTTACACACCCGCGAAACTGAGTTGAACGCCCCCTGGAACGACCCGGGCTGAACATTCGCGACTTCTCCACGTGACGAAAATCCATCGATCATTTTTCAAGTCGCTTATCTCAAGATCTACAATTCAAATCGGCTATTGATTTTTTTGTAAAATTATAAAAATAAGGGAAGAAACATATACATTTTCGTTGCCCTGCAACTCTTAATCGAATGTGACTTTTTTCCGACTGCTCAGCATTCTCGCGGCTAATCTTCATTACGAAAACCCATCAATCATTTTTCAAGTCCCTTATCTCGAGATCTATAAATTAAATCGGAATTTTTTTTGTAAAATTATAAAGGTAAGGGAAGAAAAATATAAAAAAGTATTTTCGTGACACTGCAACGATGCAAACTTCGAGAACATCGGTGTTCTTAATCAAAAGTGACTTTCTTTTAATTGCTCAATTTTCTCGGGGCTAATCTTCGTTACGAAAACCCATGGATAATTTTTCAAGTCGCTTATTTCTAGATATATAATTGGAATCGGTAAACAATTTTTTTGTGAAATCATAAAATACGGGATATAATATTAAAAAAAAAAAAAAAGGATTTTCGTTGCACTCCAACGATGCAAACTACGAGACCATCGGTTTTTTTCAACAAAAGTGACTTTCTTCAACAGCCCAAATTTCTCGCAGCGAAAATCCTTCAATCATTTTTCAAGCTGCTTATTTCGATGTCTATAATTTAAATCTGCAAAAGAATACTGTAAAATAATAAAAATAGATATAAAGACCATCGGTTTTCCTCATCGAAATTCCGATAAAAATGTTTCCTTTTCGTCCACCAGCACAAAGGTGTAAAAAACGAGTAGAAACAACTGGCAAAAGAAAAAAAAAAGAGCTGATCCACCGATTTTGCGTTTTATACGCGGACGAATTTATTCGAACGTAACTGCTGTGCGAGGCAAAATAAATGATTTAGTATCGAGTAAGACGCGGCGGCGATGCCAATTTCTTTTGTCCTCTCGAATTTTTCCGCAAAGACGATAGAATCCCCGATTCCCTTTGACACGAGGAAGACTCCACGGTGAAAGGGAAGAAGACCGAACCAAGGGGGGAGGGGGTGACGGGGATATCGTTAAACCCCGCGAAGATTCACGAGCACGCGGGGGCGCGGGTCTGGTTGATGCTGATGGAGAGTTTGGTATCGTTCGTCCTTCGTAAACTACACACAGGAAGAGCACACATTGTAAAGCAGGAGAAAGAGGGATTGGATGGCAGCTGCAGATAGGAGACGTGGGGTGAATATATCGTAACATCGAAACGGCTCTCTCTCTCTCTCTCTTCCTCACCCTAGCGCTCCTTACTTGATGCTATAGCAGTAACGATTTTTCTCGACCTTCCCTAATTACTCTTCCTTATCGGGGCGCGATCAACGATCGGTTAACGAGCCAGCAGGCTGCGAGAGCTCGATGAGATTTATTGCCGATGATAAACCGTCCCGAATTAAAAAAAAACGATATATAACTTCCAACAAAAGTCAACGAAACGTTGACTCGTGTCTTTGCTGTCACTCTCGTCTACCACCCCAGCACTCTTTCCCTAGTCAATTTCGCCAGAGAAGCCAAAATTCATATCAAAATTGACTCATGAATGATTCATCTCTTCTGTCGACTCTCATCGCTGTGCGTGGGTGTGTATGAGAATAACGTAATCAAAAGTACGGTGTTCCGGTTGTTTTTTTCCCCTCGATTTTTTGGCATGTGCTAATATCGCTAATTGAGCGAGCGTACACGCCCGAAAAGTCAGCCCTTGTGGGCGAAGCAGATTGCCCTTATGTGTCAGTTCACTCGAAATCGACGAGCGCGTCGGCTTTTTCGCGATATTCCGGGCGAAATTTCCGGGAGTGCTTTTTGAAAAATATTGGATTTTCCCCACACGAAAAACGCATCGGGATGATTGAGAGGAATGCCGCTGACAAGGAGAATCCGCGCACGATCGAAATGGAATTTATCCATACGACGGGGAAAAATCGCATTTTCAAAAATATCCCGAGGGCATAGTGAGCATTTTGAAGGGGAAGTCGGTCTTTACGAGTGCCAAGTGAGGGGTAGAAGTGGAAGAGCGATGGGATCGCGAATGGCCGCGAGGTCATCACGAGGGGCATTGAAAATAATGTATAAAGATTCAAATACTATTTTTACAGTATTTATTCGAGTATGGACCGACTTTGAACATCCCATTATCCTTGAACAATATTCATTGCGTCGTCGATCAATTCTGCTGACGTCGGGCACCAGAGTGCCAAAGAGAATTGGGTCGATCACTCGATGAAATTCCCTCCTTTAGAATTCCGTGAATTCGGAACGAACCAAAGGAAATTACTGAGAGAATGCAAGATGGAGAGAGACAGAGAGAGAGAGAGAAAGAGAGAGAGAGAGAGAGAGAGAGAGAGGTGGAGGAAAGAACAGTTGACATTTCCCAGGCTCGGACCAGTATAGCAAAAAAAAATCGCTGACGCAAATCCTCCTTCTCTCACATTGAAGTTTGATTCGTTGGATCGCTACGAAAATACTTTTTTATTTTTTTACTTAATTTTTTTTAGACTCCACTATTTTTTTATTTCAGTTGTAGATTTCTAATATCAATCCTCAAAACTGTTTAAATCATTTTCCTAGCCCTAATTCGCTAAAAACGGAATTGCAATACGAAACTTTCGTTGCGTTCTAACGATGCATCGATGTCATTTTCTCCCTTCACCCCCACTGTCCTTCGATACATAACCGTCCCTCGAATGACGTTCGTAGAATACATCTATCTATACGACTTTTCATTGCAATTCGATAGGGTGAAGTTTGCATCGTTGGGACGCAACGATTTGTTCTCATTGTTCATTTCTTTACTTTCATCATCGTTCGAAGCCTTTTTTCGCGATTTGAGGTTATGAATCTCTCATAAGAATACGTGAAAACATTTGAGTGATATTGTGAGTCTAAATAGACCAAAAAAATTGAGCAATTAAAAAAGAATTAATTTTTGTTGGATTCCAATGATCCATCAATGACGTTTCCTCTCTTCATCCCCATGATCCATCGATGCATCCCCATCCCTCCAATGCAATATTTACCATCCTTTCATACGGCTTTTCATTGCAATTCGATGACGTTGAAGTTTGCATCGCCGGTGTGCAACAATGTTTTTTTCTCTCATTTATCATTTCTTCATTTTGATCATTGTCCGAACTCTTTTTTTTGCAAATTGACGTCGTGAATCTCTAATTAGAATACGTGAAAGCGTTTGAGTAATTTCCATATCCTAAATAGGGCAAAAAATAGGCCATTGAAAGGCACGAATTTTCACTGCATTCCGACAACTGCAAAGTGCATCCCGCACTTTGTGCAATTCCTCGACTTATCGCGTGACGTCCCAGCTCCCGTTGGATTAATACCCGAAATATTTAGTCAGACCGAAAGTTTGCGGAGGAAATGGTACACACCGCCTCAAGCCACCGTGTGCTCGTACACGAGGCTTTAAGTGAAAATTGCGAGCATGCGTGCACCGAGAGTCAAAGATCCTTGCTAGGCAGAATATTATTTCGCCGCGATCTCCTCGCATTACGTATATATATCCGTGGAGGAAATAGCACGAGAAACAGAGACGCGGCGGGGGCGAGGCTGAGGCGAGGCTGAGGCGAGGCTGAGGTGAGGCGGCGGCGAGGCGAAGAAGGTGCGATATATTTGATGACGCTGGATCAAAGGACCAGGAAGTCGGCGAGCGCGAGGTTTGGATATGCGAGCTCTCAACCGCGTCACGTTTTCTCGAGCGTGCATAATCGATTATACGCTCAGAATACAGAAACACTCGCGTGTGTCCTCCCCCGCAGCAACTGCTTCCACGGGCCAGGAGTGAAACTCAGCGGAGAATGACAGACTCGTCTTATTGTCCCGAACTCGCCATTTGTGATATTGAAGTTTGCAACGAAAAATTAATTATTCTCAATTCCAATTTTTTTCGGCCGTTTTCGACTATGAAAATCTCTCAAGGAGGGAGTACTTTTAGAGGAAGAAAACATTTGCTGATTTTCATGATTTTTTTAAATTCTTAGCTGACACAGTTATATTTGACGACGAATTTGACACGTTGTGTCAATTTGACCCGGATAGTGCTTTGTCCACCTGCCAATTACAACCCTTAAGATGGTTTTTATTGGAAAAAATCAGAGATACGCTTTAAACATTGCTCAATATGTTTGCGTAACTAAAACCCGGAAAATGTCAAATGAAATCGTTAAAAAAAATTAATGAAAACTTTCAGTTTTGGACGAGTGAGCATTGACTAAAAGTTCAACCGGGTCAAAATGACCCAGTGTGTCAACGTAGGGTTAAGGAAACATTTCTTCACCATTTTTGCGACTTAGGGTATGCTACGTTACTATTTTTGAGTTTTCGTGGTATTTTTTTTATTAATCTTTAAAAAAAGCGGAGGTATGGCATGCATTTCGGAAATTGGCGTGATGCATAGCTAAACAACTAATCGACCGATTCTGATGAAATTTGGTATAAATTTTTTCAACCTTATTGTCTACAACAAAACCCTAAATATTTTTGAAAATTAAAAAAGTGTATATTTATTGCAAAATGTGGCGTTTTTTGGAAAATTCGGTCTTTTTGTTCCAAAGCGTAGCATTACATTGATTTCTAACATTCCTCAGTTGTTCTTGGTTCATATTCTGCGTATAAGTATCAATGAAAAAAAATCTTCATTGTTTTTTTTTCTTCAGTTTAATCCCGCCGACGCTTCGTTCCACGCCGTCTGACATCATCCACTGCAACCCATTCAGAAGACCGTGTCATACATCCGCCATTTTTAAAGATTAATACAACAAAAAAAACACGTAACAACGTCTACAAGTCTCAAAAACGGTGAAGAAATCTTGACTTTAAAAAAAGACAATGAAAATCGGGTATTTTTCCCTCGTCTAAAGGTGCCTCCCTTTAAAACGTTTTTACGTAGTATTCTTACGAGAGATTCATGACCTCAATTTGCAAAATAAATGACTTTGAATTGTGATAAAAATAAAGAAAAAAAAAGTATCGGTGCATTCCAACGATGCAAACTTCAACGTCATCGCTATTTGACATTTGAAGGAAAATATTATCGCCGGGAGATCCAAAATTACGTAAGAACCTTTTCGAAACAGTTGTTTCTTTTTTATTCTTCAATTTTCGGAAAAATAAGTCTCGCTAGATTTTCCCGGTGTCAAGAGTTTCCTGTCGCGTATATTTTACAGGTCCTCAAGATTTACAGCCTGAATCGTTTCTCAGAATGCTTTATAGAACGGGCTATATACACTGTCGGATGCGTATTCAAACATACCGTGCGGACATATATATATATAAGAGGATACTCCGGAGGCTTCATTGCTGGATTTAGAATGAATTATCGGTGGTATTAAAGAGAGCGCGGGTTGCTCTCGTGCGCTCGCGCATTTTATCGTCGCGGTAAGAGAGAGATAATTTGCCCCGGTCTGCGAAATACGAGATTACACCATTACACATACGCGTTTATCCCCTCAGCTTGCACGGGACTTGCACGCATTAAGCTACCTCTCTATCTCTCCCCTTGACCGAAAAAAAAGTTCAACTGTAGAGAAAGCAAAAGAGAAACACCTCTCTCTCTCTCTCTCCCTCTCTCTCTCTCTCTCTCTCTCTCTCTCTCTCTCTCTCTCTCTCTCTCTCTCTCTCTCTCTCTCTCTCTCTCTCTCTCTCTCTCTCTCTCTCTCTCTCTCTCTCTCTCTCTCTCTCTCTCTCTCTCTCTCTGCAGTTGAATTTTCTTTACATGGTATTGGAGTTTGCATCGTTGGAATGCAGCAAGAAATATTTTTTTTTCGTATTCCCGAATTCTTTGGCACTTGTAGGCACGAAAATTACTAAAACGTCTGTTGAGAATATTTATCAAAAGGGGACACCTCAGTGACGGGAGAAAAAACAAATTTTTTTGCGTTTTCTTAAAATCTACTTGTACAAGAAAATAGCGGAAAAAATTGGAGTTGAAATATTGAAAATTTACCAAGTTACAAGCGACGTTGTGAAAGCAGGTAGCGCAACGATTTACGCATACTAAAACTTTATATCACGTTTTTCTCAAAACGATGTTTCTCGACCTGGTCAGCATCTTAACTCTAGTTGTCCGATTCGCAATTTAAAAAACCGAAATTTCCGTACATATAGTAGTTATTATTGTACGTAGCCATTTCTTTTTTTGGTGAAAGTGGCATTTTTTGAAACCCCCAATATAAGTAAAAATCTCGCCAAAAATACCCTTTTTTTAACACTTGCCATTTCGTGATTTTATTTAAAAAAAACGGCTACATACCACGAGAACTGTATTTATATAGATTATAAAACTTTTCAATTTTGAGGCTCTATTATACCCCGATAACTTTGTTAATTTTTTATTTTTTTAAATAGAAATGGACTCGCACTAAGTTTAATACAGTTTTTATACAGAGGCTCTATTATCGCTCAATAAAGTTGTTAATTTTTAATTTTTGAAAATAAAAATGGGCACAATCTAAGTTCAATCTGTGCTTAATAAAATTTCTTATTTTCAAATTTTAAATAAATAATCTAATAGACAAAAGAAAGATAAAAATGTAATGAAAAAAAGTTTTTACTTAATAATAAAAGTAAAGAAATTCAAAAATCAGGAAGAATTTTCTCTGCCTTTCAACGATGGAAACTCCAACACCATTTTATACGGCCAGCGACTCAAAGTTGGAAAAGTCTAGGTAAATACTTGAATTATCAGTGAAATGAACATTAAAGACGATGAACCAACAGTGAGAAGGTTGGATCTCCAAGAATTATTCAAACCTAAATGAATAATGCAATTAATTGCCGCGGTAAAAAAAAGGAGCAGAAGAGCTCGTGGAGAGAACTTAAATTACGAGGATTCGGATTAAGAATTGTCGAGAATAATAATTCCGGCGCCGCGAAATTTAAATCCGATTAAATTCCAAGCGTACGGTGGAGCTTGCAAGATTAATAAGAATCAGGGTGGAATTAGGGAGTTGGCAGTAAAAACTGGGGTCTGAGATAATGGCGATAGAGCTCACGTATTGTAGCAATATTGTCTGGTGCTCGAAATGCTCGATGTAGCGGACACAGTTGCGATTTCACGCCCAGAACACGCGCCAACGCTACGAATGCTGCACGAGGGTTGCTTTTTTGCTACCGACAATCTCCACCCTATTCAATGTACTGCTAGTTTTGGTTGTGCATGGGTGTAGATAAATATCATGCCAATTCTACTTGTGACGATATACTAGTCTATATATCGAATACTATATATATTATATATGTATATAGATTAGAACGGTTAAAAAAAATTCTTTTTCCCGTCACTCAACGGAAAATGTCACTAAATTATAAAAAAGTTATTCATACTAAATTTGAGAGGACTAAACATTTTTTTAGGTAGTGCTCAAACGACTTTGAATTTTTTAATTATTTTGTGTCAATTTTTTTCTTCATTTGTTTGCTTACTCCAAAACAAGATATTACTCCAAAAAAATACGCACACTTGTTAGACGTTTAGTGATGTAAACACCGTGTTCTTGTTCATCTAGTGGTTGATGAAATATTCACAACCGAATTACATATATTGATTCGTAATCTGCAAATACAAATTGTTTATGGTAACAAAAATATTTAAATAATAATTGTGTATTGTTACAAAACAAATTAAATCAAGACTTAAATTGGGTCATGCACTAATAATTTCTGCATCGTCATAAACAAAATTGATACTCCGATAATCATGAAAAGAAAAAACATGAAGGCGTTTGAGCACTAACTAAAAAATTGTGTAGAACCCTCAAATTTTGCAAAACTTTCTTTTTCTTAACATACTTCAATTTTCCGGTGAGAAAAAAAATCGATTTTTTTTAACCACCCTAATATATATAGCGAGAGAGTGACAGAGAGAGAGAGAGAGAGAGAGAGAGAGAGAGAGATGGGATTCAAGTTTGCATCGTTGAAATACAATGAAAATCAATTTTTCTGAATTCCTTATTCCACCTGGTAGATTTCGTCCATAAAAAATCCTTATCTATTTCTTGAGATGCTCATTTCAAGACCCCCAATATAAACCTGCGAAAGAAGATTTCATATGATAATCAGAATAAGAAAATAAAAATATGTTGCATTCCAACAATGCTAACTCGACCACCATAGTGTAGTGGAAGCAGAACAGATTGTATTTTCAAATAGTAACAAAAAACATGAATTCGTCAGATAAAATAAACACACAGATTCAAATGTATGTTTGTGCAAAAGCGTGTGCATGTACATGCTGCAGTTAAAATCGGTTTTTGGTTTAAACGCGTTTTCCTTGGTAAAGACTATTTTTAACTGAACGGCTTCGTTACAACTAGTTTTTCCTAGTTTAAACTAGACGTTATTGATAAATAAATTTGAATGTTAGTTGAAACTCGGCTAAACGAGGAAAGACTAGTTCTCAAACCCAAATAAACCCAAACAAGTTTTTTCATCACCCGTACACACTAGGCTTAATGGAGACTATTGACTGTGTTCATTTTTGTCGATCAAGGGACGCCAAAGGTCGCTTAAAAACGATTTTAACAAATTAAACCAACCCAAAAACATTTTCAACAAATTAAACCCAAACATTGACCTCATTAGGAAACAGTTTCACCTGATTCATTTCGTTGGAACTAATTTTTGGAACAAATCCAAACAAACCCAACCCAAACCCAAACAAACCTAAACTTCGACCTCATTCGGAAATAGTTTCAGCTTATTTATTTCGTTAGAGCTTTCCCACTTGTTCTTCCCCCTTAAAACTACTCTAATCTAACAACTAAACTTATTTTTCAGTAAATTCCAGTTTCCACTAGGAAAAACTAGTTGCAACGAAGGCGTTCAGTCGGAACTAGGTTATACTAAATAAAACGCGTTTAAACTAAGAATGGCTTTTAATATGTTCGTTACATTTATTTATTTTTATTCCCAAAGGGCGTATTTTTTTTTTCTTCGAAAGTAAAACCTGTGATGTTGGATTCAACACGTTTCCACGTCTGGTATACCATGTACTCATTCCCTTGGATAAAAGTATAGGGGAGTGAAAAAAAACCGATCGAATTGCTGCCCTCGTGTCCATGTCGGACTTGAACGCATCGACTATTCGACATTGCATTTATTGTATAAGAAATAGAGTGCGCGCTTGGTCTGTGGAGAAAATACGATGACGAGGATCGTACCTTTCGAAATCTTTTCATCCATCCAGCATCCGACCTGTGAATCTCTCTAACTTCCGGTTATACTGGCGTGCACAATAACTCCGACTCGGCTTTTATTTCCATCGCTTCCTATACCCGGGAAGAATAAGATGGAAGGCAGAAGGAAAGCACGTAAATCGCATCTATACCGCATATGCGGTGGACGTATATATATATATACATATACACACACATAAATATATATATACATATATATGCATGTGTGTTCGCCCCGAAGCTTTCGGGTATCGGAAATCAATGACCACCGGAATTTGTTGATATAGGTACGGGTCGGAAGACTCTCCTAGCTTTGTTCTCATCACGTTCGAAAGACTTTTCTTTGACCATCCAGACGTAAAGTATATGGCATGGGCGTGTGTGTGGTGTGTGTGTATGTGTGTGTGTGGTGTGTGTGTGTGTGTGTGCGTGTGTGTGCAGGTGCATGCGTACTCATTAAATCTACCAATTATGTATCTCCCGTATATTTGGCCTGTCCAGTGGCGAACGAATTAAATTTCCGAACGAATCAAGTCCCCTACTCCAGATGGCTCGAACAAATCTTTCCTGTTTGCACAACCGCTTGACAAAAAAAAAGTCCCCCAAAAAAGACAATGAGAAAAAAGCCTTCTTTACAATTGCTTTAAAAATTGTTGGGGTCTCCGGGGCTAATTGTAAATTGATCACAGATCTTTTCTCCCTGTCTTCTGGATAGAAGAGGGCGCAACGATCGCTCACAATCGTAGATACGCGGCTCTGTACAATTTTGAAACATCGTCGTGCAATACTGTGAAGTTTGCAACGATGCAAACTTCAACCTGGGTAAATATACGGAAGTGGGGCTAGAATCAGGCTAATTTTTGTTTGGGTTGTTTGGAGTTGGTTGAGGTTGTTTGGGTTTGTTTGGGTTTGTTTGAACCCTTGAAGAAAATTAGCCTGATTCTAGCTGGAGCCCCACTTCCGAATATTTACCTCGACCTGTAATAAACCTGTGCGGTTTATTACTTTCTAACAACAGAGGCCAGGTTTGGAAGTTTCAACTCGTTAAACGTTTTTACGCATTCTGATGAAAGATACGCGACCTCAATTTGCTAAAAAAAAACGCTTTGGATAATGATAAAAATAAAGAAATGAAAAATGGCCCAAAGAACGTCTTTTCGTTCCAAAGATGCAAAAGTCAACGTCCATGTGCAATATCGATCGTCTGCGAAGAGAAAAAGGGGCGACAGGATTTGTGAAGTGATAGAATGTAGTTTGCGTGTTGTCTTTTAGGAGACGCGGGAGATGGAGGTAGATGGAACATTCGAAGGTTTTCCCCGGGGAAGCAGAAGTTCGAGATTGCGAAGGGAAACAAGACGCCGGCTGCTGCACCGAAGTTCTATAGTGCTCCAACCGTGTGCTCTTCACTTTTCTACCTCTCGATCTGTCTTTGCCATCCCTCTGTGTCCCTTTTCCTCTCATCACTCCCCCTATTTCTCTCCCTCATTATTCTCTCGCTCTATATCGAATCTCTTCTCTTTATTTACGTATTCTTTTGTTATTTGTTTTTGTTAAGCATTGGCATCCTGCCAGAGGGCGCCGCGCTTCAGCGCACCGATAAACTATATCTATCGGGGTCTCTTTCTTTCTCGGCCTCCTCGTCATTGCGATTGGAACGATAGGAAGCCTAGAACACGGTTATTCCGTCCGATCCAATAGAGATTAGATCATCGCGTAGCGTGTGCACTGCCCGAGACACACGCGCGCGAGGCAAAGGAAAAAGCGGAACGACGGCTAATGAAGCGTTCAAGATCGTGCTGGGAATCGCCAAAACCTGATATCCCGCGATAATGCTCCGCCAGGGGAACGCGAGACGAGCGGGAAGAAATATGTTCCCGGCGTAGAAATAAAGCAGTAAAAATGGTGAGATGCTGTGCAAAAGAAGAGACAGCCGAGAAAGAAGAGCCAATGGAGGTTCGTAAAAAAAACAAGTGAACTCGGTAAAAGGATCTTTTTATTATTGTCCGAAGTTTCATGATGTTGAAACGCATCGTTTAAACGCACCGAAAGTCTTTTTTTTCAATTGCCAATCTTCTTTGCCATATCAAAGCTACTGCCAACTTTTCTGAGATCCTCATTGAAGACCTACGGCCTAAATATATCAACATGATTTTGGACAACAATGAAAATGGAGAAAACCGAAAATAAAAGAGAACTCGTTGCATTTCAATGGTGCAAAATTCAACATGGAATTTCTGGGAACAATCCATTAATATTTCTGTTTCATTGCATGCTTCGCTTTTACATTTTATTTCGAGTGCAGCTCATACAGCTCCAGAAGCAATATATATATATATATATATATCACTGAGAAAGCTGGTAAACGTCTTACCGCCTCACGGTGTACTAAAAAAAAAGCTACCTGCGCCTGCACTCTCCGGTCCTTTGAATATTTCTGGGTCAGCCGAAAGAGAAGAGAGAAAAAAGCCCTTAACGCTTTCACCGGACCTCTCCCGTGTACGTGAGACCCTAACGTTTTTTTTTCGCTCGAGCTTACGTTGAAAAGCTCGCGGAAAAAAAGCACTGGCAGAAGTAAAACACAGAAGTTTCCTGATTCAAAAGGCGCGTACAAAAGCGACCTCGACTGGCCACCATTCCGCTTGCGCGCTGCTGATGAAGTACACACATATCTACTCTCTCTCTCTTTCTCTCTCTCTCTTTTGGCCCTTGCCTTCATTTTCGTCTCGAAATGAAATGCGTACCGGACGATGAGTTTTTAATTAACTAACAAAAGAGGCCAGAAATACAGACACACGCCTACATATATCGCATGGAAGAATAAACTTAAAGCAAGAGCAGGTATGGTATAAAATTCCTACATGCGGTGATGTACTTTGTGAACTTCCGGTTGCTTGCGCGCCGAGCAGGAACACAAGAGGGCCAATCAAGCTCAGAGAGCACCGAACAAACGAAAATTTCGAGTTTTCCGAACGCTCACGATCAGTGGCGCGGAATGAATTTCAACGGACTATTGTTGCAGCCCATCGTTGGGCTGCAACAATAATTCTTTTTTTTCCCCATCTCTGCGCTTTCATCATTGTCCGGGATCTTTCATTGAGAATGTGGGCTGAAGACTCCAATTAGCATCCCAGTAGGCGTTTCAGTCATTGCCGTAGTGTAAGTGTCTCCAAAAAAAAATTGGGAAATAAGAAAAAGGTTGATCATTGGGTTCCAACTGTGGCAGCTTCAACATCGTGGACTTTACAGGGTGGAACGATACATGTCCCAATGATAAGTGCGTTGAACCGTATAGAAAGTGCCTCGTATCTAAAAAAATTGGCGCCAATACGTTAATTTAATACGTAAAAAGAATACGTGAAAAAATGTGGTGCCTACATGCCGAGAGGCTGTCTACGTTGAACTGAAAGTGTCTTTTTCACCACCTACATTAAGGTCCCAATGATCAGGAAACAAAAAGAACAAAACGGTCGTCAAATTCCTCGTATCTCGCATTAGGGGTAGTATTTTCCGAGGCTGCTTTAGCCTGCAGCAATGAAAGACGAATTGGCATCGCTGAGGGAGTTGTCTTTGAGATGAAATTCTTCGAAAATGTTGCTTGGGTCGAGAGGAAGGGATTGGCACAAAGCTAGAAAAGACAGAAGGCGAGAGAGAGAGAGAGAGATAGAAAGATTGAACGGGGGCGAGGATAGCGGCGCCACCCGGATATTTATATCCCTGTGGCGACCTTTGACGGGCAGGCGCCGCGTCGCTTTTTCCCTCAATGAAACCGTCGACGACGGAGAAGCCTCCTGGTGCCTCTCAATCTTTAACTCTCCCAGTTTTCTCATCTTCCGCTTCTCTCTCTCTCTCCCTCTCTCTCTCGCTGTCTCCCTTTCTCTCTCTCTCTCTCTCTCTCTCTCTCTCTCTCTCTCTCTCTCTCTCTCTCTCACCGGTCGTATACACATACTCAAGCATCCCTTGCCGCATCTCTTTCCGTTTTCGCCTCGTCCCCCCTGCAGGCGACGGGCACAGACACCCGGAGAAAAACAACGAAAGGGAGAAAGGGCACAAGAGAAAGAGAGAGAGAGAGAGAGAGAGAGAGAGAGAGAGAGAGGGGGAGAGAGACAGAGAAAGAGAGAGAGAGAGAGAGAGAGAGAGAGAGAGAGAGAGAAAGTGAGAGCATGGAGGATCCGTGGCGAGTGAAACCAACGGAGGGTCAAAAAACGACGGCAACGTCGACGGGGAAAAGCGGCGCCAAAAGGCCCGGCCAGCCAAGCCCTAAATGCACACACAGAGTCTCGAGTTTCGTCTACTACTACTTACACTTCGAGCTAAAGCCTCTCGGTTCCAAAGTACACGCGCTCTCCCGGGAAGTCTGTACGTCGCTGTCCCTCCCTTTGCCACCTTCCAAAAAGCTGAGAGAGCGGAAGACAGGAAGACAGCAAAGAACGGAAAGGGCGACATGGAGTTCGATAGAATTTAAAAAAAAATACAACAATCCTGCTATCCTACAGACTCAACCATCGGATACAGTTTCCCTCGAATTTTGCCTCCATATCGTTCCTTCACGCGCTTTCGAACAAAACTTTTCATTTCCTGCGCTGTCGTGCACACAGACATGAAATATCATATACATATACATATATATATATATATATATATATATATATATATATATATATATATTTCAAGAGAATAAATCTCTCGAGTTCATATCCTGCATGAAATTGAAACGGATGTGATTTTTGTGCGCGCTCTTCACGCATCCATTCCACGGTCTTTAAAGCTGCATCATTGGACGGCAACGAAAATTCTTGTATATTCTTCTATTCCTCTTTTTTATCATTATCGTATGACTATTTTTCAATTCAGGCTGTATCTTCACTAATGAGAATACCAAAAAAACCCTTCAATAGATTCCGTGGCCCGAAACGGTGAAAAAAATTGGACAAAATAAAACAAGATCCCTATCGTTGCATTCCAACGGTGCGAACTTCAACATCATTATTTTTTGTACCAAGCGAGAAGGGGTGCATCCTCCACTATATTTTTTTTCAGTTTTAGTTGGTGCAGAGTGTACAAGATTCTTGGAATTCGTGTTGCCGAATTCACAATGAAGAACAGAGTGGCAAAGTCCACATGCTCATAACAACAACAACAACAACAACAACAACAACAACAACAATAATAATACGACATTAATGAACATTATAATATAATAATTAACGATATTAACATTAATAAATAATGATAATTATTATAAGACAATAGTAATACGATATAAATAATAATAATAATAATACGACATAAATTTCCACGAAAAGAGAGAAGGACAGAAGCTGTGACGTACATGCGGTTTGACTTTGCACTCTCGAAGCAAATTCCCTCGTGGTTGAAAGTACGGCACTAATCCTGTATAGGCATATATCTGTACGTAAATATATCCTTTTAAGAGAGCAAAAGGAGAGCTAGAGAGAGAGAGAGAGAAAGGCCAAGAGGCAGCAGGATGAGTAAAAAGAGAGGCTGTGGCCGCGGAACTGGCTGTGAAGCACAGCAACTTTTGCAATTTCAGAGTCTGTTTACCGGAGCACTCGTTCCAGTTCACTTATACCTCCATCTTCATCCCTGCCTGTTCCTTTTTGTCCAAGCCTTTTTATTTTTCCCCGCATCCAGAGCTTCCGCAATTCCTCGTGTTCTTTTTTTCTCTCCTTCTTTCGGTGGCCTTTTTGCGCTTGCGGCGCGTTCAAACGCAGCCCTCTTTCGGCGAGCTCACTCAGTCCGTGGTTAAAGCGCATGATATCAGATTTTTGCAACGAGCTGCCTCTGTCGTTCGCGGATTCCGAACATTTTCCAATGGGCTGTGCTCGCACACATGCGCGCGCGCATGAGAACGAGTCGAAAGCCCGGCGGGCTCTTGCCTGGGCGAGGGTTCGCAAAATCGAATCACCGGCTCGACCAAACTGCTGGTCGATCGGATTACCGGACGCTCCAAATATCCTCAACTTTGCACCCTTGTGCAAATACAGATATGCATATCCGACTGTGCGATCGCCGCGCTGATGTATCCGCACCCTCGCGCGCGCACGTTGACACTGGTGGATTTGACGATGGCGAGAGGCTAATATACTTTTTACAAACGAAAGGATATCGCGATGTCGCGAGGCCTCAAATACGATGACATTGAACTTTGCATCGTTGGAATGCAACGAATTATTGTTTTTTTTTTATTGCTTCCTTTTCCTTTTTTCTTTTTAGCGCTACGAAAATTCCTCAACGATTTTTTGACAACTCGAAGAGATATTGCACTGAGGAAACGGTTTATTTATGGTAAAGAATTACATTTAGTTGGCACTTTTATTCAAATATTCATTAACTGTAACGAAATTTGCTGGTCGTTGAGAAATATTCGTCTTCTTGTGACAAAATGTTACAGCCATAGTATTTGTTTGAAAAGAATGATTTATTTGTCACTTTTATTAAGTATTAACGAATCTGTATTTAAGATGTTGGCCCAGAAGTTCTTTGAGGTAACCCGAGTCGAAATTTAGACCCTCCTTTGAATGCTCGAGAACCTATTTCCTTTGTAACGCACAGACCGCCGCCCTCCTTTGACTCCCCTTGAACCTATATGGAGAAATTTGCACTGTTGGCGACCCTTCTTTAGCCCTACTGAACCTTCTATTCAATCTCCTGAGCCTCCTTTAGGCCTATGGGCTCGGCTTGCGTGAACCTACACAACCTCGTTTTGGCCTAAAGTCCTATCTGTACCCTACAGAACCTCCTTTGAATCCAAAGCAGAAGGAAAATGAAAGATTGGATCCAAAGGAGGTTCTGTAGGGTCAGTCTATATCGGTGAACTGCGGATGGGAGAGAGGGGGGGGGAGCGGAGGGCAGCATATTGAAGTAGGCTTAAAGGAGGGTTAGTAGGGTCAGAAGAGGTTTAAAGGAGGGCTAGGAGGCTCTGCGAGCCACCGGTGAAAGGAGTCAAAGGAGAGTTAGTAGGGCGAAAGGAGGTTTAAAAGAGGGTCTGTAGGTTTGCGTAAGCATTAAATCAGGCTCACTAGGGTCTAAAGGAGGTTCAGATGAACCTACTAAACCTCCTTGAGTGAAAAAGTCCAATTTCTGCCACTTTTGGAGGTTCAGTAGGTTCTGATATACATGTTTTTGAGATTTCCATTTGAACCTCTTGAACCTCCATTGAATGACAAATTGGGATCGAAAGGAGGTTTAAAGGAGGGTCTAAATTTCGACTCGGGAACAGTCGTACACTTATTACAAAATGAATATTTGGCAATAATAAAAAATCTTCAGTTGAATCACATATAGTTCTGTTAGTAATTAACAAATAACTGTTGAAAAATCAACGACTCGTATCAAATAATGATTTGTTAATAGTTAAGAAATCATTACTTGATATAAGAAGCGTACATTTGGCAAGACCAATTACTTTTACGCTACTATGGTAGGCTGGAGACTGTGCGTGACCGCATGCCCACTTACCTAGAGGATATCAGTTTGTGATCGTGAAAACGTAAATTTATTCTCCGCGCCGATGCATCAATTAACGATTTGCTTGTCTTGTGGGACCTGCCAAATCTTGAGAAGACTTTCGAAAGTGTATATAGAGAATATTAAATTACGCATTAGAGCAGGGGTGGCCAAGAGGTCGACCGCCTATTATCGTATTTGAACGTATTGATGCTACCATCTTTGTTGTCTTCCGATTAACGGATTTGCTACTTGTAGAGGACAAACCGTTGGCTAACGATTGGTCCTCTACAACTAGCAAGAAACAACTCATTTCTATGAGAGTTGTTCCTTGCAGTGCCCACTAGCAATATAGTGGTACATTGATTCAACTGCGCATTCATCTGCCGGTAATCAATTAATGACCTTGTCCGAATATTCATTTGGTAACTATAGTCGAATCTTGATTTGTACGAATATCAAGTATCGTTCACTCAACTATCCTTTACATCTGGGACAACGTTTCCCCTATTCTCATTGAATAAACGCCTCAGTTATAGGAAACGAGTATTCATAGTATATTATTACGGAGCAGCGGGTTTGACCAACTGTATATCTATTAGCTGTAAAGAATGGGTCTGTTCCATTGACACATTTCTTGACTCATTCAGTACTCATTTCTTAACTATCACCACATCTTTATTTGTGACAATTCGGAGGCTCAAATAAATGATTCATCAACTGTAAGAAGGTATTTATTTCGCCATATCCAACTTTACCATCTGTTGATAATTAACAAATTCTGACACATAGAAATATATTGTTTTGTCAGTATAAGATGTTGAATAAGTTCTCGCTGTTTTTTTTTCGTGCAAATTAATTCTTTATTTTGAAAAATCATTTCGAATGCTTTCAAACGTTTCGAAACTGTTGTGTGACCAATTCCTGATGATTCTGCAAGTTCAGGTAGCGTCTGAAATAAGTCTTCATGAAGGAATGCCTCCAATTCGACACTTAAAAATCATTATTATTTATGGTATTAAAGTAATTAATACCATATTTATAAATTATTTATGGTATTTTTTTCGGATGAAAAAGTGATTCACTCATAAAATTAATTACATATCTATTTAGTATGAATATCAAGCTGTTAGAAAATATTTTTTTTTTTCGATGTACAAAATGGCCGAATACTCGAAACTTCTCGAAACAGCTTTTTTTCAATTGGCGTGACAAGTAAATAACATCAACAATTTTTACTCGATTTACTTCAAATTTAAGAGTTATGTTCCTCATTGCATTTCGCAGAGAAGTACGTATGGAATTTCTGATTAATCGAAAACTTTTCATTTTATGAGCAGTTATAACGAAATTTTTCACTGAAAATTAATTTCTTGAGTTCAAATACCTACAACTTTTGAATAAAACAATATTTTAAAATTCCGTACGTATTTCTCTAGGTATTCTAATTTAGATTGGCGAGAATTTTTGTTTTTTGTTCTAGGTAAAATATTGTGGATGCTAAATGTCACGAATGTACGTTTTTCTGTGATATTCAACTTTGCATCGTTGGAACGCAACGAAAGTCCGATAGCCCAAAGTTTTTCTGACAAATTTAGACTACGAAAAATCACTCAAACGTTTTTTAGAATCCTCATCAGAAAACTACAACACAAATTTGTTCGATAATAATAAGGTGAAGAATGGTAAAATAAATAAATAAGGTGAAGAATGTAAAAATAAATAAATAAGGTGAAAAATGTAAAAATAAATAAAAAAAGCTTGCTTTCCAACGATGCGAGCATCAACATCGTGCTTTTAAAAGTATTCCCAAAACATTTGCCGACAATACGTGCGTACAAAAAAACGAGCCTACATCGTGTATGGTACGTCCCGGCGGGCTGCCTCCCTGGGAAGGCACCGGCGAGGGCTGTTGAGTCTCGGAACAAAACAGGCAAAGTATGTAGGTGAGTACGAACGAGAAGAGGTAAGCGAGCGCTGGCAACGAATCCACTGCAGCGAAAAGATGTTTAAAAAAGAAAAACAGGTGACACTAAGAAGGACAAAAAGATTCAACGTCGAGTCCATAGAATTTTCGCGACGAAACAGAAGTGCCCGTGTTCGGTAGTACGAGTAACGAACCGAGAGTAACATGACGTTGAGAGCGAGAGAAACGGGGAAAAAAATGCGTTCGCCATCGTACTAATTCACGTCGCTAATGTGCCGAGATTCTAAAGAAGTACGAAACAATGCGCAGAGCAAACTACAACTTTTTTTCACTCTGCTTGCTCTCTTCTTCGTCTTCATCGTCGACGCTTTTTTTTCGTAATTTCGCGACGAAATGATGAGTGCGAGGTACAACCCCGAGGTTCATTGAGACTTTAGCGGTATTGAAGACTCGAGAGCATCAAGGGAGCAGCAATATTGCGAAACAGATGTACTCATTTTTGTAAGAGGATTATTAATGAATATTACATTTTATTTTATTTGATAATTTATAGGTTTTTATAGTTTTATCATATTCATTTGATTTTTATTGAATAAAAATTAGAAGAACGTTAAGTATTATGCTGTTAGGTACCTCCAAATGTCCTTCGTACTCCCTTGAGGCGGGGCACCACTGTGACTGTTAAAAAAATCGATTTTTTTGCATTTTCACAGAGTATACATATTAAACGATATGTGAAAAAAATTCAAATTGAAATATTGAAAGTTTACCATGTTTTCGATTTTCCAACTTCCGATTTTCAATTCAAGAAAACCAACACTTCCGTAAGTGTAGTAGCTATCGTTGTACGTAGACGTTTTTTTCATTTAATAATTATTAGGCCTTAATTGTAATGCCTAAAAATTTAATAATTTTTAGGCATAATAATAATAATAATAATAATAATAATAATAATAATAATAATAATAATAATATGCTGCCCAACCTCGCATCGTTGGAATGCAACGAAAATTCTTCTAGATTGTCTTCATTTCTTTACTTAGATTATTATCTAAAATTTATTTTTGCAGATTTTGATTATAGGTTTTTATCAAGAATCCTCGCAAATGTTGCAGTAATTTTCGCAGTCCACAAGTGCCAAAAAAGAATCAGCGACACGAAGAAAATATATTTTCGTTGCAGTTTAACGATGCAAACTGCACTGCCATATAATCATCATTATAATCGTAATATAAGAACATAATATATTAAAATATTAATGACGTTGAAGTTTGCATCGTTGGAACGCATCGATTTTTGTGGTCATTTTTCATTACTTTTTTAAAAATCATCACCCAAAAATGTTTCCTCGGCAATGCAGGCCGTGAATCTCTAATAACAATACATAAAAATGTTTGAGTGATTTTCGCAGGCTGAAATGGCCAAAAAATGTGAACAATTGAAAAAATCGAACTATCGTTGCATTGCAACGATGCAACATCAGAAATATTATTCGGTACTCATATAATAATTATAACTGATAATTCTAATACTTATAATTATTATTATCGCATTGTCAAAATTGTTCCAATATTTCAGAGATTGCTGTTTTTTTTCTGAAGATGGATAAGGAAAGTGTATCACATTGGCGGGCTTCTTTATCGATGATGCCTCCCAGGCTTCTTAAGGGAGAGATTTTTTCCGCATGGGGCTAAAAGTCCTGCTGACGCCAGCAAAAGGAAACGTGAGAACGAAAAATATCGCGGCGGTGGCGCCTACGTGAATTTCTTTCTCCCTCTCCACCGCTCTCGTTTTTTTTCTCACTCTCCCTCCTCTCTGTCGCAAATTAACTGTGCACGGCGGAGGAGAAAAATTTTCATATTTTTCATCGTTGATAAACGAAAATGAATGAGTGTGATTAATGATAGGAGAAAGAGGGGGCGAGAGAGGGAGAGGGGAGAGAGCGAGAAAGAGAGAGAGAGAGAGAGAGAGAGAGAGAGAGAGAGAGAGAGAGAGAGAGAGAGAGAGAGAGAGAGAGAGAGAGAGAAAGAGAGAGAGAGAGAGAGAGCAGCTGAAAGCCACTACTGAACCGTACGATCCTTCTGCACAGAACTCATTCTCAAGGCGATTTTCCTCCTCGTGTAGAAATTCAGTGCTACGAGTCTTCAATGGTAAAAGCCTTCGTGATATTGAAAGGGGGACCGTGGGCTTTTGTATTGTATACAGCGTCATAGGAACGATTTTTTTTTGGGGTGTATAAAAAAAATGATTTACGACGGCTCGACTTCATCGCAGAACTCGCGAAGGAGGCAAAGAGCAGGATCGATGAAGCAATAAATAATTCAGAGCTCTCGAGTTGATTACAGCGAAGAAAAAAAAAAATATCTTTTCTGCCACAATATTCTCAGACTTCGGATAAAATGTATTGTAATTTCAATTATAGCAGTATCGGGTAATCACTGAGTCTCGAGTATCGAATTCAAAGTTTCACAGGGGTTGCTTTTTTAACGCTAGGTTAATTGGCGGAGGGCAGAAGAGAAATATAGTCAAAACAATATTATACTATAATAAACAAAAAATATAGTCAGAAACGAAATTTCTTGTTTATATTATTATTTTCTCATTTTTATTATTTTACAAAATATTATTTTCAGATTTAAATTCCAGACTTCGAAATAAGCAATTCAAAAATTATTCACGAATTTTCGTTTTCTGGGAGAAAGCGGAAGAGAAATATAGTCGAGGCAGATCAAGAAATTGTATGCTCGTGAAGTTTCAATGCAACGAAATTTCTTATTTATATTTTTATTTCCTCATTTTTATTATTTTCCATAGAATCGTTTTTCACATTTAAATTCTATATCTCGAAATAAGCAGCTAAACAAATTGAGAAATTTTCGTAAAGAATATCCGACAAAAGAAATTCGAAAAATTGAGAAATAATTATCATCGCGTTTCAACGACGCAAACGTCAAATTCACGAAATTGTGGAGAACTTTGGCAATCATCCGTGTCATTTATAATCGAGAACAAGGTCCCCTCGTCTATTCGGACCCAAGTTCACGCAATTCCGTCCTCGGAGAAATCACTCGATCATTACGAAACGCCGTGGAGGTGGCGGGAAATGGCGCGCCCGATCGATCGTGCGTCAATTATGCTTTCGGTGCACGAAATCATCGTCGTAGATCTCATTAGACCTAAATATGGAATTAGCTCGAAGGTCGGGGGTCGTTGTCTCCCGCACCATCGTCCGTCAAATCACTAAATCTTCTATATCGAAATTTCAGATTTTTATTTTCTCTTACTAGCACTGCAAAATATTCTTGAAATTCAAAAGCTTCGCCTCGGGAGATTTCGCTTCCTCGCAATTTCCAGACGATACGAAATGTCGAAAAATATCAATAAAAAAATTCGATAAATTTTCTTTCGGTTATTATTTTTATTTTTGTTATTCGACACTTGGCTCCACCGACGGACGACGACGAGTTCGCTGTGCGAGGATGATCCGTAGTAGTGTCGCGTCTCGCGAAGAATCACAATTTGATTGTAAAACACTTTCGTTCGTATTTGGCGTTCGTCCAAGGACGCGTTACTCAATAAACGCATAGTCTTGGATTTGTCGAGGGTAATGATAATAGTTATGGCATGGAATCGTGACTACGCGCCCGGCCAAGACCGCGAATACGACGAAGACGAGACGATAAAGAGCGTGTGCAACCTTCTTCCATATAGCCCACGTACGGGCCATTCTGTTTCGATTGTACCAACGCCCGTTACGTGGACATTGCCTACGATTACCCGATATTCAGGTCTTCCTTGTTTTCCCTTTTTTTTTCTTTTGATTTTTTTTCGAACCTGTGTTTTATGAGACGGCGAAAATTGAATCTCGAAATCATTTCATCCGATTCACGTCACTTTCGGGCAGAGAATAATTCATAACATTTTCTATCGTGTGACCGGATGATTTTTTTATATGCTTGTCCATTTGTAAATAACAAATGATTGGAGTAATTTTTTTTGTCGAAAATCAATTTACTTTAACGTGCGATTTTTGTAATTTTTAAAATATCCAAAAAAGTATGCGGCCATACGAACGTTTGACTATTATACCAAAAGCGCATTATTGTAATTTTTTCATTCGGATGACCCTAATTGCCAGAATCACCGATATGCAGCTATGGTGGCACTTTGTCTAAATAACTTCGTTGTTTATCATTATTTTTCGAAGAAAAAAGAAGCGAAACTAGACAAGACTATGTATTAAATATGTGTAAAATCTCGAGCTTCGCATTCCAATACTCTCATGAGAAGAAAATATTGAAAACCAACCTACTTTTCGGGTCCCAATCTTCTGCAGACACGTTAACACCACAATTCCAAATTCTTTGATAATCGCCAAGTGTACAACTTGCTATTTTCGTACTTCTTGAATTATCAAAAAAAGTATCCGGTCGTACGAAATTTTGACCATTATACCAACAGAATATTTTTTCATGTTTTTATTCGGATGACCCTAGTTGCCAGAACCACCTACTCCGATTGGCCATATAGCCAAGGCAGCACTTAATGTTTGACTACCAATCACTTCATTGCTTATCAATATTTCTCGATGAAAAAAAACCTCAAAGTTAACAAGACTACCTATTAACTATATGTAAAATCCCGACCTCGTCATTCCAATACTCGAATCAGAAAAAAAATCGTGAAAACAGACCTGTATCTTGAACCCAAGTTGATGCAAGGCCTCTAACACCACCATTACAAATTATTAAATAATCCATGAATATGCAGCCTGCCATGTTCGTAACTTTTTCAAAATCAAAAAAGTATCCGATCGTACGAAATTGTTACTATTATACTAAAAGTACATTTTTTATTTTTCATTTCAGACCAGTCCGAGTCTGGAATGATCATTCCAGACCAGTCAGAGAACCACCTATAACGATTAGCCATGCGGCCACGTCTGCACTTTGTTCAAATAATAATAACTTCATTGTTTATAATTATTTTTCAATAGAAAAAAACTCAAACTTGACAAGACTATGTATCAACTATGAGTAAAAACATCGGAAAAAAGTATTGAAAACCGACCCGTTTCTTGGGCTCACGCAGCTCCGTAAAAACCACAATTCCAAATTCTTCGATAATCGATCGAGATACTAGCATCAGGGAATAAATGACTGAACGAATAATTGGCGAAATACAATGCAAAATTATTTGCTCTTACTTTAAGCCGAATTGTCCCATATATTTGTACACTATTCCACAGTGTTTGTATATTATACGAAGTGTTACGTGCGTAGATAGGTAAAACATATGCGTAGTACATACAAAATGCGTGCAGCGGCGCAGCCTGGCGCACGAAAAACACAATGGAGCGTCACGTGCGAGAGGCGAATTTTTTTTCGCGATTTGATAATCGTCGCACGTAAAGCGTCGTTCCCCCGTCGCGGTTGCGACGATCGAATCAGTATAAAAGCTCGTTGAAAACAACGTCAAAGCATCACTTGCTCACCAAGCAACTCAGTGTTAACACACAAGACAAACCAGTCAAAAAAAAACCCTCAATCATCATGAAGTGCTTCGCAGTGAGTATAAGGACGCTTTGATCGGCGAAATTGAATCAATCTTCTTTGCTAATCGAGCCGCCACTTTACCAATCGAGGAATAATCACTCCACAAATTCATCGATACCGAAATTGTCCTCTCGCATCACGTTCGTCTTAGCTATCGGAAAATCCCAGTGATTTAAATTCTATCCGCGTTGATCGAGTCCCCCAATCGAGTGACACGTGATTTGGAGTTTTTTGTCATATGGATATTGTCATCGACAGCGACATTCAAATCGTGATCGATGATACCATGAATTAATTAAACTCCAACAGCGTGAAATTAATTAAAATCCAACGATGGCTTTGAAACGTTGATCTCGCAGATGAATATCGAAATGGCTTTTGATAAATTTTGTTTACCATTCTTTCCAATTTACTCCCAGTCATATCAGAATTCTATTTATTCTATTTTTCAAAGTTTAGTTATAATATTTATTGTACAATGAATTTCTATAAATGTATTATTTCATTTCCATATTTAGGGCATTTAATCAACGGTCCAATAAAGCCAATCGTCTCTTTCCAAAAACACCAAATCCTCTTTTGCTCGTATTGACATCAATTAGTCTTTTCATCCCGTTCGAACATATCAAAATAATTCCATCTGAAATTAATTGCCTCTTATCACCATCCAATATATTCTCGCAAAAATCGAAATCCCTTCCACCAACCAGTCGTAATATTGGAAAATAAATTTCATCTTCTTTCTTCCATATTGACATCAATTTTCATTCATCATCAAAAAATGGCCTCTATCGCGTTTAATTTGCCATTGAATCGTTTACACAAATAACTTAATTTTATAGTGTGAATCAACGGGTCGCCAATACGCAATGTAACATTTATATCCTTCCGCCCACATTGAAATGAACAAATGTTTTTCTTTTGCTTCGAAAGGCTGTTGTCATCCTCGCCATCGTGGCAGTGGCTCTCGCCGATGCGAAAGCCGTCGAGGTCGAGTCGATTGAGCCGGTGAAGGCCGAGGCCGGTGTGGCGCCGGAAGCGGCCCGCGACAAGAGAGGACTTCTTCTTGGCGCCGCTTACACGGCACCTCTGGCTTATCCCGCTTACACCGCACCGGTCGCCTACTCGTCCGCCTACACCTACCCGTACGCGTACTCCGCGTACTCGTCTTATCCTTATTACGCAACGGGCTACAACTCCGCCTACTATCTGGCTTAAGCGTTACTGGGAACGGAGAACAGCCCCTTATCAATCGACCCGATGGAACACTCAAGGATACTCGATACGTCCGACATTACTCACGATGCACATTCCCATGAGAAAAATTCACAAACTTCAAAAAATCTTTGGCTATTTTGCGACCCTCACTTGTCAACGCGTCGAAGTGTAAATACTCAAAACTGAAAATCGAAAGATTATCGGAAGAAAAAAATAACTGGAAGACAAGAAAAATCAAAAGAAAACAAACAATTTGACAAATTCGAGAGGAAGATGAATTGTTCGCACTGTGAAATATCAGTCACTTGTATTATTGTGTATAATAAAAGAGCATTATTGTTATCTTGAAACGTTGCCTTTTTATATTGTTGAAGTTTGCATGGGGTTGAAGCTCGCATCGGTGGAATGCAATGATTTTTTTTCATTCCTTATTGGTGGAATATCTTTTTCCTGTTTTTCGCTATAAAAATTCCCCAACGATTTTTTACTATGCTTCTTTGAAGATCTACAATTAAAACAAACGAAAAAGAATTCGATGTGATGAAAATAAGGAAAGAAAAAGGTAAGAATGAATTTTCGTTGCATTCCAACGATGCAAACTATAACATCATACGTTTGCATCGTTGGAATGCAACAAAAATTCGCGATTTTTATATTTGTTTATTGTTATTATTATGTGAAATAGTTTTTTTTCGCAGTTGTTGGATGTCGATTTTCATTAAGGATTCTCAAAAATGTTTCCGTAACTTTGGTAGCCTAAATGTACCGAACAAAAATTCAGGAATATGAAAGAAGATTATTTTAGTTGCATTCCAACGATGCAAACTTCGACGCCATGCTGAAGTCTGTATTCGTTGGAATGCAACGAAAATTCTTCTTGATTTTCTTCGTTTCATTATTTTTTATTATTATTTAAAACTTTGTTTGCAGGATTTATTTATAGATTTTTTTAGAAAGATTCTCCAAAATGTTTTGGTCAACTTCGTAGTTTAAATGTGCAACAAAACGGCTATACGACGAAAAATATTTTTATTGCAATGCAACGATGCAAACTTCAACACCATAAGTTGGCATAATCATAATGCAATGAAAGTTCTAGTTTTTTAATTTTTTCTACTTTTGGATATAAATTCTTCTTCATTTCCTTGGTCTAAAAAAATGATCATTAGTATCTAAAAAAATGTTTCGCGGTTTTTGGTTATAGATTTTCAATAAAGATCCTCGAAAATGTTTCTGTAATGTTCGTAGTCTACATGTGCCAATAAAACATTGGCAATACGAGGAAAAAATATTTTCATTGCAGTCCAACGATGCAAAGTTTGCCTCTTTTTGGCCCTTTTGGCCCTTGTAGAGCCCTTTGGAGCCTCAATTGGTCGCGAAGCAGTGAAAACCACACATTGGAGACAGAAATTGGCAGCCACGAATTGGGAGACCCACGTGCGGACGTTCGCACACACGTAGGTCCACCGGATATCAACGGGAACGATTCCGAAAGAGGCAATTACCATTTCCGCGTGTGGCGCTGGAAAACCACGAGAGACGGGCAACGATAGAAACTTTTGCCAGGAGAGGGTGTCGCGACATAGACATATATGCACATATGGGCACAAGTACAAGCGGCGGATAGTACATGCACGGGAGACCAACACAAAGGCCCAAACTTTTAATTGCCAGCTTATGGAAGGCCGCTCCAAAACTTCTCGCAACCTTCCTAACGAACTAGTGGATTCCGCCTCTGGCAACGATACAGAGCGGCCGGAGAAGGGTCTTGTTAGGGAAGAATTTTTTTTTCCCCAACATTCCTGAAAATAATACCAACGTGCGCATGAAAGAAGCACAATGAAGTTTGAACTGGTCGAAGGAGCAAAAAAAAGTGGTCAAGTGCTTCGAAGTAGCATTCCGCGGTTTGTTAGGTACGCGCGTAATTGTAATGTCGAATTAAAAGTCAATTGCTTTCGAGGAGTTTGCGAAACAATTAATGGTATTGAAGTTTCCATCGTTGGACTGCAACGAAAATATATTTTCTTCGTGTCACTTTTTTTTGGCACGTACAGACACGGTTTCGAAGGTTGCATCGTTGGAACGCAACGAAAAACCGTTTTTTTTTTGTTTTTTTAATTCCTCAAAATCTTTTTTGCCGATTTATATTTTAGATATCTAAATAAGCGACTTAAAAGATAAATGCGGGATTATCGTACCAAAGATTTGCCGAAAAAAAATTGAGCAATTGAAAAATAACATTTTTCGTTGCATTCCAACGACGCGAACTTCATCATCATCGTACAGACTACGAAAATTAGTAAAAGATTTTCGAGGATCCGTATTAGAGGTCTGTAACCAAAAATAGATTTTTTTTTTAAATGATAATAAAAATAAAGAAATGAGAAAAGTCAAGGAAAACTTTCGTTACGTTCAGACGAAGCAAACTACATCACCATAACAATTAATCGTTCGTGAAACAATAGAATTTTATCCAAACACCGATAGTTATTAATAATTGACGCGATGCAATTTTTGAACATGTTGAAAATATGACGGATGGAGAGCCGACCAATTTTTAGACTGGCGACAAAAACTTGATTTTTTTAGGTGCTCATATTGATGTATTTTATCCCGTGAATATGGATTCGCCATTAATTTTCCCACAGACCCTCTATTTTGGTTGATACCATAAAAAGGGATTACTTTGAACAGGTTTTGGAAGTTTTCTGTACGGAACTTTTTCTTAACATCCGAAAATCCAACTTCTCCAATGGAACAATGTGTTTTTGACTATTAAATGCGGTTTCTTTGACAAGACATTGAAATGCACCGTATGTCAAAGATTAAGGTTTACGTTGACGTAATTTTGATTTAAAAAATGTAATATTTCACGCATTATACATGGAATTGAATTAAAAACAACGATTTTTTACAATATAATTGTCATCTTTATTGAGGAAACATTTTACAAAAAAATATCAAGTAGCTAGGGTGCTATTATAGGCACTTAATCAGTTCCTTAATTATCATTGACGTCAAAATCAACTTGAGCAACATTATAATAAACATTAACAACAAATTTTAGCAACAATAGAAAAAATTATCTATTCCTAATTAAACAGTATCTGCGCTCTGTTAAAGTATCCTCAAAAACTGTTGAAGTTACCTTAATGTCAATTCAACCCCGTTTCAGGGTAATCGTCGGACGTGTATGGAAAAACGTTTTTCGCGTTTAGTCGGCGTAATTTTGAGCTCTCGATTCGGGATTCTACATTTTAAGGAGAAAATAATAACGAAGAGCACAGAGTGACGTTGCAAATTCAAAGGGGAAAGGAGTATCGACGACTCAGTGAAGACACTTAATTTGGACCGAGATGGAAAAAAATGTCAATTAAATTTTTTCGTCCAAGTCTGTATCGACGTATTTTTATCATCTAAATGGGAATTCACAAATAATTTTGCCCAAACGCCTCAACTTTCAAAAATAAATCGCCAAAAGTGTGTAAAAACATGTTTTCCGTATTCATCCGGCGTAATTTTGAGCTTTCGACACAAACTGGGCAATATTCATAATCAGCAGACATTTTTCCATCGTGTAGTATCAAATCGATACAGTCCATGAAAATGTATAAAAAGCCGAAAAAAATGAATATATACACAGGTTTATGGATACGGCAGACTTGTCTCCCGCTTGACAAGACAAAGCGACATACGCCCTTTCGACGTCCACGAAAGGTTTCGCAGACGTAAATGGTTCGTGGAGCATGTACAGAGGCTACATCCCAGAGCGAAGAGACCGATCGAGTCTGCGGGGAATCCGTTTGGCACGCTCCTCGAGGGCTCCAATTAGCGAATTTGCATAGAGGAACCGCAGCGCGGGGTTCGCAGCGATGAGGAGGCTCGCGCGGTAGACCGAGCGCGGAGCTCGAGGGGAATCGGTCGAATGTGTGTGTGTGTACGCGCGCGGGCACGTA
>OX632365.1:24443411-24453021 GCA_951751655.1 Ophion costatus | reverse complement strand
ACTCACTAGAGAGAGGGAGGAGAGAGAGAAGAGAGAGAAAACACGCGCCAAGGAAAAATCAATATCACGTGTTATATGTGTGTTAGTATTATTTCACGCCGCCATCTATAGAACCCTCTAGTGTATAGGAAGAAACAGTGACGACGTCGAAATACCTCTCTCACTCCCTCTCTCTGTCGTCTCACTTCCTCTCTCTCTCTCCCTCACTTTTTCTTACTCTCTCCCTCACTTTTTCTCACTCACTCACTCATTCACTCACTCACTCACTCACTCACTCACTCACTCACTCACTCACTCACTCACTCACTCACTCACTCACTCACTCACTCACTCACCCACTCACCCACTCACTCACTCACTCACTCACTCACTCACTCACTCACTCACTCACTCACTCACTCACTCACTCACCCACTCACCCACTCACCCACTCACTCACTCACTCACTCACTCACTCACTCACTCACTCACTCACTCACTCACTCACTCACTCACTCACTCACTCACTCACTCACTCACTCACTCACCCACTCACTCACTCACTCACCCACTCACCCACTCACTCACTCACTCACTCACTCACTCACTCACTCACTCACTCACTCACTCACTCACTCACTCACTCACTCACTCACTCACTCACTCACTCACTCACTCACTCACTCACTCACTCACTCACTCACTCACTCACTCACTCACTCACTCACTCACTCACTCACTCACTCACTCACTCACTCACTCACTCACTCACTCACTCACTCACTCACTCACTCACTCACTCACTCACTCACTCACTCACTCACTCACTCACTCACTCACTCACTCACTCACTCACTCACTCACTCACTCACTCACTCACTCACTCACTCACTCACTCACTCACTCACTCACTCACTCACTCACTCACTCACTCACTCACTCACTCACTCACTCACTCACTCACTCACTCACTCATTCACTCACTCACTCACTCACTCACTTACTCACTCTTTCGCTCTCCTTCCCTCTATCGTTCTCATCGCCATCCCCTAGACGCTCGGCTCTCGCAACGGCACACCGGGGGTGTCGTGTTACGCGTGGTTGCCTCGCCCGACGGGGTCGAACGCGCTGGCGAGAAAAAAACACCACGAGCGCACGCAGACACACATGCCCGAGCTCAGATAGCCATAAGCAAATTTCTTCTTTCAAGCTCAATTGGCCCGAAACGATCGTGGAACACTGGATAAAGCAAAGACATTCTTTTTTCTTCCCCCTTGAAGTTTTTCATTTCGAATCTCCTTTCACTCGCGTCTTCCGAGCCAGCATTGAAAGTCCACTGCTAAAAATAGACGGGGCGCATCACCGAAAAACCAAAAAAGAAATTACCGGAATCGCGACGGATCGGGGATAAGACTTGCAATCGAGAAAATTCTAGCGGACAAAACACTTTGTTTCTCAATGACGCGCGATTAAAATTGAAGAGTGATCTTTTTTTGGTAGAAATTGATAAGCACGGAGACTCTATTTGCAAATCGAAAATACGATTCAACGATTTTCGTTCACTATGTAATACTGAAAAAAATTGCACGCTAGGAACTACCACAACATCGTTCACTCGCGAACGTTGTCGTGCACTCACATCGTTGGAGTGCAACGAAAATTACGATTCATTATTTGCTCCAATGTCTTTTGACGAATCTTAGCTCCGAAAATCCACCCACAATGCTTCAATTCGCTTATTCAGACATCTACAATGTCAAAAGATCGCAGGGCAAAAATTTCCCTTGCCATCCAACGATTCAAACTTCAAGAACGCGTTTACTCAGCGTCGGACATTGAGCGCGAATATCTCGACGGATTTTTGTCGCACGGAAGCCCCAACAGTAGTCAACCAGCCTGTACATATATGCATTCAGCATGTCCTCTTCGTTCGAGGCTCATGCGGACGTCCCCCGAAAAGCCTCACATCCGATCACCAGGTGTCGACGGATCCTTACTGCATATCCGATCGTTCACTTTTTCTGCACACTCGCCTCGTGATGCAGTATCGATCCTGGCAGAGCTTGAAACTTGGTCCATAATTCGAAGCATCGTGCTCATAGCGAGCAAACTCCGTGCCGTAAGCCCAAAGTTTGCCAACTTTTTCCACTTCGGTCGACGTATATACCCGCGGTGGTTAAGCCGACCCGGCGTATCCCTTTACCCTAATACCAGCCCAGCAAACTGATCCGCCCACGCATACACGTATATATGAATCAAGATGGTACTGAAGACATTCGAGGACCGTGCCTCCCAGCACTGTTCCCAGGCTGGACTATTACCACCAGCCCAATGTCTTCAAATTCACCCCCACATAGACGCGAGCACCGCAAAGGTCATTTCACGGATCACGCTGGCCTCAGGCTCAACGAATCATTAGGAAAAATCTTGACGACTATCTTCAGAACAGCAGAGAGACTTCAAGCTATGTCCTTTCTCCATGACCGTATGTATATGTGTCAGCGACCGTGGCGCCCGCCAGGATGCCCCTGGCCAAATGTCACGTGACCATAATGTCAAGAGCACCCTTGGCGCCATGGCTGGTTTTTTTCTCGCCGGGGTGGCGGGTACGAAGGGGGTGAAGGAGCCAAAACCGAGGGGTGAAAAGCCGGAAAAGGGATGGGTGATCGGGAAGGAAGCTTGGGTTGGGTATGGAGCGCGTGTACGTGAGTCGGGTGACCGATGTAGAAGCTCGCTGATGATATAGATATACGAGGGTCGAAGGGACAGTGAAGAGAGAACGAGAGAAAGGGCAACAGAGGGAGACGCGCGGAAGAGAGCATTGTCCTCTATACACTCGACGGATCTTGTAGCGTCGAGACGCCACCTCTTCTTTTTGTTTCTCGAGATTTCGCCCCGCTTGCATGATGTGGGCTTGTACACCAACCGGGGAAACAGCGGAGCCGAGGGAGGGCGTGATGGAACATTTTTTTTATCACACGACTATCGTGAGAACAACAGAATCGAGAGGGAAGCTTCCCGATACCGCTGAGACAGCTTTTTGCCCCCCAGCTACGAGAATCTTTACCTCGTGTATCCATAACATCGAATCGCTGCCGCGAAAGTGGAATTGCCAATAACCTGACGGCGATTAGAATCTTTAAAAGAAACACTGCCACTAAGTTTTTGGCGAATGTGTGTGGGGCACATGCTTCGGGGATGCCTTTGAAATGATGGACAACATTCGGCCATCACAGATTTAGGGTAACTCGGGGCTAGATGAAGGCGCAAGATGAATCATAAAGCAAGCTACTGAACAGTGTGTGTGAGCATGGTGCTCCTGTTGGATTTTTAAGGGTGGCCGGGCGGTGAATGAGTGGAAAAGTACCAACTGTGGCGGAAGCACGCGTCTCAAGTGAAAAAACAATATTGATTTTTTGACAAAACGTTCTTATTTTTGGTAGTTTACCAATGTTTCAGTTAATTTGAGTCACTGATCTTGATTAGAGACCGGTAAGTAAACACAATGAAAGTACTAGATATTAATATAATGAGAACGGTTTGACAGAAATTTTCAAGGTGATTTGGAATCTTCAATTGCGTGATTTTTTGTTGATTCGTTAAGGCCGTAGGCCACAGTAGCGGGTATAAAATCATGTGCGAATTTAACAACTTTTTTCGTATGAAAAAGTGATCCACTCATAAAATTAATTACACATCTATTAGTATGAATATCAAGCTGTTAGAAATTTTTTTTTTTCTATGTACAAAATGACTGACTACTAATATTTTCTTTTGTTATCTTTTTTTAGGCGCCCCGCGGCGTGACATTTAGCATCCACAATTTTTCACCTAGAACAAAAAACAAAACTTCTCGTCAATCTACATTAGAATACCTAGAGAAGTACGTAGGGAATAGAAAAAATATTGTTTTATTCAAAAGTTGTAGGTATTTGAACTTAAGAAAGGAATTTTCAGTGAAAAATTTCGTTATGACTGCTCATAAAATGAAAAGTTTTCGATTAATCAGAAATTCCGTACGTATTTCTCGGTGAAATGAAGTTAGGAACATAACTTTTAAATTTGGAGTAAATCGAGTGAAAATTGTTGAAGTTATTTGTCACGCCAATTGGAAAAAAGCTGTTTCGAGAAGTTTCGAGTAGTCGGCCATTTTGTACATCGAAAAAAATATATATTTTTTATAACAGCTTGATATTCATACTAAATAGATGTGTAATTAATTTTTTTAATGAATCACTTTTTCATACGAAAAAAGATGGTCAAATTCGCACACGGTTTTATATCCGTTACCGTGGCCCAAGGCCTTAACCGTCTAATGGGGCAGGATGAATACAAGCTATCGCAAAGCCGCAATGTTTTACAACGTACCACTACCTACGTTGGAAAGGGTGAAATGAAACTAGCAGGGCCTTTGGTTCCTCTTTGACCGGTGTTTCTGCCAGAGGAAGAAAAAGTACTAACAAATGATTTAAAAGATATGGAGGCAAGATAATTCGGACTAAATAATACAGAACTTAGACGATTGGCTTATCAAATTGCTGGTATTGAAAATGAAACAATTTTTATATATGTGAAAGATGTCAATAATTCGGGTCCCATCATGCTCCCAACGCTGTTTCATCTTGCCCCGCATATGGGGTAAGGTTCGAAAAATAGTTTTAACTCTAAATATATATATTGTATACCAACAATCAAAGAGACTGATTCTTCGTTTCCAAAATTAAACGATTAATAACGGTTGATCAGTTACAAGAATAATTGAAGTTGACTGATTCATGTGTATTGTTTTATTTGAAGATGACATTAGCGTTCCCATCTTACCCCAAGTTTCCCTACCGATCGCAATAACACCAAATCATGGGGTTGAAGTTTGCGTCGTTGGGATGCAACGAAAACATTTTATCCACTTATAAATCTAGATAATAATAATAAAAATTGAAAAAGTAATAAAAATTACTTTTTCAAAATCGGCAATCAGAATATCTCGAAGATCACTGCACCAATCAACTTCAAATTTTACGAGCTTCTTTTCCACATCGAAAACAATGCTTGAACGAAGGCATTTTTTTCAATCCATAGTTTTTTTTATAAACGAACATCGAGCTTTGTTTCACCGAACATCGATACGTTCACATTAGACGGCGGCGATTTTCTCAAAAATCAACATTTTATTAAATCCTTCGTCCAAACACTGAATAATTTCACGCAGAAACTAAATGCGTTTGACGTTTTTCATTTCGGGCGATTTGTTTCCCAACAGCAGTGTTCGCCGCAAAGAACGTTTTTAAAACAACGGCCTATACAAATCATGTCGTTGAAGTTTGCACCATTGGAATGCAACGAAAATGATTTTTTTTTATTGCCGATTTTACGTAGGCAAATTTGAGCCGTGAAAATAAAGCAAACATTTTTTTCGGATTGTCATAGGAAATTAAAAAGAATTTTCGTTGCATTCCTACAATGCAAACTTCAGCCCTATTACAAATCGTTATATCTACCACATTTATAAATATTTTTAATTAAAAAAATTTAAAAGATGCTCAAAACCATACTCTTTAATGTGGAAAATAAAAATTGAAAACCTGCGCACCTTTTCTCCAAAAAAATCACGAAAGTTCTTTTTTCCGTCTACGAGCTAGATGTAACGCCTCAATTCCATATTTTTATGGAAAGTCATATTTCGTGGAATGCGCTTACAGATAATTAAATAAATATTCGAAAAAAAAGTCCGCGGACTTGTGAGGGGTTGAAGCTGCCGAGGCAAATCTGGAAAATACGAAAAAAAAAAACAATTTTGCATTCCAACGATACAAACTGCATCGTGATGATAACGCCAAGGGTGTCGATATTCTTGGACGTTCAACAGATTACTCCCGAGCAAACCGAAATAAACCCAAACCACATCCAGACCCGAACAAACCGACAAAAATGGACATTCCTTTACGTCGCAGTAATTTTCATTCTGCGCGTGACGTTTGTACGCGGTTTTTTTTACTCGCGAGTTTAGATGAAAAGGGCTGCTTGAGGTCGGCGAATTTGATCGCGCGACAAGACTCGGGCGGCAGAGCACAATACCGCGGAGTATGCGAATGTATGCATATGTATGTACGTGGCGAAATACACGCCAATCCAGGCCCGGAGTCCTGCTTGGATTTAGTCGGCCAAACCAAAAGCGGACAATCCGCCGCCACCCTCCCACCTCTCCCCCGGGTATGCCGATGTAATTGGATCCGTTCTGTTTACACGCTGGTATTAGCAGAGCCCTGTGGTAGTTTCGCCCCAATCGGCCACTAAAAAAAGCGGCGTGAAACTGTTGCTCGCGCGACTTCGAAGGGCAAGGATAATTGTATCGAAAAAAAAAATCGTAACTTTGTCACGAAAAACAAAAACCGGAACTTCGAGGCGTTCATCGTGCCAGGGTTTTTTTCATTCCCTTGGAAAATGTTTGAGCTACGGATTCAAAATTAACCTAGAATCATCCGAAAATGTGCTTTGATTTTTTTACGTTTTTTTCGTGAAAATACAGCCATGCAAAAACCCAAAACCGTGGAACGGTTGGACAAGTTTTTCAAAGGCAACTATTTCGAAAAAATATTTTTTTAAATATTCGCAGAATACGGACTCAGCTTGAAAATAACCAGTAATTTTTTTTTCAACGGATTGTGGCGTTGTATCGATGGGAATTCGTTTCTTTCTTTTTTTTTTAACGAAGGAAATGGAAAAAATAGCAGGAAAATCCGGAATGCGTGCCGAACGTAAAAAAGAACTGGCAATTTTTGCGAATGGATTTTTATGGAGCTGCACCGATGCAGAATAGAAAATAATTGCGATAAGGTCCGCAATTTCGAGAAAAAGAAAACCACTTCATAAGAAACAGAAAATTGTAAAAAATTAGAATACGTACTTGAAAAAATGATTTTACAGTGCTTTTTAATGTGCAAAAATAATGGGAACAACATTTTTTGGAATCGACTTTGAAAAAAAATCACTCCAGAAGGAACATTTCCAAAAAAAAAGACAAAGTATGAAAGAATGTCATTTAAATGTTAATTGACTATTGTTGAGACAACAGTCACTTTGATCGAGAGAGATGTTTAAAAAAAAAGGGGTACAACATTGAAACAAATGTTTTTTCCCCATCCAAAATGCAATTTTTTCTGCAAATCGATTATTTGTTCCATTTTTATATTTTTTCACCGTATTTCTCCTCTCGAACTGTCACACCTTTATCAACAACCCTCACGAAATTCTGTGACCGCGTCGATCTTCTCCGAACGAAGATAAAAATTCATCCGCCATCGCGAAGAGACGTGCCGATTCCGTGCCGCAAAAATATGGGTCATCGAGTAATATACATAATGTATAAGAGAGAAAAAACGTGAAAAAAGAGGCTGATTCATTTATTTCGTGTTAGAGAAGGTGCGTGAGAGCTCGTGCATATGGGAGTAATCGAAACTTCGCCGAGACGCGTGGAGTTCGTTCGCCACCCTCGCCCGGGTCGACGAACAAATTATAGCGAAGGACTGCCGAAACGGAGGGTACGCGAAAAAAAAAGTGGATCGATCGAGAGGCCGTGATAGCGTCATCGTTACTTGGAATTTAATTTTTTTTTTTTTTCGTCAAAAAAAGAGCGTGCCAATTGTTTCCTTCATATGCGTGGATATCAAATTCGTCCTCTCATGGGCCCAAAAATACACTGCGCTTTTAATCACCCCTGGTTTTATTTGTCAGCATATACAAGGCTTCAATCGTCAGAAGGATAAAAAAATCACTAAATGATGGGTTTAAAAAATTTCCAAGCGGTTTCTCGTCCGAGTATCATTCAAAAAGGTTCAAAACCCTTTTTTTCTATGACGTTGAGGTTCGCATCGTTGGAATGCAACGATTTTTTTCGCCATTTTTTCATTTCTTTCACTTTGATCATTATCCAAAGCCTTTTTGCGAATTGAGGGGAGGGTAGGCGTTCGCACTTTTGAAAAATCGATTTTTTCTTGTTGTCTTTTCTTGTAGTTGAACGTTTCAAGAATATAATCTCGAAATTTCAAGTCAATCAGTGCAAAACTCTCGAAGTTATTGACTATTCAGTCCCGCTCCTCCAACACTGTAGCTCGCGTTTCAAACTGTAGCTAACACTTCAAACGCGTTTTTCTCGAAACCACTTTTTCAAAATCCCTGTTCACTGCCATTTGAAAATTACATGACCGATTTATTTCAAACTTGGTACACACTTTCTACATATAAAATACCTCCCCCCAACGGTGAGTTTGAGATTTGTTTTACATTCAGGGGGTTTTCCACCCCCAAAATGGTGGACTTTATCGTGAAAAATGGCACTTTTCACTTTACATGGCCACCAAAAATTTAGAAATGAAAAAAAAATTATCACAGACCCTTGGGGGGAGGATTTGATGATACTTTGACTAAATTTTAATGGTACTTGATTTCAGATAATTTCTAGCTGAGATACAGTGAACACCGCAAATCGTGTTTTTACAAAGGCTATTTTCGCGTACAAATTTCACGGAATATTCTTGAAACGACACTTAACAATGTACAAAAGGTTTCAACAAATTTACTCTATCCATATAGATGAAAAAAATCGCCCAAAAGTTTTTTTTTCACGCTGAAACCCTTACCCTTCCCTGAAGGTCATCAATCTCTAAGTATACGCGAGAACCGTTTGAGTGATTTTCACAGGTTGAATTCGATCAAAAAAATAAGCAATTAAAAATAGTTGATTTTCGTGGCATTTCAACGATGCAAACTTCAACGTCATTTTGTTCTGGATGCTATTTATCGCCATTGAATTTGACATTATACCCAGTCACCGAGTATCGATCCAACGTGGCTTACATGCACGTTCGTTGCCGTTGCGACACAATCGTATTCGGTGGATGGTCGCGAATGTAGCAAAAGCACCACGAATAAAGCGGCGGCACTCGGTGTTTTTCACGATGCAGCCCCGGGGTGCGATAAATTGACGACAGCGGCGGTTTGTACGACTCGACGTAAACAATTTTTTTTTTATGCGGATACGTATACGCGGTGATAAGACGAGTGGGCTGTCGTAAAAGTGAGCGCTAGAGAGAGAGAGAGAGAGATAGAGAGAGAGAGAGAGAGAGAGAGAGAGAGAGCCCCAACGCGGTCGTATACGAGTAGTTGCAATGGCAAAGTGCATTCGGGGCGCAATGCACCGCGGTCAGACGAGCTCGATAAAGCGTCGCAAGTGGAACAACCCCGGGTTAGGTCGGACGGCGAACTACGAGCGCTATGATCGTAACCTCGCGAGAAAATCTCGAAAAAAAAACATAAAACACGTATACATAACCTTAATATTTTTTTTTAGACAATGTCACTGATTGTTCGATAGTCCATTCATTTTAGTAGCCCGAACTTTTTTCGTAAATGTTGGCTACGAAAAACACTCAAACGTTTGTTTGCGATCCTTATCAGAAATCTGCAGGTAAAATTTTTAGGACAAGATTACGAATAATAAAGAAACCGAAAAAAAAAACATTTTTTTATGCGTTTCAACGATGCGAACTTTTTCGCATCGTTGCGAAAGATTCATTTTTTTTTCGATCGCCAAAATATTTTTTCGCCGGATTTATGCTACAACACTCATTCCGTT
>OX632365.1:24328411-24438411 GCA_951751655.1 Ophion costatus | reverse complement strand
GAACTAAAGAACTCAACTGCATGCGAATAGAACTCTCATTCAATTTTGATCTGCTGGCATTTGTTTTGCTAAATTCACCAACAACGAAAGACACTTGCATGAATTCGTCAGTCTGCATCTGTCCAAAGTGAATTGTTCAATTTCTTTTTTTCCTCCCACAATCCCCCAATCTTTAGTCCCTCAATTTCTTAACATTCATCTTACGATGGAAACTTCGACGCATTTATTTTCCGATTTTTCTCACTGTTTCGCCAGGTTTTTCCTCCGCAATTGTCAATTCCCCTGCAATTGTCGTCGCGAACCCTTTCGCGCTACGTGAACAAAATCCCAACGATTTATCGTCCGCGGAACACGGGAGACGTTAGGGGGCATGCTTATTATCCTCATGTTTCGTCCTCTTTTCTTTTTATTTTCAACGCTTTCGAGACCCCATCGAGACATCCGCGAGGCTCGTGGGGAATTTCATTCGAATTGGCAGGGAAGACTGGTGTGACAGCGTGCATTTGTTATACGTACGTGATATGTCAGATTACGAGGAGATGGGAATGCACCGTGGCGTGCAAATACGACTCTGTTCCGAGCTAAGAAGTCTGGGGAATTGATAATGGCCGGCGCTGCGGGGGAGGAGCGAAGTAGTACAACGAACGAGGGTATAGGAAAAATGCACCCCACACGAAGCATGTGCAATGATGCAGCCTATAGAGATACGAAGTACACTCGCGGTATCGAAGACCAATATACATGGATGACGAATACCTGCAACGGAAAATCGCGAGTAAAATGCACACGAGCCAGCATCTCGTCGCGGTGATGTTCGAGAGGTAGAATATCGAAATCTGTGGAAGAGCGAATGCTTGCAAAAGCATACGAATACAAAAGACAGTATAATGGATACGGGACGAAACACAGACTGGCAAATCATACATACGTATGCCGGGATTTCTCTCTATACGTAAATGTGTATGTATGGCCGGAAGTTTATGGCTTATTCACTGATGGATCCTGTCAGCCCCACTTGCAGTGTGGTCGTGACAGTGGCGAATGTAAATTGACGGGGAGGGTCGGGCTGATACACGTACATTTTCTCGTACTCGTATGTACGTATGTGTATGCAGATGGTGGCACTCGGATTAACACCGCGAAATCGAGGAAACTCGCTGAGCGTCGCTCGATACACTGCACTTTGGGAAAATGGAAATTGTACTGTAGTTGTGGGAAGTACGCGACGGTGAGAATAGAAGAAAACGTGTAAAATGTTTATAGTCTGTATTTAAGCGGTCTGCGTAAACTCAAAATTTTAAAAGTACGATCTCTTTGTTGTATACTTTTAATGATATTTGCATCGTTGCAATGGAGAGAAAATTAATTATTTTTAGTTGTCCAAATTTTTTTCTCACCGCTTCGGGCTGTGGAAATCGGGCACGCGTTTTTACGTATTCTACTAGAAATGCAGGTCTTCATTTGTCTTTGTCTGCTTTAAGAGGCTTGGGATAATGATAACAAAGAATAAGTAAAAAATAAAAGTAAAAAATCATTGCACTGCAGCGATGCAAACTTCAACGTCATCACTTTTATAGAGTGATGAAGTTGGTTAGAGTCTTAGGGCGGGACATCAATGTAACGGGTTAAAAAAATCGATTTTCTTTCATTTTCTTGAAGTATGGATACGTTAGGATGGCACAAATTTGAGCTGTATTTTTTCCTTTTTCTCACTATCCAATTATCTTCTTTAAAGAAAAAAAATTGTCGCGCAAGCTGCGAGCGGTCAAAAAATATTTAGAGGACGCTCAGGCCTTCCAAAAATTGAAACTCATAAAAAAAATCTATTTATTTTCGTCCACTTTCCACCGATGAATTTTACGCTTTATAATTTTTTCAATTAACCATGCGAAAGCTCTAGCTGGCCGAAGAATATTTAGTGGTTGCTCAAGAGCTTCGAAATTTCCAATTGTCGCACATTTTTTTCACTGTTCTCACTCATAAATTTGACGCTTTGTAAAATTTTCAAAACGATTCAACCCTTTTTATTTAGAAACAGATTTTTCAAATTTACCTGACTCAAACAGGGACAAACGTTCACTCTTTTGACGAAATGATCAATTACATTTTGGTATAATTGCGGACGAATTTCTTTAATGGTGAGTCCAATTGCTTCCTTGAGCTCCGGAATGGCCTGTGGACTATTGGTATACACTATTCCTTCCAAAAAACCCCAAAGAAAGAAGTCCAATGCCGTCAAATTGCACGATCCGACTGGCCAATTTGCATAACTAAACCTCAATACTTCCTGATGCCAGTTGTCAAAGATTAGAATTCTATCTTTGCCACACAACAAATGGCGCGCAATTTAAAATGTCAGGTGATTTTGAGACACCCTTTAGTTACTTTTTACTAGTCGAAAATCGGACTTTTTATCTCCACCTCGCCATTTTCGTGACTTTCAAAATTTCAAAAAAACCATCTGGTCATACCCAACTCCTTGTATTCCTATACTAAAAGTCCAGTTCTTGTATTTTTCATTCCCAATCATCCTATTTGCCTGAATCGCCTACATCTATTGGCCATGCAGCAACCGCCCTTTCTTCAAATAAAAACAACGCCATTGTTGATCCACATTTTTCTACTAAAAAAAACTCAATCTCACCACGACTATATGTTAACTGAGTGTAAAATTGTGACCCCGTCATCCCAAATCTCTGATCAGGAAAAAAACACTTCAAATCGAACTGGTTTTCAGGCACGAAGCTTATACTCACTCCCGCCCATATTTTATGTTCAATATTAAATATAAAATATTGAATATTAGATATTAGATATTAAATATTTAATATAAAATATTAAATACTAAATATTAAATATTAAATATTAAATACTAAATATTAAATATTAAATATTAAATATTGAATATTAAATATTAAATATTAAATATTAAATATTAAATATTTGATCAATGCCAGACGAACTCTCGAGTGCACGGTAAAATACAACGAGGAGTAAAAGTTTTATATCGTTTCGCGCAAATATTTAACCCCCCCGCCGTCCCTTTCGGGTGTCCACCGTTCCTCCTTCGCTCTTTACTTTGCTTGAATCTCGGGGGGCACCTTAATCCGCACAGGCAGCGAGGTTACGATATTATGAAGTACGGCCGGCAAACAAACGAGCGAGCTGACGTTCCGGGGCCCAATCATACACACGCGCTATCTATAGAGGAAAATGTTGCACACGAAGCGCCGAGGCAAGTGTGGGAGTAAGAGAGACGAAAACGGAAGCTGCGGTTAGACCGCACGTAACGGCGGTTATATCCGCAGACGGCGGCTGCATCGCGGTGAGTATTAATCTCGCGGGCCTCTTAATCTTCCTGGAAGAGCTGAGAATCTCCGCGAAACATCCGCGGGGGTGTGTACGGAGCGTGGTACGAGACCATAGCCGAGGGCCCTCTCCTCGAGCGCGTTAATTAAATTAATGTTAATTAAGGGAGTGCGGTCGGACGTTCGAGCAAGTACTATTTTCGATACGGAAAGATTCCCATTGCCGGACAACACGAACTCTCGCATCATTAAGGATGTTGAGTCCCAAATCGCAAATGATGATAAAATTCGGAAAATTTGGTATGTTTTCGTATGAAGTATTTCAGAGGTCGTGTAAAAATTTCACGACAATTAGGAAGCTCGTTATTGAACAATTAACATTCACAAATTAAATGTTGTTTTATGGAAACTGATGTAACTTTGCAATAAGTTTTTTTTTGACCTCTCAATTTTATAATATCTACAATATACTGAAAGCAACGGAAACAAAACGAAGTTTATTGATAAATTTTTTTTTATTTCTTTTAAAAATTGTTCTTAACGAAATGTTAATTTTTTAATAACGAGCGTCCTAATCGTCGTGAAATTTTAACACGACCTCTTAAATACTTCATACAAAAACATACCAAATTTTCCGAATTTTCTTATCATTTTTTATTTCAACCCTTAAGGAGGTTGAAGTAATGATGATAGAATTCTGAAAATTTGGTATGTTTTTACATGAAGTATTCAGGAGGTAGTGTAAAAATTTCATGACGATTAAGAAGCTATTTATTGAACGATTAACATTAACATGTTTCATAGGGACTCAACATCCTTAAGAGATTTACGGAAAAGCAACAACGACAAAAAAAGCGAAAAATCTTTTTATTCGACGAGAATAGTTCGCGAGTCGTTTTGGTCATGATGATCCGTTATTTCGCAATTTGCGATCACTCTTCGGCTCTTCCACCTTCCTCCTCGTCGCGTTTTCTTGCTCTTGTTGGGTCTCTTCATCTGGTCATTGTTCTCTATTACTTTCGTGTCTTTGCAACTCCGTGATATCCCGATACGAGTTTTACGCGATCGTTCTTTACGTCTTCGAGGTCTCGACGGCTCTTGGAAAGTCCGTCGAGTCTTCGAGAGAAGTTTTTACGTACACACGGACACGCACGTGCTCCCCTATACCTCTTTAACGTCCAGGAATAAAGTCCCAAGAAGAAATCCACCCACACTTTATTTTACGTACGAAAGCCCCGAAACTTTGAGCGTAACACCTCGAATCTCTTCTCTTTTATGGATCCCACATCTGCCTCGTACCCCAGGGCGATTATCTTCAATTATTTCGAAGCTCATTTGAGACGACAGAAATATTCGATGTCGCGAGAAAAACGATTATCAAACCAATTTATGATCTCGAAGTTTATCGTTGAAATTTGTTCATTTTCGTTGTTCACATTTTTTCGCCATTTTACACTGTGAAAACTCCTCGACCGTTTAGACGTATTCATCTTAGAGCCTCACGAACTCAATTTTCAAGAAAAGAAGGTTTGCATAATGATCTAAATAAAGAAATGGAAAATGAACAAAAAAGATCGTTGCATTCCAACGATGCAAACTTCAACGTCATACCAATTTTCAGCAATTTCCATTCGATTGCATAACTTTCCGATGCGAGAGGCCAGTAGGGCGAATAAATTAGCGCCATTTTTTCGTCCTAAGATTCTTCAATGAAGGGAAAGAGAACAAAAATTTAATCAACTGCACAATTCATTGATTTTACGCGACCTGGTATGCTGAGTTTCGAAAATAGGGAAGGAGGGTGGCGCACGTTTCCGGTACGAGGGCAAGGCTTCCGGCACGAAGATCTGCAAAATGTGAACAATAAATATCTCCGATGGGAATGGGAAGCGAGCAGGGAAGTGAAGGCCGTACGTGATGGGCACGATGACGTTCAGCATTTTATTTTTATATATATATGTGTATGTATGTATGTATGTATGTATGTATATTTAAGTATATACATATATACATACGTATGCATGGACTGTGCACTTGTTTCCAAAAATAGCTCCTTTGAAGGTACACCGGCCCGTAGAGAAGGAGGGGGGGAGAGAAAGTGAGAACGAGAATAAGGGAGAACGAATAAGAAAGAACAGGTAACGTCAACAATGTACGTCACTCGAGCAGCTTTTACCTCACCTTTGCACACGTGGCTCTTCACGCAATTATTCGTAATTGGGTTAGATAAAATAACGAATCCTCAGGACGGTGGGAAACCTGAGATATACTGCAGCGCTCACACACAGAGAAACCAAAACATGTCGAAACGTCTCGAAAGGATCAATACACTGGGTACAAAAAATGACTGTATCATTTTGCCAAATCAATTCCATTGTCTCATTTTATCAAATGTCTTTCATTGTCCCATTTTGTGAAATCTTTTGTCAAGGTGTAGGCAAATAAAACCATCATGAAAGTGAAGCAATATTCGTATGACATCAATCTGCAAGCTATCAAAAGTAACTCAACATCGGTACTGTTTCGAGATGGTATGCAGGTATTTTGGAATAGGAGTGTTTTAAAATATGTTCGCCGTGCTTAACTTAGTTATGTAGGCTATTGTTACTAGGCCATTGTTTTAGGAGAAAATGTAAGACATCTGATTATTTCTATGATCAGCTTTAGCGAGTTTTAACAATTGAATAAATGGGATATTTGTAAAAATCGCAAACATAGGATTCACCTTCATAGTCGGCACATTCAGCGTGCGCCCAAATATCACACTTAAAACACTGCACCCATTCTTCCCCCTCCTGTGTTCATTATACTTCCCTTTACAAAAAATACATGCTGCATCAGCAGCAGAGGGTCTTCCACCAAATGAAGTTTCTAGTTCTCCTGACGTATTTGACTTACGACTGTCATAAGAGTTGGAAGATTCCGAACTTTCAGTACCATCATCATCGCTTTCAATAAATCTTCGTTTCTTGGTCTTTTTATCGTTTCTTTTTCCTATCTTGTCATACTTTGTATGAGCCTTCTGCATTCATTTTGTGGTTTTTGTCTTTTTCGTTTTCCTTTATTATGAGTGTTTTCTTTTACCTGTCTTTTTAAGATTTTCTGAGCTGACTTTGTCTGCTTTTTAGGTTCTGTTTTTTTCTGTTTCGGCATAATCTGTAAGTAAAATGAGTTCTCTAAATTGTTGAAAAATACCAATCATACAATATGTTACAGTGCACATAAAGCCGAAAAACATAATCATATGGAAATTTTGCGATTTTAACTCATTAAGGAAGTACGATCATTACTACGAATCCAACTTTCGGATTTGAAATTTTTATATGATTTTGAAGAATACTTTTTGCGCCTATTGCCAAAATTTGAGCTATTTCGACCGTTTAGTTTTTTCGCAATAAAACTGCAAAGTCGAGCACTTTGAGTTACCGAAGCACGTCGTCTTATGGAGACGGTCAACCGGAAGTGCGGTGATCGTGGTTTTTCGGCTCACGTATCCAACTAAACCCGTTGGAAAACTGAAATTCGATACATTAGAAATAATAGATATTGTAAAACATAAGAAAATCAATCTTCACCGTGTAGTTAAAGCACTACATTACAAGAAAGTTTCAATTTCCGGTTGAAAATGGTCAGCTCGACGAAATACCACCCACAGACTTAGCAACGTCGCGAGTGACAGCTGATGCGTTTGGCGAACATAACCCAGCTTTGTTTTGAAATTAATTTGAATAGAAGCCGCCACAAAATATGCAAACAACAATTTATGGAGTTTTATCATTTATCACGTATCACTAATATGTATAATTATATTCTGCCTATCGTGTTAATTCCACTGAGGTAATTCAAGCCTATTTTAATAGGCTTGAATTTTATTGCGTTAGTATTATTACGAAGATTACTACCGAGTCGTTGACAATCTAATTTTTCAGGTTTATTTGTTCACCCGCAATAAATTCATCATTTACCACAACAGTTGCCACACTATAATCGATTATACGAATAATCAACGTAAGTAAACATCAATCAGAGCAGCTGTGGGTAAAATAAATGTAGACTCTTTTGTGACCCCGTGGAAGTGATCGTACCTCCTTAAACACGTACCTCGAAAGTTTTCAAAAGCAGTCCTTCACAATTCGAGCTCTGCTCTGCGTTTTAGAAAAATCGCGAACGAACCAGTGGACATATCAACTCTGCTATTCCAAATACCAGCAGTATTCCAAATATCCGTCCGTTCCTCTACTGGAATGTATTTTCACTTGATCATAGCCGAAAATCGGTTAGTTGTTAAATATTCGGGTTCGTGAAAGCAATACCTTAAGGGGGGAAGCCACCCCTCGAAGAAATGTGTGTCGAGGGGTGATTGACGATTTCCCCCACAAGCAGTCCACCGGTCTGAATGAAACAAAAACCAAACTTCTTCTAATGTAAAGCGATGAAAAATCCATCGCTTTATCACATATAAGAGGTTAAACAAAATCAAAGATAGACACTTAAGGATGTTGAGTCCCAAATCGCAAATGATGATAAAATTCTGAAAATTTGGTATGTTTTTGTATAAAGTATTTCAGAGGTCGTGTAAAAATTTCACGATAATTAGGAAGCTCGTTATTGAACAATTAACATTCACAAATTAAATGTTGTTTTATGGAAACTGATGTAACTTTGCAATAACTTTTTTGTTTGACCTCTCAATTTTATAATATCTACAATATACTGAAAGCAACGGAAACAAAACGAAGTTTATTGATAAATTTTTTTTTATTTCTTTTAAAAATTCTTCTTAACAAAATGTTAATTTTTTAATAACGAGCCTCCTAATCGTCGTGAAATTTTAACACGACCTCTTAAATACTTCATACAAAAACATACCAAATTTTCCGAATTTTCTTATCATTTTTTATTTCAACCCTTAAGGAGGTTGAAGTAATGATGATAGAATTCGGAAAATTTGGTATGTTTTTACATGAAGTATTCAGGAGGTCGTGTAAAAATTTCATGACGATTAAGAAGATATTTATTGAACAATTAACATTAACATGTTTCATAGGGACTCAACATCCTTAAGTGATGCTCTTTATTGGTCGCCCAGACAAAAAATTTGGTTGGAGGTCCCCGGACGCAGAATTCGTCCGTACATTTTTTCTCCTCCTTTTCCTCTTCAGTACAGAACGAATAGAAGCGTTTTGCGCTTGTCCCTCTGAATTGGCATGGTTGATCGAGGGAGCTTGTAGATGACGTTCTGCTGAATCCCCCTCGAGGTACAAAAACCGAGAGAAATAGAAAGAGAGAGAGAGAGAGAGAGAGACAGAGAGAGAGAGAGAGAGAGAGAGAGAGAGAGTTTTGGAACTGCAATGAAGAAACGAGCGTGACGTTATACGGGCCCTCCTATGTGACGAGGGTCGTCTCGGTTCTCCTTGACGTCATCGTCGAGTAGAAAATTATGCAGCCACGGATTTATATATTCGTTGCCGCGCGCGCATAGCGGCCCGCGTTTTCTCACTCTTCCCCCACAAATTTACGAGCCGTCTATCGCTTCCGGACAAAAGGGCGTAACTCGGCCGAAACGACACACGGATTACGATGTCTTGAAAGCCGGCTGTCGATTATGCGCCGGCTCGTGTCTACGCGGGTGTGTTTGTACATCCAGCGCACGACGTCGAGCCTCATTCCCTTTTGCCTCGAGACGGGACGAGCGACGTCGTCGTCATCGCCGTCGGGACGCTTCTTGCGACTGACACGGGTAATCCCGCGAGGTGGAAAAGCACGACGACGACGATGACTCTCCACTCGTGTGCACAACCGTAACGATGCGCGTTCTATTATGTAATGCGTTATATGGACCCTCGCCGATCCAGAGAAGGAAACGAGTGCTCGCGAGAACACGTATACGGATCTCAAAGATATGCTGACGAGAGGAAGGGAAGTTTGAGATTCGAACGCATTATCGATCTAACATAAAAGAACCTCATATCCATATATATATATATATATGTGGATATATATATATCCATATATGCGTTCGAATCTCAAGCTTCCTCAATATATATATATATATACACACACACGCACTGAATCAGATAATGTCCTACTATATACTCAATTTCCGATTAGTAAAACTCCCGCGGTTTTCGAGATTTCGGGCTTTATGTTTTTTAAAAAAATGATCTCCTTTTGGTTTTTCGCATGCCGTTTCTACAAATTATTAGAATCGACAATAACTAAGTAGCTTCTTTAAGTAATTGGCACGATATGAGTAGTACATTTTTTTAAACACCGCAGACTATCAAAGTCAGATATTCGAATTAGTTTGTGTGAAAATTCTGCATAAGATCTTTTTCATAAAGTTTCCTTAATATTTAAGGTTAAAAAAGAAGACTTTTCTATATAAAACAAATGACCAGGAGTATTTTGCTTTATACCGGGTTAAAAAATTGTATCATTTGTAGAAACAGCATGCGAAAAACGAAAAGCAGATGATTTTTATCTCGAAGAGCGTGGGACGTTTACTAAACTGGAATTCCAGCATATAGTATGACATCATCTGACCTATCGACAGTTGCAGGATTATCCATTAAGTATAATGTATATATATACATTATAATGTAATAATGTGTATATATATATATATTTATATATATTATACTTATTGTTAATGGATAATCCTGCAAATAATATATATATATGTATGTATTATATAGTAGTGACAATTATAATGTGGCCATGCTTTTGTTTGTCAGGTTTGCCCTACCATTTTTTGGATTGTTGAGGTACGCTAATGCGAATAGAGAAACGAATGGAGCCCTTTTTGAAAATAAAATATAGCGCTCATGAGAAAAAAATAGATTTCACGATAAAAAAAATATTCCGAAGAAAATAAAAATAGCATTCCCCGGTTACATTCATGAATGCAATTTAATTTCGAATACGGTGAACCTGGTTGAAGTTTGTTTAAAAAGTGTTGTCATACACAAAAATAATATTTAAAAAAACCAATATCGAACGATAATTCAAACTTGACCGACCTTTATTCAAATTCAACCCCTTATTACAATTTTATCATATCTGCCCCGTACATTCGTCCCTCACAGCAGAATATCCTGCACTTTTTTCTATTCCCGCGACGTTTTGCCATGAAAATCCGCAATAATTCACGATAATAGGATTTCGACGATGCGAAGGTCACATCGTTCGAATGCGACAAAAATTCTTTTTCCTTTTTTTATTTTTTCATGTTTTTCCATCATCCAAAATCGTACCTGGCAAATTTGTCCTGTGGATTCCGGATAAGGATCTTAAAAAACGTTTCAGTGATTTTCATAGCCCAAGTTTGCCAAAAAAAAAGTTCCGGCTACTAAACTTTCGTTGCGCTCCAACGATGCAAACTTCAATATGACGGGTTTGCTTTGACATGGACAATATTCACTCTTCAATATCGCAATAGATCTATATATTCATAAATCAATGTATAAATATGTCAATATATTCAATATCATGAATTTGGATTGACATGGACAAAAGTTACACGTTGGAATATTAGAAATAATTGTCGATGATTGTAAAATACCGACGGTTTTGAAGTTTGCATCGTTGGAATACAACCGACATGTTAATTTTTATTTTTTTATTTACATTACCACCTGGAGCATTTATAGCAAATTTGTGCTGCAGAATTTAGAGAAAAAAAAACCTGCCAAATGTTTGAACAATTCTCGTAGCCAAAAAGTTTAAAGAAATTTAAATGCAAACTGCGGCATGAAAAAATGCCGTTGTCTCATCAGCGACCAATCTATTCTCAAGAGTCTCGGAAATAATTTAGTTTCAATTCAATATCACAATTATGCGTACCCCGACGAGCTACGGGACCTTAATTTAACGCGTAGATCCCCACGCACTTCAACGCTTTCTAATTTACATTCAATTTTAAACCTTTCTTTAACATCCTTAATTCCTACTTCCTTGCTCCAATAGAACAATGTGCCCTTTGGCTATCAAATGTATAATAAAGTCAAGCCCCACCCGATCCCCTTCCCACTATTTTATATTTTTATTTTAAAGTGTCAAAGTAACCTTGCGTGTGACATAACAATGAAGTTTAGCAACATTATAATAAACTTAAACAACAAATTGAAACACATTTAAATGCGCTCACATTTAAACCGTATTTTGGCGTTTTGTCAAAGTAGCCCCAAAAGCTGTCAAAGTTAACCTTAATGTCGATTGAACCCCGCTTTACGGTACTGTTTCGAATATTCCGATGAACAAGATCGCGATATTTTTCGCAATAACGCCACTTGATATAGCGAGAGAGGAGGCAGGAAAAATTTACCGAGGCAGGGGATGAAGATATAATGCACCCTACATGTGTATATGTGTGCACCGTGTGCAACGTTCTCAGGAGGGATACTTCCGCCCGAACGATGAAAATCTCAGCTGAGGCGTGATGAGAAGGCGGGCTTGACGCGCATGAACGAGCATCAGCATCAGGCGGCTATATCGAGCACTATACACCGCTGATGCGACGGCTGCCAGAGGCTCGATATTCATATAGTAGTACACGTCCATCATATCAAATCCACCTACCTCCATCACTCTCGCAATTAAATTCCGCAATCGAGATAAACTCTGATCGCGATCGCGTATACATCGAAATTACTGGCCCGTGCATCAAGAAGCAAAAATAATGAGACTAATCACACCGACTTCGCGCGTCGAAGCAAAGAAAGAGCAAAAAAAACATGCAACTCGCATTCTCCTACGTGGGATATTTCTGGAACGGTTCTGACCTGTTTTTTTATTCTCGACAGAAGAGGGATGGAACAGTGGGGAATCAAAAGAAGTTCAATTTTAGCTGCGATGCAACAAAAATTCTTTTTTATATATTTTTTATTTGATTTCCATTATCATCAAAATCTTATCCTGCACGTTCGGGCTGTAGAATTTCCTATAAGGGACCTAAAAAACGCTCGGGTGATTTTTATAGACAAAATGTAATGATGTTGAAGCTGCAGTGCAATGAAATCGTTGAAGTTGCAATGCAGTAAATAAAAGTTACAATGCAATGAAAATCGTTGCAATGCAATGAAAAATAATTGTTTTCACTTGTTCAAATTTTTGCTGACCGTTTTAGACTCTGTTAAATTCCTCACACGTTTTTATGTGGGGGAAGGCGGGGTAAGATAAAATGCTCAGGACAAAAATATTTATTTGTACAAAATGAACGACTTTATTAATGAACTTTAACATTAGAAACAATAATTATATTTTTATTCGTTATATTAATGTTTACTTTCAAGCCCAATCGACAAATTTTCTTAGCTCATAGGAACTAAAGTGGCATGTTTCCCATTTCGTCCCGTGTTTGGAGCAAAAGAGCAAGCGCTAAGGAGCAAAACGAAAACGAAGCACATAAGTACCTAAGGCTGTGAAAAAACTCATTCTATTGGCAAGCACAGTCGACGCCGCTCTCTTCGTGTCTTCTTCGTTCCATTTTTGCCTATCAGTTTTTCTCTTGTAGTTACGAACCGTTATCATTGCAAACGAGGGAAAAGCACTTGAAATAAATCTGGCGAAACAAATAGGTACCTACTTAGAGAAATACTAATGCGCTCGATGACAGCTATCTGTTAGATTACGCAGTAAATAATAAAATAATAAATAAAAATGCCTCCGTAAAGAAAAGGGCAAATGATGCTGAAGTTTGCATCGTTGGTACGCAACGAAAGTTCTCGATTTTTTCATTTCTGCATTTTTATTATTACCTCAAATCTTTTTTAGCAGGTTTTGGTCGAAGAATGTTGAATAAGGAGGCTCAAAAATGGTCCAGTGGTTTCCTCAGCCCGAATGGACCAAAACCCCCGATGACGTTGAAGTTTGCATCGTTGGAATGCAACGAAATATCTATCTCCCGAATTTCTTGAATTTCCTTTGGCCGATTTTAACTATAAAAATTAGCAACCTACACCCTAAATCCACGAAATATAATTTTCAATAAAAGTAAAAATAAGGAATCGAAAAGAATTTTCGTTGCGTACCAACGATGCAAACTTCAACCTCAAAGACCCGGTGGAACGTGAAAAAAATATTTTCGTTGCAATCCAAAGGTGCAAACTTCGATACCGTAAGAAAATTGTTCTTCGAAAGAAACTTCGGTATCATCGGAAAGAACGAGGGCCGTATGGATAATTCTTCAGCAAAGACGAGCTGTCTGTTGTACAATGAGAAGATGTTCAAATCCAAAGAGATTTTCGATGAAGCTCAACACGCGCTGTAATTTGTCGCGAAAAGTAGGACGTATAGCAGCCCGATGGAACTTCAATTTAACGCTGGTGCAATTTCCATCACGCCCGTTTACCAAACGTTCGCTGGCATTACTCGCGCAGGGAGATGTCACGACACGTGAAGCGTGTCTGTGCTGGGGCATATTGTTGTCCGAGGCGCCAAGATGGGAAGAGAAAAAGACGAATGGAGAGAGCGAGAGAGAAAGCCACGGAATTCCACGAGCACGCACGATCTACGAAAATCCAAATATTCGAAGCCTAGAAGCTTGGACAGTTCGCGCGAAGCTCCAGGCGCGAAAGAGAAACAGGCTAAAGACTCACGGCAACCTGCTTTGGCAGGCGTACTCGCTCAGCTGCCACATTAGCCGCGTTAATCCCGAGATGACTTCTCCAACGTTGAAATTATGCCTGACAGTTGTGACAGGAACTTCGCGTCTGGTGGCTGCCGCGCCGTTCGGCTGTAATGCCGATGTGTACACATATACAATTTATGTGGGTATGATGTTACATGCCGAGGGAAAGAGAGGCACGGGCCGAGAGCCTTTTGAATCAAATATGAAACGGCATGGGTAAACGTCGAAATGTTGGGCAGAAAACTCGCTTTGGTACGTAGGGTACATGCATGCGTCGTAGACGTGTCTACAGCCTTGATCAAAAGTATTGGGCACTCTATAAGTTTTCTATCCGGACGAAAAGTCAAACATCTCGGCGAAAAATAATGGCAAATCAACTTACGAAACGCGCTTTTGAAGCGGTCAAAGCCAGCTTCATTTTGTTTTTTTTTTAATTATTTTTGCGATTTTTTAGTATCCGGTACGTAATTTTGAACATGCCGGTTTTTCACGATTTTCGGACTTTTCAAAATAGCGTGCTGGACTTTGAAAAATAGTCATTTCGCCATTTAGCGATAAGATCGTTGAAAAGTACACCGTTAGCTTTTGTTTCGTTTTTGTTTTAATTCACGACTTTTTTTCTCGTAGTTATCTAGTTTTTTCTTGAAGAAACGGCAGGCTTCGAAAAGCCGGCATCGTGCGGCGTAACTTGAAAACTATGAGGTTTGGAATATTTAGTTTAAGGAGTGAAAAGTTGTATTTTGTAATTTCGAAATCGCTAATTGTCTTTTAGATTTTTTTTTTCAAAATTTCTTTGGTTCTTCTAATACTTTTGATCAGAGCTGTATGTATATTATTTCCTAAGTTCCAACGTACATGCTTGTAGGCTTTTACGTATTGCCCTTTCCAATGGAAGCCTTTCCTACCACTCGTTACCATCGCTAATCTGACCTAACATCCGGTGCGTTCACAGCCGCCTTAAGGCGTTACGTCTGAGGAAAACAATTTGTGACTCGTTTTTTTTCATCGGCTTAGGTCATGTATAAACCCCCCAAGAATGATGCACAAAAGGAATTATAGGTCGATATTTTTTTTGAATGTATAGAGCTCATCTTCCGATGCACAGCCGAGGGCTCCGAAACGCATGAAATAGCCTAAACGGCGAAAGTTGCATTGTGTAGTGGTTAGGTGAAGTCGTACAAAGAATATACAACGACCTAAGAACTGAACATTTGCTATCAAAATGCATCGATTTTGTTTCCTCCTTAAAACCGTTTTTCCGCCGATTAAAAAAAAAACGTGTCCAATAGTTTTCAATGCTTCATCACATATATAAGTTTCAACAAAATCGAAGGCGAACACTTAAATGATGTTCATTGTTCGTGTAGCTCCGACTGAGACGCCATTTAGTAGTTCTTTCATTGTTGAAATTGTTGTTTTGTATGTCAAGACATACAGAATAAACCCTCCAAACCCCATTTGGATTGTTTTTTTATTAATCTAAAAAAGAATTGCCAAAAAAGTCTTATTGTTTTCTCTGGTGCGCAGACGTTTAACTCAAGTATCTACACCACGGTCTCAGAAGTATTGACGTTTCGCTCACTGGTTGATGCGCCAGCGGGTGGACGGCTAAGCGGTCACCGCTCCGAGTATCGGCTATGCACAACGTCGCTTAACCCGAAGTACCACCCATCCACCAGCGGCGGTTGAAAAAACTCCATTTTTTGTCAGAATAAAGCAGAACAAATACTATATTAGATTTACCATATATCATTACTCGAAATGCGTCTATATGCCCCCACTCTGCGGGCCATCGCGCAGGTAGGGGCGGATGCGTGCTATACGTAGGTATATGCGAGATATCGTAACCAATAACTCAACCCTGAATGGAATTGCCCATGCATGCTCTTGTTATATGGAAGCGTACAGGCGACATCATCTCTGTTACGATGCTGAAGTTTGCATCGTTGGACTGCAACGAATTTAATTTATTTCGGCAGATTTCGCCTACAAAAATCCATCAACCATTTTTTAAGATATTTATTTTGCGATCTACATAAAAATCTATCAAAAAAAGATCGCCTATAATAATAAAAATGTGCAAAATAAAATGTAAAACGGAACTTTCGTTGCGTTCCAACGATGCAAACTTCAGCACCATTCTCTGTTGAAGTGCATTCAAAAAGATGAATACAATGATTTCCCTTGGGTCATATAGCGCGAGGTGAAAGCTTTGGCTTTCTTAACTTCTAACACTGATACGTTCGGGTAGCCGTCTGGCTGACAGTTTTTCATTTTGTTTTAATATCGAAGTTTTTTCATGCCGAGGGGGATTTTTTGTCATTCTTGTTGGAATCAGTCGGATCTATATATATATATATATATATTTCCTATAAATAATTCTATGGTATGTTTGATTTTGTGCGGACACCCTGGTCGATGAAAAATCAACCGCTGATTACGAATTTTCCAGCTAGAACTCGATCGGACCAAAACTCGTGATCCGGGAGACGATTATAGAGAAAAATCGTTCTTTCGGGATAAACAAAGCCTGGACGAATTCGGAATTAGGGTAGTCGTGACTACTAAATGGTTTTGCATCGAAGAAACGACTGCTCAATCAATTTTAGCGAGAAATGAAAAATGCCATGATTTTATCTATTTACCCTTATTTGTTCAAGGGTCACTGATTTTACATGCTGTCTAACGAGCGCTCCTCTGCAGGGATAAATAAATAATCCTCCATAATAGTAGTTACCTGGCTTGCTACCTCTTCATTCTCGTGAATTATTTTTATTTTGAACATAGGCTAACAATCGTTATAGCACGAGGCAATACAATCTTATTATAATGACAATAATAATAAAGCATCTTTTAGAAAAACATAAATAGTAGTACATCGATCAAGCGTCACCCCATTAATTCAACCAACTTTCCTAAATAATCCGATAAATCTAATGGTATTGAAGTTTGCATCGTTGGAATACGACGAAAACTCATGTTCATATATTCATTTCCTTATTTTCGCTGTGGCCCGAAATGTTTTTTTTTCCAAATTTCGATTGCAGATCTCCCAAAAAGCATCTTAAAAAATGGTACAGCCATTTTCGTAGCTAAAATGTGCGACGAAGAATTTGGCAAAGTCAATAAACTCATTGTTCTTGCGCTCCAACCATGCAAACTTCAATCCCATTAATCGTACCATATTAAACGTAAAACAAAAATGATTGCCAAAAATCCACCATAAATAATTTCGCCTTAGGAGAAATATAAATCGTAAAAAAATGTACGGATTTACATTTGCAAAACGGTGAGAATTTGCGAGTTGCTAAAAATCATTTTTCACGATACATTCGCTGGACTATGACGTTCAATTGACTCGAGCTGGGAACGAATACGGAATACAAAGTTTTCCGAGAGCCGAGAGTTATCGAGACCGTAAAGTGCACTTTCGATGTACACGAGCCCTATATATAGCGTTGGCTCCGGTGCACTGATATGCTGCTCGATGTTTTGCTCTATATATGCCGCTGGATGCATCGGTTTCCGTTCCATCGATTCAATGTCACACGGTTGCATTTATGTATAGCGCAGTCGCTGTGGCTGCGCTCTTTACGGCAAAAAGAGACTCGGGCGCACTGTCCATAATTCAATTTACGCGAATAAATCTACTACCTGTAAAGGGAGCAACGTTGCAAGGCATGGAGCAAAGTGCAGGACAAAATATCGGTATACGGCACGGTCTTGTGCCGGACAAGATCGAAGCGCGGAATCTCTATCTTATTATAGAACAGCAGCCATCCTTCCTGAATAATCCAGCAGCGATGCACGAAAGCGATCTAGCTCGGAATTGTATTTTTCGTTCGTGTTTTTTCCTCAAACTCAAGTCCAAATGATGCCTTCGATTCGTCAGGAGAGGTCGTCATACACGTGTCGGAACATACGAATTGACGATTAAGGCGGGATTCTACTTTGAAACTTTGAAAAGGCTAAATTGCATGAAAACACCCACCTGGAACACGTCGAAGGCATATTATATGGCCCAGGCATCGCTGATTGAGGGTAAGATAATTTTTTCTACGATTTATCACTCACCAAAACTTTAAACGCGTTTTTCTCGAAACGACATTTTCAAGTACCGTGGTCGTGATAACTCAAAAAGTACTGAACCGATCCTTATGAAATTTGGAACACATATTCTATATGTGTGTACCAACCGACCTAACTACAATCAACTTAAAATTTTGATTAGAACTATTTTTTTATTGCAAAAAAAGACCCAAAAAAAGGCATTTTTTTTTTTCGTTTTTTAGCCGCCATTTTGTTAATTTTGCACGTATATAAAATATTCTAGTTAGGTCGGTTCCTGAAGACATACTGAACATGAAACTATTCGATTTTTTTGTTTCAGACCAGCCGTCGGGAAGATTTCACGACCACGGCAACGGTACCTGCTTTTCGAGGCGTTGGCTTTAAACTTATTTTACGTGTACAAAAAATGAATAAAATACATTAAAAAATTTTTTTTTATGTACTTAAAGAGTGTATTTATTGAACAGTTTAAACCCCATACCGATATCTTTAATAGTATTCTCAGAAAAAATTCACGAAAATAGCGTTTCTTTCATGGTTTCAAAGTAGAATCCCGCCTTAATTTTGCTAGTGCAAACAAAAGGATGGAGTTTGTGAAGGATGCTGATGCAGGTGTTCCTATGATGAAGTGATGAGTTTGTTTGGCAACCGGCAATTTGCTGGCAATTTGCTGATGTGGATTGCTAAATCGGCAGCATCGATTGGCCAAACCGCGAATCGTCCAGGGATCGCGGATCTCGACTCTGTCCCTCTCGTCAATTACAAACACGGGGTGGAAAGTTTTCGAGGATCCAATCGCGGCCTGGTCAACCGACCGGGCTAACCGCCAATGCGAGAGCCTCCTAGGGGAAGGCTAACAGGTATTCCGTAGAAGTCCCCCGAGACAATCGAATTTGCATGGTCTAAGCTGATTGCGTCACGTTGCGGTCCTCTTTACTCGATCGGCCTTGCTCGATTCAATCGTGGATGTTGAAGTTTGGATCGTCGGGGTGTGATAAAAATTGTCATTTTTCTTGCATATTGCCCACATTCGTTCGCAAATTCATAACACGAAGATCACTCGACCTTTTTTCCGACACCTCATTGGACATCCAGAACCGAAATCTGCAAGATTTTGGTCGATTCGAAATGGGAAGGAATGGGAGAATGATAAAGAATACTCGTTGCGGTTCGTGGATGCAAACTTGGCAGACCGAGCTCCTGTCGACGATGCATGCCTGCACGTCGATCATCTATTCCTTCCGGAATGCATGAGCTCTTTAGGTACGAGAAATCAGGGGTGGACCAATCCGCGAGCTACTTATCTTTATTCTCCCAGCCGTTTATTCGCAGCGAACTAGCCGAATTCGTCCCTTGGGTATCGTGCGACGAAAGTACCCAAAAAAAGCGCGAAATTACGAGAGGGAGAAAGAGAGAGAGAGAGAGAGAGAGAGAGAGAGAGGGGGGGGGGCTGGGTGGCTATAGGATACCCATGGGGGTTGGAGAGGCTCCGTTGGTTCAACGTTCGCCGACAAACTCGTACACCGGGTCTACCAACCACCACCAACGGCTGCCGGTGCTTTCAGTCGCCGTACTTCACTCTGCAGAAACATTCCCTCTACTTTCCCCTCGTCTACCGCGCTTTTCCTCGCATTCTCTATCTGTCCGCTTTCTCGTTTTGGATTCGAGTCATGCCCATCCCGCGGCTTCATTAATTAATAAACAGAGCCCCTGCGTCGGCGTTCTAAACTGAGCCGAAGCCCTGGACTCTGCTGCCTCTTCGCTGGCGCAGCATCACCAAAGTTGGTACAGAGGGCGCTCCATCCCTCGCCCTTTCACGCACACTTGCACCCTTCGGCAATCCGCTTTCCCGCGTCTCTTTTACTCGCATACAGGTATGGATATATATATATGTATATACACTTTTGTCTCTCGCTTTGCCCATCTCTACCTCCTCATTCCCATCTCTCCAGCAGGCACAGAGGGCCCTCGCAACAACTGCCACTTCGTATACCATCCCGGGGTGTGCGCGGCATTCGCAAATGATAATAATCGTCAATAGCGCGAACGTCGCTGAGAAACGCCGACTGAATTTGAAGTAGTGACGTCCACGGTGGAATATACGTATATGTTTATATGTATAAAGTGCACCAAGTATGCCTATTTATATGCGTATATGTATGGACGTGTACTTGGTGCCTATGTGAATTGAAATCGTAGGAGCTTTGGGAAATCGTGAATTCACTATTCTAACTGGAGCAAAGGACAACAGTATTTTCTATTTTCAAACCATTCAGTCTCTCTCTCTCTCTTTCGATATAATTATCATTATTATTACTTCGATATAATCAAAATGAATAATCTTAATTATGTACTACCCATAATAATGTAATGACGTACAATAAATAATGAAATAACGTAATATATGTATACAAGGGAAAAAACAATAATCGAGCAACACGATGAAAATATTACGTTGAAGTTTGTATCTTTGAAATACAACTATCGTTTTTGGTTGGTTTTTCATTTCTTTATTTTTATCATCATCCGAAACTTTTTCTTTGAAAATCGAGGTCGTGGAACTGCAATGGCGTTGAAGTTTGCATGGCTGGAATGCAACGAATGTTCTTATCATTTTTTGTAATTTATTTTTTATTACAAGCCCACAATCTTTTTAAATAGAATAAGATCGTGGATATCTTATGAGGATAATAAAAATGTCTTGGGCGATTTGCGTACTCTAGATAGGCAGAAAAAGATGTGCGCAATAGCAAAAGGGTTAACGTTCGTTGCATTCCAACGATGCAAACTTCAACATCATAAACTCTAATAAGAATACGGAAAAACTTTTGAGGGAATTTTACAGTCTTAAACGGCCGAAGAAAATTTAAACAATCAACCCTTCATAACTCAACAACATAAAAACCTGAATTTAATTAACTTTATGGTAAGGTCGAATAAATAAAAAAAAACAACTATAATTTAGTTTATTGTACATTGAATCATGGAGCTAGTTATAAAGTAATGAAGGGAGTGTGAATGACATGTTACTTTGTATCGTAAGATTCCTTTACGATGTATGGAATGCTTCGATGCAGTCGCTTGTTTCGTTGTAGCACAGAGCCGAGCTACATTTTGCGCACACCGATTGTCATTTTGATATATATATTTTTGTTCGATCTTCGCAAACTTTACGTACACTAGAATCTGGCAATCTCGCGATAAGTGAACTTCGAACTAATTTTGATGCAACGAACGCCATCTAGTTTGCATGAACTGTACTCAAAAAACCATGGAACGGATGGTAGCCGTCGTGTGACATAGGTTTAAAAAAGGAGGAAGTATCCATATAGAATTTTGTGAGTACATGGATGGTTTGTTATAGAATTATCACACGGTGATATAAATGGTTAAAAAGAATAAACCTTCCATGAGATTGAAGTTTCGGTGGAATGAAACGAAAATCAATATTTCTGAACTCCTTTAATTTCTTTTTGCAAACTTTGCTTATAAAAAATCTATCAACCATTTTTCAATATACTTATTTAACGACCTGCAATATAGATCTATAAAAAAGATCTGCCTCGTTAATAGAACTAAGGAAAATAAAATGTAAAGAACTCTCGTTGCGTTCCAACGATGCAAATTTCAACACCATAATTTCCGTTGGATCGCAACGATGCAAACTTCAACACCATAATTTTCCTTGGATTGCAACGATGAACACATCAAACCCGTATAAAAATGTAATAAAAATAAGACACAAAAACAAGTGTGATAAGAGAAGTGAATGTAATAAAGTGGCCAGAGAATGAACACATGTATTTGAAGCATAAAAACACATCTGGTATGAGGAAATTGTTATTTTTACTGTAAGCTTGTTGTATTCACCGCGCTCTCTCTCTCTCCGCTAAAATAATAAAATAAAATAATAAAATTTTAATAAACTTATGTACACAGTCTTAAATACTTTACTATAATTGAAACGCTGAAAATAATAAGGTACAATTTAAAAAAAAAATGCTAATCCAAGTTAGAAAGAGCTTGTTTTTTATTTTTATTTTGTCGATACAGACTCATTTTTCTTTCGTTTTTCCAACGAGCCAGTTTTTCATTTCCTTATAGATTTTTTCTTTTATGTACAAAGCATGAGGATAGTGTATCGAAAGACGTTTTTGTCCTAGAGGGCAAATAAACGTAATCTAATTGAATCCAATCGAATGCCTCTCTCTCTCTCTCTCTGTCTCTCTTGCTTCCTCTCTCCTGGCTACAAACTGGTCCCCGACAAATAGTCTTCCTGATTTTTGGAGCCTCGTGATCTCGACTCCAAGACCGACCACCCTTAAAACACACACACACACACACACACACAGGAGTACGTTACCGAATCAAAGTCCCTCGCATTATCGGGATCGGAAGAGGCAGGCAGCTATAAAAAATGTATAAAAAAAAACGAAACAAAAGAGGCAACGAAAAAAGGAGGCACGAGTCCTTCCTAATCAACCTGGAATTCTAGTCGACTGCATTGAGTCTCGTGCGCCCACATGGCGGACAATGGATTCGTCAATGCGAATGGCATCGAAGGAAGAAAAAAAAAAGAAGGGGGAACGAACGAACGAAATGAGTGAGATTAAAGAAGGACGGAGAAAAAAAGGATGAAAAAAAGGAGCAACGGACAGAGGGGCATAAGGGAAGGCAAGGCAGGAGAAAGAGCGAGTGCGGGAGGGATAGGTGGGAGGGAGAGGGAGAGCATGAAATCGATAAAGCAAGATGGCGGTGGGACAGAGAGTGCCGCAGAGTACCGCAGCCAAGCAAAACTTGCACACACGGACACGCAGACACACGCGTACCCAAATTATCCACATGGCCTGCCCATATATATCCATTTTACATTCATGAACGTGCACTTAACGCCCTTCAGCTCGTACGACCCGCACGCTCGTCCTTTTTCTCCGGGACATGCTCGTAAGAGCTTATTTTTCGTCCTCTTTGCACCATCCACCAGCATACGAGGCGACAACGAAACGATCTGCTCGAGAAAACTAAATGCAACGTGTTTCTGCGACGAGACAACAAACGCATTTATTCTGCACAAATGCTCCCGTGAGAAGGAGAGACAGGTACGGTCGAGAAGAAGGACGAACGTGTGGGAGAAGATCGAGAGACTTGGATTGGAAGAGACGCCTGATCGAACGGTGACTGTAACTACTGCGACCGTTCATTTCGACACAATATTAAGATATCGCTCTCTTGGTCCCTCTCTATGGTTCTCTCTTTATCGCTATCTTTCCCTATCTCTTTCTCTCTCTCCCAGCGTCTCAGTGACATGGCTCGAGATGACTTCGGCCGTGGGGGACTTCGCCAGAGAAGTCTCCGCCGCTAATGAACTCGAATAACTTTCCTCGGCGTTGACTATACTGAAATAACTCTCGACGACTGCTCAGCCTGAGACGCTGGCACAATTGTTTACAATCCGAAGTGGCGCCCGGAATGAGCGTTATACAGATATCTTATTTAGCGTTGAAATGTGTGTATATATATATATATATATATATATATATATATATATATATTTATATATATTTTTATATATATATTTATATATATACATTTCGACGTAATATATATATATATATATATATATGTGTGTGTGTGTATATATATATGTATACATATGTATGTATATATATGTATATATTTATATATTTATATATATACTTATTGTGTCTTGTTATAAATGGATCATCCTGCAACTGTCGATAGGTTAGATCATGTGCTGCTATATTCTAGAATTTCAGTTTCGTAAAAGTCCCACGGTTTTCGAGATTTTGGGTTTTGTTATTTTTTTTGTTGTCTTAATCATCTGCCTTTGGTTTTTCGCATGCCATTTCTACAAATGATATGAATCGACAATAACTTAGCAACTTTTTGAAGTAATTGACGAGATATGACGTACCACATTTTTTTAACACCGCAGGCTGTCAAAGTTAGATGTTCGAATTGGTTTGTATGAAAATTCTGCATAAAATATTTTTCAATAAAGGTTCCTTAATGTTTAAGGTTGAAAACAAGACTTTTATAGATAAAACGAATAATGAAGAGTATTTTTTGCAAACCAGGTTAAAGGGGTATCGCTTTTAGAAATGGCACACGAAAAACCAAAAGCAGACGATTATCTCGAAAACCGTGGGACTTTTACTAGACTGAAATACCAGCATATAGTAGGACATGATCTGACCTATCGACAGTCGCAGGATTATCAATTCATGACACGACACCTTGTGCCGGTCAGATTGACCCATTGGATCTATGCAATGTAGACCATCAACGAAAATTTGCTTTTATACTTTTTATTTTCCTTATTTTTGAGGAAGTAAAAAATCGTTGAGGGATTTCTGTCGCGAAAAACAGGAAAAATAAATTTAAGCAAACAAAAATAAATTTCGTGCAATTGGTCGTTTCAAAGATCGTTCTAAAAATATTTAAAAGTTGGAGATTCAAAAAATACGATGTTTTTTCATCATTTTATATTCTAGGGATCGTGACTTTACTTTGCGGCGAAGATTGTGCAAAAATTCCAAAGACTGTCCAAGTTGTGACGATTTTTGTGAAGGGTCGGATCGCCCACTGCGCTGCGGCGAAACGCCAGCTGTAATTTACCCTTTTTTCTCACGTTATTCTCGAAACTGTTTTATGAAACGGTGCAAGTCGTATCTCTAAATCCATTCGTCTCATTCACTTTAAAATCGGACAGAGCATAGTTTGTAACATCTTCTATCGTACGACCCGATGATTTTTGTCACACGTTTATCAATTTATTAATAACAAATTATTAGAGTTGTACTTTTTGGTCGAAATCGAACTTGTTTTTCTACAGCTTGCCATTTCCATGATTTGTATACTTTCAGCAAGGTATCCGATCACACGAAAGTTTTGTCATTATACCAACATATGGTATTGAAGCTTGTATCATTGCAGTGCAAGGAAATTATATAGATTTTTTTCGTATTGCCGTATTTTTTGGGCTTTTCAAACTTTGATAATCACTGAAACATTTTTGAGAATCATTATTAAAAACCCAAACAACGATTTTAGATGATAATAAAAATAAAGAAATAAAAGAAACAGGAAGATTTTTTTTGCCTTCCATCGATTGAAATGTCAGCATGTCACTAAAAGCTGACGTTGAAGTTTACATCGTTGGAAGACGAAGACAATCCATTTTTCTTTTTTCGATACGCAAAATATTCTCCTGGCAGATTTCAGCTACAAAAATCACTCCAACGTTTTTCAGAATCCTCATTTAAAATCTACAACACAAATTGGCAAGAAAATATTTTCCCCAATAATAAAAAAATAAAGAGAAACGAAAGAGAAAAAATTAATTTTCATTTCATTCCAACGATGCAAACTTCAACACCTACTAAACTTACAATTTTCTCCCATCCATTTTCGATCGCCCTAGTTGCCAGAACGACCTCCATCGATCGGCCATGCAGCAACGGCCGCACATTCTTCAAATAATGATAACTCCATTGTTTATCAATATTTCCAATTAGAAAAAAAACTCAACCTTGCGAAGACTATGCATCAGCTCTCCATAAAATCCCAACCGCGTCATCCCAATACTCTCGTAAGAAAAGAAATATCACAAACCAGCCAGGTTTTTGGGCCCCTAGTTTACGCCGAGCGGTCGACTCGGCGCAAACATTTGCACGTGTCTATATATTTTAGCATTGCGACGCAAAGTGGTCGCAGCGCGAGACAAGCCCTCTATCTTCTTCGACCATGAGCTTCGAATTTAATACGAATTTAATTCCGTATCCACGTGTTCCATTGGATCACGCGCGGAGGGCGTTTCCGTCGCTACGGCCGCCGCATAAGAGCAACCGTTGCGGGACCGTACCCAGGGTACGTACGCGTGTGGATGTGCCCCCGTAAACCGCCAAATCTGCCTACACACGCAGGAATATACGTATACGTGTACGTATCGGTATACACGAAAAGGACGTTGAGGCCTGTCCCGCGGCTATTTTCTCGGGGGATCGCGCGACCGCACGAGCTGAAGAGATCCTTCGCTTTCTGCTTTCGCGTGTCCTGGCGTACCGCGACGCCTTTCCAGAAATTTTGCTACAGTTTCCACACGCGGCCGGGCCACTGCCCGGTCCTCGTATACGTCTCCATCTCTCTCTCTCTCTGCGTGCGTGTGCGTGCGCGCGCGCGCGTGTGTGTGTGTGTGTGTGTGTGTGTGTGTGTGTGTGTGTGTGTGTGTGTGTGTGTGTGTGTGTGTGTGTGTGTGTGTGTGTGTGTGTGTGTGTGTGTGTGTGTGTGTGTGTGTGTGTGTGTGGCTCTGTGTGCATTCGTACGTATATACCTAATGCCACGGGTCCGTATACGCGTTTGCCGTCTTATCGATCGACGACTATTCCGAGCTCTTCGCTACTATGCAAGAATAATAATCGTCATCGCAGAGTTACACGGAGTACTTTGGGAGTCTGGATAAGCGAAAGAACGAACCGGGATATTTCGATGAAAGTCGCGCGAAAAACCGAATAACCGCGGACGCTTAAGGGGTGGTGAGGTTAATGCCCCCAAAAAAGAGGCATATTTACGATAATTTTCTGTGACGACACAGCTAACATATATTTATTTATGTAAGTGGTATATGGTAAGAGGACATTTGAAGAATATTCTGTAAAAATTTCGTTAATAATTATGTAGAAATGAGCCATTGGAAGCAAATCTTCGCAGACGCGTCACAAAAACCTTACATTGCGGTGAACTGCATAACTCATAACTCGATCATCTAAACTCGAAAAACTAAAGGGATTTCAATAGTTGATGAGATTCTTAAGGTAACGCTATCGGGTTTTTTAAAATTGATTTTTCAATTTTTGTTTACACCTAGAAGTCGAAATACCGATTTTTTATATGAAAAATCGGAAATTTTGTTATTGTAAAATAAATTTTAATTATGAAAAATTGAATAAAATTCGGCAGCGTTACCTCGTAATTTATGTGTAGAAAGCGTGTCCAAAATTTCAAAAGGATCGGTGCAGTAGATTTTGAGCTAGAGACTTCACCGACTTTGAAAATGCTTAGTGCGAAAAAAACGCGTTTAAAAGCTTCAAAGATTTCTACACTAGGAAATCAAAAATTAAACATCAATAAACGTGTTTTTTTTCATATACTTTTACAGAATCATCGATGCCAGGCCCATAAAGCATTCATATGACAAAATAACAAAGACGCGAAAAAAATACCTTACCCTCTTTAACTTACTTTCCTTTGTCTACTAAAGATACAAGAAGATCATGGAACGTTTTTGCAAGATGATGCTGAAGTTTGCATCGTTGGAACGCAACGAAAGTTCTTCTTGATATTCCTCATTTCTTTATTTTTATTATTAGGACGTTGAACAAGTTCTCGCTATTTTCCGACAGAGGGCGTTACTTTTTTTGACCCGATTAAAAAAATACTCTTGGTTATTCGTCTTATCTAGGAAAGTCTTCTTTTAAACCTGAATGTTAAGGAAACTTTATGAAAAAAGATCTTATGCAAAATTTTCATGAAAATAAATTCGAACATCTGACTTGATAGCCTGTGGTGTAAAAAAAAATGTACTAAGCATACCGTGCCCAGTACATCAAAAAGTGGGTTAGTTCTTGTCGATTCATATCATTTGTAGAAATGGCATGCGAAAAACCAAAAGCGGACGATTTAAAAAAAATAACGTAAAGCTCAAAATATCGAAATCCATGGGACTTTTACTGAACTGAAATTCCAGCATATAGTAGGACATGATCTAACCTATAGACAGTTGTAGGATTATCCATTTATAACAGGACACCCTGTGTGTGTGTGCGCACACACACACACCACGCTACACACAGCAGACAAAGTAAACAATATACAGAGCGCCGAATAATAAGCTTGAAAGTATTATCATCGGGCAATTCGTTACCATCACCGACAGTCGTGATAACCCGAGCTATTTCCCTCGGTCCCTATTTCTTCTGCTCCTGTCCATAGTACCTATACGTGATTGAAGTCAAGGTCAGTCTCTAATCGAAGTTCGTATTCACCCACATCCACACACATATGAGCGCCCCCATTTGTATATACGTATATGTCTAGGTGCCTGAGAGAGAAAGACAGATTTGCATAATGTTGCCTATAGGGAAAACGGGCTACTATGAGGATGGGCTTTCAAGTCCAAGGTCCTCAAAATCACCTTTTTCCATGTATGTAATACTTCTAATATATATATATATATATATATATATATTTACTAATTTGACCGATTTACAAGTTAGGCTTCGATCGTCCAAGTTTACATGGTCAGTGGACCAACATATGGCGCTCACATTTCCTTCATCAAGCAGTTCTCTTTTTCTCTCATTCGCACGTACCAAACTAATTCCAAAATCACTACTACTCTGGCGAGTGAAACGAAATAACAATTTTTCCATTGGACATCGTTCGCAACGGGAGGCCTATCAACGCGTATTTTTTTTACATCATAGAGCCTTTTCGTGCTCCGCAACGGATCAGCAAATGTTCTCTCTGCAGCTCGCCGTGTTGTTTGGGTTCGTTTGCGTTTCTTTTTTTCCGAAGGGACACGAAGAATGGGGAAAAAGGACGAGGGGCAATAAAACGAAAAAAGTAAATCGCAGCAAAAGCGTGGATGGACGAGCGGCGGATTCGAGCTTGCGTATCGTTTTTCGTCACGGAGCGGGAGAAGAAGCTGAGGGACAGCATCGTAGCCAAAAAGGACCCTCGGTACAGGACGCGAAGGTTGCTATCCCTTCTCTCTCTCTCTTTCTCTCTCTCTCTCTCTCTCTCTCTCTCTCTCTCTCTCTCTCTCTCTCTCTCTCTCTCTCTCTCTCTCTCTTTCTCTCCCTTACCGTTGGCTGGCTCAGGAGCCCGAAAATCCATAACCACCCTCTACTCTAACACTCTCCAACTTCCTCCCCCTCCACTTTCTTCCCTCCTACTGTTCCACCCTCCCCCTTCTGCATGTCCTCTCCTCCTCCGAAAAGCCCAATAGCGTTTTACACGCGTTTCGGGGCATTGCGCTTGCGCCTCCGCACCCTCCAGCCACCCTTGTATTTCCATCCCTCTCTCACAGCCCTTCCCTTCACAATATTCCTTTACACATACACGGAGACACAAATATATGTATGTATAAATATATATAGTGAAAACCGAAGAAACGGAAATGCTAGAAGCGAAGGGAAACGGTAAAAGGGATGCAGGGGTGGGAAATGTGTGGGGGGGGGGCTTAATAACAGCCAACAACCAAACCGAGAGGTTTCTCGTCCTCGACGTCGTTGTCGTCGTTGTATTATTACGACTTTTTCTGTTTTCTTATAATTGCGAAATTCCTCCGTTTAATACCCCACCCCCCATTATCCAGGTGGCAATGCCGAGGGAATCGGCAACGGGCCTGCGTACGCAAAACTTTTTGTCGTGAAAAGAAAATGGAACTACGCTGCGACTTACGATAAAGTGACGGTCGCAATTATTGTACTCACGTGCTCCAAACATGCATGTATGCGTATGATACGAGGCGACTGTTTATATCGGGAAAACAGCTTTACGGGATTCTACTTGTTAGAAAGAAACTCTAGTTCTTGACCTGCTATAAAAGTAAAATTAAAACCATGAGACGACATTTTTTTTAGGCGCTTTGAGGTTTAATCGTTATTGACACGTTCTGACACTCCTCCATCTAACAAATTCGTCGAGCATTCACGAATTAATACTTTTGCACGGCACTGAAGTTTGATTCGTTGGAAGGCCAACGACAGTTTAGTAGCCTGAACCTTTCTCTGTAATTATTGGCTACAAAAGACACTCAAAGGTTTCTTTAGGATTTCCATCAGAAATCTACAGCCCCAATTTGCAGCATAAGATTCTGAATGAAGAAGAAAATGAAGAAACAAAAATGAAAAAACAATTTTCGTTGCGTTCCAACTATGCGGACTTCAACGTCGTATTTTTGTAATGCAACTTCCCGGCAACTTGGCATTTATAGTTCGCGTTGATGACATTGAAACAGATGTCTCTTTTTTTTCGATTTTCGTCCGCGAGCTCGCTTGACCACAGCATGGTCGCGCTCGGTTGTAACCCCAAATGTGCGTTTGCATATGCGTGTGTAGCGTGCACGCGGAAAACGCCCCGGTATATGCGAACTCCGTGAGAGAACGAAGGGCCCAATTAATTAAAGCTCGCGCGCTCTGGCAAAGCCACCGATGAATGCATACTCCATACGAAACGAGAGGGAGAGAGAAAGGGAGAAAGAAGGGCTGCGATGCACCCAAATGCAGGTACGCGCAGCATACACGCCGTGATAACTTCTCAAGGGCGAAAATCGACGCAATTGCAAAAAAAAAAATACAGGCGGAAGTAGAAATGGAAAAAAAAATTACCGGGTCATTTTAGCCGTTGATTTTTCATCATTTAACCAAGTCTGCGGGAATCGTTGAAAATCATAATTACCAACGAGTTACAGGAGCTTGAGGAGAACCAAACGAAAAGTTCACTCTTCAAAGATCTGGAACGACTGTTTGCATAAACGTGGCAAGGTATTTTCGCTTGCCGGATGCGTACGATAAATAACGGATAACGAAGTACCCACTTACCGATTCAGGAAGCCGTGAAGACCTCCATGATGTACAGCTACCTCGGTCCGCGAGCAATAGCAGCAACAGCAAGGGCAGCACAATTACTGAAACAAAGGACGTACGAACAATGTAATTAATAGGAGATATATATATATATCTCCTATTAATTAATATTATATATCTCCTATAAATATATATATCGCCTATTAATTAATATATCTATATATCCGGTTGAATTGAATTTTAATTTCGAACCTTATCCGGTTACCCAAACAAAGTATTAAATAGAAAATAAAAAGTGTTAGACAACATTGTCCATTGCTTACTCGAAAGATCCAAAGATCTAAAGATCCTTTGAGTAAATAATGGATAACATTGTTTAAAAATGTTTATTTACTATTGAATGCCTTATTTGGATGAACGGAAAACGTTCGAAACTCAAATTTCAAAATTCAAAATTCAAAGTTCAAGTCCCCTTGCCGGAATGTGGATTCGAATCCACGCCCGCGCTCGCCTGGACGCCGAAACTACTGTGCCATTGTTTACTCGCCGCTGGACTTTACTCGTGAGTATCTCGGCCAATTTTTGTCGCATATTTAAAAAAAAGCATTTTGCTTGAAAAGAGACACCTTACATGCTCACGAGCGGAAAACTGGTAGTTAAGATACACCCTGCATGTACACGAGAAAGGGAAATGGATATTTCGAGCCCTTTATATCTATGTAACGTTGACTGTAAGTACATCTGGCTTTTACGAGGGCAACCCTTAACGTCGAAAACTCAAAATTCACTGGCCCAACGCCAAAAACGTCTCATCACACACACTTTTTAAGATTTTTTATAAAAATGTTGATTTTTGAGGAAAAGGCATGGCGAATTTGTATTCAAAAGGTAAAAATACAGCGCTGTAAAACGAGAAAAATATGAAAATCCATTTTTTTTGCATTTCGTCCAAAAACAAGCGGTTTCACTGAATCGTCGTTCACTTTTACTCGGCCATGATAGTTTTAAAAACTCCCCCATTGAGCTTGTCAATGTCCCATTGTCAATCAAACATGACCACCGCTACGGCTGTTTGAAATTTTGGGATTTTGACCATTTCGAAAAAGTGGCCAAATGAGTCAATAAACTGTTTTTCGACTGTTCAACTATTTGAAGGGTCTATTGGAAATGTTCCGCTGATTACGAATATCACGGCACTTTTGTGAAAAGCTCAAAATTACGCGGGCTTAGAAGCCAAAAACGTCTTATCAGATATTTCGAAGATTTTTCATAATAATTTTGGCTTTCGGGAAGAAGTAATAGCGAATTCGCGTTCAGGAGGTACAAATACATCGATATAAATCGAGCCAAAAAATGTTCAAATTTAAACTCTTTTCGATCTCGATGTTCGAAAAAAAAAAAGTTTTTTCGACTCATTTGGCCACTTTTTTTAAATCATCGAAATAAAAAAAAATGAATTTTAATATTTTCAAAGTCATCGAAATCGAAAAGAATTTGAAAAAAAAAAACGTTTTTCCGACTGCTCAACGATTTCGAGGCTCTATCAGAAGGGAAATTTTCTGCCGATTACGAATATCAAGGAGTTTTTGTCAAAAGCTGAAAACTATGCAGGCCAAATGGAAAAAGCACTCCAAGGCTCGCAGAAGCCGAAAATCTTGTTTCCAACCTCCTCTCCTGCTTCCCTTTCTTTCTCGCTCTTCTTCCTTTACTCACAGCCACGACCGAGAATCGAATAATGATACGAAAAGGGGAGGAAAGACCTGGAGACACTTATAAAATTGAGGGGTTCTGCAAACAAGAGACCTGGTAGTAAAAGGGAACCAGAGGGAACGAGTTAATGGGAAAAAGAAAGAAGAACTGTGTTATAAGGAGCAAAAATAATTGAAAAAAAAAAGGAAAAAAAAATCGTCAGCGCGACCCTCTTTTTCTTCGTTAACGACGCAATAGTGCTCTTCCATATTGGTATACGTGCCGTACCTTATCCCCCCATTATGCACCGACACTTGCTCGTATATAGGCACCCATCCATACCCATGGCACGTACATGTGAAGATGTTAAAGGGCGCATCATTTTTATCTTGACGATGGGGGTGTGTTTCGTGGGGTGGATACGAATAAGTCGAGATGTACACACAGATACACACGGACACGTATTACGCAATGACAGAGGGACAAATAGGCACAAATAAAGCCGATGAAGAATGGAAATTATGATGTTATGAAAGGGGAGATCGAGCGGTACGTCAGCTTCCTTCGTATCCGAATATACGCCTACATATACATGCGTGTCTGTACATACCGATTCCTCAAAATGGGATGGGTGTATAAAGTTTGCACATGTACAGGTTTATGGGGTTTTAATGTCAATGTTACGACACACTAACACGTGTGTCGATGATATTTATATATTATATATTATATATATCCACGAAGACAATAGAGGGGTCTAGGATTTTTCTACGAGGGGTTCTTTTCGTGCGTGAGGTTTGCTTGCTTTACACATACAAAGGGGGTACGCCCTCCACACGCTGTTCACCATCCCTCTCTCTCTCTCTCTCTCTCTCTCTCTCTCTCTTTCTCTCTCCCTCTCTCCTCTCCCGCGTCTCTTCGAAGCACAGACTTTCTGAAGTGGTTCACGCTGTTCGAGAGCTGCTGCGGCACTCTTCACCTGAGACGAAGGTGATAGCGCTGAAGTTTGTATCGTCGAAATGCAACGAAAACTTTTATTGATTTTCCCCATTTCTTTATTGTTATTATCGAAAATCTTTTTTCGCAATTTTTGGTTATAGACTTTAAATTAAAAAATCCTCAAAAATGTTTCAGTAATTTTGAGTCTCAACGTTCCGAAAAAAAAAAACAATACAAAGAAAATATATTTTCGTTGCTGTCCATCGATGCAAAGTTCAACACCATCGAAGAATTACGTTGAAGTTTGCGTTGGAAAGCGACAAAAATGATTTTTTTTTTTATTCACCCAAACTTCCTTCGGCAGATGATTTGAGATATGAAAATCACGCAGACATTTTTTAAGGGTTCTTATCAGCGATGTACAAGTTGAATCTGCAAAAAATGATTTCGTATAATAACGAAAATACGAAGTGGAAACGAATTTTCCCTGCATTCAAACGATGCAAACTGCAACCCCATCAGTTTCTACGATAAATCGTGGAAACTTCACGGTAACGCATTTGTATCCCGAAAATGCACCACTCGATTTTGGAGATACAAATGCGTTACCGCGAAGTTTCCACGATTTATCATAGAAACAGACGGGGTTCAAGTTTTTGCATCGTTTGCAAAAAAGAGAAGGCCGGTCCCGAAAACAGCCAGATGCGTCGATAGCACATATTGCACAGACATATGACGGCTCGAGAATATACTTTCCCCATATATCGTGCGGTTGTCCAAGGGTTGTGAATCCGGCGGAAAACCACTACCGTGGAATATGTCAATGCGAGCCTGCGGCTCCTGCAGTTGAGATTTGTCCACACGGGTAGACTACACACGGACGTGTGGATATGTAGCTGTCGTTAGTGCCGCATCGCAAGTGGCAATTGAACAGTACAGGGTGGATAGTGGCCATCCACATCACGGCAATTATTTAGATTGCCTCGTGTCGAGAGTTCTCGCGTTACCTCCACCCAGTCCTCCTCCCACATCATTCATCTTGCAACGAGACTTCCATGTTGCATCAAAGTCCATGCGCATCCTCTCTCTCTCTCTCTCTCTCTCTCTCTCTCTCTCTCTCTCTCTCTCTCTCTCTCTCTCTCTCTCTCTCTCTCTCTCTCTCTCTCTCTCTCTCCCTGTTTCTGTACCCTTCTCTCTAGAAAAAATGTCGGTTTCCAAAATGGTTTTTTCCCAATGCGTCAACCCGTCAGCCCGTCACGAGAAATAAAACCCCGAAATTTGTTCGATGACGTGTAAGTTTTAACGGTAGTTGTGGCAGACATTTGATGGAGTCTTTTCCAATACCGATCACGATAAAAAAAATGACGACGGGGTTGAACACTGGTACTACCAGAGTTGGCTGAATTCTCTTCGAAATCTCAAAAGAATTCATCCCCCTTCCCCCTCGCGCTGGGTGAAACGAGAGGAATTAGACGAGATCGCTTCTTACAGACTATATATGTGTGCAGTCTTATTCACCGGAATACCTTCATAAATTTCTTTCATGAAAATTCTCTTTACAGGATCATATCCTTTATAAAGAGCCCTTTATTTCATTGAGTCTGGGGAGAGAGGGCGAGGGAGAGAGAGAGAGAAAGAGAGAGAGAGAGAGAGAGAGAGAGAGAGAGAGAGAGAGAGAGAGAGAGAGAGAGAGAGAGAGAGAGAGAGAGAGAGAGAGAGAGAGAGAGAGAGAGAGAGAGAGAGAGAGAGTCTCTCGGGCAAAGCAGACCTAGGCAAGGGGATATTAAATTAAAGAAAAGAGACGAAGATAAAACGAAGAAAAAAAAACGAAAGAACGGCGTATCCGACTCTGGAAATGCGAAATGTCTCATGTACGAACGAACCCTCTGGTGCTGTATATACTCGCGAACTCTTCAAATTTTTTTAATTTTCCACCCGGCGCTGATTAAACGCCGCACGGAGACGAACGGACGTAGGTAAGAGGAGAGCGAAGAAACGAATACCACAGAAGGAGTAAAGATATATACGCGCCAAGAAAACCTCGACGGAGTGTGTTTTACAATGAGCCTCTCGGGTCCTTGTTATTACCTCCGATTTTCCCTCTCTCGTTTGGAGATCCGTTATCCTTTTTTCACCCCTAATTTCTCTCTAACCCCTTATTTTCCGGAATGTTTTTTGTTTTTTTTTTCTTTCGATTACCGCGTCCGCGGAACTTGCTCCGGGGAACAATAATTTCGCACAGCGGGTTGAGCAATTCTCTTCTTCCTCAGCCACGTTTGGCATTCTTTTACGATATTGAAGTTTACTTCGTTGGAACGCAACGAAACATGATACTTTTTAATTGTCGACATTTTTGTATGCCTGTGGAAATCGCTCGAACATTTTTGCATGTTCTTATTGGAGTTTTATGGATCCAACTTGGAAAAAAGCAAGCTTTGGATGAGCATTGAGGGACACCACTGTGACGAATCGACAGATTTCATTTCTTTTTGTATTTTCATAAAGTATACATGTTCAAAAATATATGGGGAATGTCTCAAGTTAACATATTGAAAGTAGACCTAGTTACAGACGAATTAGCGTGAGCAGGTGGCGCAACAATTTACGTATATTAAATTTCTAAATTTCTAAGCGTATACTAAAAATTTCGATGGCGTTTTTCTGGAAACGACTTTCCTTAACCTGCCTGGAATCATAACTCTAGCGATAATTGTTCGCTTTTCAATATTAGGAAACGAACATTTTTGTAATTGCAGTAGCTATCTTTGTACGTAGACCTTTTTTTAATTTAGTTTTTTTTGTGCCCCTAAAAATACATGAAAGTTTCGCCACAATTACCCTTTTCTTGCGCACCCGCCATTTTGTGATATTTTCCCTCGAAAAAACGGATACACACTATGAGAACTACATTTATATAGATTATAAAGTTTTTTATTTTCATTTTTGAGACCAATCATTGTCAAGTTATTATTAATCACATTTTTCATCCAGTGGCTCTGCTATAATGGGATTGAAGTTTGCATCGTTGGAACGCAACGGAAATTCTGTTAAATTTCTCATTTTCATTATAATCCAAAATAATATTTTGCAAATTTGTTGTAAATCGCTGAACAAGAATCCTGAAAAATGTTCGCGTGATTTGCGTAGTTCAAAGCTGCCAAAGAAAAAGTGGAAAACAAGAAAAAAAAATCATTTTCGTTGCATCCCAACGATGCAAACTTCAACGTCATCTATAATACCTCAACGACGTTGATTTATTATTTTTTAAAATAAAAATGCACACAAACCAAGCTCGATGTATGCTTAATACCACATCTTTTTCCGAATACCGAATGAATAATCTAGTGAACAAAAAAATTCGGCAAACGATCTTGTTCGTTTCGTCAGTGGCGTCCTCCCTTAAAAAAAAAAGAAATGGAAAATGACCATCAAAAAAATCGTTGCATTCGACCGATGCGAACTTCAACGTCATATTCTTATTCGTAACAAATTGTGTGCCACGAGCTAAAAGTTATACGCCGTTATTTCAAAATGAACTTTTGCACGCTGACCTCGGGGTCGTTCATCAACGGACTCCACGGTTTTTCCAATAAGCTTGGCATAACACGGTTTCAAATTAACCGCAGGTATACGTTGGTTACATACTGCTGCCTGTGTCGGTTATATATGTGTGTAGATAAATACATTGTGAAGCATACGCGACGGTAGGCCCGAAAGTGATGCGAAGGATGTGCTACGGCGAGCGGAAGGAAACGGGAGCTTCGGTTAATTTCCTGTCCAGAAGGTGCAAGGGAAAGTCCTGAATGCGACACCGCGCGAACTGAATTATGTATATGTATATCTATATATACACACATATATACATACACATATATATATATAGATAGATAGATAGATTGCACGTATAAATTAAGGAAGGAAGATAAATGCGGCGCTGAGGGGCATCATGCGCCGAAAGGCGAACAGCCGAGATATGAAACGAACCCGGAAGTCGAGAAGACCGAGATCCATGTATATAGTGAGGGAGCTGCGTTTGAAGGAAAAGAGCGAGCAAAATAAGAAAATAATATATATATGTACGAATACATAGAAAGAGAAAGAGGGCGCGAAAGACAGAGAGAGAGAGAAAGAGAGAGAGAGAGAGAGAGAGAGAGAGAGAGAGAGAGAGAGAGAGAGATGTAGGGTATTAAAAAAGACATGACTGGATTTAAGATCCGGAACTGATTTCCGGTGCAATCACCATGGTCCTCTCTCTCTCTCTCTCTCGTTGTCACCGTAGTATCAGGAACCCGGGTCAATTAAGATAAAGGGCTGAGGTCTGCACAGGTCGACAAGGAAGACATGCAAATTGGGGATTGCAAACGACACGTGCCCCGGCAAATCGAGCACGACTCAAATTCCAATTTCCTATGGAAACCCAAGAAAGTGAGAGATAAATCGAAAGAGAGAAAGAGCGAGAGAGAAAGAGGGAGAGGGGGGGAGAGAGAGAGAGAGAGAGAGGATGAAGGATAAGAGCAAAGACCTGCAGTCGCACGTGCAAAAGCCATCGACAATTTATATTTTACTTAAAAAAGATTTTGTCAAACCTCGTGAAATGAAAAGTCCGATCAATAATCAGGATACCGCGTTATTTAAAATAATAATCATTTCGACCTATAATAGCATAAAAAATTAAAAAGAATAATAATTTCGCACTTATAACAATAATAATATTATAATAATCGTGTTGATATCATCAACATAATAATAATCAATATGAGAGGAATGATCAATGGAAACCCGTCAAAGTGGAAAAAGGACCTTGCTGAAGCCATGCAGGAAATGGAAAAAGGAGGAATCGGTATGACAGGGAATATAAGCATCGAGAATGTGGGAGGGATAGAGCAAATAGTTCGACGAATAGAAATCGAAATGGAACAGGAAATCCAGAACGAATTGTGCAGGGTGACGAATCGTACTGCAAAGAGAAGGTATACAAGCAGAAAAGGGAACCCAGAAATGGAAAAACACTGGGAAATAAAGAAGAAGCTCAGTAGTAAAACCTTTAAAGTAAAGAAGAAGCTCAGTAGCTTTTTAAAGTAAAGAAGAAGCTCAGTAGTAAGACCTTTGGAGGATAATGTTGAAGTTTGCATCTTTGCAATACAACGAAAATGATTTTTTTTTTCAATAATTCAATTTTTTTGTCGTTTTAGACTGTGAAGGTACCTCAAACGGTTTCACGTCTTCTTATTAGAGATTTACGAGCTCCATTTAAAAAAAAAGGCTTTGGATAATGATACAGAAAAGAAAATGGAAAATGAACAAAAAAGATCGTTGCATTCCAACGATGCAAACTTCAACGTCATATTTGTAGGTCTTCTGCCGCACCTACTTGAACCAATCTGAATCTAGCGATTCAATCGAGTTGCCGACATTCTGGTCGATATAAAATCACCCGCTGATTGCAAATTTTCGAGGTAGAACTCGATCGGATAAAAACTCTTGATCCGGGACTCGATTGTAGACAAAGATCGATTTCCTGGGCTAAATAAGGCTTGGACAAAGTTGGGACTAGGTAGGTCGTGACCACCAAACAATTTTGCATCGAACAAGAGCCTACTCCATCGATTCTAGCGAGAAATTGAAAATGCCCTGATTTGATCTATTTACCATTATTTATTCAACGATCACTGCTCTTGCATTCCTGACGACCAATAAAAAAGTTGGCTATCCCCATAACGTGGGCGATACGGTTTTTTCAACCTCTCTCCTCTCTCCTCTTCACACCGCTCTCCTTATGGAGAGGGGTGTGTGAGTAACTTCCGACAAACGAAAATCGTTGATTTTTTGGAGGCTTATTTAAGGTTAGTTCCCCCATAACACCAATCAAAAAAGTTGGCTATCTCCATACCGTGGGGGATGCGATTGTTCCAACTTTCACCCGCCCCGCTAGGAGTAGGTCCCGTTTGTCAAAACCCTCGAAATGTTTAGCACGATCTTTCATGGGCACCTGGACGCCAAATGTGCAATATATTAATTAAAATTTAAAATTTGTAAGAACAAATGTAAATGAGAAGAGAAGTGCTATGTGTAAACACCCTTAAAGGTTATATCCTGAAAATAAAGACTATTGCTACTGCCAATAATCAACATAAAATATAACGACATATAAAGTAACAATTCATGTAAAATATAATAATCATCAACTTTCAATACTTTCGTAGATTTAATTGATACGAATGATAATTAAATAATAATAATCATACTGTTAATAATATGAATATAAAATATAATAATAATTGAATGTGAACCGTTTCAAACTCCATCATTTCAGTGTATCATCTCAGAGATCGGCTTATAAATCTTATTCAAATCTAACAAGCCTTAACACGTGAACCCGAGCCAAAAAATCATAGTAGAAAAAAAAGTGAAAAAAAAGGGCACTGCTAACTTCGAGGACATTTCTCTTAGGCGGTTTGAAACGGACCAAGGGACAAGGAGAGGTATGTAAACTGATGGAGCCGCGAAATACATCATCTACTCCTTCTGCTGTCGTCGCTGATGCGTACCCCGTGCCTTGGTACGCGTAGACGAGTGGATGGGCACATGTGTGTGCAAGACGAGAACGACATTTTAGATATACGGGCGTCCTTCCGTTAAATCCAATTTCGAGGCGCTCGCGCTTGCTCGGGCACGTAAGAGGCCATATTTCCGTTTATAAACGCAAAACCTTACGCCGTCGTTCTACCATCTGACGATGAGGTAATATATAGCGAAAGCCTCTCGAGAAGCCGCCGCGGAACGTTTTTCCCTGTCTCATTCTCTCCCCTTCCTGAATTTTTTTCGCTTTTTCGCAGTGGTTTCGAAGTTTGCATCGTGTGCAACGAAAATTCTTTTTTATGCTTTCGTTCTTTTATTCATTATGACGATGTGATAGACGTTGCGATGTTGTGACGTTGTGACGTTGTGATAGACGTTGCAACGTTGTGATAGATGTTGTGACATTGTGATAGATGTTTTGACGTTGTGATAGATGTTGTGACATTGTGATAGATGTTGTGACGTTGTGATAGACGTTGTGATAGATGTTGTGACATTGTGATGTTGTGATGAAAAGGTTTTTCTCGCCGATTTAGGTGCTCAGTCTCTGATGAGGATGCGAAAGTTACATTTTATTTTACATTTCGTTTATGCGGGCATAAAAAGAGCGAGAGAGAGAGGGCGAGGAAGAAATGTTGCGCACGGTCGACGATGCGCCAGGGGATGGGGTGGAGAGGAGGAGTTGAAAGGACATTAAGAGTCCCGAAAACACTAAAAAATGAAAATGAAACATGTACATTTAAGGGAACGGCGTCTTGTTGTTTTTTACCCAATAGGTACATGTACAATATACAGTGGGTAAAAAAAAAGTACTTGTTAATCTCACACGAAACTGTTGTTAATTTGGCTTTATGTTTTTGTTCGTGTTTTCCCAAGATTTTTTTGAACATACGCCATGTATATTTAGAATAAGCTATCGAACACAGAAACGTAATGAAACACTTTGTTTTTTTCAAAGGATAATTTGAAAAAGGACGACGTGTACAAATACGTTTTTCCCCACTGTATATCGATACACACACACGAGTTCCGAAAGGGTACGAAATCCATGATGTTGAAGTTCGAATCGTTGGAATAAAACGACATTTTTTCTTTTTTAATTTTTTCATTGTTACGACGTTGAATTTTACATCGCTGGTATGCAACGCAAATTCTTCATATTCTAATTTTATCATTTTTATTATGAGTTAATAATTTCATACTAATTGAATATCTCATCGTTAAAAACCCAGAAATAAAATGACGTTGAAGCTTCTATCGTTGGAACGCTACATTTTTTGTTAATTTTTTTCTTTCTTAATTTTAAATACGTTGAATTTTGCATCGCTGCAACCAACGAAAGTTCTTCATATTCTAATTTCCTCATTTTCATTATAAGTTAACAGTTTCGTAATAATTTAATATCTCCTCATTAAAAGCCCGACAGTAAGATGACGTTGGAGCTTCTATCGTTGGAACGCAACGACGTTTTTTGTTAATTACTTTTTTTTCAATTAATAAAAATTTGTTTTTATTTTTACGAAATTCGCAACGTTTTAAAAGAATGTTTATTTTTTTATTATTTTTACGAAATTCGCATGGTTGGAATGCAATAAAAATTAAACATTTTCTTTTTATTTCTCAATTCTCTTCATCGTCCAAAATTGTATTCTGCCAATTCGGGGTATAGACTGCTGATGAAGATCTTAAAAAATAGTCCAATGTTTTCCGTAGCTCAAATTTGCAACAAAAAATCGGACTGCCAAACTTCCGTTGCGTTCCAACGATGCAAACTTCAATATGAACTTTGTAAAAACGTTTGAGCTACTTAAACTCCCTAAATGAGTCGAAAAGAAGTTACCTAAAAAAAAAGCTAATTTCCCTTGCCCTCCAACGATGCAAACCTCAACATGACGAAATAAAAATAGTCAACATTTGCAACACCTGTAAAAAAAAGGTTGAGGTTTTCAATTAAAAAAATGATATCATTCCATTCCAACGATGCAAACTTCGATTTAATCAGAATCCTAAAAAGCACACAAAACTCGAACTAATAAAAGTTTCCCTACAAATTCCATTCCAGAAAATTCATTTTCCACCGTACAACGAAAGAAAAAAGAAAACGATGAAAAGAGTGACCAGCAGATTGACTGAGAATCGGAAATGCATTTCAAGAAGCCACGAGCTTTCGAAGCCCTCGTGAAACAATGAGAACGTGACTCTGTATTTTTCATTCGTTGTATATACTCCAGGGAGTCACGTATCCGGGACGAACAAAAAGAAAGTCAGAGAGCGGCGAAGAGAGGGAGCGAAAAAGTGGATGAAAATTGCAGTTCAGGTGTGAACCGGTGGATAGGAGCGCGAAGTTACACCTGCGATGTGCTGCGCGGGGTGGGCAAAAACTGCTGAGATTCATATGCGAACGACTCGGGGAGGGAAAAAATACGAAAATTCGCGGATACACGTGTACGCGTGTTGTGTGCATACGTGGATAGGAGTGAAAATGTGTAACGCGACTGTACACACGAGCAGGCACGTGATAAATGGTTGGAAAACTCGTAAATTATTCGCGGCTCGCAGCTGTCGTAAAATCATCGTGAAAACGTGATGGAGCAGTATAGGTGATGGAGAGAGCGCGAAAGAGAGAGGAGAGAGAGAGAGAGAGAGAGGGGGGGGAAGGGAGGTAAAATATAATGTATAAACCGTGTATGTACGGGTCGTTACCGTTGTGGTATGAAAAGCAACGTGGAGCGTGTAAACGAACCATTGCGTATGCACCGAGAGGCAATCTGCGCGCACTGCACCCAACTAAAATCTAACCGGAGTCTGCACCTCGAATCCGCCAAAATCCTCAAAACTTCGTTTCCAACGTTATTTATTTATAAACTACTCCGACAGAAAAAAAAAAGTAGAAAATGTCGTAATGATTAATATCACGATCACTCGCATGGTGTCTCTCGACACTTTCGCGCAGTTGATTCGCGAGGGCGTGATAGAAGTCCCGATCGCGGTACAGTTGTCGAGTAGTGGGATGATTTACGCCGCGCGTATTTCGCTCCGTCGATGGCTCAACAAATTTGGCCGAGGGGTGAATAATTTTTTTTGGGCGCGGGGAGGGGAATGGTACGAAATCAAAAATAAAATAGAGACGGCGTATTGTACAGCGAGATTCGAGGTGCAATCCAAACTACGACTGTCAACTGTCGAAGCGTCACGCGCAGTTTCCGGTCTTCGCATTGCCCCGCGACGGCGGAACGCGCGCGGGTACTTATCACTTTTATCAGCGGGTGTACGCCTGCCTGCGTTGCTTTTCCGTTTTTTTTTTTTTTTCGCTCTTCGCTTCTCGACCGGCGTATGCGCTATAGCTCGTTGTGTGCCTTGTGGTGAGGGGGGGAAATGAAACGCCGGTAAACGCTACCAGCCGCAATAAGCCTCGCGAACGACCAGGGATAAAAAGTAATTGAGCTTGAAATTGGATGTGGGAGAGGGAGAGGGAATCTTCTTGAAAGAATTGTGCAAAATGTTGGAAGATACGCACAAATGTTGGTGGTATCGACTTTTACGTTTTTCGCGGTTTGGTGGCACTTGATGAAGGCAATTGATCAATGAAATATGTATGTATATACGTGAAGTAAATAGCGCAATTATAGTACTGGACAAAATAAAGTACGCGAAGGGAAATGTAAAATAAATAGGAAGGGGCGTACATTATTTTGTTCAGTGTCCAATACATACATACATACACATATATATCTATATATATAGACGTGTGTGGGAATCGGGAGAGGGTAAAGGAGAAATAATCGACTACTAATATTTATTTAGTAATTAAGGCGGGATTCTACTTTGAAACTTTGAAAAGGCTAAATTGGATGAAAACACCCACCTGGAACACGTCGAAGGCATATTATATGGCCCAGGCATCGCTGATTGAGGGTAAGATAATTTTTTCTACGATTTATCACTCACCAAAACTTTAAACGCGTTGTTCTCGAAACGACATTTTCAAGGACCGTGGTCGTGATAACTCAAAAAGTACTGAACCGATCCTTATGAAATTTGGAACACATATTCTATATGTGTGTACCAACCGACCTAACTACAATCAACTTAAAATTTTGATTAGAACTATTTTTTTATTGCAAAAAAAGACCCAAAAAAAACGCATTTTTTTCGTATTTTAGCCGCCATTTTGTTAATTTTGCACGTATATAAAATATTCTAGTTAGGTCGGTTCCTGAAGACATACTGAACATGAAACTATTTGATTTTTTTGTTTCAGACCATCCGTCGGGAAGATTTCACGACCACGGCAACGGTACCTGCTTTTCGAGGCGTTGGCTTTAAACATATTTTACGTGTACAAAAAATGAATAAAATACATTTAAATTTTTTTTTTTTATGTACTTAAAGAGTGTATTTATTGAACAGTTTAAACCCCATATCGATATCTTTAATAGTATTCTCAGAAAAAATTCACGAAAATAGCGTTTTTTTCATGGTTGCAAAGTAGAATCCCGCCTTAAAAGAAAAGGGACTGAACAACTTTATTAAAATTAGTTTAATCGTAACGTGTCAATAGCCTTCTGCTCGCATTCGCGTTTGACGAACGACTCTCTCTCTTTACCCGTGTCACTCTATTCCAAGGCCGACCCGCAATACCCGTTCTCAGGACTTGACCCCACATATATATATATATATGTGTATGTACGAATGTAGCGAGTGTCCCATTTTGATCTTGCACCTGATTTATCTCGAAAAATACTGCTCCGATCAGATTTTGAGTGTAGTGAAAGTTTTAGGGTTCAAAAGGGGGACGTGCAAAAAGCATGTTGCTCCAAAACTCAAAATGGCGGGGTTAATATGGCTGACATGCTTCTTTATTTAAATGGAAACATGACGTTTTTCATGAAAAAATATGTCAGGTTAGAACTGAGAACTTTTGTGAGAATACTTTTGTGATAAAGTTCATTAATTTTAGGTAAGAACACATTTTTTCACTATTCGAACGCTATCCAGATTGTACCACGAGGAAGTAAAGTCTTCAACATCCCTAGTGTAAGTGTGTGCGTGTGTCTGTATAGGTGCGAGTTTGTTTGGGTTTGTTTGACGTACCCTGGGCAAATGCGGTATAGTGTGGCTTAACACGGCCGTGGACGCAACAGAAGTTATGTTGGATTGGGAAGTACGGGTAGGAAGTGACAGGAAAGGGTTTAATTGGCAAGAGTAATACGTAAAGACCCGCAAGAGTGTACCTCGGAATTTAGAAAGTGAAAAAATAAATATATGCGGCGGTCGCTGTCGGAATATTCCAAATTGAAAAAAAATTCTGCAATCGTTTGAACGAATAAAGAGGCTTCAGAAAAAAAATGTATAGTTTATATATTTTTTCTACGAGCTTTATTCGTGTGTTTTTTTATAATGCTGAAGAAATATTGTTCAATAATTTTTGTATGCAATGGTATTGGAGTTTGCATCGTTGCAACGAAAATATGTTTTTTATTCGTATACCCGAATTTGTTTTGGCACATCTAGGCTACGAAAGTCACTGAAACCTTATTGAGAATCCTTGTTCAAAACTTATAATCAATAGTTGCAAAAAAAAGGTTTTAGGTAATAATAAAAATAACGGAATGAAAAAAATCCGGAACAATTCTTGGTACATTTCAACGACGCAACCTTCAACCACCACTGCATATATATATATATATATATACATGTATATGTGTGCAAAAAAGACTATATTAATTCAGATTTTTAATACTTTTTTAAATATTGGTTGTGAGCTATAACAATATGAATTGCTATACATTTTATAATTACAATACCAATAATAAAAAAATATTCGTTTTATAATAATAATCATGATTCCTATTTCTGTACAAATGCTCGAAATGCCGCGTTGAAAAGTGTTGAAATACGTGTATATTTTTGATTCGTGCATTCCATCGCGGAGACGTTCGCTTGTGTGTCCCCGGAGGTGCGACTTCCTCCTAGCTATTCATTTCTCGTCGCCTCGCGATCTCCAATTAAGCGCGTGAGCCAACGTAAGAAAAAGACCGAGTTAGAGATAGAGTGTTTCCCACTCGCTCTGGAGGATGCGGGGACAGTCCGAGCGGGGAATCCCGCTCAGCTTTAATCGAGAGATTCACGACAGAGGCCAAGAACCAACCGACCACTCGTTTGCACCACGATTCGGCAGAGACCACAGGAAAGAGAGAGAAAGAGAGAAAGAGAGAGAGAGTGAGAGGGCGGCGAGTATCAAAATCCGCCAGTTTAGCTTCTAGTTGAGTTAGCCGAGGTATAGAGAATCTCATTAATTAACCTCCCAGCTTGTTTCAAGAAAATATAGATTGATCACCGTAAATGAGCAAAGCGCACCCTTAAGGCCCTTGTACTGTCAGATACATATACAATACATATATATGTATATGCATGTATGTATGTATGTTACCGACAATCTGTGTAATCCATGGCGTTGAACTTTGCATCGTTGGAATGCAACAATTTTTTCTTATTTCGTCATTTTTATGATTATTCGAAATATTTATCTTGAAACTTGAGATCGTACATCAGTAATAAAGATACGCAAAAAACGTTGGAATGATTTTTATAGCCTTAATGGGCCAAAGAGAAATGTTATCAATGCAAAAAAATTCATTTTCGTTGCGTTTGAACGATGAAAACATGAAAACCATTATAGTCCGGTATTCTATAGAATGCCTGAAACGCTCAGGCAATGGGTAAAATATCATTTATTCCATACTTCACCTAGACATTCTATAGAATACCAAATGTGCACCCGGCAAAGTGTTTAAGGGGGGATTGTCTTTTTTTTCGTAAAATTTACCGCTTTTTGGGAATTTTTTTGTGAAGAAAGTATACAACGAAAAACTTGTGAAACTTGGCATATAGTTTTATTGATCTGTTTACTACATACAAAAAAAATTTTAAACAATTTCATCAAAAAATCCGCCTCCCACCCCCCTCGACGCGCGATGGTCCTTTTTTGATGGTGTGCACGATTTCTCAAAAACTATTCAACCGATTGCCTTCAAATTTGGACAGAATGCTCAGCTGACATCCTTTTATCGTTTGATGAAGCAAAAAAGCAATACGTTTAATAGTTTTTTATTTATAACAAAAAATCGATCAATTTTTTTCGAAAAATCGATACTTCAAGTTCAAAACGTCACCAAATCGTCAATTTTTTTTTCCCTTCATCGAACGATAGCTATATGTGTCTAAAGTAAAATGCTTTTTGGGTTTTTGGTGCAGGATGAACGTGAAGGCTGTAATCGTGCACACCATCAAAAAAGGACCATCGCGCGTCGAGGGGGGTGGGAGGCGGATTTTTTGATGAAATTGTTTAAACATTTTTTTGTATGTAGTAAACAGATCAATAAAACTATATGCCAAGTTTCACAAGTTTTCCGTTGTATACTTTCTTCACAAAAAAATTCCCAAAAAGCGGTAAATTTTGCGAAAAAGAAAGACAATCCCCCCTTAATAGGTGCAGTTGGCGAGAGGACACCCGGATATAACCGAAACAAAATGTCACCATAGTTCTGCATATAAGAACAAATAGATACTATTCTATTGAAACGACTTATTGAATTGATGATTTCAAACAAACAAAAAATGTTTTATTTGTCCATCATTCTATACTTTACCTGAACTCCTAATGACATTCCATAAAATTCATAGCTATTCCATATATTACTTAGGTACAGTATGCAACTGTTAACGATAGATACAATATTTTAATACATTCCTTTGACGAACCCGGTATTGTATAGAATAACTAGGTATCCACTAGCATGACTCCATTATACTTATTGCCGATAACATATGTAGTGATTTCAAATTTTTCATTTTCTATCGAATCCTGCATATCCCCGTTAACAAAATGACAGCTGAAAAACTACATTCGAGGTTGCGTTTGCAAATGTTTCCTTTGATGGATTTCGTTATCACTAGATTACTAATTAGATGATGTTGAAGTTTGCATCGTTGCAAAGCAATGAAAATGATTATTTTTCAAATTTCTTTTTCCAAATATTTGTTACGAAACTTCCTCAATCACTCGAAGTACCGGCGAAGCCGGATCCTGACCGCCCATCCACCAGCTCTGTTCATTCAATCCCTAAATTAGTTTCCTCAAAGTCAAGATCTAAAATCATTTTCCGTATCACGAAAAATTGCAGATTAACCCCATTCCTCTGTTATTTAAGGCGTTACCCCCACTTGTAGCGCAAAAAAAAGGCCTTTTTCATGAATTTTTTTTAAAGAAAACTACAAAACTTTTTTAATCGATCAATATACCATCTTAAAGAACACATCTTGAAGAACTTTCAGTAATTTTTTTATTGAAAAATATTACATTGTTTAGTGGCAAATGGCCGTCAATGAAATAATGTTTTTATATACACGGTTTGCGGTGACCAGCATTGCGGCGAAGTGGATCATCTGAAAAAAAAATGCGGATGGATTTAGTCAAATATAAGTATAAACTAGCCTTTAATCGAAGGATTTTAAAAAATATTCATTTTTCACAAAATGGCGGACAGTCAAAGTTAATGGTTCGATTTTAACGAAAAAAAACGGCCGTTTTTTGGCTATAAAACGGCCATTTTTTTCGAAAAAAAAAATCGAACGATTAAAGACTACATTTTTATGTATTAAATAGGCCTGCAGAATTTCAAGAAGATCGGTTTATTAGTGTTCGAGTAATCTTGGTCACCGACTTCAGAAATGCCATTGTGAGAAAAACGCGTTTAAAGTTTCAATTTCAGTTCTTCAATTCACGGATTCTTCTCTTTCAACGCTCATATCTTAGTCAATTTTGTTCGGATCGACTTGAAATTTTCAGGACATATTCTCAGTTACTTATACTTCAAAAAAATGCAATAAAAAAAAATCGATTTTTTTCAAAATCGCAAGTGGGGGTAACCCCTTAACAGCATAGGACGGCGTAGGGTGGGACGAGTGTATGCACGTACGTACAGAGCAGTCTCCAGCAAAGTCTACTCTCGATGACAGGATTTTTTTAAATATGGGTCTCCCTATACCTATACATGTATCACTATTAAATGATCCGTCGAGAATTGCCATAATCGGCTGCTACACAGCCGACGATTATCGTTAATCGAGAAGTTCATCAGAATCGATGAAGCCGCATCGTCGGAACTCCCCGGAACCGTGAGAGAAACCGTTTTCGAAGGTTCCCTCGTCGCAGCAACGATAGCGATATCGGGAACTCGGTACGTGTGTAACAACACAATATTGCATGGAACATCGTTACGGCTTATATACTCTCCGGCTAATCTCGTTTTCTATAAACGATATAAACCATACTCTTGGAGACAGAGAGAGCGAGAGAGAGAGGGGGGGGTGAGGAGGTCGGCGGGCTGAAACGACCACGCGTTCCAAGCCCGATGAAATTGCATCGAAAATGCATTTAACTTGCACCTTCCGAAGCTCGTCAGCATCAATTAATTAACAGGCTCCCCCATTCACCTTCGACGCGCTGATCCAAAAAACTACGAACAACGCCATACTTCATTTGCCTGCCCCGCTGGTAACAATAATCACGGTGGTTTCAATGATAACGAAGAAATCCCTTAAGGCGTTACCCCCACTTGTAGCGAAAAAAAGGCCTTTTTCATGAATTTTTTTCAAGAAAACTACAAAACTTTTTTAATCGATCAATATACCATCTTAAAGAACACATCTTGAAGAACTTTCAGTAATTTTTTTATTGAAAAATATTACATTGTTTAGTGGCAAATGGCCGTCAATGAAATAATGTTTTTATATACACGGTTTGCGGTGACCAACATTGCGGCGAAGTGGATCATCTGAAAAAAAAATGCGGATGGATTTAGTCAAATATAAGTATAAACTAGTCTTTAATCGAAGGATTTTTAAAAATATTCATTTTTCACAAAATGGCGGACAGTCAAAGTTAATGGTTCGATTTTAACGAAAAAAACGGCCGTTTTTTGGCTATAAAACGGCCATTTTTTTCGAAAAAAAAAAATCGAACGATTAAAGACTACATTTTTATGTATTAAATAAGCCTGCAAAATTTCAAGAAGATCGGTTCATTAGTGTTCGAGTAATCTTGGTCACCGACTTCAGAAATGCCATTTTGAGAAAAACGCGTTTAAAGTTTCAATTTCACTTCTTCCATTCACGGATTCTTCTCTTTCAACGCTCATATCTCAGTCAATTTTGTTCGGATCGACTTGAAATTTTCAGGACATATTTTCAGATACTTATACTTCAAAAAAATGCAATAAAAAAATCGATTTGTTCAAAATCGCAAGTGGGGCAACCCCTTAATGATAGTTCGCATCGTTATTTGATATTGATTTCCCCGAGATCGGTGTGCAAAGTCCACCTCACATGCGTATTTATGTATACAGGGTGTATGCCAACTACTAGTTTTCCGTTCGTGAGTTTGCTTAAAATGTCCTGCGGCAAAAATTGGCCGAGATATTCACGAGTAAAGTCCAACGGCGAGTAAACAATGGCACAGTAGTTTCGGCCTCCAAACCAGTGCGGGCGTGGATTCGAATTCACATTCGGGCAAGGGGATTTGTACTTTGAATTTTAAATTTTGAAATTTGAGTCTTGCACGTTATCCGTTCGTCCAAATAAGGTATACAATAGTAAATAAAAAATGTTAAACAATGTTATCCATTGTTTGCTCAAAGATCATTAGATCTTTGGATCTTTCAAGTAAACAATGGACAATATTGTCTAACCCTTTTGTTTGTTAATCAATACTTTATTTGGGTAACCGGATAAGGTTCGATATTCAAATTTCAACATTCGAAATTGAAAGGTTTAACTTTCAATTCCAATGTCAATTTAGCAAAAATCAATGGATTTGAATCCACTGGCGCGAATGTGGATTCGAACCCGCGCCCGCGCTCGCTTGGATGCCGAAACTGCTGTGCCGTCGTTTACTCACCGTTGAACTTTGCTCGTGAATATCTCGGCCAATTTTTTTCACACATTAAAAAAAAGCGTTTTGCTGGGAAAGAGACACCCCATATGCTCACGAACACAAAACTAGTAGTTAAGATACACCTTGTATTATTATATATATATACATCTATATATATATATACATCTATATATATATATACATCTATATATATATATATATATATATATATTGAAAGGAATCACCGAGAGAGATAGAGGGATGGCGAATTCTCGTTACCGCGATAACCCCAATTGTACATTTCGCTCGTGATTACGGCGGCGTTTATATCCCCGATTGCCTTACCGAGGATTCGTGGCCTTAATTACTAATGAAGTAAGTCTATGTTACAAGGGATACGACAGAGCTCCTATACGATATGCACAGTGGCGAAACTCGTAGCATTGATACGGATCTCTATGTGTGTGTCTGTCTGTCTGTACAATAGGTATTGGAATTACGTTAGCGATATCAAGTTTGGTCGTAGACGGAACCCGGTCGTCCTTATCGCTAATTAGAGAATACATCCTCGTGTGTGTAGGTGTGTAGGTGTGTATAGACTCAGTAACAGGGACCGTTAGATCCGAGAATCCAACGAGCGCGCACAACCGATCACTGTCACGTAGCCATAGTGGAATACCAAACGGAGCGGAAGCTCCTACCAGCTGACTCAAAAATAAACGAACGATCTCGTAATCTCATTCGAGAAACGTTCTTTTCTTCGTCTCCCTTTCGATCGATTCGGTTCAATGGCCAAGGCAATCGCTGCGGGTGTAATGCAAATTTCTATAGTTGTCCATAATACTCGAGAACTAATCGACGAAATGGACTGCTTTTGCGAGATGCTGAAAGCCAGCGGTATGGAACAGCAAGTTTATGGTGTCATCATCAATGTATATTTGCACAAATGTCACCCATGGCGTTTCAGTGGGACTCTATGGATATCATCTGTGTTGCCTACTTTTAACGCGAGAAGATAGTGTAGCTAACGCCATCTACCGACAGCGGACGGTTTCACATGCACCCACCTAATATATAATCCCAGCAAACCCAAATAAACTCGATGCGCCATACGCCTCAATCTTCGATGAACGAAGACCATTCCCGAGTCGAATTAACCCGCTTCACGTGCAACCCAGCGAATAATGGTCTACTAAGCTTGAGTAAATCCATATAGATATATCCACATACCTACACGCACACCCCCACAGGTGATGGAATTTCACACGCGTTTGGATACAGATTACCGCACACTACACATATAATGGAACAACCGTGTTTTCGTCTTGCATGGGCGCACGTCTTCGCATAATATAATGGGCCATCATTACACAGCAATTAAACACCCTAATCTCTATTAGCCGTAGTATCGTGACCAACATAGCAATCACACTACGACGCGACAACTTAAAACTTGTCGCTTCGATTGGCCTAATACGTAGTGGAAAGTTTGCATGATCATCTAAAGTATGTTGCATCGAGCAGTGATGCGTTGCTGATCAGCGGGACAAACGATGATCCGGCTGAATTTACTACGAACGCGTAAAGTTCGTAGTCCCTTTGCGACTTGTCTTGAGTTTTCGTTGGTTGACTTTAACCCAAACATACCTAAACACGCCGAAGGGTTTTCCATATTCCGCTGAATGCATTAATTAAGATCCAGGGTTGTACAAATTTCATTGGCTGATCGCGAATATTTCGCTGCCTATTTCCGATTGTAGTGCAGATGGAAAACCGAAATTGAGGAGGAAAAAAGTCGCTCTGGATTGAGGGTTGCCGATCGATGATTTGCTTTGGACGGGAGTGTACTCGGTCCGTTAAGGGAGCTTTCCATCGTGAAAATTTAAAAAAATCGATTTTTTTTTGCTTTATCGAATAGTATACACTCTTCCGAATATTCCCTAAAATTTTCATGCCGAAATTCAGATTATTTCGGTTACTGTACAGCATTTCTTGAAAGAAGGCAACGGAGCGCTACAGCTACAGCGAAACTTTGAACGCGTTTTTCTCGAAACAGCATTTTTCAAAACGGTGTCCAACTTGGAGGGCAGAGTTTTAAAGCTATCGAGTTGAATTTTTTACACAATATTCTTAACGTCATTGTTTATCGTGCTATGGAAGCTTTTTTTTTTTGACATCTTCCTATTTTTTTGTAAAAAAAACTGCCAAAAAAAATGCTAAAATCGATACTTTTTGTTCAAACCAGCGCCATTTTTGCAAAAAAAAAAAAAAAAGCCTCCATAGCACGAAAGCCAATTATATACCGATCAATAATCTTTTTGTGTTTTTTGTTTCAGATCAAAATTGTGACCCCCAACGTGGACACCACATCCAAGTGCATTTTCTGCAACAATTGTTTCATCATTTTTATAGATATTAATTAATAAATAAATCGATCTTTAAAAAATTGTTTTGTATTCTTCAATACCCAATTAATATACAAAAAAAAAACCAGACCGATTAGATTATTTTTTCTTTAAAAAAAAAAATCGCGAAAAACAGCGATTTTTCGGGCTGTCACACTGGAAAGCTTCCTTAAGGTGGAAGGCAAAAATGGTGAAGATGAAAGAAGAATTTTAAAAAAGTTTACAAATGCAAAATTCTCTATCTTTCGCTCTCGCCTTTAGATCCTCCTACGTCCTCGCCGTACTCCGAGCTGAGGAATCTTCGCTCCCTCCGACGTTTAGGGCCGCTAGCCTCGCAGCCCCCCGTTTTCTCAGTCGCCAAATCTGCTTTCTTTAAACTCGTTCGCCAGCTCTCGCAGCCCTCCCCGCGCTCTTTCTTCTCCCTCTCTCGCTTCTACATCCCTTTCACCCCCTCGAGGGATGCACCCTTCTGCTACCCCTCGTATCGTATGACGTCGAAGCTCCGCGAGACCGCGGGATGGCAAGCAGAGGGGCAGGAGGGTCGGGCGAAAAAAATCCACGGGCTATACGCCTAACTGTGTATTGACTACGGGGATGATGATGGTGGTGGTTGAGAGCTTGCGGATGGTAGTTTTGTCCGTGTGTGGGTGTGTGTACGCGAGCTCCGTCGACGCCGGTGGCGCGTCGCACTGACGGAGAAATCGCCGTCTCGACCTACGATCAATACTCCCGCCACGCCTCGCGCCACCACCGCCACCAACCCCACCACTGGCTAGCCCACCCCCGCACCCCCCAAGCCAGCCGAGATAGGCAACCATACATAGACATATACGACGAAGGAAACTTGACTTTCTCCACCCCCAAGTACAAGCGACTCTTGCGACCCGACAGAGGCCTGCGAGACGAACTTTTTCGCGACGACGACGAGCAAAGGGGAAGCGCAAAGGCAAAGAACACCAAAAAAAAGAGAAATGGGTGCAAAACGGGGGTAAAGTGACACTGACGGATTCGGATTTCATAAATATCATCGGCGCGCGAGTGCATCGCTTCTAACCTCTGCATAGCGATTTTTTTGTGCTCCGGCCGTGGACCCTCGAGGGCACGATAGTTATAGCCGGCCTGGAACGGACACGTGAGCGATGGGAGATCGTAGGGGCGGGGGCGGGGGCCTGATTCGATTTGAGAAACCGTTGCAACGCGTTCTAAGGAGAAACACAAACCCGAGTCGAAATTAAGACCCTCCTTTGAATGCTCGAGAACCTATTTCCTTTGTAACGCACAGACCGCCGCCCTCTTTTGACTCCCCTTGAACCTATATGGAGAAATTTGCACCGTTGGCGACCCTCCTTTAGCCCTACTGAACCTTCTATTCAACCTCCTGAGCCTCCTTTAGGCCTATGGGCTCGGCTTGCGTGAACCTACACAACCTCGTTTTGGCCTACGGTGCAAATTTCTCCATATAGGTTCAAGGGGAGTCAAAGGAGGGCGGCGGTCTGTGCGTTACAAAGGAAATAGGTTCTCGAGCATTCAAAGGAGGGTCTACATTTCGACTCGAGCGGTGAAAGGAGTCAAAGGAGAGTTAGTAGGGCGAAAGGAGGTTTAAAAGAGGGTCTGTAGGTTTGCGTAAGCATTAAATCAGGCTCACTAGGGTTTAAAGGAGGTTCGGATGAACCTACTAAACCTCCTTTGAGTGAAAAAGTCCAATTTCTGCCACTTTTGGAGGTTCAGTAGGTTCTGATATACATGTTTTTGAGATTTCCATTTGAACCTCTTGAACCTCCATTGAAGACAAATTGGGATCGAAAGAAGGTTTAAAGGAGGGTCTAAATTTCGACTCGGGAAAAATCGAATGGTCTTGAAGTTTACATCGTTGGGCTGCAGCGAAAATTCTTTTTTATATTTTTCTTTTCTCATTTTTATTTGACATAATATTTTTTGCAGATTTCGTTTATGGATCCGTAAATTAGGGATTCGAAAAATGATTGATGGATTTTCGTAACGAAGATTGGAGAGAGAAAGTTTGTGCAATTGAAAAATAATCATTTTCATTGCGTTCCAACGATGCAAACGTCAATCTCATCGAATCGAGATCTTTCTGTGATAAAGTATTTCAGTGTTTCCACACGTGAGTTTGAAATTTGGAGAATATGTTTTTTTTGTTGCGTTTTTTTATAGCCTAGGGTTTTGGCTTCAACTTACAAAGAATATTTTGTGAACACTGAAAAAAATCACTACTTTGAGAAGTAGACGAGTCGCTGTTGCGATTTGCCCTTTTTGCTTTTGCGTTTTTCGCGAAAATATGTTTTACGAAATCATGTAAGTTGGGTCGCGAAATTTGTTCGCCCGATTCACTTCCAATTCGGACAGAGCATAGTTGGTAACATTTCCTGTCGTCTGACCAACTGACTTTTGTCACGTGTTCATCCGTTCGTTAATAATAAATTGGTAATATTGCTTTTTTGGTCGAAAAACGAACTTTTTTTCTAAAGCCCGTCGTTTTCGACATTTTCAAAATTTCAACAAAGTATCCGGCTATACTAAAGTTTTGTTATTAAACCAAAAGTACATTTATTCGTGGTTTATCTCAGATGATAGGGTTGACACCGTTGGAATGCAACGAAAGTTCTTTTTCACATTTTAACTTCCTTATTCTTATAATCATACAAATTCTTCTTTCGCGCATTTACATCGTAGGTCTCTAAATAAGAATCTTAAAAAATAGTCGAGGGTCTTTTGTGGGCAAAGTCTACCAAGAGAAATTCAAGGAATCCACAAAAATTATTTTTCACTGCATTCCAACGATGCAAACTTCAATCTCATTTCAGATCACCGTTGCTGTCATGACGTTGAAGTTTGCATTGTTGGAGAGCAAAGCATTTTTTTAATTTCTTCATTTTTATTATTATTCGAAACCTTTTTGTACAACTTGAGGTCGTAAATCTGTAACAAAAATACGTAAAATCGTTCGAACAATTTCCATAGCCTAAATCGCAAAAAAAAATGTTATCAATGAAAAAGAATGAATTTTCGTTGCGTGCCTACGATGCAAAATTCAAGATCATTGTCAGCACCATCTATACCAATTGGCCATGCAGCAACGGCGGCATTTTCTTTAAATAATAACTCAATTGTCTGTCAACATTTTTCAACGAAAAAAAAACTCGAACTCGTCAAGCCTATGTATCAATTGTCTGTAAAATCGCCACCTCGACATCCCAATACCCCGGTCAGAAAAAAAATATTAAAAATCCACTTGCATTTTGAGTCTCAAGGTTATGCAGAGCCCTTCAATTTTTTTCCACCGTGTACATCATATCGTTTTTTTTTTCATTACCTTACCTACATCTTGTGTACTGCTCTAAACTTGTCCACGTGTACAGATCATTGCGAAATTGACTTCATCGGAGGCAAATTCAAGGATTCCTCTTCACCATATTTGTTTTCGGTCACGTTGTTAACCCACCGATAAAGTAGTTGTTTACACGCGACGACATAGAATCGTCCACCTTTCCTATGCAGGTACACGCATACGTGTACCCAACGTGTCGATATATTTGCGCAAAACACATACGAACACTCGATAATCATCGGTATCGCACAATATTGATTATTCTCGTCACTGCTTGCTTGAATTCCTCGTCATCCTGAACCGACGTATTAACTATCCTATTAATTTCGTATAGTATATCGATGCAGTCAAAAACGTGCATGGTAATGTTGCGTTGGGCGAAGAGATTTTTTTTTCCGGCTCCGGTGCCGGGAAGATTTTCCGGAGCCGGGAAGATTTTCCGAAGCGGATTCAATGCAGGATTATTGCAATCCTCATGTGACTTGTGAAGGAGCGCGTGATCGCCCAGCCGATGAACTACAGTTACGATGTTGAAGTTTGCATCGTTGGAATGCAACGAAAATTTTTTTTTAATCGTTATTTCTTCATTTTCTTCATCACCTAAAATCTTGCCCTGCAAATTTGGGCTGCAGATTTCCGACGCGGATCATAAAAAAAATAACGTTTGAGTGATTTTCGGTAGCCCAGATTTGGTGAAAAAAGTCCGGCCTGCTAAACTCTCATTGCGTTCCAACGATGCAAACTTCGATATTATCTACGGTAAATATTCGGAAGTGGGGCTTCTGCTAGAATCGGGTTCATTTTCTTCAAGGGTTCAAACAAACCCAAACAAAACTTAGCCTGATTCTAGCAGAAGCCCGCTTCATTTACCTCATCTACAACTAGTAGTTCGTTAAGCAGTACTACTACTTTATGTCAGAACGAAAATGATGTTAACACAGACATCCTATCCAAAGTCCAATCTACAGCCCAAATTTGCAGGATTAGATTTTAAATGATAAAGAAAATGAAGAAATAGAAATTGAAAAAGAATTTTCGTTGTATTCCAATGATGCCTGTGTTAACATCATTTTCGGTCTGATATAAAATAGTCGTCAAATGCCTAACGAACTACCACTTGTAGATGAGGTAAATATTCGGAAGTGGGGCTCCTGCTAGAATCAGGTTCATTTTCTTCAAGGGTTCAAACAAACCCAAACAAGCCCAAACAAACAAAACTTAGCCTGATTCTAGCAGGAGCCTGCTTCCGAATATTTACCTCATCTACAAGTAGTAGGTCGTTAAGGGGGGATTGTCTTTCTTTTTCGCAAAATTTACCGCTTTTTGGGAATTTTTTTGTGAAGAAAGTATACAACGGAAAACTTGTGAAACTTGGCATATAGTTTTATTGATCTGTTTACTACATACAAAAACATTTATAAACAATTTCATCAAAAAATCCGCCTCCCACCCCCCTCGACGCGCAATGGTCCTTTTTTGATGGTGTGCACGATTTCTCAAAAACTATTCAACCGATTGCCTTCAAATTTGGACAGAATGCTCAGCTGACATCCTTTTATCGTTTGATGAAGCAAAAAAGCAATACGTTTAATAGTTTTTTATTTATAACAAAATATTGATCAATTTTTTTCGAAAAATCGATACTTCAAGTTCAAAACGTCACCAAATCGTCAATTTTTTTTTTCCCCTTCATCGAACGATAGCTATATGTGTCTAAAGTAAAATGCTTTTTGGGTTTTTGTTGCAAGATGAACGTGAAGGCTGTAATCGTGCACACCATCAAAAAAGGACCATCGCGCGTCGAGGGAGGTGGGAGGCGGATTTTTTGATGAAATTGTTTAAAAATTTTTTTGTATGTAGTAAACAGATCAATAAAACTATATGCCAAGTTTCACAAGTTTTCCGTTGTATACTTTCTTCACAAAAAAATTCCCAAAAAGCGGTAAATTTTGCGAAAAAAAAGTCAATCCCCCCTTAAGCAGTACCACTACTTTGTATCAGAACGAAAATGATGCTAACATAGACATCATTGGAATACAACGAAAATTATTTTTTAATTTATATTTCTTCATTTTCTTTATCATTTAAAATCTTATCCCTTTAGGCTGTAGATTTCCGATAAGAATCCTAAAAAACGTTTGAGTGATGTTCGTAGTCTAAAAACGTTTGAGTGATGTTCGTAGCCCAAATTTGACGTACAAAGTTCGGGCGACTAAACTCTCATTGCGTTCCAACGATGCAAACTTCAATATCATCCACAGCTAGGAATTCATTAATCAGTACTACTACTTTATATCCAAACGAAAATGACGATATTAAAATTTGCATCACTGGAATGCAGCGAAAATACTTTTTTAATTTTCTTCATCATCCAAAATCTTTTCCTGCCAATGTGGGCTTTAAACTTCTGATAACAATCCTGAAAACCGTTTAAGCAATTCGTTCGTACCAAATTTGGCAACAAAAGTTCGGTATACCAAACTCTCGTTGCGTTTCAGCGATGCAAACTCCAAAATCATTAAAAGTGAAGAAATGAAGAAAAAATATCTTGTTGCGCATACATCTAGATTGTCGTATTTCGACAATGTACTCAACTCGTACTCAACAAAAAATCCTTCGAAGCAACTTAGTAAATTAGATATTCAAAAAAAAAATCTTCACCCTTGGCCTTGCTTGCTGATCCTCGCTCGATCTTCCAGCGTTCTGGCTCCGTGCAATCGGGGGAAGAAAAAGTTTTTTTCGCGTCAGGCAGGAGGAAAGTGACTCGAACGGATTGGCAATTAATGGGAATAGTGTGACTGGTTCGGTTGTAAAACAAGTGGAACGTTTTGCAATATATAATCGTGACAAAGCAGAATGAAAGCCAAAAGTGGGGTGGGGGGAGGGGGGTTGAAGCTCAAAATGAGAGAATCTCAAAGGGAGAGAATAAGTTGACGAGAGTCTTCCACGTGAGCGGAGCGACTCGTAAATTTAGGTCGGTGGCAAAATGGGGTGAGTTTCGCCCCTGCCAACGACAGGCGTGTGCGAGCCCCGGCAATATTTACGTCGATAATGTAAATCCAATTGTTTCGCTCCTGCGTATGCTCCTTCGCCACACTTTTTTTCCTCTATTTTTTCACCTCCGTTTCTTCCTTTATTTTTTGTTGTTTTTTTTTCCTCCCTCGAATCTGCCCGTCCAAACGCGGGGTAGGAATAGGTTAAGCGTTTTTCGCGTGTCGAGGGTCGCGCCAATAAAAGCGTCAACGACCAACATCGAAATAAGCTTCGTATCGTCCGAAAAAGAAAAATCCCGTGCTCGGTCCCTACCCATCGACGATACGTGACGCGGGAAAAACATTTTAAATTTCACTGTCGTCCAACTTTCATTGGCAGTTTTAGGCGACGACGATCCCAAAAACGATTTTTTTCACGAAAAAAAAAAAAACATTTCAAATGACAACGAAAGCAAATAAAACGAATCTTCGCTGGATGAAAATAATATTAATGAAATAACATAAATTATTACATTCTCGTAGAATCTCTGACTACTAGCAACATTCGGCGGACTTTGAGATTGAAACGTTGGAAGGCAACGACAATGAATTTTTTTTCTCTGATTAAATTCCTTTTTCGCCGATTTAATCCGTGATAATCATTCGAACGTATTTACGTTTTTTTATTACCGATTTACGATCTCATGTTGCGAAGAAAAAGGTTCGAAGAATAATAAAAATGATGAAATAAGAAAAAAAAATCGTTGCATTCCAACGACTCAAACTTCAACGCGTAACTTTAGACGATATTCTTACATGGGATTTGTTTACGCTCGCATCTTTGGAAACATGGCACACTTCTGCGAGCGATATTCGTGATTCGTACTTCATTTGAGTATTTCTAGAATTGTGCCAAGACCGAAGAAAAACCCAAACAATTCCATGAGGTTGAAGTGTGCATCGTTGAAATGCAACTATATGTTTTTCCTTCATTTTTCCTTTATTTACTTTTATCATTGTCAAATGAATTTTTTTGCAAATAGAGGTAATAAATTTCTACTAAGAATACGTGAAAACGTTTGAGTGACTTTCACAGCTTATATGGGCCAAAAAAATTGAACAATTCATGAGAATTCATCCTCGTTGCACTCCAACGATGCAAACTTCGGGGACGTTGATCAACGTCATCATAATTCCAAAAAAACGCCAAGGTGGAAGGCACAAACTATTTTTAAGAGTCAATTTTATTTTCGATTTGCCTCTCTACACAAAGTACGATATGCAAAGTGTACACATTTCCATTTATTTTGCATGATCCTTCGTGTACTTCATTTTGTGAAATATCGACTCGTAAATTGTATGTAATGGGGTTAAAGTCTGCATCGTTAGAACGCAACGGAAATTCTTTTCAATTTCTTATTTTCATTATTATCCAAAATAATATGTTACAGGTTTGTTGTGAAAGGCTAAATAAGAATCCCGAAAAATCTTCGCGTGATTTTCATACTTCAAATCTGCCAAAGAAAATTTGGGAAACAAGAAAAAAATCGATGCCGACTTTAACGTCATTATATATATATATATATATATATATATATATTCCGCAAAATGACCTCTACAACGTACTTCAAGGTCGTCAGTATCACCATCGTCATTGCCCTTTATCGATATAATTGCCCCTTATTATTATTATTATTGTTGTTGTTGTTGTTGTTGTTGTTGTTGTTGTTGTCGTTGTTGCTGTTACCATTACTGTCGTTCTTGTTGATTGTTGTTCAGTTTGTTAATATTTAATTTATTAATCCACATTATTGAAGTTATTATTGAATTGATAGTCAATATTGTCTAATTTTTTAATTAATGTTATTCCAGTTATTAGTTAATTTATCCTTTATATTATTATTGTTGTTGTTATATATTATAATATTGTTATTATTATTATTATTATTGTTGGTATTATTATTATTATTATTATTATTATTATTATTATTATTATTATTATTATTATCGATTGTTCTTCGATTGTTTATTATTATTCGTTATTCTTTAATATTATTGTTTTCCTTTTAAAAATAATTGAGTAATCGGTTATCATGTAAATTTTGTTCGACACACTTATACCCTGACAATAACAATTGAACGCGTGTACGTTTCAAATTATTTTGAAGTTTGCATCGTTGGAATGCAACAAAAATACTTTTTCTTCGTATCAGCGATTTTTTTTTTGGCACATTTGGACTATCAAAATTACAGAAAGATTTTCGAGGATTTTTATTAAAAATCTACAATCAGATCCTTAAAAAAAATTTAGATAATAATCTACATTCTTTTTTTGCAAGATCTGGTTATAGGTTTGAATAAAAATCCTCGAAAATGTTTCTGTAATTATAAATATATAGTAGTATATATTATATATCTGTATATTGGATATTGTATATTATATATTATTATAAAAATATAGAAATTAAGAAAATCAAAAAGAATTTTCGTCGCATTTCAACGATGCAAACTTCAACGCCATAATTTTTAATGACCAAGGAAATTTTTCCGCTCGTTGTGGACAGGTAAATTTCGACTGGAATGTCCCATATGTACGGGATTTTTATTTTTTGATCTCGCTCCATCTGGCTCGTGAAGTGGAGAGAATAACGCTGATAACGTGAAACTGCCGAGACTCGCGGTGCGTCCAATTTTCGGAAACAAGCAACATGTGACAGTGTCTTGAAAGCAATAATCATAATAATCGTAATATTACAGCAGCATATCCGCCTACGTCTTGTTTGGGTTTGTTTACGGTTTGGTTGGGTTTGTTTGAGTTTGAATTGATACCGTGAAAAACCAATTTCCGAGACTCGCGGAGCGTGCAACCTTCGAAGTGCACACGTAACGGGCTCGGCGTTTTCTTCAAAATCATAATAACAATGTAGAACGCCGACGTAGTCGCCCACGAGTTTACGAAAATTGACTTTCCACGCGTCACGTCACGCATTTCGCACGATATTCAAGTTTGCAGCGTTTAGAAGCCCGCACGTTTGTTTTTTTTTTTTTTTTTTCAAATTTGGGCTACCCAAACCACTCGAACGTCTTTTAGGATCCTTATCAGAAATCTACAGCCCAAACTTGCAGGATAAGATTTTGGATGACGGAGAAAACAACGAAATAAACATTTAAAAAGATTTTTTTCGCTGCACGATGTCTTCGCTAACGATGTATTCAACATCGTCATTTCGCTCGTAGTATATAAATCATAATAGTAATACCAGAGAATCGCGATTTTGCAAAATTCGCAAACACTGCTCGAACGCACGTTGCCGCGCGAGCGCTTCTTCGATCGGAAAAATAATAATAATGAGAGCAACGTCGCGATAAGAGACGTGTGCGAAAGCACCGACGAGAAATCTTGCGCCCAACGCGAAATCTCATTTCCACGTCGCGTGTACGATACTCTCGACCACGTTGTACAATTCGATGACGTTGACGTTTGCATCGTTCGCGTGCAGCGATTTTTTTCGTTTCTTTCTCATTTCTTCGTGTCATCTTCGCCCAAAGCCTTTTCTTTGCGAATTAAGGTCGCGAATCTCTAATATAAATACGTAAAAAACGTTTGAAGAATTTTTAGTCTAAAACGACAAAAAAATTGAATTAAAAAAATTAACTTTTCGTCTTTTCGTAAAGAAAAACAATTTGACGTTTTGAAACGATTTTGAAAACGATCCTTTAAATTTCCGCATTGATCCCCGTGAACTTTGAACCGGATCACGTAAAACGTCAATTCGATGAGAAACGAGAGGAACATTTTCCGGAATACTGAAGTTTGCATCGTTGGAACGCAACGAAAATTCATTTTTCTTTTATTTCGCTTCATTTCTATTATTAGCGAAAACATTTTCTCGACAGTTTTTACTTATCCATACATTTATGTATTTACGTTGGGAAGCAACGAAAATTTTTTTTTTCTATCTGCGAATTTTCTTTGGCGATGCTACGGCAAACGTTTTTTTAAATTCTGCCTAGACTAAACAACCGAAATTTATCGAGCATGATTGAAGATAACAATAAGAATGAAGCAAAAAATTCCAAGCTCCACTAACATAATTTTCCACGGACCGAATCGAGGAAGAAAAAAAGCCAGCGAAAACGTGTAAATCTTCGATTGCCCGCGCGCGGCTCTCGGTTACGTGGGAGACGTCGCTCGTTATCGTCGCGAGCCCGTACGTGCAAATTATTTATCGCGTTGGAAACGACCGTAGAAAAAAAAACAATCGAGTTCCAACGAAATTTCGTTAGACAGGGCGAATCAATAATCGACGAGAGGTGGAGAAGGAGCGGGAGGTAGCCGGAGATACGTCCAATCGAAGGTAACAAGTGCCAGAAATTTGTAGGTTATCCTGTCAGTGCTACGCGATCTTTTCGCCGTATAGAAAAAGAAAGTGCGTCAAGCTGATAAAAGATAAACGAAATAACGTACTTCGTAATTCGTACTCACGTCAGATGAAACACGCGCTTTTCCTTGTCGCCTTTCTCTCTTTTCGTATCAACACCCTTCGCGCGAAGCACGAAAAAAAATTGAGTAACGAAGAGCGGAATGGAACTGACGAGGGGGTCTATGAGACACGAGAGGAGAACGGAAAAAAAATCACCAGAGTTTTCGTCTTCAGGGACGTGGAAACGTCAAACTTTATCACGAAAACATTATCGGAAACGTCGAGCAGGAAACACACCGTACGAGAATCCACTTGCACCAACATTTGATGACGTCATTCGCCCCGACGAGCAACATGGATCCCGGCAGCGCTGTCTCTCTTCCTCCTACCTAGCGGCCCGTGTGCGCGCGATTCTCCGATCGTGCGCGCGTTCGATGTTACATTAGATATAGATATACATACACACGCACCGTATACGATTTACCGACTTGCTCAAGCTTCGTGTCGCAACTCTAATAAAATTTCGTTTTTAACCCCCCGAGATTGTTGTGTATCATCGAAAAGACACTTTTCGTATCGTCCGCGGACTTTTTCGCGACTATACGACACTGCGAAAGTTACACTCGCGTGCGGTGTACTCCACGAAGTTACGAGATCAGGCGCGCTCTGCGGCAATACTGCGCGCGACCGTGGCTCGACGACGACTGACGCCGGCAACATTCTTACGTGCAGAGACGGACCCTCTGCTGATGCTGAGTAAAAACACTCATGCGCGCACACATGCATGCTCTTTTACAATATCATTTACGAGCAATCTTGTGAAGATTATCACCTGGATTATTTTTAAGTCCAATTCTTTCATCGCCGATGTTTATTTGCTCGGATATTTCGCGGAGACTATAGGATTGAATTCGCGCTTCGCCGGGAATCGCGCAACTTTGGGAAACCGATGAAGCTCCCCCTATGTGCGCGAGCGTTCCTGACATTCCGTGCTTATCAGGCGGCGATATGCAAATTCAATTTGCACGCTTGTTTTGTGTCACGTCATATAGGTAAATGTTAGCTCACGTAGATGTTCTTCTTTTCTCGAGAAATGTTATTTTTTATCGAACGTTGCTTGGCGAAATGTATCGCTCCGGGTCGTCGAGCGAACGCTGGTCGTAAAAGAATTGAAAAAATATTTTCGTGCTTCTCGGTCGCCCTAGCAAAAATTCAAACGGAATTTCATTCTTTCCTAACTACATTTTACGTTCGCGATGTTCTTTTTAAGAAAAAAAATGAGCATTTTTAGTTGCAGACGGATTGATGACGTTGAAGTTTACGTCGTTGGAATGCAGTGATTTTTTTATTTCTTCATTTTTATTATTACTCAAAAAAAATGTTTGCTACTTGATAATAAATATAAATACACAAAAACGTTCGACTGTTTTTCACAGTTAGATCGGCCAGAAAAAAATATTATCAATGTAAAAGAATTAATTTTCGTTGCATTCCAAATATGCTAACTTCAAGGTCAAATTGATTGTTTATTTTGTAAAGGAGAAAATAAAATATGTATGCAAAAAAAACAATTGGGCTTTGGTAGAAAAGTATGACAGCGAAGATATTCGAATAGTTAAATAAACGAGAATATTTTTTGTTCGCTCTCGGCTCGTCAGTCGAGTGTCTCATCGCATGGGTCGAGCGTGACGTCGCGATCCATGTCGGAGCGAAAATCGAAAAACAAGATTGCCCTGTTCGTCGCACAGTGTTCGAAAGCTTGTCCGCTTCGCAGGGCGGCGGATTTCTTTAAAATAACGTAACGCAAATAATAATCCGTATTCCTTGCAGTTCTCGTACTTGTACCTCGCGGCTTGCGTTCTTAACCTCACTTTTTCCCGTATCCTCGTAGTTTTTGCCGAGGCATTACAAAGGCCAATTAATTTGCGTCAATAGGGTGACGATTGTTGTCAAAGTGAAAAGAGGGCGGGAACCAGCGGGAACTGAAGTTCCATCGAAATATGGCTATTTCGCGGGCTCGTCATAACTGGTTGAGTTCGACGATCGAACGGATGTTGGAAAATCTTGATTAATTGATGAATTCATCGAACAATGCTCACGTTTCATGCCCAGGGGATTCGTTATTGATCATTTCTCTCGATCGTGTACGTTGTCAAGGTACTTTCAGCGTCTTACTCGTTTTTCCACAAATTCACATTCCTAACCTCACTTTTTCCCGTATCTCGCGAAACAGAGATTTTCGCGAGAATAAACGTTTTTTTACTTTCACCTGCATTATTTTAATAACAAACTTCACGAGATGTGATACAATTCACCTGAATAACAAGCATTTGGTCTATGAAGTTAGCATAGTTGAAACGCAATGAAAGTTCAGTATTCCGAAAGTGTTTTTGTCAAATTTGCTCTACGATAATCACTCTAACGTTTTTTGACTATCACCATCAGGAATCTACCGCCCAAATTTCCAGGGTAAGATTTTTTATCATGGAAAAAGTAAAGATTGAAAAGAAATCATCGCATTCCGTCAATACCAACTTCAACATTGTAACCCGTTATCAGTGCCCGGTATGTGCAGACCGGCTCTGCTGTGTGTAAAAAATGCTGTGAATGCGTCAAAACTGCATCTGACGGTTCGGAGATACTCGGCTGCAAAGTCCTCGATAAAACAATGTTGAAGGTTGCATCTTTGAAATACAATTCAAATTCTTTTTAATATTCTTATTTTCATCGCATCTGAAATGATACTTTTCTAATTCCGTTCATACATTGCTAAGAATCTTAAAAAATCCTTGCGTTATTTTCTCAGCTCAAATCCATCGGAGAAGAAAGTGGTTTTTGTTGCATCCCAGTGTTGCAAACTTCAACACTATGCGAACATACTTTCAACCTTGTGACATTATCGACATGCCTCCAGGTGCCGAGCGATGACGGAGAAGCCGTACGTTTCTCGCGTGAACCAGGTAGACGCTGGTCAACTGGACGAGGAGATCTACAAGATTTTAAAGCTGCAGATGCGCGAGCTGACCAAGTTGTGTCCGCAGGAGAAAGTCGAAGCTTGGCAGCCGGAGATCGACGCGCTGCTCAAATCCGCCATATGGTGGTTTTCCCTGGGCAGCGGGGAGTCGACGTTCGGCCAGCGTCTCCTGGACCTCAAGTACGCCGAGCTCGGCAGATGGAGAGCCTTCTTTTTCCTCGTTCTCGACGCCGCGCCTGTCTACTTGGGCGCCAAGTTCGCCAACGATGGAAGAACGGAGAGGCGAGCGAGACTGTCGCGTTGGCTGGAAACGACGGCGAACTTGTTTCGCCTTCTGGGCTTCCTGAACCTGCTGGCGTTCCTTCGCAACGGCCAACAGCCCAGCCTCGCGGAAAGGATATTGGGCGTGTCGAGCGTAAGCAACAGTGCCGACGGACCCAGACGCATAGGGTATTCCTACATGACCAGGGAACTACTGTGGCACGGTCTCGTGGAGCTCTTCGCCGTCGGACTGCCCATGATCAACTTCCACACGGTGAAACAGACGATCCTTCGTCTGTGGACGAGGCGACGCCAGACCACAGCCGCTCTGCGGAAGCAACCGCGCATGGACTGCAGCACTCGATGTCCGTACTGCGACGAAAGCCCAGTCTTGCCGAGATACGCGGACTGCGAACATCTTTACTGTTATTACTGCATGAGAGCTCACTTCGCGGCGACCGACAGCTTTCTGTGCCTTGCCTGCGGCAACGAACTGCGCTCGACTAGCCTGCGTACTTACGAACCAGGCTCTGTGGAACTCGGCGTCCAAGAGTTGCATAGCTAACGTCACTAGTACGAACAGTAACCTTTTCATGCCCGTACCTTCTTCGGAACTCATACCTCTTTCGTGTGTTTGAACAATTCGCAGGACAATCGAATCAGCAAGGTTTTGGACGTTGATGAAATACGGTTTCTTCAAATGCGCAGGCGGAACGGAAGAGTTGTTAATTTTCAATACGAAAGGAGATGGTGGTGGAGAGAAAAACGTTGAGATATAGTACCAAAGAAAAATGGACGAGTTGCTCGAGTCTATCTCAGGAAATGTAGACGAAGGAAAATATTTTTGGGTATGATACTCTAGTATGAAAGATATATTGATTTAAATGAATAAGTAAATCAAAGTTGATAATTATAATTCATATATATGTATATATAAATTTATAAACAATAAAAATCATATAAAATATTGATTAGAATAAAGTTTTCTAAGCTCAACGAATAATATACGGTACGAAAAAGAGAAGTTCTACTGAAGACTTCAAAAAGCGAATTATTCGTGATAATAAAACAGGCTAATCGTAATGCAGACGATTGAGTTATTGAAAACTTGTAAATATCCGTAATCTTTCAGGGGATTTTGAAAAAGTCTGGGAAAATCCGGCTGACGCATGAAAGCGGGGCAGACAGATACAAGACAGCCTTCGTCTTAAGGGGTTATGTCTAGTTGTGCAAGCCAAAAAATTCCGTTTTTCAAAACCAATGTAAAGGGGGTCTTAAAATGACCTGACATTTTAAATTGGACACCATTTTTTGTGGCGAACATAGAGTACTAATTTTTTGCATTTGGCATTACCAAGTATTGAACCAAGGTTTAATCATGGAGAATTACACGACCAAGCAACGCATAGAAATTGTGAAAATTCACTACAAAATTGGTGGAAATTTTGCAAAGACGGTTCGAAAAGTCCCTGCCACACTGCTGGCGCAGCAATGCAGTTACTGCAGACGAAGTTTCATGGTCGTGTTTTCATTTTCGCAAATATCAAGACTCACTTCGAACGCGCGCCAGTTTTATTCATTTGACATTTCGAAAATTCCTCCGATTAATCATAGGACAAACTAATATACTAACGAGATCTGTTTGATTTTTTTACATTAGATAACCTGGTTCAGAAGGACATTGCTCACTGCAAAATACGTTTTTGAGAGGTGCTTCCCAGACATCGGCTGTAAATCGATTATAATTGAATATTTTTACCCAAACAAGTTACACCTACTTCAGATGAGACTCTTTCGAATACCTAATTTTTTTATTGGGATGGTGAATTAGTTCTCGCTGTTTTTTTTCGTGAAAATTAATGCTCTATTTTGAAAAATCATTCTCAATACTTTCAAACGTTTCGAAACTATTGTGTGATCAACTTCTAATGATTGCGCAAGTTCAGCTAGCGTCTGACATGAGGCTTCATGGAGTAACGCCTCCAATTCGACACATCAATAAAGTAGTGCATTAAAGTTCCTCGCAAATACTCTTTTCGGCACGAAATTTGACATGTTTAACGCTATGAGAAAAAAAGTTGTTTACACTTCGCTGAATTTCAAGCTTGCTTATAGTACTTTCTTATAGATGCAGTGCCTTTTTAAACCACACGCACGCAGGTCTGGTAACGCCATCTGTTGGAAAACAGCGAGAACTTGTTCAACGTCCTATTAGAAATCTATGAGGACGATTTTCGAGAAAAAAATGAGCTGTTATCGATTGTTATGATTAGGCATAACGCGTTACGAAAGCAGTGGAAAATGATGCCATGTAACGTAATCAATAAACAATATTTCAAAATTCGAGAAACCGAAATGAAAGAAATACGTAAAGAAATCATGATATTGAAGTTTGTATCGTTGGAACGCAACGAAACATTAGTAGCTCGAACTTATTGTTGGTAAATTTCGGCTAGGAAACACACGCAAATGTTTTTTAGGATCCCAATCAGAAAGCTGCCGTCCAAATTTGCAGGATAGGATTTTCGATACCGAAGAAAATGAAGAAATAACTATTAAAAAAGCGTTTTAAGGGGTTACCCCCACTTGCGATTTTGAAAAAATCGATTTTTTTTATTGCATTTTTTTGAAGTATAAGCATCTGAGAATATGTCCTGAAAATTTCAAGTCGATCCGAACAAAATTGACAGATATGAGCGTTGAAAGAGAAGAATCCGTGAATTGAAGAACTGAAATTGAAACTTTAAACGCGTTTTTCTCAAAATGGCATTTCTGAAGTCGGTGACCAAGATTACTCGAACACTAATGAACCGATCTTCTTGAAATTTTGCAGGCTTATTTAATACATAAAATTGTAGTCTTTAATCGTTCGATTTTTTTTTTTCGAAAAAAAATGGCCGTTTTATAGCCAAAAAACGGCCGTTTTTTTCGTTAAAATCAAACCATTAACTTTGACTGTCCGCCATTTTGTGAAAAATGAATATTTTTTAAAATTCTTCGATTAAAGACTAGTTTATACTTATATTTGACTAAATCCATCCGCATTTTTTTTTTCAGATGATCCACTTCGCCGCAATGTTGGTCACCGCAAACCGTGTATATAAAAACATTATTTCATTGACGGCCATTTGCCACTAAACAATGTAATATTTTTCAATAAAAAAATTACTGAAAGTTCTTCAAGATGTGTTCTTTAAGATGGTATATTGATCGATTAAAAAAGTTTTGTAGTTTTCTTTAAAAAAAATTCATGAAAAAGGCCTTTTTTGCGCTACAAGCGGGGGTAACGCCTTAAATGCGTAGCAACGATATGAACTACATGACGTAAGAAATCGATTACCCAAACAAATCGAAGGAAAATACAATCGGCGTCAAGGCGTGAAAAAAGGATTTCTATACATCGAAGCGATGAAACAGTCGTTTACAAAAATGTACTCTCGTTTATTGTACGAATTTTCAAACGTTTTCACAATTATAGGCACAAACCCCGGGTTCGTCGCCTACAAAAATGTAATACATATATAAATTCGCATCTGGACATCTTGGCCATTTTTATTAATAATTATTCGTGCAATTCGTTACTTATCAAAATACCTAGTACATTATTTCATATAAAAATATCATGCTGCACTATTCGTTATATATAAAAAAAAAAGAAGAAGAAAAAAACACATTTTTTCCCTCGTGACACACTGACATGTTTCATTGTATAATTCTTTTGTATTCATTTTTTTTTTTTCATTTTCCTCACGCTTAGTTGGCGAGCAAGCACGTCCCTATTATCATCATTGCTCATAACCACCATCATCATTCTCGTATCGAAGAAAATGAATCCCTAAAACACAGTACACACTCCAATGTTACATGAAAATCATCGTATACACATTTAGTAACTCTCGCCCCTTCGTGTCTCGCTTTTATCCTAATTCCCTATTACTTCTCATCCTTCCATTTTTCTTTTCTATGAATTTTTAGGCGCGCTGGAATGTTTTCTCGCTTCACTCCTTTTCTTCGTACTTTTTTTTCTCAATCTCGACGAATGATCTTCCGATTTCGAGGGGGGAAAAAGTGTATCTCAACCGCAAGGTATATGCGATAAAACGAACGCCGCTGTTGAACGACCGATGTCAATTTTTCTTTTTCACCTCAAATTATTTCGTTCTACACGCGACGAATGAGTTTTATCTTGTACATATCATTTGGCAAATTCGCAGTGGCAATTACAGGTATTCTATTTCCGTACGAAAGAGAGAGAGAGAGAGTGCTCGAGGAGTTTCACGGTTATCGGCCATTTTGTCATGCGCGGCCGCCATTTCGAGATGCGCGGCCGCCATTTCGAGATGCGCGGCCGCCATTTCGAGATGCGCGGCAGCCATTTCGAGATGCGCGGCGATCATCTTGGGTTGCCTCTGCTATCGGGCCAATAGCATTCTCTCTCTCTCTCTCTTTCTCTCTCTCTCTCTCGATCTTTCGTAGATGAACCAAAATTCCCGATTTACAATGCTGGTCGAAACTGCATACAGTAGCAAGATGGAAAAGTACAACGTTCCATATTCAACATACATGAAGTGGCTCTCAGTTGCTTCGTAAGGAAGCACGTCCTCGTTTGCCTGGCAGTGTCTCCGGCAACACTATGTCGCTTTGCGCGCTTCTTTCACGTCCGATCGTTTATTCTCATCGTGAAATGTTCGCGCAACGTTAAATACTTCTAATCGCTCTATCGCGGGTTTTTCTCAATTTTCGCTTTTCCACGCCCAACATCTCCAAATTTATTTCGCCCCCGCATCATCATCGCTTTTACACCCATTGTAACACGGAGCCACGAACGTCTCGTCGTTTCGAAGAATCACGAGAAAAAAAACGACTTTTCGTGCAAAGCTCTCGATTTTGATTCGGCCAGGGGCAGCGGAGTGTCCACGGCAGAAATATTCGGAATTTCGGGCGAAAAATGCCTAAGTACACAAGTTGTTACAATTACCATTCGGAGCTGCGAACCTCTCCACAAATCGCCATGTCAATTTTTTCGATTCTCATTTTCCCGCCCTTTGAAAAACGATCTCTCGAGGGTGGACTTGACGTTTTGTTTTTCGCGCTGATTCAAAGAGGCATTTTTGTCATGTTACTCGCTTCGATTTGTTCTTTCATCTTCTGATGTGTCGATCTTTTGGCGGAACGTGTGTCATTGGGGGTTTTTTGAGAGGATTGAACGATCGGGATGGCGCGAAGGAATGACGAGGGATCGATATATTCAAATGTGACGGATGTCGATCGAGGAAATCGACTTTTTTTTTTGCTTCTTACTTCTGTTTTCGATATACGCGGCTTCGTTGGTTGCTCCAAAGTTTACAATTATTACGACTTACCATAATTTAGGATCCTCCTCATATGACGCTGTTGAAGTTTGCATCGTTGGGATGCAACGAAAATTCCTAACTTTTTATTTCTTTATTTTTTTTCATTTCTTTATTTTTAACAGCTTTTGATTATAAATTTTTTATAATAATTCTCAAAAATCTCGCGGTGACTTTCGTAGCCTAAACGTACAAAAAATAGAGTACGAAAAAATCGTTTCATTTCAACGATGCAAACTTCAATAACGTCTCAAACTGCCTCGTGCAACGCTCGTGCGTTCTTTATCATTATTATCATTTTTCTCAATACAACCTAGATATCGTCAATACAATTGTTCGATCCCTAGAAGAAAGCACCTATCGCGGCGCAATTACCGTTACGATTACACAGGAACATCGAGGGGGTTTTTTTCTCTCTTAATTTCAACATCTCCATTTTTATAGTAAATACGACTCGAATGAGAAATCCTGTAGTTCGTTTTTTTTTCTCTTCATCTCTCTCTCTCCCTATATATACCCCCTGTTTCGCGCAGTCGATTTTTTTTTTGTTCGATCAATTATTTTGCTTTTTTTTTCTCTCGGTTCGATTTTTCGCTAATCACGTTATTGGTATATAAATTATCAGACTCCAAACACAGACCTCGTGACCGAACCTCCATGAAAATACGCACATAAAGGGATACACAGTGGATATCACGTCGTTATTTTGGCGAAAATGCACGAGTGTGCGAGTATAGACGAAATTTTGGCCCCGACCAAATATTCGATCTTTTAATTGGGTAAAGAAATAAATTTTGAAGAAAAAAAATGGTGTAGACGTATTATTTTTTTCACTAAATATATAATACGTGAGGAAAATTTGGATCGTATTTTATTTGCAACACAACCTCTTATAATTTCGCATAATTCATATATATATATATATATATATATAAAGGTAATACGTAAAGTTAAAACAATTTCACCCTGGCCAAAAGTTAGTTCTTCAATTAATTAAATCGTCCAATGACAATCGAAAAAAATTGGCTGCCACGTATTATTTGCTTTTACACAACACATATAATTCGTAAGGAAAATGCGGGTCATATATTTTAGCAACAAAATCTCGTATAATTTTACATACTTGCTCTCACACACACACACACACACACATATATATATATATATAGAGTTTTGTCTCGTATGTATTTTCATGGAGGATTTTTCGATAAATATAATTTTTTTTATAAGTAGAAAAAAATTGCATACCGGAACAAGATATCGGACTATCACATAGATCACACTTTTCTCAAATATCTCACTCTCTCGCTCTTTCTCTCTGTTATACTCGCATACATTTTTTTCCGATATATATATATATATATATGAACCGTGGATTGTGTACTTGGTTCTATAAAGGGAGGACACTAAATAATTTATATACGGCTTAAAAACTTCACAAGTTTAGTCAACAAACTAATCAGCAGTAAAAAAATCGTTCGCCGCGGGCATTTCGATACGGATTAATTTTTCTCCCTCACTCTCGCCCTCGTGTTCTCTGCCTGCCGCAAAAAAATATTTGCCCTCCGCAATATGAGCGTTTCTTTTCTTTTCGTGGTGTTTCCGACGCGAACGTGCGCACAATTCGAAATGACCGAGGGGCGATCGTTCTTATGTTTTTTTTTTCTTCCATTTGACTCGTTATTAGAAAGAAGAAAAATGAACCGAATATCGAAAGAAATATCGTCAGCGAAAAAAAACACGGTTTTTTTTCGTCCACTTTTGCCTTACCCGAATCAGGAAAAATTCGTAAATCATCAGAATTACGTACGATCGAGTGAGGCACAGTTAAATTTCACTTGTCTCGAATAAAATTCGGCAATCGCGACGAAATCTTCTTCCGTAGCAAAAAAAAAAAAAAAAAAAAAAAACATCAACGACGAATAAACTCGTTGGATGAAAGACAACGAGAATAAATAATGTGCACTTGGTCTTCGGTTGTAGAAACGATACTAGAGAAGAAAAAAAATGAAAAAAAAAAACAGACTATTAAAATCGAAACTTTTTTTGAACGCGGCAAAATTCGGATGTGTACATATGGATATAGATATATGATAAAAGTAAAAGAAAAATGTCTTCAAAACCCACTGCTCGTTAGACTCGCAAACTTTACACGCAGACATTTTCGAATCTTCTTTTTTGACTGAAATTGAATTGGTTTCTTTTTTTTTTTTTTATCGCCGCGTCGGAATAGTAATCGTCACGCTCGGGGCAAATAGAATGAACAGACACACACATATATATATAAATACATGTATAACAGCAACCCTGTCCGTGTCGAGAGATCGATTTTGCGAGAGTGTAAAAAAAAATGTGAAAAAAAAATGAAAAAAAAAGACCCCTCGCTCAACAAGTGCATTCAGCGTGCTCCGTTGAAATGTAATATATAATAAATACTCTTATATCGTTATCGCGTATCTTATCAATAATATACGTATGTAAAACTCGAAATGCACTTCCGGGGGGACGTCGTAACGAATATTTCTTTTGTTTCATTACTTTTTCTGTTCTCTCTTTTTTTTCTATACTTTTCCTCTTTTTCTCTGTATCATGCTCAGATCCCTCGCCAGTTTATTCCTAGGATTCTTTTATCACTTTTTTCTCTTTGTATCACTCGAGTGCATTATCAATATACATATTATCATCATCATCATCATCATCATCACCATCACCATCACCATCACCATCACCATCACCATCACCATCACCATCATCATCATCATCATCATCATCAAATCGAAGTCGCGATTATGGTCGTCACATACGATTATCGGCTTGCTCCCAATAATCCGATTGGCAATTATTTTCTTTCCTATAAATAATATCCCGTGATTCCAATGTATTAATTATTCTCATTAATATTATTATCATATTATTTTTCGCTATGTGTCGCGGTTTGTATGTGTACACGTACATACACACACACACACACACACACATATATATATATGCATATGTAAATACCCGTTACGTCGTACCGGCGCTTTCGAGCTTAGTCTCAATTAAATAACTTCGCTACCAAAAAAACTCTCTCCGAGACCACTGAATGCACGCGTTGTTTTGTTGCGCGTTTCCTTTTCTCTGCAGCACGGGACGGTTCTTGCCCACCCTTGCGAGTTCTCCTTATATATATATATATATATATATATATATATATATATATATATATATATATATAGGGCTACTGGTCCTTGGTCACGATCCCGTAAAAGGGTTGTAGGACATGCTTTCCGCTATCAAACAACCCCGCAATGCTGTATGAAAAAGTGAACCATTTTCGCGATGCTATAGCCTTCTTTATTTTTTGGTCAACTGAAGGTATGCAACTTCAAAAATGATCGATTATTCGATTCGAACTATTTTTTTATTACTTGTAGCTTGAGGACACAGTGACAAAGGATTGTCAACGATAAAATAAGAATAATGTGAAAAAAAAATTAATCAGGGGTCCAAAGTTCTACAAGTCTCATAATTATTCTTATATTATTCATGATTATTCTTTGTAACTGTGTCCTCAAACTATCAATAATAATTTTTTTAAAACGTTTTCTTCCATACAACAGTCGATTTAAATTCATTTTTGAGGTTACCTACCACGTACTTAAAAAAAAAAAATTAAAAAATCGTAATATATCGAAAATGGTTTACTTTTGCATAAAGCTTTATAAGGATAATTTGATAGCGGAGAACATGTCCTACACCCCTTTTGCGGGATCGTGGCCAATTACCAGTAGCCCTACATTATATACATACATACATACATACATACATATATATATATATATATATATATATATATATATATATATATATATATATATATTCCTATTATTTTTTATATTATACAGGTGGAGTATACCCTATAACAATAATAATGATAATAACAATAATAATAATAAATGAAGTAATCAATATTAACCAGTGAGCAGAAAAAAACACGCATCATCGTAACTATGGGTGTGACGTATAACACACGCATAAACATAAACACGCACCTACATATGTACGTACATATGTACATATGCACGCATGCACATATGGTGGTGTAAAGAAGAAACCCGGCACGTCCACCGCATTCGACGACTCTTCGCTCCTCTCTCTCTCTCTCTCGTTTTCCCTCCGCGATTCTGCAGTAACGTTGAAAAAAGCCGAAAAAAAAGTCCTCACGAAATATCAACGTCGTCGTTCTCGCGCGAATTAGCTCGGTGTAATTTTTCGTCCCGTCGCTGCCGACTCGACGAACGAGTTGCGAATGAAAAAAAAAAAAAAAATGAAAAAAAAAATTCCAACAAAAAGATCGATCGCGCGGATCGGCCGATACGAAGGAAAAAAAAAAAGAAGCTTCGTACAGCGGCGCGGCGTCGACGTGAAAACGCGACAAACGACGGGGCATAATCCGCGGCGAGTATGCGCGCGAGGGAAAATCGCGAGGTTCGAGAGAAAAGAAAGACCGGTGAAAAAAAAAGGCAAAAAAAAAAGATTGTCTCGGAATAGCGAAGATAGTAGGGCGCGGTGGACGCGCGTGGCCTCCGCGCGTCCCGAAAACGCAAATGCAACCCTTGCTTCCGGGAGAATTTGACATGCGATTGAAACAAAAAGGAAAAAAAAAGAGCAACATTTTCCCGCGATGACCAAACGGCGCATTGGAGGGGGGCGGACGGGAGGGAGGGGGTTTGGTTTTTTTCTTTGTTTCGTGTGCTTTTTGATTGTTTTTTTTTTTTTTTTCGTTCACCATGTGCCGTCGATGATGGTGGTCGTCGGTGTGATCGACGTACCGATCGGCGTGTTGCTCGCGCCGCCCGCGCTGATTTTTCTCTCGGCACCGGATGCGCCCATGCCGGTAAACGGACTCGAGCGTTTTTTCATCTCTGTGCAAAATGAAAGAAAAAATTCGACGTTTTTTTTTTGTCAATATTATTTTTATTCGTAACAGCAATCTGGAAAAGTAATCTAAATTGTTGCTTTTCGCCTCCCCAAGAGGCTGCACATTCCCGTAAAACGGGGTTAAATTGACATTCAGGGTAACGTGGACTTTGGGGCTACTGAAGTACTTTAGAGTACCAAAGTACTAAAGTAGTTCAGAGTGCCAAAGTACTTCAGAGTACTTTCGTACATTAGGGCACTTGGCACTTTGGAGCACTAAAGTACTCTGCACTTTGCAGCAATAAAGTACTTTAGTACTTTGATACCATAAATCACTTGGTACTCTACTGAAGAAATCACTTTGGTACTCTACTAAAGAACTTTGCAGTTTAGTACCAAAGTACTTTGGCACTCTACAAAAGTACTTTGGGGCACTTTAGAGCACCAACGTACGTCGGGGTACTTTAGGGCACTAAATTACTTTGGGGTACTTCCCGAGTGCCGAAGTACCGCCGGGTACTTCAGAGTATTAAAGTACTTCGGGAATACTTCAGAGCACTAAAGCACTTTGGGGATAATTCAGAGCACTAAAGTACTTTGGAGTACTTCATAGTACCAAAGTACTAAAGTACTTCAAAGCACTAAAGTACTTCAAAGTACTAAAGTACTTCAAAGTACTAAAGTACTTTGCTGTACTTCGGAGTGCTAAAGTACTTTGGCGTACTTCGGAGTACCGGAGTACTTTGGGGTACTTTGGAGTACTTTAGACTGCCAGCTGTACTTTGGAGTACTTTAGAGTGTTAAAATACAGTTAAAATGTGTATGGACTGGATATGCTGCATCACTTGCAAAAATTGGTTATGTGGCATGTGTCACGAAGGCTCGACCAATCCTCCTTATGTATGTGTGGTGTGCGAGGTCACAGACTAATTCTTTTTCAACTTTTTTTCTGTTGTTGCTCAAATTTGTTGTTCAAGTCTATTATAACGTCGCTAAAGTTGATTGTAATGTTGCTCAAGTTGATTTTTATCTCAATGACAATTATAAGACTGATTTAGTGCCATAAGTTGCATTTTAATGCCTAGTCAAAGAAATCCCACACTCGAGGTTACTTTGACACTGCAAAAAAATATATATATATAATTGTGGGGCGGTGGTGGGACTTGACTTTCTTATACATTTGATCGCCAAAGGACACATTGTTCTATTGGAGCAAAACAAATTGGAATTTAGGATGTTAAAAAAACAGTTACCTACAAAAAACTTCCAAAACCTGTTCAAATTAACCCCATTTTGCGGTAACGATTTGCAAACGAACGTAGAGTGAACGAATGAGTGAAGATATTCACGGTGCAGTTGAAAGCGCGGGCAAAGCATAGGGAACATCGACATGCGATTTTACGTACCGGCAATGAGAAGTAGCAACTTGCGTTTGGCACCCCAAGCGCTGATGCCTATCTCGCAGAGATCCTTCTCCGTGAGTGTCGAGAACGTTGACATATCGACCTCGTGCGCGACGAACAGGCCTGGCCGTTTGTTTTTTTTTTACCCAAGCGCGTTTACGAGCAACGGTGATAAAATTAGTATTTTTTTTTGCAAGCGCAAGCGTTACAGAGCATGAAGCAGGGAATGTGATACGAGTATGGCCACGATGCAGGAATGCGATCGATGATTTGTGCGAGCTCACGATTAATGGCCGAGTGTTCATTTGAGGTGACCCGATGAAGACGTGAGTTCGAGAGGGAGAGAGAGAGATTGTTATAGTCATTTTTATTTAATTTTAAAGTAGATTTAGATCATTATAGATTTAATTACGATTTTTTCCAGATTTTTCGGTTTTGTCGAATAATCAAAGATTTATTTCGAGATTCTTGAAAAATGTAGATAAATATATGGGGTTTTGTTATTTTCAGCGTTATACACGTTTAATAATGATCGTGAGCTGCAGTTACTGATAATAATATGAACAAGAAGAAATAATCGAAGATTTTAATTTAATTCAAGATTTAATTTAATCAAAGACTTTAATTAACTAATGAGCAAAAAAAGGCCTCATTGAAATGATGGAGGTTACATATGACACATGCAAATATATATTTATAATAGAAAAGTGCACTTTAAACCTCGAGACAATTCTTTTTTTCTCATAGCCAAATACATCTTTATATATATGTATACATACATAGCTGTGCAAAAAAGTGTCGTAAGTTCTACAATTCCCAATGTGGCCATTTGCAAATAACTTTTGCGAAGGGCCACATGGGACAAAAAACTTCAAACTTTAATTTGCGAAAAATCAAAGAGCCCCTGGAAAATATTGAAATTTAAATGTTTGGGATAGGGTGAGTGTACTTTTCAATTTTTTGTATATATATATGTGTGGGTGTGTGTGTGACAAGAAAAGCGTTGTAAGTTAAACATTTTCCTACGTGATTCTTCGCAAGTAATTGAATTGAAAACTTTTTTTTGCGAAAAACTAAACGGTCCTTGGAAAATAGTCAAATCGAAGGTTTTGGTATAACCGATAGAATTCATTTAATTTCTTATTATACGAAGATCCTACATAGATACAAAAAATAAATTATGTTATTGTTGGATGATTTTGCAATTATCCAAAGCGATCGAAAATGTTTGGCGCCGGAAAAGGTCGTTAGGTGTGAAATTTGGGCTGTGGCACTTCGCCAATAATTGAACTTGAAACTTTTTTTGTGAAAAATGAAACGGTCCCGGGAAAATAGTGAAATGGAAGATTTCGGGATGGGCTGCAGCTCGAATGGAGTATCAACGTCACCTCAAATGAACAATTAGAGCCTGATGAAGACACCCTTTAGACGATTTGACAATAACGAGTAACTGGCACAAATTACTCTGTACACTCCGTAATTATTTTACCAAGTGTTTATTCATCGTTATTGCAGTACTCATTGCAGTAGAAAAAAAGCAATTTTTATCGCTTTTTCTCATTTGCGTTTTTTTCCTTTCTTCTTCTTATTGGCTTGTTTGTGTTTATTGGTACGAAGTTTGTACTCACGTATGTACTTCTCGAGATTGACGTTCGTGAGCATCGTCGCGAGTTCGGTGTAATTCTCGGACGTGATTTTCTCGACTTGCCTCGCGGGAGTGTGCTCGAGATAATTGGACGTCATGCCGATCGTGGCGGCGGTATCTTTGCTCGAATTCACACCGAAATTGAACGGTCTGTAGTTGACAGGCGTGAGATCTTCGTCCCAAAAGTTCGACGCATCGGCGAGTCGTTGCTGCAACATACGCGTTTCTCAATCACACCCAATGCAAAATAAACGAAATTATCGAATTTACGAAATTCTCGCGAGATACACGTGAGGTCGGTAAAAATATTTACGAGTCGTGAATTGCGTAATTTGCTATTTCGAGACGCTGTGCACGGAGAGAATTTTTAAGTATTTTTTACGGTGAAATCTCCGTAAAAATTACATTAAAAATTTGAAACCGGTGACAAATGTGCACATAGTCAATAATTGACACTAGCTTTTAATATTTTGCTTTCATTCGTGTAAAAATTTAAGCAAGTAGCATAATTTTTTACATTTCTTTCAGTAAAAATTCTGACACATTCTCATGTAGAATTTTAACAATGGGCTGCCTAAAAAATTCCAAGTTTCTACAGTAAAAATAACCTGGACAAACTTGAAATTTCTAAAATCCCTAGCGAAAAATTAATTCCCTATGATTAAATAAATACTCTATATACTGTATTTCTGAACATTTGTGTTCTTGATTGCTACTTATTTTAGCATATCATCTTTCCGTACCATTGTAGACGTCCTTTATCGAAGTTTCTTTTCACGTTTCTTTGTTTTCTTGCGTAGAACTGCGTAGAACACGTTAGACTGCACGAGACCACGAGGCTTTCTTGGCCTATGCTTCGTACTATAATGCGCATGCGCGGTACCGCTGTTGCTAAGCAACGCGGGTCGGCGTCGTTCGTGCTCGTCATACTGCGTCATACACAAGCGCACTCTACAGCTTGCGTTCACGTATACGCACGCTCGTACACAGAGCTCACGCGTACGGTCAGGCGACCTAGCCCTAACTCATTTTACTATAAAGAACTTAAAATTCCGGTGGACGCACGGAAAATTTCGGCTTCCTTTTTTAAATTTTTATGGAAAACACGCAAATTTCTCAATGTTCCACTGAAAAATTTCATTTATATTCGCACTTTTTTAACTTATTGTCGTAATCTTTACGTTTCATGAAATTTTACTATTAATTTTAGTAAAAATTCTGGAAAATATTTTAAATTTCTGTTACGCAAAAGTAAATTTTGATTCATTTCCATGGAAATTTATAATTTATTTCCTAAAAACCTGAAGAATTGCACATTTGTCACCGAGTTACTGTGATTTCACAGTAAAAATTACTTGAAAATTCTCTCCGTGTGGGGAACGATATTTTCGAGATTTGCGAAATTTTGGAAAATTCGGGATAAACTTTTCGCGAACTTTCGGATACCCCCATTCTGCGATTTAAGGGCTTGCGCGGAGTTTGAATGATTGAAAATATCGATTTTTTCGTTTTTGACGGATTCTCAAAATATCGGACTTCAAAAATATTCCCTCAACATTTTAAGTCCATTCGTTTAACGTTGAGAGAGTTTTGGGCGTTCGGTGACCATTCTATCTGAAAATATAACTGCACCGATCCACTTCGAATTTTTCAAGCTTCTTTTGTACATTCTTTACACAAAAAGCTGTGCTTGAACGGAGGATTTTTTTTTTTTCGATGCATCGTTTTTTTTATCAACCTAAATAGAGCGTTTTTTTTCCCGAAAATCGATACTTTCACTTTGGAAAGCGGCGATTTTTTCAAAAATTAATATCTTGTTGAATCCTTGGTCCTTTTCAACAAACCCAAACAAACCATTGTATCTATGACATTTATCATTACTTTTCAACGAAAAAATTGTTAAAAGTACCTAAAACCTGACTATTCAAGGTAAAAAAAAAAAATTTTAATAGAAAATCTGCACACGTTTATCCAGAAAAAAATTGGCGAAAATTCATCGTTTTTCCGTCCACGAGCTGTAACCCCTCAAAAGTGTAATAATCATTTTTTCAAAAAACAGTCACAATTAATTACTACGGTCAACGATAAACTGGAATAAAAAAATGTCGCGCTTATTCAGTAGATTTGAACATTATCGGATTTTTTTTCTGAAAAGTCGCGGCTACGAAAATTCTTCTGCCAGTCACATTTTTTCTAAGCTTTATGATTTTAATATATATATATATATTTTTTTTAATTCCGTGACCCCGCGTTTTTATTGTCGTTACTCAATCTATACATTTTTCAAAACGCGCAAGCAGTTTCCATCAGACATCTAGAGTTGTTCCGTGCATAAATTATTAGTTATGCATTATTGTATAAAAGTGTATAAATTATTATGTATATTTATAAATGTATAAATATACATAATAATTATTGATTTCCGTGTTTATTTTATTTTTCCGTGTTTAAATTTCCGTGTATAAATATAATTTGTGTAATTTTCCGTGTATAAATGTGTATAAGAATACGACACAAAGTCAATAAACGTGTATAATTTTCCGTGTATAAATTATTATGAAAAATGTCACGCTTATTTGGTAGATTTGGACATCTAGTGGACATCTAGTCTAATGTCACTATAGTGACAGATTTGGACATCTAGTCTAATGTCACTATAGTGGATTATTCATCGCTTCGGATTAGAAGAATTTTCGTTTTTGTTTCATTAAAATCGGTGGACTCGTTAAGTGTCAAAATGCTATATTACCCCTAGAGGTGCCTTTTTCCGAGGGGTGGTTACACCCCTTAAAACCTTTTTTCCGGCGATAAAAAAAAATACGTATCGCTTACTTTTCGGTGCTTTATAACATATCCAAATTTCGACAAAATCGATGGGTGTCACCTGAGGGATGTTACTTGTTAATTATCTCGAAGGCCCTCAACTGTCTACAGCACTGCAGCGTAACTGTGTGAGTTTGTTTGGATTTGACGAGGATTTACGGAAAGGCCCAAAACTAGTCTTGCGATTGCGAGTTAAATAAAAAGCCATCCGTGAACTTTCCAATGATGCTCATCATCCTCGTCACATCCAACCACGTGATGTAAGACCGCGTGCCACATTCAATTGAGAGTACTACCTGTATGATTGTTTATCATGATTCGTTATTTCCTGACCTCCTGAAATGATTCCTATCGAAAAAAATATTTCACCTATGGAGATTCGAACCTACGACCTTCGTATCTATGTCCAGGCACGCTGCCACTGTGCTACCGGGTACTTGTGTTATTTCGATCGTAGATTTGGGATAACCGATAAAAGTAATTCCAGCTGCAATTCCGAATAGCTGTTACCTCTGATATAGGTGAAATTTTGCATATATTGCCTTTTTGATAATACATGTCACTGCTTAAATGGATTTTTCGGCGAAGCCCGATAGTTTTCGAAATATCGAATTCTAAAAGCTGATAAATGAATGCGCCGATATATCTATGTCGATAATAGCGTGCCACCGCTGTCTCTACTTTATCGACACGTTCCACAAATCGTTTGCGTCTTCGCTGTACCATAATGTCGTTCGTATAGTCACTTTTCGTAAGATCTTGGAACCGTTTGTACTCAACAAGTGTTAATCTTAAGCATATAAATAGTACCAACTGGATCACACAATATCCTTGTATATTTTTGATATTTTTAAATAAATAAAATTAAACATATTTTTGAACGTGCATACTTTTGGATAATGAAAACCCCATTCCGAAATTTCAAATAGTCTTCGTTGAAAAAAATGCACAAAAATGACCGTTTTTTTCCCAGGTGTATATCTCCCGTTAACCATATTACGATTGCAGTGACGATGAACTATAAGCCAATTCGACTATACTCTCTTTGACCATGCGCGTTTTTTTTTCTTCATATATACTACGCACTTTTCTCTCGGTGCGTCTATAGGGAAATTCCGGTTTGGTACACGGAGAAAACAGGGGTCTCGGAGTTAAGAATTAATACTATGCTTCTGAAAAAAAAAAATCATTAAGGATGTTGAGTCCCAAATCGCAAATGATGATAAAATTCTGAAAATTTGGTATGTTTTTGTATGAAGTATTTCAGAGGTCGTGTAAAAATTTCACGACAATTAGGAAGCTCGTTATTGAACAATTAACATTCACAAATTAATTGTTGTTTTATGGAAACTGATGTAACTTTGCAATAAGTTTTTTTGTTTGACCTCTCAATTTTATAATATCTACAATATACTGAAAGCAACGGAAACAAAACGAAGTTTATTGATAAATTTTTTTTTATTTCTTTTAAAAATTCTTCTTAACAAAATGTTAATTTTTTAATAACGAGCTCCCTAATCGTCGTGAAATTTTAACACGACCTCTTAAATACTTCATACAAAAACATACCAAATTTTCCGAATTTTCTTATCATTTTTTATTTCAACCCTTGAAGAGGTTGAAGTAATGATGATAGAATTCGGAAAATTTGGTATGTTTTTACATGAAGTATTCAGGAGGTCGTGTAAAAATTTCATGACGTTTAAGAAGCTGTTTATTGAACATGTTTCATAGGGGCTCAACATCCTTAAATATCAAAAAGTATCGAATGGAAGATAAAAATTGTAATTACGGTATAGTAATAATGAAGAAATTTAAATTTTAACCTACGATATGGCACGTAAACTGATACAAATAATACATTCCATTCGGCATATTGTGATTTTTCGTAGTATCCAAAAAATATTTTGCCCAAGCGATTGGAACAATTAGTTTCCGCTATCCTACAAAAAGTACGGTATAAAGAGTCACATTTTACTGATCAACTTCGTAATATTTTTCGCTATACGCCGAAGATCAATGCTAGGCGTATAGTGAAATCTACACATACACGAAGATTCATGCTATACGTATAGTAAAATCCACATGAAAATACAGCGTGCGATAAAGCTTGGTATTTTACAAAGCACGCGTTATTTTTACTATACAGCGTATAGAACTCGCGCCTATGCGATAATAGTTTCAAATGTAACATGCACGCGTCATTTTTACTATACGGTGTGAGAATCATTTTCACCCTTCTCCACACGGAGAGAATTTTTAAGTAATTTTTACTGTGAAATCACAGTAACTCGGTGACAAATGTGCAATCCTTCAGGTTTTTAGGAAATAAATTATAAATTTTCATGGAAATGAATCAAAATTTACTTTTGCGTAACAGAAATTTAAAATATTTTCCACAATTTTTACTGAAATTAATAGTAACATTTCATGAAACGTAAAGATTACGACAATAAGTTAAAAAAGTGCTAATGTAAATGAAATTTTTCAGTGGAACATTGAGAAATTTGCGTGTTTTCCATAAAAATTTAAAAAAGGAAGCCGAAATTTTCCGTGCGTCCACCGGAATTTTACGTTCGTTATAGTAAAATGAGTTAGGGCTAGGTCGCCTGACCGTACGCGTGAGCTCTGTGTGCGAGCGTGCGTATACGTGAACGCAAGCTGTAGAGTGCGCTTGTGTATGACGCAGTATGACGAGCACGAACGACGCCGACCCGCGTTGCTTAGCAACAACGGTACCGCGCATGCGCATTATAGTACGAAGCATGGGCCAAGAAAGCCTCGTGGTCTCGTGCAGTCTAACGTGTTCTACGCAGTTCTACGCAAGAAAACAAAGAAACGTGAAAAGAAACTTCGATAAAGGACGTCTACAATGGTACGGAAAGATGATATGCTAAAATAAGTAGCAATCAAGAACACAAATGTTCAGAAACGCCGATGAAAAAAGTATTTATTTAATCATAGGGAATTCATTTTTCGCTAGGGATTTTAGAAATTTCAAGTTTGTCCAGGTTATTTTTACTGTAGAAACTTGGAATTTTTTAGGCAGCCCATTGTGAAAAATTCTACATGAGAATGTGTCAGAATTTTTACTGAAAGAAATGTAAAAAATTATGCTACTTGCTTAAATTTTTACATTAATGAAAGCAAAATATTAAAAGCTAGTGTCAATTTTTGACTATGTGCACATTTGTCACCGGTTTCAAATTTTTTACGGTCATTCCACCGTAAAAAATACTTAAAAATTCTCTCCGTGCAACAACAATTCTTAGAATTTCCGAACTGCCAGTAAACTGCTATACTATTTTCTAGCACTGAATATTAGAAATTCTGGCATCGAGTGTTATAATTTGAGGTCGTATTTTTCTCCGTGTACCATTACGGCTGGTGATTGGCAAACGGGTTATTGGATCGAGACGAAATAGCAAATGGAATTTCGATCCGTGAACGTTAGTATTACGGCGAGTCTGGAACCTTGACAAAACGATGCCACAACGCGTGGCAACCCGAGTGGGCATACCTTATCCGGTTCGTTGGTCTCGGTAATGACGGGCATGGACTGGCTGAGTCCGTAGCCGGACCACGAGGGATTCGGTACCCTGTACTCGGTGGCCTTTGGTTTGTTCTGTACGGCCTTGACGGCCATTATTCGCTTCTGATCGTAGTCGTAGCTCGCGAGATTGCTCTGTGCTGCCATCTCGAGGATTTTCTTCTCGCAGCCGGGTGCCCGTCGATCGCCAACCCCGAGATCGTTGAGCATCGCGCTCTCCTCCGTGATGCCGAAATCGAGGCTGGACGGGCTTTCCGTTGGATTCACGGGTGACACGTTGCGCGGACTGATCGCCGGACTCGAGAGGGAGCTCGAGGCGCTGCTCAGCGACGAGTAAGCGCTGCCCCGTTTGTTGACGTTGTCGAATTGCGAATTCGCCGCGAAATTGTTCGCGGCCCCGTAATTTCGCATGGCCGATAGGTGTTGCTGGAGTTGTCCGATGCCAAGCAAGTTCTGATGACTCTGGGGATTGAGAAGTTGTTGCTGCTGTTGCTGCTGCTGGGGCCCGGCGAGCAGGTGATTTATCTGCTGATAGGGATAGTTGTGGGGAATCGCCAGAGGCGAGAACATCGAAGGCGGCAGTCCCCAATGCGGCGACAATCCCATTGGACCGGGCGAGTGTGACATCGGCGATATGCAGAATGGCGAACTTTGGGTGTTTATCGTGAGGACGTTGGTGAAGTCGTCGCCGAGTCCCAGCATGCCTCCGTGACCTGTCGAATCGTCGGATAATCGAGTGAACAATTAAGGGCGGGGTAAAGTATTAAAATTTTTTTTTTTCATTAAATTTTGTTTTTTTTAAACGAATGCATAATATATCAAGAATATTGTGTTAAAATTTCAAGTCGATCGGAGTTAAATTGACGAAGTTATGAGTATTTGAGGGTCTATGCCCTCAAATACTCTTTGGGAGGGATTTCCCTATGAGGGCAAATGTCGTACCGACGCTATTTTTGAATACTGAAAAACGAGGTTTTTCTTTGCGAATGGAAATATGTAAAAATAAAGTAAAATTTGCTTATTTTCAGCGGCCTGAACGGATCTTTAGCCGTGGAAGAAATCAGGCGGCAACCCCCTATAAAGCATCTGTGGCACAGCCGCCTAAATATTGAAAAAAATCTTTTTTTTTGGACAATTGAAAGATGGAATAATGTACATAAAATTCCATTATGTCGAATAAATGGTATCGAGCGAAAAAGATCTTGAAAACTCGCTTATATTCAGCGGCCTAAAGGGATCTTCCCCCTTAAAAATAGCTCGTTCACGCTTGTTTTTTTTTTCGTCCGCGCGTTGGTTAAATTTTCGCAAACAGCGCGACACAGTTGAGTCATTTTCATTTACCGAGGGAATCTTTCATTCATTATTTAAGGGCGGGGTAAAGTATTAAAAATTTTTTTTCATTAAAATTTTTTTTTTTAAACGAATGCATAATATATCAAGAATATTGTGTTAAAATTTCAAGTCGATCGGAGTAAAATTGACGAAGTTATGAGTATTTGAGGGTCTATTGCTCCATGCCGGATTTTATACCTGGGCGGCAGGTGCGCGGCGCGCTATTGTATTTTTCGACCCCGAATAAATTTCTTGATAAACGGGCCTGTTCCGGTCCCGTTATGTACATTCGAGGCATGGTGTATATTAGTATACACATTAGTGGTGTATATTGGTATACACATTAGTGTTGCTAAAAAGATGCTCTCGATCATCTTGATGGAAGCCTTTTGCTCTACGGACCTGGCATCGACGAATTTGAGCGAGTATAAGAAAATTATCGAGTTTTATTTTGAATTTCTAAAAATTCCAAGATAATTGAAAAATCTGAAAAAATTCATACGTATTCGGAAAAATGAACGAATCACGAAAAAAAATTGGGTTGCGGGGAAATTTGTTGACTAATTTTTTTTTTCATCATTTTGTTAATAACATTTTGGAATTATTATTATGGAAAATTAATGTTTTGAGTACCTTTAATATGCATGAATTTTCTCAGATTTTTATGCAATCGAGAAGTGTTCTCAAACTTGTGTGCAATGAGCGCTAAGCGACCAAACTCTTCTGCGTTTTTCAAACCGTTTTTCTGAGACTTGTCATATTTGAAGTCCGTGTGCACGATAACTCAAAATCTACTGGACCAATCGCTTTGAAATTTTGCACAGTACTTCTTCACATAATTCGCCAAGTATTGTCGAGAGCTTTTTTGTTTTTTTTGATAATTACTAATTTTTCAACAACAAATTAGCCGATTTTTTTTAGCGAAAATCGGGTTTTTGGCTCCCAAGTGCTACGAAAAATCGAAAAATCGAAAGAAAAAAAAATCCTCCCGTCATTACCTCGAGAAACATCTCCTTTAACAAATGCATTTTGATTTTTTTGTTTCAGATGATTCTGTCGCGAGTTATGGTGCACACCGCAAACCAACTTTTTTTCGAGGCGCCTCCGGGGTTTAATTTTCACTCGCTCAATTTTGAATATTTTGCAATGCAAATTTAGGAGAATGTTGTTCAAACGTTACTTTATTATATGTAAATTTTTCAATAAACGAACGCTATACGTTACGCCGAAAAAAAATCTTAAAAACATGCCTTTTTTTCGCCGAATTAACTTTACCCCGCCCTTAACAACAACGAGACGAGAGAGAGAGGCAAGTGACAACATGGGGGAATGGTGCTTTTTCGTCCGATCAATCGTTGGACAACTCACCAGCGTTGTTCGTACCGTTTGCCTGGAAGACGTTGTCAGCGTTGGGAACGTGATAAGTCTCGGGTATCTCGGCGTTCACCCTCGGCTCGTCGAGACCCAACAGGCGTCTTCTCGCCTCGTATATGCTACTCGCGTTTCTCTCGATGCCCTTTATTATCACCGAGAGCGTGCTCTGATTCGGCTTCGGTCTTACGTTTATGAAAACGTCGAGTGTCTGCATTAGTTGGGAGACGCTGTCGGTCGCCACGTTGGGCGTCGTGTTCTCCGGCAGATCGAACATCAATACCAGCGGCAGAGAACCCTAAGGGCACCAAACCCTCGTCAAGCCTTCATCCAACGCGTCTTCTCGTTTGTTCATTTTTTTCACTGACTTTTTTTCCTGATTTTTTCTCCTCATCTTTCCCCCTGATTTTTTTCTGATTCATTATAATAAAAATTATTCATAAAAATCACTTGTTTATTGTTTTTTTCCCCGATTTTTCGCCACTGATTTTTTTCCCTGATTTTTTTCTTTGAGTTTTTTCCCCTGATTTTTTCCGATTCGTTATAATAAAAATATTCATAAAAATCACTCGCTTATTGTTTTTTCCCCGATTTTTCGCCACAGATTTTTTTCCCTCATTTTTTTCTTCGATTTTTTCCCCTCATTTTTTCTGATTCATTATAATAAAAATATTCATAAAAATCACTTGTCTATTGTTTTTCTGTGATCTTTTTCCCTGATTTTTTATGATTCATTATAATAAAAATATTCATAAAAATCACTTGTTTATTGTTTTTTTCCCGATTTTTCGCCACTGATTTTTTTCGTTGACTTTTTTCCCCGATTTTTTCCCCTGATTTTTTCTGATTCGTTATAATAAAAATATTCATAAAAATCACTTGTTTATTGTTTTTCCCTGATTTTTTTTTCTGTTTTCTTTCCCTGATTTTTTCTGATTCATTATAATAAAAATATTCATAAAAATCACTTGTTAATTGTTTTTTCCCCGAATTTTTCCCTGTTTTTTTTCCTGATTTTTTCTCCTGATTTTTTCTCCTGATTTTTTCTTCTGATTTTTTCCAATGATCTTTTGTCCTGATTTTTTCCCCTGATGTTTTTTTCCTGATTTTTCCCTGATATTTTCTGATTCATTATAATACAAATATTCATAAAAATCATTTGTTAATTGTTTTTTCCCTGATTTTTTTGCCCTGATTTTTTTCCCTGATTTTTTGCCCTAATTTTTTTTCCCCTGATTTTTTCCCTAATTTTTTTGCCTCATTCTTTGCCCTCATTTTTTTTCCCTCGTCTGAACTTCCTTTCTCCGATCGTGTCATTCTTCCTAATCGCGGATGTGCGAGATCAATGATAAATCAGGTCGATATTACGGTAACTGTTTGCGCACTCACGACTAATTGCTGGCGAGCCAGGTAAACGTTGCGAATCGCGCCTGTAATAATGACGTTGCTCTTCTTGAGACTCGGTATATAAGGATCACCGGCGTCGGGAAACATTATTTGCGTCGCGGTACGTTGCATAATCATCTTGAGATTCGAGTTCTGTTTGCCCAGCACGATGCTGTGGTGCTGGGGCGAAATTTCCATTGACATTTGTACTTGAATCTGACTCTGCGTACAACAACAACAATAATGATAATATCAACAATTGTACCAACAATTGGCACAATATGGGAATCATTTTTCGAAATAACGATAACAATATTATTCGGCACAAAAATCATAATTATCATTTGACATAATGAAAAAGTAACAATTGTTTCGCACGTCCGTAATACTTAGTATTTCGAAATAATTGTGAAGTAATAATCAGTTGGCATAAACGTAATAATTATTATTTGAAGTGATAAAAAATAATTATTATTTCACACGAAAATTATAATTGTTGTTTGTAATAATAAAGAATAACAATTATTTGGCGTCAGAGTCACGATCGTTGTTTGCAACAATATTATTGAATGTTAATAACGACATGACAATATTAGTAATTAAGTGACGACGGGAATCAAAAGATTTTCCGAACGAACGAATACTTTGGTTTCACCGGAGATGTTAATTGCTCACCGCGAGATGTTCGCACATGTAGTGTATCAACAGCAGAGTGGCGTCCTTGGCTTTGGTGACTTCCCACTCGCAACCCTTCACAACGACGAGAGTAGCGTGAAGCTTCGGCTGCGTTCGGAACATCACTTGAACGTTGTACTTCTCTTGGATCTTAACGACGTACGGCGAAGTCAAATCCGGAGTTGTCTGTGTCGATCCCATTATCGGCAGCTCGAACGTGAATATCAGAGGTGTCAGATTCTGCGAATTTTTCCGTTTCATCATTTATCAGCCGATTTACATCGCTAGTGCGTTGATAGGGAGGAAAAAAATCCTCGGGTTGCTAAGGAGGAATGTGATCATTCGAATGACGTTGAAGTTCGCATCGTTGGAATGCAACGAAAATTCATTATTTTTAATCGCCCAATTTTTTGCCGATCAGGCTGTAAAAATCACTCAAATGTTTTCACACACTTTTATTGGAAATTTATTACCTCAATTCGTGAAAAGAAGACCCCGGTCAATGATAAAAATCAAGAAATAAACAATTATATCACAATATCACAATATCACAATATCACAATATCACAATATCACAATATCACAATATCACAATATCACAATATCACAATATCACAATATCACAATATCACAATATCACAATATCACAATATCACAATATCACAATAATATCACAATTATATATTTTTATTATATATTATATATATGCGCGCGCGCGCGCGTGTGTGTGTGTGTGGTATCAGAGTTAAAAAATCGGTTGCTTCGCTTACCCTGACACGCGCCCTGGCTCGCTCAACGCCATCCATCTCACCGGCAATGGAAACCTGATTGCTCTTCTCCTGATGATTGCTTCGATTGCTATCGGGAAAGTGAATGTGACATCCGGTCTCCTCCATCACGCGTTTTATCGTCAAGCCGCCCTTCCCAATTATGTGCGAGTGGTCCGTGTAACTCACGTCCAGCTTCATCGTTACGCGATTGTTTTGCTGTACGTGCAAGTACGGAGTACACGCGTTCATAGACACGGGGTTGTAAAGAAATAATATCGCTGTTCGCACTTATATAGGTGCCCTGGATAAGAGAATTTTACTATTTTTTTCTTTATAACTACTCACCCGAGCGTTCAGAATTTGCATAATCTTTTCTCGGGCCGCTCGAACGTCATCCGGTCGACCCGCGACCTTTATGTGAGGATCTTCATGGTAAAAGACAAATGAAATAAGTCATTACTCGACACATTGAGAGGTGACACATTGATCGAGGCCGATAATTATTTTCTAACGAATTGAGATCACCCTTGACAAATTGTTTTTGTTTTTTTTTCTGTCAACTTTTGCCAATCGATATCAATCTCTTTTCTCGGATTAATATTATTACCATTATTATCATTATTATCATTATTATCATTATTATCATTATTATCATTATTATCATTATTATCATTATTATCATTATTATCATTATTACCATTATTATCATTATCATTATTATCACTATTATCATTATTATCCTTATTATCATTATTATCATTATTATCATTATTATCATCATTATTATCATTATTATCATTATCAGCATTATTATAATAATTATCATCATCATCATCATCATCATCATCATCATCCTCACCCTCACCCTCATCCTCATCGTCATCCTCATCCTCATCCTCATCATCGTCATCGTCATCGTCATCGTCATCGTCATCGTCATCGTCATGATCATCATTATTGTTATTATTATTATTATTATTATGTATTGTTATTATTGTTGTTATTGTTGTTATTATTATTATTATTATTATTATTATTATTATTATTATTATTATTATTATTATTAGTATTATTATTATTAGTATTATTATTATTATTATTATTATTATTATTATTATTATTATTATTATTATATTATTACTGTTATAAAACGTGAAGCGTCTTTGAGAGGATTTCACGTATTATTTGCAAACAATTTATCGCTCTCGCGTGTTCAAATTCCAGTTCGTTCGTGCAACGAAATCCTTATCGCGTTCACTCGAGGAAAAGCACGAAGCACGGTAAACACTGGTTTTAAACTTATGGAAATAAACATTCGCCGAATGATCACACGCAGCTATTTATTGTGGTTGGAAATAATCTGCCGTGTACGGAAGATAATATCTCGATTAAGGGGGAGATCTCTTTATAACGTAAAGAAGAGCTCATGGCCGAAAATGAACTCCACGAGGAAGCTGAGTATTACTTCACGGCCTTGGAATCGCAGATTAATCGGTACGTCGTTTGGTCACAAAATTGTCGAATCTTGAAACTTTAGACGCGTTTTCGTGAACCTCGTAAAAGATAACTCAAAAACTGTCTGATCCATTAGTTCGGATTTTGCACGCTTTCAAGCAACCTAATTAGTATTTATGTGAACCTAAAGTTCCTTGACTATTACTTGTAAAAAACCACTTTTGTTGTTACCAATGCTATAGTAAAAATGTCATTAAAAATAGTACATATTTTGAAATTCGCACCATTTTTTCGAGTCTCTACTTTTCTTTGGATTACCCAGGTTCACACAGAGCGTGCGGCTCTTTGAGGTTTAAAACTTCTCGGCTCTGATGGCTCACAAGGAACATCCCTCAGGTTACAGCCTTCGATTTTGTTGAAATTTGGATATGTTATTAAGCACCGAAAAGTAAGCGATACGTATTTTTTTTTATCGGCGGATAAACGGCTTCAAGGGGTGAAACCACCCCTCGGGAAAAGACATCTCTAGGGGTAATATAGCAGTTTCACACACAAGAAGTCCACCGATTTTAATGAAACAAAAACGAAAATTCTTCCAATCCGAAGCAATGAAAAATCCACTACAGTGACATTGCAAAAAAAAATTAAGGGGTGAACCACCCTGGAGATGCCTTTTTTCGAGGGGTTGTTTCACCCCTTAAAGCCGTCTTTCCAGCGATAAAAAAAAATACGTATCGCTTACTTTTCGGTGCTTTATAACATATCGAAATTTCAACAAAATCAAAGGGTGTCACCTGAGGGATGTTCCTTGTCAGATTAACGCACCAGAGGCTGGGTTGTACGGCAACCGCCTACGTACCAAATGTCGTACCGACGCTATTTTTAAATACTGAAAAACGAGGTTTTTCTTTGCGAATGGAAATATGTAAAAATAAAGTAAAATTCGCTTATTTTCAGCGGCCTGAACGGATCTTTAGCCGTGGAAGAAATCAGGCAGCAACCCCCTATAAAGCATCTGTGGCACAGCCGCCTAAATATTGAAAAAAATATTTTTTTTTGGACAATTGAAAGATGGAATAATGTACATAAAATTCCATTATGTCGAATAAATGGTATCGAGCGAAAAAGATCTTGAAAACTCGCTTATATTCAGCGGCCTAAAGGGATCTCCCCCCTTAAAAATAGCTCGTTCACGCTTGTTTTTTTTTCGTCCGCGCGTTGGTTAAATTTTCGCAAACAGCGCGACACAGTTGAGTCATTTTCATTTACCGAGGGAATCTTTCATTCATTATTTAAGGGCGGGGTAAAGTATTAAAATTTTTTTTTCATTTTAAACATTTTTTTTAAATGAATGCATAATATATCAAGAATATTGTGTTAAAATTTCAAGTCGATCGGAGTAAAATTGACGAAGTTATGAGTATTTGAGCGTCTATTGCTCCATGCCAGGTTTTATACCGGGGCGGCAGATGCGCGGCGCGCTATTGTATTTTTCGACCCCGAATAAATTTCTTGATAAACGGGCCTGTTCTGGTCCCGTTATGTATATTCGAGGCATGGTGTATATTAGTATACACATTAGTGGTGTATATTAGTATACACATTAGTGTTGCTAAAAAGATGCTCTCAATCATCTTGATGGAAGCCTTTTGCTCTACGGACCTGGCATCGACGAATTTGAGCGAGTATAAGAAAATTATCGAGTTTTATTTTGAATTCCTAAAAATTCAAAGATAATTGAAAAATCTGAAAAAATTCATACGTATTCGGAAAAATGAACGAATCACGAAAAAAAATTGGGTTGCGGGGAAATTTGTTGACTAATTTTTTTTTTCATCATTTTGTTAATAACATTTTGGAATTATTATTATGCAAAATTAATCTTTTGAGTACCTTTAATATGCATGAATTTTCTCAGATTTTTATGCAATCGAGAAGTGTTCTCAAACTTGTGTGCAATGAGCGCTAAGCGACCAAACTCTTCTGCGTTTTTCAAACCGTTTTTCGGAGACTTGTCATATTTGAAGTCCGTGTGCACGATAACTCAAAATCTACTGGACCAATCGCTTTGAAATTTTGCACAGTACTTCTTCACATAATTCACCAGGTATTGTCGAGAGCTGTTTTGTTTTTTTTTAAATAATTACTAATTTTTCAACAACAAATTAGCCGATTTTTTTTAGCGAAAATCGGGTTTTTGGCTCCCAAGTGCTACGAAAAATCGAAAAATCGAAGAAAAAAGAAATCCTCCCGTCATTACCTCGAGAAACATCTCCTTTAACAATTGCATTTTGATTTTTTTGTTTCAGATGATTCTGTCGCGAGTTATGGTGCACACCGCAAACCAACTTTTCTTCGAGGCGCCTCCAGGGTTTAATTTTCACTCGCTCAATTTTGAATATTTTGCAATGCAAATTTAGGAGAATGTTGTTCAAATGTTACTTTATTATATGTAAATTTTTCAATAAACGAACACTATTCGTTACGCCAAAAAAAAATCTTAAAAACATGCCTTTTTTTCGCCGAATTAACTTTACCCCGCCCTTAAAAGTATTTGAAAATCGAAAATGATTGTTCGATGGAGAGGCATTTATCGATATCAATCTACGACGATATCAACTACGTTTGTGTTCCTCTCACTCCCTCTCTCTCTCTCTCTCTCTCTCTCTCTCTCTCAGTTTTACGATACGGGACTTCGATAGTGTGGAACTTCCCAGAAGGTCGCGAACACGAGTGTCCGGGCGTCGTGACAATGACGACGTCAACGTCAACGTCAACGCCGGTGGCGATTGCATACATCGATGCTCGGCGAATCACCGTTGAGCTTTTCAGCTCTTGCGAATTCCCCCCCCCCCCCCCCCCCCACCCTACCACGGAACGGAACAAACGAAGTAGAGTGCCCCATATAAAAATTCCTTCGTTCTGGCGCGACAGGAATAGAGCCCAAAAAAAGGTCCTCCTCGTCGTGGAACGATAGGGCCTTAAAAAAATCACGCGAGATTCCCGAGTGTCTCTCGACGGCGGACTTCTAGTGGATCGAGGAGAAATCTGCGCCCGCGAACACGCGACAAACGCACGCGAAATTAGAACGCGAAACCGAAAATAGGTCGATGCCGTTCGTCGCGAAAAAAAAGCAGCTTTTCAAAGACACGAACGAAAAAAAAGAAAAACTGGAATTTCTCGCGGGACGATTAATTTTCCAACGTTCGTCTTCCGAGCTGTCAGAAAAGCGAAATAAACGGCGAAGAGAGAGGAGGAAGTAGGGGGAATATCCTTGTTGCGGTTTTTTTAAAAGCTCGTGCCTATTTTTATTTCGCAGGCGCAGAACGACTTCGCGCACGAACACGGCAGAGTCGAAAGATCGGAAATTCTTGCGGACGCGATCTTTTGTTTTCGATGTAAAAATGACTTTTTTTGCATCCCATTTTTTTATTTCTTCACAACCGAATGTTTACTTCTCGTTTTTTTTTTTGCAGTGCCGGACGCGCCGAAAACAAGAAAAAAGTCGGCGGCAAAATTATTCTCCGTCATAAGGAAAAGCCATTATTTTTGTCAAATCGAAAAAACAACTGCAGTTCTACGTGGACTTTTTAAAGGTTGCGGTCAGTGCGAATGAAAAAAGAGGCGCGTCGATTCACGAGACAGTCGTAGGTTTAAGCGTGTATCGATATTCCTATAGTCGCGATATTCTTGGTCAAGGCCCCGCGTCGACAAAAATAGTTCCGTTGCATATTTCATTTGCAAGGAGCGAGAATCATCTCTATGAATATTTCTATGCACACGTAGCCGCGAGCACTTTTCGCACTGGTCGATTTTGTGCGTCGCGTACAACTTGGCCGAACTTTTCGAGCCTTATCATTCTCCTGTCGTACTCCGGTGTATCGAAGGAAAAAAAAGGCGGAGAAAAGCATCGTGGCGTCGTTAAAAAAAATTTCCGTGAGCTCGGGTTAAAAAAGTAACGAAAATCAACGCAGCTGGTGAAAAGTAACTCTGAAAACAATCTGCTTTGCGATGGTTCGTTTTTTGCGAATGGAAAAATTTCTTACCGGCTGGGCTTGCTCGAGATGATTATTACGATTTTACGATTTTATTTTGCGATTTTATTAAGGTCATTAAAATGATGCGATCTGTTGGTACTCTTCTCCCGTTAGTCGAGAGAGAGAGAGAGAGAGAGAGAGAGAGGGAGAGAGAGAGAGAGAGAGAAATGGGAATGCAAGATCAAGAAATATAAATATTTTATACATTATGACACACACACGCGACAACGCGTTAACGAGCGAAGATCGTACGATGTTCATGCGCAAAGGTCGGGGCCAAATGCACGAGCAGAATCCGCGCAAAGCGAATGCGATATTTCACTGAGAATGGTCAGGGATGACCGAAAAGAAAACCCATTGGGTTTAATCGTTAAAAAAATGATCTCCGATGTTCGCCAAAAAATGAACATTTGCTGATGGGAAAATGTCATTTTTACGCATTTTCATTGAGACGGGACACCGCTGGTCGGATAAAATAAATCGATTTTCGAACATTGTCTCAAAGTATATATTAAACGATGTGGGAAAAAAATTCACGTTAAAATATTGAAAATCGACCAATTTAAAGATGATTTCATGAGAGCAGGTAGCGCAATGATTTACGTATAGACACTTTTAAAAGATTTGGGGAAAAAATGTCACGTTAAAATATTGAAAATTGACCAAGTTATGGCCTTAGGTCACAGTAAAGGGTATAAAATCATGTGCGAATTTAATAAATTTTTTTTCGCATGAAAAAGTGATTCACTCATAAAATTAATTACACATCTATTTAGTATGAATATCGAGCTATTAGATTTTTTTTTTTCGATGTACGAAATGGCCGACTACTCGAAACTTCTCGGAACAGCTTTTTTCCAATTGGCGTGACAAATAACTTCAACAATTTTCACTCGATTTACTTCAAATTTAAAAGTTACCTTCCTAATTGCATTCGCAGAGAAGTACGTACGGAATTTCTGATTAATCGAAAACTTTTCATTTTATGAGCAGTTTATGAGCAGTTGTAACGACACTTTTCACTGAAAATTCATTTCTTAAGGGGTTACCCCCACTTGCGATTTTGAAAAAATCGATTTTTTTTATTGCATTTTTCGAAGTATCTGAGAATATGTCCTGAAAATTTCAAGTCGATCCGAACAAAATTTACTGAGATATGAGCGTTGAAAGAGAAGAATCCGTGAATTGAAGAACTGAAATTGAAACTTTAAACGCGTTTTTCTCAAAATGGCATTTCTGAAGTCGGTGACCAAGATTACTCGAACACTAATGAACCGATCTTCTTGAAATTTTGCAGGCTTATTTAATACATAAAAATGTAGTCTTTAATCGTTCGATTTTTTTTTTCGAAAAAAAATGGCCGTTTTATAGCCAAAAAACGGCCGTTTTTTTTCGTTAAAATCGAACCATTAACTTTGACTGTCCGCCATTTTGTGAAAAATGAATATTTTTTAAAATCCTTCGATTAAAGACTAGTTTATACTTATATTTGACTAAATCCATCCGCATTTTTTTTTTCAGATGATCCACTTCGCCGCAATGTTGGTCACCGCAAACCGTGTATATAAAAACATTATTTCATTGACGGCCATTTGCCACTAAACAATGTAATATTTTTCAATAAAAAATTTACTGACAGTTCTTCAAGATGTGTTCTTTAAGATGGTATATTGATCGATTAAAAAAGTTTTGTAGTTTTCTTTAAAAAAATTCACGAAAAAGGCCTTTCTTGCGCTACAAGTGGGGGTAACGCCTTAAGTTCGAATACCTACAACTCTTGATCGAAAAAAATATTTTTTAAATTCCGTACGTACTTCTCTAGGTATTCTAACGTAGATTGGAGAGAATTTTTGTTTTTTGTTCTAGGTAAAAAATGAGTTAAAAAACATAACAAAAGAAAATATTAGTAGTCGGCCATTTTGTACATCGAAAAGAATATATATATATATATATATTTTTTTTTTTAACAGCTTGATATTCATACTAAATATATGTGTAATTAATTTTATGAGTGAATCACTTTTCCATAGGAAAAAAAATTGTTAAATTCGCACATGATTTTATGCCCGTTACTGTGGCCTAAGGCCTTAAAGGTGATTTCACGAGAGCAGGTAGCGCAATGATGTGCGTATACTGACACTCTCAACCGCGCTTTTTTTAAACGACTTTTTCGGGCCTGGCCGAAGTCATAAGTCTAGCTATAATTGTCCGATTTTCAGCTTTTAAAAGACAAAATTTCCATAATTGTAGTAGCCATTATTGTAGGTAGCCGTTTTTTTTCAAATTTAGTATCTCTTGAGCGAATATAAGTAAAAAAATTGTCGACATTTTCTAAACACCCGCTATTTTGTAAAAAAACAAAAATTTTCTTCGGAAAACGGCTACGTACAACGAGAACTACATTTATTTAAATTATAAAACTTTTTCATCTTTATTTCCCAGACCGTCCATTGTCAAATTATCGATCCGGCCGTTGGACAATATTTTTTTATACAGAGGCTCTATTATACCTCAAAAACGTAATAAATTCACAATATTGTTGAATAAAAATTTATACGAAAAAAGTACAATGTATGCTTAATAACATACTATTTCTGCAAAATCCAAACGAAGAATCAAGCAGGCAAAAAAACTCCAAAAAAAACGCCCTTTTCTCGGTCTCTCACGCACTGTCCTTGCTCGAAACGTCAAATGAAACGTCAAACGATTCTCGACGCACAACAACTATTTTATCGTGCAACAATGATGCCCTTTTCCACACGTATTGTTCACGAGATTGCAAAAAACTATTGTTGTTTACTGTGACGAATGCTTGTTGTTTCCAAAATCCAAAATCGTGTTGCTTAAAAAAAAAAACGAACGTATCAACGTTGCTTTCGATTTCGACAAGCAGAAGGAAGATATTTCAGCAAAATTGGAGAATTAAGGATGTTGAGTCCCTATGAAACATGTTAATGTTAATTGTTCAATAAATAGCTTCTTAATCGTCATAAAATTTTTACACGACCTCCTGAACACTTCATGTAGAAACATACCAAATTTTCAGAATTCTATAATCATTACTTCAACCTCCTTAAGGGTTGAAATAAAAAATGATAAGAAAATTCGGAAAATTTGGTATGTTTTTGTATGAAGTATTTAAGAGGTCGTGTTAAAATTTCACGACGATTCGGAAGCTCGTTATTAAAAAATTAACATTTTGTTAAGAACAATTTTTAAAAGAAAAAAAAATTTATCAATAAACCTCGTTTTGTTTCCGTTGCTTTCAGTATATTGTAGATATTATAAAATTGAGAGGTCAAACAAAAAAACTTATTGCAAAGTTACATCAGTTTCCATAAAACAACATTTAATTTGTGAATGTTAATTGTTCAATAACGAGCTTCCCAATTGTCGTGCAATTTTTACACGACCTCTGAAATACTTCATACAAAAACATACAAAATTTTCCGAATTTTATCATCATTTGCGATTTCGGACTCAACATCCTTAATGGAACGGAAATTTACCCTGGATCACTCGTGGCTGAATCATCGAGTATTGCCTAGAAGGTGCCCAGCTATTGGTCGACACATCACCGATAATGATAGAAAATAATAATAACAACAGCGGAGAATAATGTGAGCTCGTGTCTTATTGTGATGCGTCGTGCCACAAGTGAGAACGTTAATATGCGTCAGATGAATCGGAAGCGAAGATTGTTGACCCAGTGGAAATGTACCTCCGTAATAGGCCTCGAGGCATATATACGCCCGTACGAAATACGTATAAGTAGATACAGCCGGGCGGTCGAAAAGTGGGGGAAGTAGTAAAAGTACTTGATTGCACGGACGCGAGCAAAACGCCTCGGATTTCGATACCCGCTTCGGACTCGATCTCCTTGTTGGACAAGCCAAAAAAGTCATTCATCTCACGCGCAATCGCACGTTCCGCAACTCGATAAAAAAAAAAGGCAAACTCCGCGACGAAACTTTTTTTTTCTCAAATCGAAGCTCGATGATTTTTCCAACACTTGCAATTTTTAGTAACACGAGAATACAGCAATAAAAATAAAAACTTCACTCTCTACGCAGTTTGGAATTTTTTTCGAGAGATATGCCTGCTGACGGAAAAATTTTGCGGGTCTCTACTTTTCCATTCGACTTTCCGCCCTCCCCCGTCTCGCCCTCGCTTCCGGCCGCCCCCTCCCTACGTCTCTCGCTCCCGATTCAGTCGGGCACTTATTTTTTTTTTCTTCCACCGCGCTGGACCGAAACGTTTTTTTACGTAATTAGAATAAATCGTCACACTTCGATTGTCTCGCGATCAATTTCGAGGCTCCATTTCAATACGATTATTCTTTTTAATTGGGACATTGTCGTCGAATAAATATTGACGACTGTCAAAGATCAATTTTCGAATAATTCGATCTTTGTAATCGAAACACAGTCGTGAATTTTCTTTTTGTCTTTAAAATTGAGAGAAAAAAGAGGGTTGCTCACCTTTCTTCGTTTTGGCACCGATCTTTAATCTCGATGGCCACGTTACGAAGGTGTTCGTCTCGTCCATTACCTGAAAGCATGCGTATTTCGTGTGAAGTCATCGAATCAGCAATGGTCATAGTCGCGATCTTTCGTTGACGAGTAACGTCACTTAAAACCTCAAAAATCGCCTGCGGAAAAGGGGATTTTTGTTCAAACGTTATTCGCGCTGGAGACTTAAGGGGGAGATTCCTCTGCACGAGGAAAAAAATGGTGATTTTCGTGATTTTCTTTTTTTTTTACAAGAAAGGATTTCATCACCATTTTTGACACTCGGGGTATGCTTTATTACTACTTTTGGCTGTTGCATGATGTTTTTTAAATTAATATTCGAAAATGGCGGAGGTATGGCACGGTCTTCTAAACGGATTGCGGCGGATGTCGTCAGACGGCGTGACACGTAGCGTCCGCGGGATTAATCGGACAAAAAACCCATGAGGATATCTCATTCATTAATACTCGTACGCAGAATATGAACCAAGAAAAGGTGAGAAACGATGAAAATCGATGAAACGGTACGCTTCGGAACAAGAAGCTTGAATTTTCCCCAAAAAATGGTTACGTTTTGCAACAGAAGAAAAAAACATTTAAAAATTTCACCAACATTAAGGGTCATCTTGTGGATAGTAAGGTTAGAAAGATTTACACCAAATTTCATCAGAATCGGTCGATTAGTTTATTCCCTACGCGTCACGATAGTTTTGAAAAATGCAGTTTTGAAGACCGTGCCATACCTCCGCCATTTTTAAAGATCAATAAAAAAAAAATACCTCGTAACAGCCAAAAGTAGTAACAAAACATACCCTAAGTCTCATAAACAATGAAGAAATCTTTCCTTTAAAAAAAAAACATCGTGAAAATCATCAAATTTTTTCCTCGCCCAAAGGTCCTCGCTCCCCCCTGAATTCCAGGAAAAAATGAGTATACCGGTGGTAGACGATTTTATGAAAAAATAAAATCACGAGCGATAAAGGGGGATTTTGCGATCGAGCTGTAAAAAAACTGCTCTCTTTGCGTACGTTGCGGCAAAGCGGCTCGTATCGTTGGAATGTATGCAGAACAAAAGTGCAAAGAAAAAGAACGAATAAAAAACGAACGAGCGAGGAAAAAAGAGCTGCCGACACGAGCGTTACATAAAAGATGCGATAAATCGCGAGAAACGTATGTGTATATTCATTCGCAGGCTTCTTTCGCGACTACAAATGCTATGTGTCGCGTTCGCACTCTGTTACGTATCGGCCCGAGAAATAAGAAACATCGGAGACGAAAAACGTATTCAACGTACAGGAGACCGATAAATGCGGCGCTACACAAACGCGCCATTTCAAGGAGGGACAGGGAGAGGAGAGAGAGAGAGAGAGAGAGAGAGAGAGAGAGAGAGAGAGAGAGAGAGAGAGAGAGAGAGAGAGAGAGAGACGAAAATCGTATCTTCCTGTTATTTTGACCAACCGAATTAATCGACAACAACAAGCTATTTCGCCAAAACGAATCGGTATTGACAATCAACAGAGCGAGATTGCGTGAAAAAAAAAAACGGCATTGCGAGAAAAAAAGAATTGCGATTCTCCCTCCGTGCGTTATCTTTGGATCTTCTGCCAATATTACAAAATTGCAAGCGATAAAAAAATGCTCGTTGGAGCTTGTCGTAATCATTTACCACAGTCATTTTTTTTTTCTCGATATTTCCTAGTCGCACGACGTCTTGTCACTCTCGTTCCGAAAGTCCGCGAGAAAGATTTTCTCCGTTCGTACTTTTGGAAGATTTCGATCGCGCCGGAATCTCCTCCTCACTTGATCGTTCGTACACACGCCCGTATACTCGTATTGTTTCTATTTTGTTATTATCATACCATTCGACGAGTTATTCATTTATTAATTTATTATTTTTCATTTATTAATTTATTCTTTTTCATTTATTGATTTATTATTTTTCATTTATTCATTAATTATTCGTTAATTACGATTTATTTACTATTATCCTTGGGCTCGCGAAAAAAGCACCAATCTTAATATCCGGCGACTCGAGGCGTTCCTGACAGAACGCAAAGTTCGCCAACCGCGGCGCAGCGAAGACGCGCGATTTCAATTGAAATTCGCTTCCCGAATCAGCAACGAAAAAAAAAAAAAAAACTTGTCTCCCGCGAGCGCCCGCAATCGGAAACTTTTCGCTCGATGTCAATTAGTCAGCTGTGTTGCAAGCGGTGCTAAATTGCACATAGCATGGATTCGCGACGTTTTGCTCGTTCGCACGCTATCAACACGCGCGACGATAACGCACACGCGTAACCAAATTCAACTATCGGTTACTTTCACTCGCGTTTGCTCTTTGACATTACGCCCCCCTCCCTCTCTTCTTTGGTCGACCGTAAAAATGAATAATAAAGTGCCTCGTGTTCAATAAGCGCGATAAAATTCATTTACTTCACCGGCTCAATGATTTATTTATTTACAGAACGATGCACGCGAGGATCCTCGCGACGCGCCTTCGTCGGTCCTACTCTCCGTCGCGGCTCTCAATCGTTTCGTGCCGCACAACGTGCCTGCTCTTCTTTTTTTCCCTTATCCACGTATTTTCTTATCGCGTGTACAAATACACACGACGTCGGTCGTTTTGTGAAAATGATTTGCACTTTTGTTATTTTACGGTCAGTCAGCGTACAGGTCGACGATAAAGAGAGGGCCAACGTGCGAAACGGCACGCTCGCCAATCAAAATTTCCTCGTCAACTTTCTCGAGTGCCTTTCGTCAATCGCGAGTTCACAAGGAAGAACAATACGAAACAACACTACGTGACTTCGGAAGGCGAAAATGTATATTTTTTTTTTTTCTCGACCGTCAACTCACTCGACTGCACTTCGTACACATTTGTTATTATTTATTTATATTATTCGGAGCGTTGCTTCCCGATGCTTAATTTTTTGGAGCTCTTTGGTGAATTTTTCGCGCGAATTTCGCCAGTTTTCATTCGTTCGATTATTACGGGGGATATTTTCACGCTTCGAACGATTTTTCCGAAGCCTCGGTTCGCGAGGAATCGTAGTGTCGATGATGGAAAGAAAAATGACAGGAGAAAAAAAATGACAGGAGAAAAAAAAGACGAGCGATTCGAAGGATTCGAGAGCGAATGGAGTTCCGTGCCGCCGCGGAATCGCTGCCTCGGCTGACTGACTAATTCGAGATAATATGTATAACGGGTTGTGCTCGCGCGGCGGTAACCGCCTCCCACTCGATGACTCCCCACATGCCTCCATACACACATGTATCACGGTGAGCGGCGTTTTTTTCCTTGCCTGATTCAACGTCACGATATACATATATATATATATATGTATATATATATATATATATATATATATATATATGTATGTATGTATGTATGTATGTATGTATGTATGTATATATGTATGTGTGTATGTATATATATATACATATATGCGCACATACACACGTGTATCTGAATGTGTTAGGAGGCGTGTGCAATTTCGCGGTGCGCGATCTATAAAGTGAATAAAATTTCAAAGAATCGAGACTACAAAAATCGGAGGAAAAAAAAACTTGTTTCGCGTGATATTCGGCTTATCGAAGATTTTTGATAACGGTGACAAATGAATTGAGGGCTCGTTCGTAATAATTCCATCCATCGTACAGTGACAGAGTTTCGATCTTGTTCACTCAATCGATCGATGAAAATTCGATGACTCGTGAGTAACGGGACAACGCGAGTTTTGGTTATTCTTGGCTAGACGGCAATTCAAAAGTGAATTTTCTTTGGGAAATGAAAATTATTTCGTAACGCCACTACGACGGGTCTTTTTTCAGCGCGCTCGGGCATTGAATATTGAAACGATCGCGATCACAATTCGTCCGGCTGGGCGTGAAACGCCTTCGGAAATCCGAAGGCACAATGAACGTACTTGGCGGACAATAAATGAGGGTAAATAGGTAATTAAATGTTTGGACGATGTATTGTTTCGGAGCCCGGGGATATCTTCGAATTTAATTGCTACCCGTTCAAAGCATCTCTGTTCTTTAAAGTCTCGACAGAGCTCATTGTCATCCGAATTTCCATGGCCCCTACCTGCGTACAATCTCTCGGTCTGTACATGTACCTTTCGCGTTAGAGCCACGTGCCGTTTCGATCCTATATACGTAACCCCCTCGTAAATATTCCTATTCGCTTCAATCTTGACAATGGAATAATAATAATTGTAACAGTTATTCTTGTTGTAGCAGAAATAGCAATGATGATAATAATTGTGGTGGTCTGTCATTTGCCCGGGGACACTTGTGAACGAGCTCGCGCGTACGAAAAAAAAAACGAATACGTTTAATTATAAGGGAAATTTTACGTCACGAAATAATCGCGTTGGAATTGACGATGTCAAAATTAGGGCGGGACACGACCGTGACAGATCGGAAAGATCGATTTTTCTTTGCATTTTTTTCAAAGTATACACATTCATGAATATGTGAAAAAAATGGCAAGTTGAAAAATCGACAATTGCTCAAGTTAAAAATGAATTTTCTTCGCGAGTTGTAAAAGCTTATAAAATTGCGACGAAGCGAAATAGAACGTTGAGAATAGTTTTCTTATATGTATAATCTTCAACCTGTTTTATTTTCATTCAATTAAATGATGATAATAATCGTGATTATTGTAGCTCTAATGGTAAATAATCGCGAGTAATTCAAACTGGGCGAAAATACGGAATGATATCCGACCTCTGTCATTTTCAGTGCCGTCACGTGCCTATTTTTCAGCATTTTATTTCTCGCAAAACGAACAATGGATCGATCTTAGCTCGAGTCTCGTTCGGAGTTCACGAAAAATGAGGCGGGGGGGATCGTAACGAGAGAAACGAGATTTCCGTCTCGTTATACATTCGCAGGTCGTTTGTCGTCGAGGTGAAAGGAAATACCGCATAAACGAAGCGTACGTTAATCCACACCTATTTCCAATCGAAAACCTATCGCACGAGGTGCGTGAGATATGCCTTTGCTCCCGTAATATTAAGCAGTATTCTTTCGGAAATTCGACTCAAGAGAAATTCGCCCTCAAAATCCGAAACATTCGTCTTTTTTTGTATTTCACGTTTTGAAAAAAAAAATCCGTTTTTTTTTCTCGAAAAAACAACTGAACACGAAACATTCGTTTTTTTTCTATCTCAGATGTTTTGGAGAAAAAAAAATCTCTTTTCTTCGCACAAAAAAAAACGAAAAATGACACATTCGACTTTTTTTGTACGTCAGATGTTTCGAAGAAAAAAAATCCTTTCTTCTTCGAAGAAACACAAACAAAAAACGCCTCATTCGTCTTTTTTGTAACTGAGATGTTTTGAAGGAAGAAAATTTTTATTTTTCTTGAAAAAAAAAACGAAAAACAAAACATTCGTCTTGAAAAAAAAATCCTATTTTTTTTCTCGAAAAAACAGTTGAACACGAAACATTCGTCTTTTTTTCTATGTCAGATGTTTTGGAGAAAAAAAAATCTCTTTTCTTCGCACAAAAAAAAACGAAAAATGACACATTCGACTTTTTTTGTACGTCAGATGTTTCGAAGAAAAAAAATCCTTTCTTCTTCGAAGAAACACAAACAAAAAACGCCGCATCCGTCTTTTTCGTAACTGAGATGTTTTGAAGGAAGAAAATTTGTATTTTTCTTGGAAAAAAAAACGAAAAACAAAACATTCGTCTTGAAAAAAAAATCCTATTTTTTTTTCTCGAAAAAACAGCTGAACACGAAACATTCGTCTTTTTTTCTATCTCAGATGTTTTGGAGAAAAAAAAATCTCTTTTCTTCGCACAAAAAAAAACGAAAAATGACACATTCGACTTTTTTTGTACGTCAGATGTTTCGAAGAAAAAAAATCCTTTCTTCTTCGAAGAAACACAAACAAAAAACGCCGCATCCGTCTTTTTCGTAACTGAGATGTTTTGAAGGAAGAAAATTTGTATTTTTCTTGGAAAAAAAAACGAAAAACAAAACATTCGTCTTGAAAAAAAAATCCTATTTTTTTTTCTCGAAAAAACAGCTGAACACGAAACATTCGTCTTTTTTTCTATCTCAGATGTTTTGGAGAAAAAAAAATCTCTTTTCTTCGCACAAAAAAAAACGAAAAATGACACATTCGACTTTTTTTGTACGTCAGATGTTTCGAAGAAAAAAAATCCTTTCTTCTTCGAAGAAACACAAACAAAAAACGCCTCATTCGTCTTTTTCGTAACTGCGATGTTTTGAAGGAAGAAAATTTGTATTTTTCTTGGAAAAAAAAAACGAAAACCAAAACATTCGTGTTGAAAAAAAAATCCTATTTTTTTTTAAGAAAACCCAAAACCTTTTTTCCGAAAAAAAAGAACCAAAAACGAAACATCCGTCTTTCTTTGTATCTCAGATGTGTTGAAGAAAAAAAATCCTTTTTTTCTTCGAAAGAAAAAACGATAAAATGAACATTCGTCTTTTTTGTATTTCAGATGTGTTGAGGAAAAAAAAAGAAGTCGTTTTTTCTCCGAAAACAAAAACCTAAAACGAAACGAAATATTGTGCGGAAGCGGGAATCGTGACGATATAATTTTCGTATTTATATCCGAGACGATTTCGTACAGGCGCAATTGTCCGTGAGGATATCTACATATGTATTTCGTGACCAATAAAATTTTGGCCAGTAAGACGACGATCGAAGTACACTGACTCGATCTAAAATTACACGTTATACACTCGTCGCGTTACACGTTGCAGTAAGAGTCGACTGTATCCTCTCCAACGTCTCGGTATTTTCAGAACTTCGGCAAAGGACGCTCGCGCCGCGCCCCCCCCCCCCCCCCCCCCACCCCCTTCCCGCGATTTTTTATTCCACCGTCCGAAAATTCGATCTTTTTGCAACGAAAAATTTAGAAAAAATTTACGAAAAATCGAGGACTCTCGACGACTATTTTTCAATTGTTTCAATTTTGTTTTCCTCCACGAGCAACATTGCTTTTGGGCGAAACACATTGTGCTATCAATGGATATTATTGATTACCGTCAATAATTCGCAGTCGTACTTTTCTCAATGACGAAACAATTGTCGTGTCTGGCAAAAATGTAATGTGCAATTCGAGTTTTTGTCGATTCTCAATTCGATTTTTACGGCCTACCGTCCGTGACGTTTTGTCGAAACGAAATACTCGAATAATTCCAAAGACGATGTTCCAGTGGGGCTTCGCACGCACTGCGAGTGAGATGGCCAGTCCGAGATATTTATAACGCGAGAGACTGATGCCCTAGACGAGGGTATACACCCGTACTACGGAAAATTCGTAATGTCATCGTGCTCGACGCGAGGATTTCGACGAAAAAAAGCAAAAGTACCTTACCTCGACAATAATCTACTGAAAAATGACAACGAAACGGTATACGATGAATTTCGACAAAATTTCGAACGATGCGAAAAAAACATGAGCCCGAGTCCCGTCGAATTTTCGCGTTCGCTGCTCGTCGTTGAAATCTGCTAATCTTCAAATTTCCTATCATCCCGTTTAAAGGATCACCACGGTATAAAATTTCCAAAAAATCGATGTTTTTTTTTTGTGTTATCTGATAGTAGAGACAGTTATAAACATGCTGTTCATATACATACATAAACGTAAGTAGAC